>JAEHOC010000045.1:0-600000 GCA_016834605.1 Chlamydomonas incerta | reverse complement strand
CGCTCATCGATAGTGGCGGGTTTCCGCCGCGCTGCGACACGGGCCACCCCTTCTTTAAGAGGCCTCGCCTCAAAGCGACTTACTCGTCCACTTCCTGCATCCTAGGCCGACGTCCCAGCTTATCGTACTCATCGCGCCACCTGTGCAGCGGAAAGCAACGAGCGCGCGTGTCCTGTCGAACCCGACCCCAGCTTGGAAGCGACCGCGATGGCGCAGTCAGCTAACCCCCGCCCTAGCCACAGTTTCTGTGCAGGGCTGCGAATACCAGCAAGCCCATACCATGAGTTGAAAGAATGCCACCAGTTCCTGCAAAAGCAAAACGAGGGGAGTCAAGCGATTGGGCGTCTCGCCAGGAGCAGCTATGGTGCATTTCATCCTCTTGACTTACAGCTCCCGCCGAGCTTTGGGCTGCTCCTTGGACATCACGGTGTCACCGGCGCTTGGCGCGTTCGCGCCAGCGCTCGCCGGCCGGGCCCCACCTCGCTCGCCCCAGATTCAGCTAATACGCAGCACTAAAGATTTCTAAGGATGACAAAATTGCCAAGAGGATTCAGCGACCCGAGCCCGCGCATCGCTGCGCCTCTACGTTTACGCAATAATCAAACGCGGGTAAAATCAATGCCTTGCAATATAAGAGTTTGGCATCAGCAACCTTAGCATTAGAACGAAGATGGCCGCATACAAAAAACCTTGGCTTCAATGATCGCAGTTGAACTCGCTCCCGTTCAGAGCAGACGCTCTCAACTCATTTCCATGCAAAGTAATTCTGCCCCGCCTGTCTAATTCTTATGATGGAATGTTTTGCGCGCCAAACGTCAGACACGCCAGTCCCGTGGCCCATTCTCAGAAGTAATGGCTAGGCGAACTAGTTGTCACCAAACCAGGGAATGAGAACGATGGGAATGCACGGGCGCAGCGACTGGCTTGTCGTGGAGACATTGGTGTCGCTCGTCGAGCATGCGCTGGTGTCGCCGCCAACGCCCGTGGCGAGCGCGTTCTCGCTGGTGCTGCAGTCCGTAGGTACGAGGCTAGCCTACAATGAGTCCGCGGACGCGAAGGGAGGCCGGCTTGCAACATCTCATCAGTCGGGTCAAGGTCGTGGGTGACCAGCCGCACTTCAGCGCGGGTTCGTGGCCCGTCACGCGGGGGTCTTCGCAGTCCACTGTCACGGAGCACGTGGGGTAACGCTTTCTGCGCATTCTGCGGGACAGTGGCACGCCACAGCATGCAAACTACGGGCCCCGGCCAAGCCAGACGTCACGTCATGCATGGCGCCGACGGCGGGCAGGCGTAGCGCGTTGAGCGCACCCAGGCCGGGGGACGCCAGAACAATACGCAGCGCAATACGAACGCGGGACTGTGCCCAATCCTGAAGGGGCGCTGCGCTGAGGTTGTGCGGCTGCGCTCCATGCATGCCGCGCAAGATGACGGCCGCCAGCGCCAGACGCTAGCTAGAGACACCGGCGGCGCTGCCGCCGGTCCGGGCGCGAAGCCCTCCAACCGCACCACTGTCGTCTGACACTCACGGGGCTTCCGCCCCCCACCCCGCGGCACCCACACAGCCACACAGCTCGCACCCTCCTGCGTTCGCAAACCTGCCAAACCAGCATTGCTGCGCGCGCGCAACCCCAAACTGCAGGCGCCGGCCCGGACACGTCCCGCAGCGCGGTTGCTGACGTCATCTCGGAGTCCGCGGCGCTGCCCATCCTGCGCCAGTTCGCATGCATACCGCCCGTGAGTGGGGCTGGCGGGGCCAGTAGGGCTGGTGGGGCCAGTGGGGCCAGGGGATGGGAATGGGGATGGGGATGGGGATGGGGGCTGGGCGCTGCGTGCGCGCGTACGCAGCGCGGCGGGTCTTCGCACCAGCCCCCAACCGCTTTGACTCGCGGCCTCAACACAACAGGACGTGCGGCATGAGGCGGTGTTTGAGGAGCTGGCGGCCTGGGCGGGCGGCGGCATGGGGCCCGCCGCCGGCGCGGCCGGCGGGACGGCTGGAGCCGGGCCCGGCGGCGGCGCCGCGTCTGGGGGCGAGGACGCGGGCCCGGGCGTCAGCAATGGCGGCGGCGGCGGCGGCGGCGGCTGGACGGGGCTCATGGGCTTCGGGATGAACCGAGTTGTGCCGCTGGATGCGTTGGTGAGTCAGCACATTTGGGGGGTGGGGTTGTGAACACCAGCCCAATCTAAACTGAGGGCAGCGCAACATGTGTGGAGGACTGCGTGGGCATGCGTGCATTGCCGTGATGTTGCCGTGCCGCGGCGGCGCGTCACTCAGTCAGTTGCGGGAGGGGAGCGGAAGAGAGAGCGATAGAGCGGTGTGCTTGCATCCGTGGTGCTGTGTGTTAGGAAACACGTGGCGCTGTGTGTGCTGTGTGTTGCTGTGTGTGCTGCAGGTCGCGTTCGTCGCCACGGCGGGCGCGGGCGGGCTGGAGGAGCGCGCGCACGCGGCGTTCTGGACCCTGGACAGGTGGGGCCCTGGTGCCGGCGGCGCGATGCCCGGGGCGGGGGGGGGGGAGGGAGTCGTCCTTGTGAACGTTATTGGGCAAGTTAGGAGTGCTATGTCCAGTGGGGCCCGGGGGGGGAGCGTGTGGGAGATGGGCTGGCGGATAGGTGTGCGGCGGACAGGGTGGGATGGCCAGGTCGGTCAGCGGTCTGGGGGGGGCGTGGGGTAGGAGGCAGGGGGAGGCAGCGACAGCGGAGGATTGCGACGTCACGGTCTGGATCAGGAGCGTGCGCGGTCCCGATGCGATGCGAGTCCCCTGTGCGCCCGGCTGCAGGGACGGCGTGGGCTACCTGACCCTAGAGCAGCTGCTGCGGCTGACGGGGCTGCTGGTGGCTGTAGCAGCCGCCGGCCGGCGCGTGCTGGGCCTGCCGTCGCTGCCTGCAGCTACAGCCGCCGGCGCCGACGCGCTCCGCCGGACGCAGGACGGCACCGCCGGCGGGGCGGCCGGCGCCACGTCTCAGGACGGCGGCGCGGGGAGCGCTGGAGCTGGCGCTGGTGCGGGTGCGGGCGCTGGCGGCGACGGCGTCAGCCGGGCGCTGATCGACGGGGCTCTGTCGCGCGCGTTCTGGGAGCACAGCCTGCCGGGGGAAGGGCTGCTGCCGGCTCGGCTCACAGGTGCGCGTGGCGTCGTGGCGGGCTGGTGTGCACAAACCCCACCCCGCACGTTGCAAATCCTAATTCCATTGTCATGTTGCTTATGCCACGTATGCCACATGAACAGAGGACCGGCTGGCGGCGGTGGTGCAGTCCGCTGCCAGCCACATCACCATGGCCGTGGTGGCGCACGCCACCGCCACCGCCACCGCCGGGCACGACTACGGCCAACACGGCCAACACAGCTACAGCCACAGCCACGGCCACGGCTACAGCCACAGCCAGCAGGGGCACGGCCAGCAGGGGCACGGGCACGGCATCCCCGTGCACGCCAGCAGCAGCGGCGGCGCGTACGGACACCATGGCATGCTCAGCACAGGCGGCGGCGCCGGCGGCGGCGGTGGCGGCGGCTACTACGGCTCTAATCCCGCCAGCCACTCCAACAGCTTCCAGCGCGGCGGCTCCGCCGCCGCCGCCACGGCCGCCGCCGCCGTGGCGGCGGCGGCGGCGGCGGCACTGCCGCCACGGCCTGGCCCCGCCACCAACGGCACCGGTGGCGGCCGGCACACGCGCGTCCCCAGCTCCGGTGTCATCGCCAGCGGCGCGGGGCTGCTGTCGGGCCAGTCGAGCGGGCACTACCAGGCGCAGCTGCAGCCGCTGCCGGCGTCGATGGGCGGCGGCCCGCCGCACGCGGGCCTGGGCAGCCGCACCGGCTCGCTCGACGTCATGGGCGGTGGCGGCGGCGGCGGCGGCGGCGGACCGACGGCTTACCACCAGTTTGAGGCCGCCGCCGTCGCGGCGGCGGCCGCCGCCGCGGCGGCAGGAAACAGCCAGGTCCCCGGGCTTGGGCCGGGAGGGTATGGCGGCGGCAGTGCTGGCGGCGGCGGCGGCGGCGGCGGTGGGAACCTGATGAGCTACGGCAGCCTCATGTCGGACGGGGGGCGCAGCGCCAGCGGCCGGGTCGGGCCGGGCGGCGGCGGCGGCGCGGTGTTGGGTCGTGCCAGCGGCGGCGCGGCGCTGCAGGTGCGTGAGGTCGGTGCATGGATGCATAGGGTGCGGTGCACAGGTGCATGGATAGGGGGCGATGCATGCATATGGGGCGGGATGCATGGATGCACGGATGCAAGCACCCGACACGGGCGCCCTGCTACTAGCAGCGGCGCACAGCTGTGCGCGGTCTGCAGCCCACCACTTGTTTCCACCGCCCGGGTGCGCGCGTGTGGTGCCCACCGCCAAACAAAGCCCCACTGAACAATGCTCCGCTGCCGCACACAGAGCGTCACCGCCGGGGGCGCGGTCGACCCCGGCCCGCACGGGCCACCCGGCGCCGGCCTTGCGGCGGCCGCCGGCGGTGGAGGCAGCGTTCCTGTGCCGCGACACGCCGTGTCTGCCGGCGGCGCGTCACTGCTTGGCGGCTGGGGCGTGGCCGCGGCCGCCAATGGAACGAGCGAGGCGGCAGGGGCAGCGGCAGCGGGGCCGGCGAGCCGTGGCTTTGGCCTCTCCCGCTTCGGCGTCTGGGCGGCCACTGCATCGGTCGGCGGTGCGCTGTTCAACTTCGGCCGGCGGCAGTCGAGCTCGCAGGCGGCAACCCCCAATGCCGGGGCGGGCACGGCGGGCGCGGGCGCGGGCGGGCAGCAGCCGGGCGGTGCGGTGGCAGCCGCAGCGGCAGCCGCGGGGCCGGCGGTGGCGGTGGCAGTGGCGGCGGCCGCGCCAGCGCACGGCGCCGGCGCGGCGCCGGCGTGGCCGCAGCAGGCGGACGGCGGCGACGCCGCCAGCGGCTCCTTGCGCCCCGGCCACCACGGCAACCTCCCCACCACGCCCACTCCCGGGGGCGCCGGCGCCGGCGCCTCGCCGGGGCCCTCCGGCGCGGCGCTACCGCTGCCGCTGCCGCAGCGCCTGCTGCCGCCGCTGGTGCACGCCTCTGCCCTCGACCGCGTCAGCGAGCACCCGGGCGACGCCGCCTCCGTCGTGGGGTTTTCGCCCAGCACCGGCGCCGCGCCCGACAGCCGCTCCGATGGGGCGTACGGCAGCTCGCCGCCGCCGCACCACACGTCCACCGGCCTGAGCGCCGCCGGCGGCGCCACCGCCTCCCCGAGCTCCACGTCCGCCTCCTCCGCGCCGCGCGCCGCCACGGCCGGCGGCGGTGGCGGCGGCGGCGGCAGCCGCACCGCCGGCGGCGCCGCCGCCGGCGGCGGTGGGACCGCCAGCGGGCCGACGTCTCCGGGCGGCGGTTCGGAGCCCAGTGTCCGTAGCTACGTACGGCACACGACGGGCGGCCTGCGGTATGGCAAAGTTGACGATCTGACGGGCCGAAGCCAAGCGCCGGGCAGTCCCGCTGTCGGCGCTGACGGCGCCGCGGCGGTGGGGTCTAGTTATTACGAATCGCCGCATGGCGACACCACCGCGGCGGCCGCCGCGAGCGGCACCAGCGGCGGCGGCCTCGCGCGCGCGACCAGCGGGCTGCTCGGCAGGTGGCGGCGGCCGTCGGCATCGACGGCGGCGGCGTCGGGGGTGGCGTCGCGCGCCGGCGGCCACAGCCCTGCAGGTGCGCGCGCGCTGGTGGGGATTGGGGGTGCTGTCCTTAGCGGGTGGCTGCGGTGGCTGATGTGAATTGGTGGATGTTGATTTGCTGCACACTAGGTGGCGGTCAAGGTCCGTGTCGTTGTTTTGATGCTGCCCGGCGTAACCAGGCAGACCCTTAACATCACTGCGCGTGACTGACGACCTAAACTTGACCCCCCAAACCTATGCAATAACGGCAGCGGTCGACGGCCCCAGCCCTAGCCGCCAGGGTGGCGGCGGCGGCGGCGGCACGCCATCGGGCCTGCGCCGCAACAGCATCGGTACCGTCGGCGGCGGCGGCGGCGGCGGCGGTGGCAGCCTGGGGCTGGTGTCAGTGGAGCTGATGCCGGTGGGGCGCAGCGCGCACGCAGACGAGCCGCGGTGAGGAGGCGCGGGACTTCACTGCTTCGTGTGCCTGCTGCGCGCTGCCTGTCCTGCATTGATGTCTGTGTGGTGGCCTATCCTTGCACCATCTTTGCACCACCACCACCCCTGTATGTTGTACGTCGGCCGACAGGAGCCCGGAGCGCCGCGTGCCCGTCTTCTCGCTTGGCGGCGCGCTGGCAGCAGCCGCAGGCGCCACGCACCCCGGAGGGCCGGAGGCGACGCCCAACCCGACCGGCAACGGCGGAGAGTACGGCCGCCCGGGCAGCGGCGCCGCCGGCTACAGCCCATTCCTCAGCGGCGGCAGCCCTGGCGGCGGCGCTGGCGGCTTTGGCGGCGGCGGCGGCGGCCCCATGGATGACCACGTGCATCACTCCTTCGCGCACGCGCCCCACAGCCTGGAGGAGGCCGCGACGCGCGCCGAGGAGGCCGCCAAGGCGGAGGCGGCCGCCGCCGCCTCGCGCGGCGCGGCCGCCGCCGCAGGCGGCGGCGCCGCCTCCGGCGGCGCCGGCGGCCCCGCAGGGGCCGGCGCCGGCGCCGGCATCGCCGGCGGCGGCGCCGCCGGCGGCGGCGCGGGCGGCGGCACGGTGCTGCCGCCGCTGCAGCGCACCATCCGCAGCAGCGTGCAGCAGGCGGGCGTGAAGCTGTTCCTGCACTGCGGCGTGTGCCTGCTGTCCATCATCGCGCTGCTGCTGCTGGACGCGGCGCTCATCGCCTGGATCTACCTGGACCGCCAGTTCAGGTGCGGCGGCGGGGCGCCTCGCTCGCTCCCTCTCTCGGCCGCACGCCCGGGGCTGCCAACAGCGTGGGGGTGGGCGTGCCTTCGCTGTGCGCGCACCTGTGCAGCGCACACACTATGGTATCGCAAGTGCTGTGGTACGAGTGTAGCACGTGCGCTACAACCCCTCGCACACGCCATGTGCTGTGTGTGCTGCAGGCTGTCGCTGAGCCTGGTCATCGTGGCCGCCTCCAACGCCGGCCTGGTGGTGCTGGTGATCGCAATCACCATCATCCGGTCGTGCATGGCCGACCGCGCAGCCGCCATCGAGGCCGCCGCCGCGGCGCGCCGCGCCGCCGGCTCCGGCTCCGGCAGCGGCTCCGGCGGCGGCGGCATCGCCGAGTTCGTTGTCAGCAACTTTGTGGCGCCGGCGCTGCGCACATTGGGCGTCATCGGTGGTGGCAACGGCGCTGGCGGCGGCGGCGGCGGTAATGGTGGCGGCGGCGGAGGAGGCGGAGGCGGGGCCGGAGGCGGCGGCGGCGATGCCGCGGCCCGGTCTAGCGGCGGCGCGGGTGGAGCTGGTGGCGGCGGCGGCGGGGACGGCGGGGGCTGGGGCTCCCGCCTCAAGGTGCTGTGGACCACCATCGGCAGGGTACGTCGCCGCGGCGTCTGCGTCGGCTGCTGCGCTCGCTCGCCTGCTGCATACATGCTACTCTGCAATCCGTCTGTTGTCGCATCCGCCCTGCAGTCCCCGATCCCGCATACGGTACGGCGTACCGGCTCTTATCTTGAACGCGCCTTTGGAACCGCCCGCCCTCTCGCCAGGTTGCCGGCTTCGACGCAGCGCTGGCGGATGTGAGCCAACACGGCGGCGCCGGCGGGGGCATGGGCATGGGCATGGGCATGGGCGGCGGCGGCGGCGGACCTGGCGGCGCGGGCAACGCCGGTGACCCAATGACGTCTGGGCCTGGCAGCAGCGGTGGCATGGGCGGCATGGGTGGCATGGGTGGAGGCGGGCGCTTTGGCGGCGACTTGGAGTCTGGTGGCATGGGGTCGGTGCACGGCGGTGGCATGGGTGGCGGCGGTGGCATGGGCCCGGGTGGTGGCGGCGGCAGCGGCGGCATGGGTGGTCCCGGGGGCAGTTACGGAGGGGGTGGCGGCGGCGGTGGCGGCGGCTACGGTGGGTATCACCGCGGCATGTCGTTGGAACACGAGGGCGGCGGCGGCGGCGGCGGCATGGGCCAGGGAATGGGGGCGGGGATGGGGATGGGACAGGGCATGGACAGCACGGGCATGGGCATGGGCATCGACGGCGCGGCGGGCGGCGGCATGGGGCAGGGCTCTGCCAGTGGCGGCGGCGGCGGCGGGGGGCCGGGCCGCAGCGGCGGGGTGGCGGCCCGGCAGCGGACGCGCGGCGTGGCTGTGCCGGGGTCCTACCAGATGAGTGTGCCCTCCATGCGCCGGGTGGAGCAGGCGTACCCGGCCATGTAGGCACGCCTGCCGTACTGCCGTACTGTCGCTCTTTGGAATGCATCTCATCATCCCTCGCCGTATTCCATCAACCTACCGTACGGTATACGGCATCGAGGGGTGAATTAGAGGATACAGGGGTGGGGGCAGTGCCTGGGCGGCTGAGCGGCTGACGAGGAAGAAAGGCAGGGCGGGGTGGGCGGCGATCCAATGGAGCTTCACACGAAGAGCGCGACCGGACATGAATGCCGGGATGCAGAGATCCCAACAGAGCGGATGTGGGATTGTGGGGGCAGGCCTATGCATGCATCAAAACGTGCGCCATGGCGTTTGAGTACGGCGGGCATTTAACACCTCAGTAAGCAGATGTGAGGTGCTGCTCAAGGGTTGTGCCGATGGCGGGTGGGCCTGGATGAGCCCAGACAATTTATTAGACAAACCTGGAGGCGGATCAGCAATGGCGGCAGTCGAGGAGAGAGCCCAGGGGCGGGGAACCCCGCTGCGGCGTTGCGCCAACCAGAAGCGCTGGGAGGCAGGCCGGGCCCGGGAGGCGCACGAAGAAACAATGAGGCGAACGAATGCCGCCTGGGCTGGTTCACGAGGTGACGAGGGTGTGGTGTGGCGCGTGTAACACATCCGGGAAACGTGGGGAGCACACGCCGTGGTTCCTTGGTCCCGCACGTACAATTGGCGTGTCTGGCCCGTGTTGGTAGCTGCAGCCCTTTGCATGATTCTTCATACCCACTTCTAGGCTGGGGGAAGATTTTGTTGCCATTGGCTGGCAGAGCTCCGTCGGGGCTCCATCGAGGCCCCTCGCATTTGCAATGCCTGGCTGGGAGGATTACACATCGCCTCAGAGCATCCTGCGCAGTTCCCAGCCCCTAGCATTCACGTCCAGGCCCCCCAACTCAAACCCTGCCTGGGGAGCCGGGCAGGGGTGCCCCCTGGAGCCGGGCATAGCACCGGATGAATCTGATTGCAACTGCAGCCCAAGCATAACGCCACGGATGAATTGCAGTTCTGAGAGCTCAACGGCCCGGACCTCCTGCGTGTGCCAAACACCAGCGAACGCCAACCTGCCAGTGTGCCACAAAGATCATCAGGACAAGCACACCGCCACAATACTACAGAGATCCGCTTACAATACTCAAAACTCCCGACGACCGGGTTACGTTATTCAGTTCAGTTCGCCCCCATCAGGCGGGGGTGCCGTAGACGCGGACCTCCTGCACGGCGGGATGCGTGGGTAGAATGAGTTAGAAACGCGTGACGCAGAGCCGCATAGACACATACCGGCGGTTGCCCCCGCCCCCCCCCCGGCGGCAGGACACCACGAGTGCACCCCCCTGCGCGCAGCGCCGCCCCGCCCCGCACAGCAAGCTACGGTATCCGCGGACTGCCTGCCCACCCACTCACCGCCACGTGCAGCGCCGGCCCCTGCGGCGGGTTCGTGTTCACCAGCACCACCCAGCGCCCCACGGCCGCGCCGCCGCCGCCGCAGGAGAAGTCGTAGCTGCTACTGGCCGCCTCGCCCTCGCCCTCGGGCTGCCGCCAGCACAGCCGCGCGCCGCCGCCGCCGCCGCCGGCGGCGGCCTGCGCCGCGGCCCAGTCCGCCGCGCTGGCCACGGGCATGTCCGTGACGTACACGGCGGCGGAGCTGAACAGGCCCGTGATCTCGATGCGGCCAATGCCGTACACCGCGCCCAGATCCACGGACAGGAAGGGATCTGGATCCGAACCGTCCTCCGCCGCCGCGAAGGCCGAGGCGGTGTCGCCGTCAACCGCCCAGTGCGGCAGGTGCGCCCAGTCGGGCGAGCCGGGCTCGCGCAGCACCGAGCTGGCGTAGGCGCGCTTGCGCAGCGCCACGTTGGCGGTGGCGGCCACGCAGGTGGCGCCGTCGGCGCGCAGCACGAAGCCCGCGCCGCACACGCACTCGTAGCCGTCCGCCGTGTTGAGGCAGCTGTTGGGGGCGGGGCCGCAGCGGCTGCTGGACGCGCCGCAGCTGTCGACGGGCGGGGAGCCGTACGCAGGCGGCGGCGCGTCGGGCGCCGACGGCGGCGGGTAGGAGGGCACGTCGGGCGGCGCGTAGGGCGGCGCGTCGGCGAGCGGGTACGCCGGCGGGAGTGCCGGCGGCGAGGGCGGCGTGCCGGGCGCGGGCGGGCTGGGCGGCGGGCGCGGCGGGCGGTGGCGGCGCACCGGCGGCGGGCTCCAGAAGGCGGGCGGGCGGCTGGGCGGAACGGGCGGCGCGCCGCTGCTGGGGTCCTCGGCCGCCAGCATGTCGGCGGCGGTGACGAAGTCGGCGGGGAGGTCGGAGTAGTCCAGGGCGGCCGCGATGTCACGGGCGGGGGCGGGCAGGCACAGCTCCATGCCCACCCGCAGCGCCGCGCAGTCCAGGTCTGCGCGGGGTCGCGCGTACCGGGTCACAAGGTCAAGGTCAGGGCATACGCGCGATCGGGGGTGCGGTGGGGGTTCGAAGCCTGGGTTGGTGCGGTTTGGTATGGTGTGCTGACAAGTCGCCAGCTGCGTCACGTGCACGTAGGGTGGTGCGTGCAGACACAGGCAGAGGCAGAGGACCCGCCTACCGTTGGAGGTGATGAGGTCGCGAACGTCGACGCCGGCCGTGGCCGCAATCAGGTCACACGAGTCGCCCACTGCCACCACCACGGAGGAGGTGCACAGCCGCGGCGGCGGCGACGGCGGCGGCGCGTCCCACCACCACCGCAGCGCGCGCCGCCGGTTGGTGCCCGCGTCCGGCGGGCTGCCGCCAGTGTCGTTCGAGTGCGAGGTAGGCACCAGAGGGGGCGCCGTCGTGCTGCTGCTGCTGCGGCTGCTGCTGCCGCCGCTCGGGGAGGGCGCGGCTTTTGTGGGCGCGCCGTACGAAGGCCCGGAAAGCAAAGGCCCGCCATAGGCGGGTCCGCCGTACGACGGCGGCGGCGGTGCAGGCGCCTGCGCGGCCGGCGCGGGGCTCGGCGGCGGGCTGCCTTCTTTCACTCCAACGCACAGGCGGAGCCCGGGAGCCAGGACCGTGTCGTCGCGTGGGCTGCGAGCAGCGGGACACACGCGCGCGCGAGGGCCGCGGTTGATCAGCGGCTTAAATCATTGATGTGCCATGCATACTAGTCGCTATAGACGCCCGCATTGTCATCGGCGGATACCGTGGCCAGTCATCTGCACACAAAGTACGCCCCGCGCGCCCCTCTCTCACCACATGCCGCCGTTCCAAGCGCTCAGCGTCGCGAGCGCGGGGTGGAAGCCGGCGAGGAACTGCGCCACCAGCCAGCCGCAGGTCACGTTGCCGGCGGCGGAGGCGTTGCGCTCCTCGGCCGATGACGGCCACCAGCGCGCGCACTGCGGGCAGAAGGGCGCGTGTGAGCAGCAGTGAGTGGGCAGTGGGCCGCAGGTGGTCGCCGTCAGCAGTGGGTGCGGATGCGGCGCGTTGCGCAGGGCGCCGGCGGGCCGCCACGCGAACGAGCATGCGCTGTGCCCTGCTTCCCCAGCCCGCCCATGCCGACGCACGCAGACGACGCTTCTGACTCGAGTTTACATAGCGAACAGCCTGGCACCCGCTGCCTCACCTTGGCGAGAGTGGCCGTGGCAGGGACGGCCGCCGGCGCCACGCCGCACGGCTGCGGCACGACCAACTCGGCGCCGGCCAGGTCCGCCAGCCGCGTCGTGCCGTTCACCAGGCGCTGCTGCTGCTGCTGGCCCGCCGGCAGCTGCCGGGCGCTGTTGGCCGCGACCAGATCAGCCAGCGTGATGCCGTACCTGCGAGGGATGTAGCGGCGGCGTGCGGGTACGGAGAGGCGTGCGGTGATGCACAAGCAAAGAGTAGGAGTGAAGGTAAGCGCATGGTGGACAAGGTGGAGGGCCGGGTAGGTAGGTCGAACGCCGCAGCCCACCTGGCAGCGACGTCGAAGAGGCTCCGATCGCCGCCGTGCACAGCGGCGCTGCGGGGGCCGCAGCGGAGCTCCACAGCCGTGATGGACGCGGCGGTGCCCTGCGCACCAAATCGGTAAGGACCGCAGGTTGGTTGGGGCCCAGGTCGGCAACACCAAAGGCCAACACCAAAAGGCAACACCAAAGCGTGAGGGCAAACATTGGACATGGCTGCCAGCTGACACAGGCCGCACGGACAATCAACAGGCTCGCTAGCAGGGCTGGGCATTATTGACACGCACACGCAGATGCTGAGTGCGGTGTTTGGACTCACGTTCGCTCCGCCCACCACGCGCACGCGCAGCGCTGCAATCGCCTCGGCAGCGCCGCACGCCAGCTCGGGCGCATTGGCCAGCGCCTCACTGGCAGTCATCGGCGCCGCCGGCGCCGCGAGCTGCAGCACCGCCGGGCCCACACGCGTCCAGGCGCGGCCGCCGCCCTCGCCGCAGCGCAGCGCGAAGGCGCCGCCCGCGGCGACACGCGCACTGCGCACGTCGGGCACCGGCAGGCAGGGCAGTGCGACACACCGTCATCAACAGGAAAGAAGCGGCCTGCATACAGCATATCTCATCCGGACATAGTCCACCGGTCCCCCGCAGCCAGCCATGCGGTGCCCTCCCTAGTACTTATACTCACATGCTGCCGTTGGACGCGGCGCCGGCGCCGACCGCCTTGACGGTGCGGTAGCCGCCGCCGCATGAGCTGTCCACGAGCAGGGGCGTGTCGGCGCCGACGGCGCCGACGCCCACCATGCGGCCGTCCGAGCAGCGGACAGCCAGGTAGGCCAGCCGCTGGGCCTGCTGCCGGCGGCGGGGCGTGAGCAGGGAGGGCGGCGGCGGCAGCGGCGCAGACGGATGGGGCAGAGATAGGTGTAAGGGACGGGGCGGATTGCTCACGTGACACATGGAGCAGGGAGTCGATCGGTGGGAGACACAGCACGTGCCGCGTGGGTGACGCATGCGCGAACAAGAACCCACCGAGTCGGAGGACAGCGCCGCCTGCAGGCCCGCCACGTTGGCACCGGCGCCGCAGGCAAGATCCACAATCTCTGCAGCGCATGGGGTGGAGGGCGGGGTGGTGGGTTGCAAGGCTCGTGTGTGCATGCTGTGGGGCGGGGTACTGCGTGGACGGATGCTGACATTAGCGTGGCCGCGGGTAGGTGCACGTCCAACCACACGCACACAGCTCGCTGCACGCGCGCGCCGCCCGTGACCGACCTGCGGATGATGCGTTGCTGGCCGGCGCGGGCGCCAGCGCGGGCGGCGGTCTGCGCGCGGCGCCGGCCGCCGGGCGGCACAGCACCTGCTCCACCGCCAGCAGTGAGGTGTGAGCGGGGTTGAGCAGCAGCCCGGCGTCGGGGCGCAGGAAGGCGCGGTAGGGCGAGGCGGCGGCGCCGCCGCTGCTGCCGGCCGAGCTCCACTCGTACAGGTCGGGCTCCAGCAGCGCGCCGCTGAAGCCGGCGAGCACCTGCACGTGTGCGTGTGCCATGAAGCGCAAGGAGGGCGTGTGGTGCGCGTGCGCGTGTGCTGTGCGTCTGGAGTGCGATTACCGAATCAACAAGAGCCCGAGCAATCAGCAATCAACGGGAGAAGCCGGCGCGCGCGCACGTCCACGCCCGTGCGGCGGCTGCACAGCCGCACCTGGCTGCCCGGGCACTGCACCGCCCCCGGCGTCGCCTCCAGGTCCACCGCCGCCGCGAACTGCTGCAGCGCGCTGTCGGTCCGGGCCGCGGCGCCGGCCGCGTCGGCGGCGGCGGCGTCAGCAACGGCCAGCCAGCCCACATGGTGGTTGCCGACCGCGGTGTAGGCGGCGGCCGCGGCGGCGCTGCCCGGCGCCATCAGGGGCACGTGCTCCGCCGCGATCTGGGTGGCGCCGATGCCGGCCGTCAGCATGGTCCACGCGCCGGTGGCGCGGCACCTGCGGGGGCGGAGCGGAGGTGGCAAGTGCGAAGTGGAGGCCGGTGGCGGCGGCGGCAGGCGTGCATAGGGTGCGAATGTGTGTGAGAGCGAGCGACGTGGGTGGACAGCGCGAGCGTGCGGACGGTGGACAGCGCGAGCGTGCGGCCTTGTGCCAAACGTAACATACGAACGGGCACCCACCCACCCACCCACCCACCCGCACGCACCCACACCCACACCCACATATACACGCCCAAACACATTCCCACCCCCACCTGAAGAACAGCTGGATGCTCTTCGCGGGGTTGCGCACATCGCCGCCGTGCGGCCGAGCGTGCGCACGGTCGTAGCCGCCGGCGCAGGCAGGCTCGGCCCACTCCACGCCGAAAGAGGCGGTCGCGGCGGCCGAGGAGTTGCCGCGCGGCGCGGTGAGCGAGGCGTAGAGCTGCGGCGCGGTGGGGTAGCCGACCTTGACTTCGGAGCCGTCCGAGCAGTTGAGCCGCAGCTCCTGTGGAAGGTGTGGAAGGCGGGTTTTAGCAATGGTTTCATGAGCTGGGCTGGGGTCCGAAGTGCAGGCAGCGGTGCAAGAACGAAGCGCCCCAAGCAAAGCAGCGACGGCACGAGAATGCATTCGGGCAGGACCTGCTGCGGATGCTGATGCGGCTCACCGTGACCACCAGGCCCAGCAGGCCGCTGCGCATGGCGCCGGTGAGGCGGGCGTCCTCCGTGCTCCACGCCTGCGCGCGTGCACGACGAACGAACGAAAGGCAGCACCGGTAAGACACGCCAGGTGTATGTTGTGGTAGGTACAAAGCAAAGGGTCGCTGTGCAACAGCAGCTCCAAGGCGACGAGAGCACGCCGACGCGTGGTGTTCCCTCCACATTGCATTTGCCTGTCCCCTATCTAGTTAGGCTGGTTTAGCTTGGGCTGGTATTCACAACCCCACCCCGCGGCACGAGTAAAGCACACAAGCAAGCACGGCTCGGCTGCATAACACCTGCTGCAAGGGCGGCGAGAGCAAGCCGACGCGTGGTGCGCCCCCCGCAGCCCAGCCCACCTTCCCGCTGAACTGGGTGATGAAGGACCCGGGCGGGCAGGTGGCGGCGAAGTCGACGATGATTGGATCCAGCGGCTCCGTGATGGGGCTCCGGATCCAGGCATCGTACAGCGGGCCGACCACGCTGGCATTCGGATCCAGCCCGCCAAGCGGCGGCGCGGGCGGCGGCGGGCTGGCGGGCGGAGCGCCGCTAGCCGCGGGCTGGGGCGGCGCTTGGGTGGCGGCCGGGCCGGCCGCGCGCAGCGCGGACAGGGTCTGGGCGAAGGTGGGGAAGGCTGCCACCTGGGGTCCGAGCGACCGCTCCGCAAACTGGACGGCCTCCTTGGCTGCGATCAAAAACGCACACACACACACACACACACAGCAAGGAAACGCGTTTGGCAAACAGAACCTGCAGACTCTCATACAAGGTCGTTGGGCACGGGGCCGCATGCCGTCGCATGCAGCATGATGCGTCCTCACCCCTCCGCAGGTCGGCTGGCGCCAGCGGCGAGTCCTTGGCCGCCAGCAGCCGCTGCGCCGCAAAGTGCGAGTTCGCCAGCAGCAGGCGCGCGTCCGGCTGCTCGGCGTCGAGCGGGCCGGGCGCGGCCCGGGGCTCCAGCAGCGCCGGCGTGATGAGGATGCCTGCGCCCAGTCCGCACGTCAAGTCAAGTCAAGAGTAAGGTGATCGGCAGCGGCAGCAGGTTGGGGGATACACAGTTTGTGGCGCTGGAGCGCTACCCAGGAGGCCCAGGAGGCCCAAGCACAGCTCCCCACTTCCATTCCATGCGCAGGGCGGCGACAGCACCGTAACTACCGCACCACGCACGCACTCACCCATCTGGCCCAGCAGCGCGTTGAAGGAGTAGCCATCCACCCACGTCTCCGCCGGCGCGCGCGTGGGCGAGGGCACCTCGGCCGGCGCGCGCGGCTCGGTGTGGACCACAATCAGGCCGCCGCCGCGCGAGACCCACTTGCGCAGCGTGCTGAGGGTGGCCGGCGCCAGCGGCTGCTGCGAGGTGGACAGCAGCACCACGTGCTGGTCCGCCAGCTGGGTGATGGTGAGCGGCTGCAGCGCTGTGGTCACGCGGACGAAGCGCTTCGGCTGCCTCGGCAGCTGCGCGCATGAGGCATGAGGTAGGGGGGGGGAGGGAGTCCGTGCATCGAAACATGGCGTGAGTAGCAATAGGCGGAACAGGCGCGCGGTGCGGCGGTCGAGCGAGCTGCCAGCTGAGGCAAGTAAGGGGGTGTCGGCACTCGGCAGCTAGTGCGGCAAGCAAGGCAAAGCTATGAACCCGTGATGGAGCTCATCATGTGACTCATGACTCAGGCCACCCACCCATCCCACCCAACCTTGTCGGCCCCGAAGTCGGGCAGGATGGTGACGTTCAGCGGCAGCTGGTAGTAGCTGTTGTCGGCGCGCCGCACGTAGCGCCGCCAGCCCTCGCCCGCCGCCCAGTCCAGCGCCGCCATCTGCAGCGCCGCCTCCGCGCGCCACGCGTCCACCTGGCCCGCCACCAGCACCCGGCCGCGGCCGTACAGCGCCGCCGCCGCTAGCGGCGCGCCGTACGGGTCGGTCAGCAGCGGGAACGACTGCTCCAGCAGCAGCAGGCGGCGCGCGGGCACAGGGTCGGCGCCGGCGGCGCCGCCGCCGGCGCCGCCAGACTCCGGCACGGGCACGGGGTACCGGGTGGACAGGGTGCCGTTGAGCACTTTGCCGTACGCCTCCACAAAGGCGTACGGCAGGTCGGACAGCAGGTACAGCGGCGGCCGCGGCGGGCGCGGCGGCGGCGGCGGGGAGGGCGGAGGCGGCGAGGGCGGCGGGGAGGGCGGCGGCGGCGAGCTGAAGCCGGCATCGGCGAGGTAGAAGTCCAGGGTGCCCCATGGCAGCGAGTACCACGAGCCCTGGATCTCCATGTAGGCAGGCAGCGAGTGCGACACTGCGCAAGAAGCAACGCGGCAAAGAAGAAGCAGAAAGGCAACACGGTCAAGAAGGAGCGTACATGGATTGGATCTACGACGGCTTCCGGTACCTCCCGCACCATGTTGGCTTAGCTGGATGGGTGGGTGACATTCCCTTCATTCACGGGCAGCATTCCATTCACTCGCAGGCAGCAGCCGCGCGGCATGCACGCTACGGTTTGCATGGGGGCATTGCATGGACGGGCTGAGGGCGGGCGTGGCACGCTCGGTTGCGATTGCTCCTCTGATCCGACTCACGTGAGCGGCGGGCCACGGCCTCGACCTCCCGGTACTCCGGCGAGCCCTTGGTCGCCGCCGCCGCCACCAGCGCGTAGTGGATGTTCCACATCAGCACCGTCACGTACGGCTTGGCGGCAGCCGCCGCCGCCGCCGCCGCCGCCGCCGAGGTGTCATTGCTCCCGGCAGCGGGCGCGGGCGCGGGCGCCGGCTGCGGCCAGGCGCCCAGCAGCAGCTCCAAGGGCGAGGGCGGCGGCTGCGTGGTATCGGCGGAGGCGAGGTCCACGTCCTCGGGCTGCAGCGCCAGGCCGGCGCGGATGAGCAGCTGCTGGTTGAGCATGAGGTTGTACATCGGCGAGCCGTACACGGTCCTGAAGTCGGCCGGCGGCAGCGTAACGGGCCCCAGCACCACAACGCCCATGCCTGTCGGTCGCCGGCACCAGCAGCAGTCACGGCGGCGGCAATGCGGATTGTTAGTTGCGCACGCGGGCGTTAGTGGGTAATCCGTTGTGCGCTGCTGTACGGCGCACGCAGGAGCGCACCCCTCAGCGCAGCCCCCGCCCCCGCCCCCTGTCGCCACACACCACGGACAGAAGCGACCGCCGGCTCCGCCGCCGGCAGCGTGCCGGCACGCACTGCCGCACCACTGCCGTACTACTCACCGGACCGCTGCAGGCGGTCGTTGATGACGTTGTACAGCACGCCGCCGCCCTCGTAGTATGCGGACGGCTGGCCGCTGTACTGCGAGCGGCTGGCGTTGAGCAGCACCACGTCAGCGGCGACCTGCATGTCGCTGGGGCTCTGGCCGGCGCCGTCGTAGAACGTGGCCGCCGAGGCCACGCCGTCAGCCTGGGGGCGGGGTGGTGTGGTATGGTGTGGGTGGGTGAGGTGGGTGGAGTGGGGGTTTGGGGATGCCAACCCAAGTTCAACCCACCAACCATGACTAGGTAGGGGCTACCGCACTCACGATCAGCAGCTTGGCCAGGCCGCGGAGGCCGCGACTGTCGTACGACAGCGACACACGCTTGTACGGCGCCGCCGGCGCCGGCCCGCCGGCGCCCACGGCCGCCCACAGCACCGCGTGCTTCACCAGCGCAAGGTAGCGCGGCGCGATGGCGCCGTCGGGCGCCACCACCGCCGCCGACAGCACCACGATGCGGCCCAGGCCGCTGTCCGCCGCCGCCATGAACGCGCGGTCCGCCGCCGGCGCCACCAGCAGCGGCAGCGCGGGGCCGTTCACCAGGATGGCGGTGGCGGCGGCGGGCTCGGGGCCCTCCTGGCTGGGCTTGAGCGAGGTGCCGGCAGCGGCGCTGGCGGCGAACTGGCGGAGGCTGGCGGCGTAGGCGGCGCCGGCGGCCTCCAGGAAGGCTTTGAACTTGCGCTGGCGGCCGTACATATAGTCCAGGTCGCGAGCGCTGAGCGCCGCCACTGCGCCCGGTTGTGGGTTTTAGACAAGGGGGCGCGGGGTTGGGGCGGGGTGGGATGCGTGGGTTCAGCAGGCGGCGGGCAACAATGGACAGCGCAGCAAAGCGAGGCGGCAGGGTCAGCTAGCTGGCTTCCGGCAGGGGTGTGGCCTGTGGAGGTAGTAGGTCCGCAACACGCAAACGCACCTGCGGGCGGCACCGGCGGCGGCCGCGGGGCCCATGGCGCGGGCGGCTGTCGCGAGGCACGCGGCGGCCCTGCATGCGTGCGTGCGTGCGCAGGCGGCAAACCAACAGATTACCGCACTCGGCAAGTGATCAGGACATAAAGTTGAAAGCTTGAAAGCTTGCTGGTCAGTTGAGCTCGCTCTCAAACAGCAGCATCCACAAGCAGCCCAACCACAGCCAGCCATCTACACCAATCAAACACAGCACGCGCGCACGACACGCACGCACGCCCCCGGTGCTCACGGGTCAGGCCGCCGGCGTCCTCCTCCGCGGGCGGCGGCTGGCCCTGGTCCTCAGCGCCCGGCGACGAAGCCGGCGGCGGCGCCGGCGGCGCCGGCGGCGCCGGCGGCTGCAGGCCCGCCGGCGGCTGCTGCTGCGGCGGCTGCTCCTCCCGCAGGATGTACAGCCCCACCTCGTAGCCCCACTGGTACTCGTACTCGGGCCGCGGGTACCACAGCCTCGTGGGCGGCGCCTCGTCCCACGTGAAGAAGTTTCCACGGAAGTCAAACATCTTGCAGGTGGGCGCCATGGCGCGGCACATGCGCGCAAATTCGCGGAAGGCCGTGGCGTTCTGGAAGCCGCTCGCCACGTACGCAAACTGCCAGGCGGCCTCGGAGTTGGCGTACACGTCGAACACGAGCTGGAAGCCGTCGATCTGGTACCCTGTGAGTTACGGGAGTTAGTTTATCATGAAAGGTAAGGTGCGCGCGTGGATGGGGGCGGCTGTGAGATTCACGCGCCCGACCTAAATAAACCCAGCCCAGCCCAAACAGGTGCACAGGCGGGGCCAGCGGGTGCATTGTGAAGGAGTTGCAGGCGGCTGTGATGACTTGCGGGGTAGACAAGGAGGCACCAGGAGGCACACCCGCGCGCGCCCGTACTCACCGGCTGGTGTTGGGCGTGGCGGCGGGCGCGGCGGGGCGTTGGGGCGCGGCATGCTCGGTGGCGGCGGCGGCGGCGGCGGAGGCGGAGGAGGAGGCGGAGGGGGCGGGGTCGGCGGCGGCGAGGACACTGCACGACAGGGCATGGTGCGGTATGGAGGGAAGCTTGAAACTCCAGCAGAAGTAGTGAGCATGTGTGAGTGATTACAGGCGGCATGCCATGGCAATCTGCTGCGAAACGAACGGGTGACAGGGGTCTACTTGTAGGCTCACGGTGCGCTCAAAAGAAAGGGTTTGCTGCTGCATGCGAGGGACGCGCCGCATGCGTGCATGCATGCATGTGCACCTGGCGGGCTGGGCGGCGGCGGGCGGCGCGGCGTGCGCGGCGGCTTGACGGGGCGCGGCGGGCGGGCGGGCGGCAATGGCGGCGGCGCGGGCGGCGCGGGCGGCGCCGGCGGCAAGTCCTGCCGCAGGTACACTCCAGGCAGCGGGTCGTACCAATTGTACGACGGGTAGCTGGCGTTCAGGGTTTCCAGGCTGTTGAGGAAGTGGTAGCCGCTGTACGGCGTGGGCACCAGCGTCAGCATCTTGCAGCGGCCGCCGAAGAGCCGGCACAGGTCGGCGGCTTGCGCCAGGCTGGTGGCGTCGGCGCGCAGGTTGGCGACCTCGCTGGAGTAGTAGGCGTTGATGGAGGGCTTCAGTCCCGCCACGAACACGAAGTTTGGCAGCGGCTGGCCCCACTCCGGCACGTCTGCGCGCGCGCGTGCGGCGGGTGCACACAGCAGCAGGGCAGCAGGGCTGGTTACGGCGGTTACGAGCGATATTGGAATGAAGCACACAACAGGGCAGCAGCAAGCCAACCATCACCGACAGCAACAGCAGCAGGACGCGCGCAGCAGGCGTTTCGCACCACTCACATGGCGGCGGCGGCGCGGGCGCCGGCGGCCGGGGCGCGGGGCTGGGCGGCGGCTTGGCGTAGCTGATGAGGCTGGCGTTGACCCGGTTCGACAGGAACAGGCCGCCCACAAAGCTCTCGTTCCGCGAGTTGCGCCAGGAGTAGGTGTAGTCGGTGCGGAGGATGGCATCGACAGCCAGCCCGTCCGACTCCCAGCCATACAGGCCGCCATTCTGCATGCGCACATGGAGGGGAGTCATGCATGCACATTCCTCACCACGCACCGAACGCCCCCGCCGCCCTATCCTGCGGCGGCGCACTTAAGCCGTGCCCATGCAGCACAACCACTTGCTTGCATCCAGCCGCGCTAGCCGCGCCGCGCGGCGCACCCAACTGAAACAGCTGGTCAGCACGCGCTACCCCGCGCTAGCTGCTGCCGCGCAGCCCCTGCTGCTACTGCCGCTGGGCGTACCTACCTGGTCAAACATCTTGCAGCGCGGGTACAGCTTGTCGCAAATGCTCGCCATCACGCGCCAATTGGCGCTCTGGAGTGTGCTCGTGTACTCAGTGAAGGCTCCTCCCCACACGCTGCCGAGGACGGTTGCGCCGGGGCCGTTGTAGACATCACGCATCTGTAGAGTGATTGAGGACGGAAGGGCACGCAGGCGGCAGGGCATGTTCACCGTATTGATTCAAAGCTAGCAAGTCGAGCAATGATGAGGTGGCGAGGGATACGGATAGATGTGGACGGTGCGGAAAGGATCAGCAGGAGCGGTTCCAAGCAGCACAAGGTTGCAGGGCCCAGCAGAATATTGTGCAAGTTAGCCGACGCAAGTCAATATGAGGCGAGCTGCGGCGCCGCAGGCATGCTTGATTAGCTTGATGAGCGACCGATGAGTGGCTTTGCACTTACAAGGGTGTAGCCTTCCACCTCATAGTCTGCAGCGGGGGGGGGGGTGCGTTTGGGGCGGGGGTTGTAATTACGGGGATGCGGCGGCGGTGGGCGTCGCAACATTGACGTGCAATGACTAGCTTAGCTAGCTAGTAAGCAGCAACTCACAGGCGGCGAGGGGAGTAGGCGGCGGCGGGGGCGGCCGCGGTTGGCCGTCTTGCACCGGCGGCGGCGGCGGGGGTGGAGGCGGCGGCGGCGGGGGCGGCGGCGGCGGCGGGGGCAGCCGCTTGACTGCAAGTACGGCACAGTGATACCACACGATTGCGTCGGGTCAGTAGAATCAAACGGGGTGGCCCGGCTAGCGTGGACGCCTGGCTTGGTTGTTGGGCGCATACAGACGCTAGCTCGCACCCATTAAACGAAGTGATTGCTGAACGCATTGCATTCGTACAATCTACCCCTAGCTAGTCCCAACCGCTAGTGCCAACCCCGCCGCGCGCACGTACGTTTCGGCTTGGGCGGCGACGGGGGCCGCGGCGGCCGCGGGGGCCGCGGCGGCGGCGAGGGCGGCGGCGAGGGCGGCTGCGGCGACGCGCCCTGCTTGATGTACACTCCCGCCGGCTGCACCGTCTCGTTGAAGTAGGGGTCCCGGATCGTGACGGTGCCCATCACCCTGTAGAACACCCAGACCGGCCCGGTCCAGAAGGTGGGCGACGTCGCGAACATGACGCAGCCGTTCTGGGGCAGGCGCTCGCAGATGCCCGCGGCCTCGGCGGCCGTGGCGCCGTCGGCGGGGATGTAGCCGGCCCACGCGTAGGTGGTCGCCAGGGAGGGCTTGGCGTCGGGCAGGTAGCTGAAGTTGGGGACGGGCTGGCCCTGGCCCACGTAGCCTGCGGCGGGCGGGCGGGCGGGCGGGCGGCGCGGCCGAGTGAGGCGTTGGATGCGGCACCGTAAGTAGGTAGGCATGCATGGAGGGACGCAGTTGCTTGCTTGGTGGGTGGGAAGGGGCGCAGGTCGACTACCGTACCCCTGCTGTCTGCCCGAACGTGCACATGTGCGCCCGCCCGCCGTGCGCATCTCAAGCTTGCAAAGCCTCGATGAGGCTCGCCACTTCAAGCATTGCACGGCGTGTGTGTGCTCGCTTACGTGTGGTCTTGATGTACACGCAGCTGCCCTTGGAGGAAGTTGTGTTGGTCACGTTGGCCACGGTGCGACCCACGCCCCTGCACGCGCGCGGTTAGTTGCAGGCAGCAGCATGACACAGCAGCAGCAGCATGGCACAGCAGCCGCATCAGATCCGTCAACACCGCCCACGTATCAATCCACCTCGGGCCGTCGCGACTAGCAGCGGTAATGGCAGCTGCTGTGCGCGCGCGTGCGCGCATTGAGGCAGGAGGGCCCGCGGGGGGCGAAACTACAGGTACCGCGGGAGCGCAAGATGGGGGCGGCTCCGCCCGGCGGCCCGCAGACACGTGGCGAGCAGTAGTTTCACATGGGCACTCACGTGGCGGGGGACCACCCGAAGCCCTTGCAACCGGGCTCGGCTGTGCAGTTGCTGCTGCTGGCGTTGAGGCCGGTGAAGGAGGCGAGGCCGCCGCCGACAGTGTCTGTCCGTCCGTCCCATCATGCAGCAGGAGCAGGGGCAGGGGCAGGGGCAGGGTACGGGGGCGGCCAGGTTGGCAGACAGGCCATGCGCAACCGTACATCCAGGGGTGGATAGCCAGGCGATGCCGGGGTCTCAGTCAGCGTGCGCCCATACATGACTGCGCGTGGTGCATGGATGCAGTGCACTAATCTCCGGCGGGTGCGCATGCAGGCCACAGCAGCAGCAGCGGGCGCCGCAGCCCCTCCGGACCTAGCTGTAGCACGAAACAGACGCATCCATCCATCCACCCAGGCAGGCGGCTAGGTGTCGAAGCCAGGCGCTCACCAACGTCAATCTGGATGGCGAAGCCGGGCAGGGTGGGGCAGGCGGCGCCGCCAATCTTTACGTAGGTGCAGACGCCGATCAGGGGCGTCGCCGGCGTCACGGCCCTCTTGATGGACCCATCCCCGCTCCCGTCGCCCCTGCGTGCATTCATGCATGTTGCACGTCCGTGCGGTGCATGTGGTCACGTGGTGGTGAAGGATTCGTGTGTTTGCGCAGTTAGCTAGCGCTGTGGGCGCTGCTGTGGGCGCTGTGGACCAGCGGCGGCTCTTGCACATGCCCACAGCAGCTGCTGGGCAGGATGTGTTCATGCCCCCGGCAGCGGCGGGCCGGTATGCATGCCTTCCCGTACTGTCCGTCATGTGAAAGTGTGGCAGTCCCCGACGCAGCATGCATCCACTTTACTGTCCACATGCTGATACACCCGGTGTGGTATGGCGGTTGGACCAACATGTGCATGCGCCCCAGCAGCCGCCAAGCCAGCCAGCCAGCCAGCCAGCCAGCAAGTACCCCCGAAACGCAACCATGTATTACCCTGTATTGCCGCAAACTGCACCTGCCTGTCCCTTGTCTAGTTTCGCTTGGGTTTAGATTGGGCTGGTGTTTACAACCCCCACACTGCTACACCACCGGCACTGCTACTCACAGGGACGAGGCGCGCCAGTTGAAGCCGGCGCAGCGCGGGTGCGCGTCGCAGCTGGCCTTGCCCTCCGCCGGGCTGACGTGGCGGCTGAGGTCATCTCCCTCGTGGTCTGCCCGCCAGGCCAAACAAAGCAAGGGGCAGCAGCAGGGTCACGGCTCATGATGGGCGGGTGCGGGAGTTGGAGCGCGGGAGCGGGGCCGGGAAGGTGCGCGCAGCAGGTAGGCGCAGGTAGGCGTGGGCGTCCACACGATGGATGGGGTGCGTGGCGCGTGCGAGCGTGTACATGCGAGCGAGGGCGGCGCAAGCTGGCTGGCGCGTGGTACGGACTAACGCGGCATTGCGCCGCGTGCAGCCCAGGTGCTGAGGCAGCCCCCCGCCCAGGCTGCAACGGGAGATTCGCTCCCTTACTTGTCAACCTGGGCGACAAACCTCTTGTTACCGAACACAGGCCACACACGCCCGCTCACCGAAGTCGATGCGAACGGTGTAGCCCTCAAACATGGGGCAGGTGGTCTCTGCGGGCCCGGGGGTTCCATGCATGAGCAAGCAAGACGAGATGATGATGTTGACAGCGTGTTGCAACCGGAGGGGGGGTTGCGGCAGCGCGATCGCGGGTGGGTCACAGCAGTAGCAGGATCGTCCCAATGCACGGCTGCCGCGCGGAACACGGCCGCTGCCTTTTACCAGCAGCAACGCGCGCCCCAGCCCATTGCCAGACCCCACTGCCCCCACATACGCCCCTGCCGGCCGCCGACCGCCGCCGGCCCCAAGCCAAGCGCCGCCACCGGCACTCACTGCTGGCGCAGGGCTGCTTCCGCACGTACAGGCCCTCGCAAGCAGCCCAGGTGGCATTCACGACGCGCAGGGCCGGCAGCGTCGTTTTCTTCAACAGCGCCGTGACGGCGGGGTTGTACGCGTGGCTGCCCGGGATGATGGCGCTGGTGTTGCCGCGCACCAGGAAGCCGTTGCAGTCGCAGTAGCTGCCGCAGTACAGCGCGGCTTGCAGGGGCGGGAAGTTGAGCGTCCACATGTCGACGTTGTAGATGTCCCCGGAGGGCAGCACGTTGGTGCGCGGGAGGAAGTCGTAGCCGGCCACGGAGGCGCAGCCGGCCACTGTACGGCACGGCACACACACGCGCACGTGCGCGTGTGGGGAGCAGGGCAGGGCGGTGCGGGGGGTCAGGCGCAGCAGGTAGGCAGCACGGCGCGAAGCAAGGGCGGAGGGGGGGCCAAGGCGCGATCGATGTTGCGAGTAAGCAGCAGGTGGGGGTCGGGGCGCAGGGTCCGGGTAGTCGGGGGAGCGAGAGAGGCGAGGTATGCGGGAATGGAGCAGCGGGTGCTCCTCAATTGAGCCGTGCATGGCTGCGTGCGCGTTGGGCGACGCAGTGCAGGACGGAGCTCACGAGCGATTGAGCTAATTAGCGACGGGTTGGGGCGCGCCGGGTACGGCACGCCGCCAGCAGCCACCTACCCTCCGGGTTGTAGGTGGGCTCCAGGTTCGAAACCCACACGCCCGCGTAGCTCTCCGTGTCATCCCACAGCGGCATCAGCACATCGCTGGTGGGCTTGCCGTCGTCCCAGCCGTACATGTTGCCCGCGCCGTCAAACATCTTGCAGCGCGGGTACGCGTCGGCGCACGTGGCCGCCAGGGCGGCGCGGAACTCGGCCTCCGACACGCCCGACAGCTGGTTGAGCCAGCCCGCGCTGGTGACGTCGTCGAACGAGATCCACATGTGGTAGTACGTGTAGCCGGGCACCAGCTTGTCTGCATTGGGTTGATGGGTTGATGGGTTAATGGAAGATGAATCGTGTGTGAGCGCACAACGAGCAGGCAAGCAGACAGGAACAGGCAGCCCGGCGCAGGCAAGCAGGCACAAAGTGGCTGCTGGATGCGAATGTTGGCCGGGTGGTTTAGGGCACATCACCAATAGTCAAAAGGGAAGACACGCCATCAATCGGGGCCCACAGGTCTGCCTATGTTTCTGGCTGGCTGATTGAATAAACTGTGGCAGCCTGACAGGTGAGGCTTCCTTGCATACCTTTCGGGGTTGGGCTCGGTGGGGGCCGCGGAGGAGCTGGGGGGATGCGCACGGCATCCTTGGGCGGCGGAGGCGGAGGCGGAGGTGGCGGGGGCGGAGGGGGAGGCGGGGGAGGAGACCAGTCGCCTGCGGATTGCACAAGCAGGCAGCGTCAGGTTCAGGCTCAGGCTCAGGCTCAGGCCGAGGTTCAATTACTGCGTGAAAGAAGGTAGCACGGCAGGCCACGCGTGCCCAGCAATGATCGACATGTGGGGCCGGGGGCTCGAGCGCACTCACTGTGCGGTGATGGCAGCGGCGGCACCGGCGGCCGCGGCGGCCGGGGCGGCGGCCGGGGCGGCGGCGAGGGCGCGGTCGGCGGCACCGGCGGGCTGGGCGGCAGGTTGGTGCGCAGGTACACGCCGTCCACGAAGGACGCGCTAGCGTTGTAGGCGGGCTGATCGGCCGCGACGGACTCCTGCTTCCAGAAGAATATCCAGTTGGGGCTGCCCACGCTGCTGAAGCCGTTGCCGGCCGACGTGGCGCCGAACATCTCGCAGGGCCCAGGCATGGCAAGGCAGACCTGCGAGCATGCGTGCATGCATGCGTCCCCATGATGCAGCGGAGGGGTGAACCCATCGTCACGCGCGCGCGAGCTGTTGGCGGCTTTGGATACGGTAATCGCGATTGTAACTGCTCGCACGAGAGCAGCAGGCTGAGCTGCGCCGCGAACGCACTTCAAGGAAGACGACACACCGCCCCGCCACCGGGTCACCACACTCGGGCCCGCAAACTGCACCTGCCTGTCCCTTGTCTAGTTTCGCTTGGGTTTAGATTGGGCTGGTGTTTACAACCCACCCACCCACCCACCCACCCACCCACCCACCCACCCACCTGCGCCGCCCTCTCCAGGGTCATGCTGCCGGCGACCACGTAGCCGACACGCGCCGCCGCCGGCGCGGGCTTGCGGCCAGCCACAAACCGGAACAGCGGGACGGCGTTTCCATAGTCCGCCACGCCTGTGCAAGCAAAAGCACAATGCGAGCAGTCAGACCCCGCAACATGCCTCGGGGGGAGGGTGCGGCATGGTCTACCGGGCAGTACCGTATTGCGAAGCAAGGCAGCAGGGCAGTGCGGGGCGTGGCGCCAGGCGCACGCAGCGTGGGCCCCCCACCCCGCACCCTGCTCGCGATCACCAGCTGGAGGTAGCGCCAGCAGCGAGCGAGCCCTATCTGCCGTCACTCCATTCGCTCCAACAAACCTTGCAAACCCGCCCGCTCGCCCCCCCGCCCGCTCGCTCGCCCGCTCGCATCGCTCGCACGCCCACGCTCGCTCGCACGCACCGCAGGGCGAGTCGCGGACGTACAGGCCGCTGCAGGGGCTCCAATTCCAGGTGCGGCGCAGCTCGGGCGCGACCGTGGTCTTGAGGAAGCCGGAGGAGCCGCCCAGGGACACAAAGCCCGCGCACTCGCAGGTCTTGGAGCAGCGCGCCGCCAGCTGCGTGGCGTTCTCGTAGATGCTGAAGCCCGCGTTGATGTCCACACTGCGGCGCGGTGGGTTGGTTGGGGCGGCGGGTGCGTGCAGGCGGCCGTACGGCAGTGTACCGTAAGTAGTGCAAGATGATTTCACATCGTACCGAGATGGGGTTGCTGCTTTTGCTTGCGCTCACGCGCGTGTAAACCCTAAACCCCAACACGCACGACAAGCACGACAACTACGGACTGTGGGCGCGCGCGCGGAACGAGAACGGAAGTTGCAGCGGCCGCGGCCGCGCACGGACCTGGTCACGTTGCCGCCGGGCGCCACGTCAGCGCCCTGGATGAAGGTGTACCCCTCCACGAGCGCGCAGCCCTTCGCGTCCGTGGCGCCTGCATGGTGGCAGCCAGCGGTCGAGGCCCGTGTGTGGGTGGCCGTCCCGGTAGCCAATTAAGACGAAGCGCCGCTGCCCCTGGGTTCCAACAGCCCATCCAAGTACGCCCACCAACATTTCATGCAAGCACGCAAGCCGCTGGCACTTCCTTGCTCGGCCTACCCGTCTGCAGCAGCGCGCGGCCGTGCTGCGCCCGAGCGTCATCGCCGCCGCCAGCGCCCCCCAGCAGCGACGCCAGCAGGGGGTCCCGGCCCAGAAGCGAAGACGGCGCGTCCTGCTGCTGCGGCTTGAGCTGCCGCCGCGGGACGTGCATCCGGCGGCGCAAGGCCTGCCGCGCCTCCATGTGTGCCTGCACAGCGGCGGCGCCCGCCTCGTCCACAGCAGCGGCGCCCATGCCGGGCACCTCCAGCACCCGGAGCTGCCGGCGGCGGTCCGGAGCCGCCGCTGCGAGCTCGTAGCCGTTGACCACAGCGGCGGCAGTGGTGGTGCCATTCGTGGCCAGCTGAACTTTGTAGGGCAGGCCACACGCGGCCTCGGCCGGCGCCTGATGGTGGGTTGGGTTGGGTTGGGTTGGGTGGTTAGTTGGGGCGCAGGCAGGCAGGCACCGCGATTCATGTCGCGTCCTCGAGAAAAGTACCCATGTCAGCAGTGTGTATGCTCGGTGCGCACCGGGATGGGGGCGGTGTGGCTGCAAGGCGGGATGGAGACAGCGGTGGGCGCCCAGATGCCGATGACTGTATCCACGCCACCCTGCGAGCGGTGGCGGGGCCGCCGTGGGCAGCAGGGGCGCACGTGGCGGAAGGCGTGTCAGCGTGTGTAGCACGTGCGTACCTCTATTGGCTTGCTAGCCGTGCCTCCCACCTCCCTCCCTCCCCCGCCGGGCTACTCTCAAATTTCCCCGCGCTCAACACGTGGCTTGGCACGCAGCCACTTCAGCCCCAGCTCCTAGCAGCAGCACTCGAGCGAAGCCACGGTCGCCCGCTCGCCCGCCGGCTCGCCCGCTCGCCCGCCCGCCCGCCCGCTCGCCCGCCCGCTCGCCCGCCCGCTCGCCCGCCCGCGCCCACGGTCGCCCGCCCGGTCGCCCGCTCGCCCGCGCCCACGGTCGCCCGGTCACCCAGTCGCACACATGCCCGCACACACGCACCAGCACGTGGGGGTTAGCCCGAACCAGGTCGTCCAGGGGCGCGCCTGCGGCGGCCGCGACTGCGCGCAGGGTGATGTTCCGCACCTGCCGCCGCACGCGAGCGAGGCACCCAGCATAAGCAACCAGCAGCCGTGCATAGTCGGTGGCGCAGGCGGCGGACGAGGCAAATTGGGTTGGCATTCGCAGCTAGAACATATGTAAAGCCTAGTTGGGCCAAGCGGGACCACATGGCAGGCGCGCATGCACGTGCTCCACAACCACCCCCCACGCACCATCTGGGTTGCGGCGCAGGAGGCTTGCTGCCACAGCTGGCCGGGGCCGGCCGCCGGGGCCGGCCGCAGTACGGGGTAGGACGCCCGGTTGGCGATGCCGCAGCGGTTGACGCCGCGGCGGATGTACATATAGCCTCCGTAGCCCCAGGCCGGGCCCCAGCTGTTCTTCACCACCCAGGCGTCAGCGTACATGCCCACCTGGTGGACAGGGGCCGGGTGGACAGGGGCCGGGTGGACAGGGGTAGGGCGGACAGGGGCAGGGTGGGCAGGGGCCGGGTGGACGGCAGGACAGGGGCACGACACGGGAGTGGAGCACAGGAACACGGCGGAGGAAAGCAGCCCCACGGCTCTCAATGCCCACCCACCACCAGCACGGCGTGGTTGGCGTCGGCGGGGTCGGCGCTGCAGCCGCCATCGTACACCCGGATCTCGGGGCCGTGCTCGTCCCAGGCCGGCGCGCCGTATCTGGGTCCCGGGCCGTAGTCCTCCCAGTCGTCGGAGGCGTGCACGAGGACCACCACCGGCTGGTTGGCCAGCGCCTGCGGTGCGCAACGTACGGTGGCCGATCGGACGGCGGTGGCAAGTGCGTGAGGGGCGTGATGAAACGCCGTGCCGCATTGTAAGGATGCGCGCTGCCACGCAGGTCCGGACCCGACACGCGCTCCTACATACCTGTGCCAGTGCGTGCTCGGATGCAGGCACGGCCTCCCAGCCAGCAATACGCGTGAGGGCTGCCGCACTGCTGCCGTTGACGGCCGCAGCGTCTGGCGCTGCACCCCGGGCCAGCTCCTTCTGCAGGGCCGGTGCGGGACATTTCTGCAGCTCCACGAACGGCTGGCGACCTGCCACACGGTGCAGGTACAGCCGATGCAGTAACACTTATGTTACCGGGCGCACTGGAACCGGTGCCACTTGAGGAGTGGGTGGAGTGGGGTGGGTGGGCGGGTGCGCGGGTGCGCGCTCGAACAAACAGAGCGGGCTCTGGCATGCACCAGGGCGGAAAGTCTGGCTAGCAAGTTTTCCCCGACTCTGTGTACCTAGCCATTGGTTGATGCATCGATTGCTACAGGTTTAAGCGAGTCCTTCTGTGTGCGCGGCTTCAGCGCGGCTGCTAAACGTTTTCTAGGTCGCGACATCAAACGTGACAGCCAATGAATACTGTCTAGATGTTATTAATAAAATTACAAGGCACTGGTGAGTCAATTCGTGAATTGCATGAACCCCGACAGCGGATCCGTTGCTCGGACAGCTCCCACGCGTACGCCGCATTCGTAGCCTAGCGGAGCTAAACATGACTGGATACATGAAATATATGATTCAAAGGTCTGGCGTGGAGTTCCGTGCGGGTTTGCGCGAGTTGGGCGCGGGATGCAGGGGGGTGTTCGCCCGCAGTGTCACGCACCTGTCGCCTCTGCCCACCATTGCCGGGTTACAAGGCCCACGCGCGTGGCGTATTGGTACACGTCGCCCACCCAGCCACCGCCGCCGCTGCTCGGACATGTTGTGGCAGTGGCCTTGCTTGCTAGCACGTCTGGGCTGCAGAGCAAGGCTTGCATCTCGGCTAGGGGCTCCACGGGGGCGCCCGCCTCAACGGCGAGCAGTGCCTCAATTCTGCGACACATTCGTTCAAGTTGATCAGCAAAAGCGACTGCCGTTTGCGCATCTGTAGTCAGAAAAAGAGGTGACGCAGGCGCCTCCTGCACGCATGGCGTGCCAACCTGATGCCAACTAAAAGCTGTGGAGCATTTGCCCGAACCAGCAGGAGCATACATGCTAGCCGGATAAGAATTGCACTGTCCACGGCCCAGCAGGCACGCCCTGCGCCTTACCCTTGCGTCACAGCAAAGCTGAACGACCCGCTGCACGGGCGTTGGTCGGTTGGAGTCGAGAGCAGCCTGCGCCAGTCGACCACCGATGGCACGGAGCTGCCTCCATACCTGTGCGTCCGATGAGAGTGAGAGATGCAAACTCGTCAGACGATGAAGAAAGGCCCGAGGGCCGGGACATAGCCGCGCACAGGCATTGGCACAGGCATTGGCACGGGGCAGGGCAGGCGTGGCGGAGCGCGACGTCTGCAGCAACAGTCCGCGCCAACCGTCAAGACACCGGCGTCAAGAAGACAGGATGCCGCATTGCAGCACGTTGGGACTGCATATTGCTACTAGCGACGCGCCTCCGCGCGCGCGCGCCCATTGTTGGTTTAGGTCAACCGCTGACGCGCCTAAGCCGGAGCATTCCCGAGTGTATAGTTTATGGTTCGGGACAAGCTGTCATGCCACAAGCTCGTCTTCGTCAGCGTGTTACTGTGTGCGCGAGAGCGGATGTCCATTTTGCCGAGCGCAAAACTGTTACTGGGAAGTTGTTCTTACCGACGTGTGAATGCCTGAATTTGTAGTAAATCTCCATTAACCGGTGATAGGGCGGCTCCAGCTGTTTCGAGCGCAGCACCAAGAGACGCTCGCGGCGCCAGCAACGCCGCAGAACCAACAAGAGCCAGCAAAAGAAGTGAGTAGTGCGGCCATGATTGCCGCGATGCCAGCCGCTGGCTCGCCAGCTTGCGCGGACACATTCTGCTGGCCGGGAGCAAGTGTGTTGACGCCGAGGCTTAGCTAGGTGGCCATGTGACTAAGTAACTACCCACTCAGTGTATTAGATGTGTCAGTTTGATCATAAGCAACGGAGGCGCTCACGATCATAGCTCGTACCGCGCCCGCCATGGCTGTGGTTGCCCCTGCTCTATTCTAGTTGCAATTACAAGCAACCTGGTGCAACAGTATGTCGCTTCTACTTGCAGCGGTGGCATGCGGCGGCTCATGAAAGTGATACCAAAATTGAACGCCCGAAACTGCACTATCCTGCTCGCAAAATTGTTAGAAGACACATCACATCTCGTACATATGGCAGGCGATTTTGCTGCCGGGCGCGGAGGCTTGCACATTCGCGGGACATCATTGCGGCGTTTTCGCGCGGACAGTAATCCCGGTTTCCGCCTCAGGTACACAAAACCGTGCCGGCTTGGTGCCCCTGGTGCCTGCGCGACCTGAAAGACACACGACTGTATGTGTTACGGATCAGCAGAGGGTGCGGAGTGCAGGGACATCAGAGGGGAAGAAAGTGCCGGACAACATCCCCCGGATCCCCCGCCGACCGTGACCGCTGCCAAAAGCCGGGGCGCAGAGGGCGGTTGTACCACTCCATTTTTCAAACCGCAGTGTGGCCAAATGGCTTATTTGAGGCGCTCGATCGCGCTGTGTCAGTGACAGTGCCACCCGCGGGCTGGCGCTGTGACTTCGACACGTGCAGGGTCCAAGGCGGGATCCTGTCCCTGGAACTCCCCTCGACCCTGCCCACCCCCCAAGTGGACGCCGCGGGACCCCGTTCCAAATCCCATCAGCTGATTTAGGGACCGCGTACATCGCGTGTTTTATTGAGCAGGCTTTTATGTGCATCGGCGCGTGCGGGCCCCGAGTCGGCGCGCATGTGTTGAACTCTGCCGAGGATGCGCAGATGGACCGCCCTCGAAAGTACGAGCCCTGGGGCAACCGCAAGCAGCGAATGAGACTGTGGGTATTGATCAGGTGCAATAAGCAGGAGCCAGGACGGTACGCGCGGCAGCGGCGAAAGGACGGGGGTCAGTCATCATTGGGAGCGGCGGGCAGCTCGATGGCGGTCAAATCACAACTCTTCATCCCACACGTCCGCAGTCACCACACTTACGTGCTGTCATTACGTCCACTGATTCACCTGAAAACGTAAGCATACAGGAAATGCGTGAGCGAGCATGCATTTCAACCATTCTGCTGCCGAGTCTCGCGGTTGTCGGACGTTACGCAATCTAGGCATGTCCGCAGACCTGCGCATAGCATGTTTCAGGCTGACTTGGGCGCTCCAGGCCTGCGCGAGCCAGGGCGCGTGGCAAGGCCGTCGCGCCATCGCTGCGCCATCCTCCTCGGGGCCGGGTGTGCTGGGCGCGACGCACAGCCTATCAGGATTATGGTGCATCCGGTCGCACGGCACGCGCGCTACCGCCGCGGCTGGAGCTGCTGGTGGCGGAGCCGGCCGAGTGGCTTCCGCTCACCCGCGGAGCTCCGCCGCGAGAGAAAGCTCGCTAGCGGCCGCGGCACAAACGGACTCTGATGCTGCACAGGGCCAACTACTGCTGCTGGTGCACTTGCCCTCGCTGCTCTTCAGCGTTGGAAGCCTCCCGAGTGCAGCCGGCAGCTCGGCGCAGACGGGACCGCGGCCGGGAGTCGTGTCGCAACAGCCGCCCGGCACGGCTGCTGCTGTGACACGACCCGTGGCTGCTGCCGTCGCCGCGGCGGCCTTGGAGCGGATCGGCGAGGCGGTCCGGCTCGCGCGCCCGGACGCCGTGCTGCTCGTGTCGCACGGTCCTGGCGAGTGTGGGGATGCCGATGCAGCCTCCGGCCGCGGGCGCCAGGCCACCACGTGGCGCCACCTCGTGTCACGCCTGGGGCCGCCGCCGCCCGGCAGCAGCGGCAGGAGCAGCAGGAGCGGCAGGAGCAGCAGAAGCGTCAGCCCTGCCAACGGCGGGCGCGGCGCGGCGACGGGGCTGCAGCCGCCGGCGGCCGCGTGGGAGCTGGGGGCTGCCGTGCAGGCGGGCCGGCTGGACATTGGGCTGGCAGCGCAGCGGCTGTTGGAGCAGCTGCAGCAGCGGGAGCTGCAGCGGCTGCTGGCCGCCGCCGGCGGTGACGGCGTCGGGGGCAGCGGCAGCAGCAGCGCGCCGCAGCCGGCGGATGATGGTGATGCTACTGCCGGTGGTGGTGGCAGCAGCGGGGCCTGGGGCCACGCCGATGAAGACGAGTTGCTGCTGCGGCAGGTGCTTGCAGACCAGCTGGGTCCGCAGGCGGCGGCGGCCTTGCCCCTCCCGCCGGCGGCGGCGGCGGCGCCTTCACCGCCCGCCGCGTCCGAGCTGCCGCTGGCTCCTAATCCTGCTCCTCCCGCCTCCATCGGACAGACAGAGCAGCAGCAGACCCTGCAGCACTTCCAGCGCTCGCTGCTGGAGATGGCGGCGGCGGAGGCGCCGCCGCCGCCGGTGCTGACCTCGCGTTGGCTGTCCAGCGCGTGCCTGTGCAGCCTGTTGACGAGCGGGGCTCTCAGTGGCGGCGGCGGCGGCGGCGGCGGCGGCGGCGGCGGCGGTGGCAGCGGCGGTGGCGGCAGAGCGCCGCTGCGAATCGGGCGCATCTCGATCCTGACTGCGGATGAGAGCCTGTTGCAACTGGCAGGAGCGGCGGCGCCCACGGCGCCTGGGCCGCCGCAGCCGCAGCCACCGCTGCCCCTGGCTGCTGGTGGGGCTGGTGGGAGCAGCAACGGCGCGCCCGGCGGCGGCGGGCCCGCATACGACGGCGACAGCAGCCTAGGCGAGGGCGGCGGCGCTGCTGTCACGGTGCTGTACGCGGGCCCGCCGACAGCCCCATGTGACGCTGTCAGCCGGCCGCTGCAGGTACGCACACGCGCACACACGCGGGAGTCATGGATGGCAGCCGCAACTCTGCGTATCCGCCTTGCTTGCCCTCTTGCTTGCCCGCGTGCGGGCCCCATCGTTAGCTGCGTGTCCGAACGTTCCTGCCCGCATGCGCGCACGCACGGCCATTATCAGACTTGTGGGCCTGCTGTCCGGGCCGTGCACGACATCAGTACCGTGTGTGTGACATACAACGTGTGTCCCTACATCTATGACGCCACAAACACAGGCTATCACCCACGTGGACGCCACAAACACAGGCTATCACCCACGTGGACGCCACAAACACAGGCTATCACCCACGTGGACGCCACAAACACAGGCTATCACCCATGTGGACGCCACAAACACAGGCTATCACCCACGTGGACGCCACAAACACAGGCTATCACCCACGTGGACGCCACAAACACAGGCTATCACCCACGTGGACGCCACAAACACAGGCTATCACCCACGTGGACGCCACAAACACAGGCTATCACCCACGTGGACGCCACAAACACAGGCAATCACCCACGTGGACGCCACAAACACAGGCTATCACCCACGTGGACGCCACAAACACAGGCTATCACCCACGTGGACGCCACAAACACAGGCTATCACCCACGTGGACGCCACAAACACAGGCTATCACCCATGTGGACGCCACAAACACAGGCAATCACCCACGTGGACGCCACAAACACAGGCTATCACCCACGTGGACGCCACAAACACAGGCTATCACCCATGTGGACGCCACAAACACAGGCTATCACCCACGTGGACGCCACAAACACAGGCTATCACCCACGTGGACGCCACAAACACAGGCTATCACCCATGTGGACGCCACAAACACAGGCTATCACCCACGTGGACGCCACAAACACAGGCTATCACCCACGTGGACGCCACAAACACAGGCTATCACCCACGTGGACGCCACAAACACAGGCTATCACCCATGTGGACGCCACAAACACAGGCAATCACCCACGTGGACGCCACAAACACAGGCTATCACCCATGTGGACGCCACAAACACAGGCTATCACCCACGTGGACGCCACAAACACAGGCTATCACCCACGTGGACGCCACAAACACAGGCAATCACCCACGTGGACGCCACAAACACAGGCTATCACCCATGTGGACGCCACAAACACAGGCTATCACCCACGTGGACGCCACAAACACAGGCTATCACCCACGTGGACGCCACAAACACAGGCTATCACCCACGTGGACGCCACAAACACAGGCTATCACCCATGTGGACGCCACAAACACAGGCTATCACCCACGTGGACGCCACAAACACAGGCTATCACCCACGTGGACGCCACAAACACAGGCAATCACCCATGTGGACGCCACAAACACAGGCTATCACCCACGTGGACGCCACAAACACAGGCAATCACCCACGTGGACGCCACAAACACAGGCTATCACCCACGTGGACGCCACAAACACAGGCTATCACCCACGTGGACGCCACAAACACAGGCAATCACCCACGTGGACGCCACAAACACAGGCTATCACCCACGTGGACGCCACAAACACAGGCTATCACCCACGTGGACGCCACAAACACAGGCTATCACCCACGTGGACGCCACAAACACAGGCTATCACCCATGTGGACGCCACAAACACAGGCTATCACCCACGTGGACGCCACAAACACAGGCTATCACCCATGTGGACGCCACAAACACAGGCTATCACCCACGTGGACGCCACAAACACAGGCTATCACCCACGTGGACGCCGCCTGCGCCGCGCTGCGCGACCCGCCCGCCCGCCCGCTGCCCGCCGCCGCCCGCCTGCCCGACTACTGGGCGCTGGCGGGGCACGCCGCCGGCCGCGCCGCCGCCATCAGCGGCTTCCGCAACGCCGCCGCGTGCGACCTCGTGGCCCGCCTGGCGGAGGCGGAGCAGCAGGCGGCCGAGGGGGAGGAGGCGTTGCAGGCGGCGGGCGCCGCAGCGGACGCCGGAGGCGGCGGCGCTGGCGCCACCCGCGCGCCGCTACTACTGCAGCGTCAACCGCCGGTAATTCGGCTGGGCGGCGTGGGCGCCGCGGGCCCGGCGGCGGTGGCGGCGCGCGTCTCCACAAAGCTGTCGCGGGACAACAAGTTTGCGCTGGCCAGCTGGGGCGGCGTGATGGCGCGGCTGCCGGGGTCGGGGCCGGGCGCGCCGCACCTGGAGCGGCCGGTGGCGCAGGGATGGCGGCGGCGGCCGGCAGCTAATGCTAATAATGGGCCAGCAGTAGGCGGCGGCGCCGGTGGAGGAGGAGACGGTGATGGTGTCAGCCCTGCCGCAGCGGGTGGGCTGGCGCCGCCCGCGCCGTCGGCGGCGGCGCCGGCGGTTAGCCTCGTGCTGCCCCTCACGGCAGCAGCAAAGGCGAATGCATCAGGGGCCGCGCTGGGCGAGCCCTCCCTGGCGCTCGGGCCGGCTGCTGGTGCGGAGGGTGCGTGGGGCTGGCTGTGGGAGCGCGCGGCGGTTGCGGATCCGGAGGCGTTGGCGGAAGCGCTGGAGGCGGGGGCGCGGGAGCTGCTGCAGGCGCACGGTGGGGGTCACGAGGGGGGCCCGCAGCGGCAGCAGGAGATAGCGGGGTCAGGGGCGGCAGGGGCGGCGGAGCAGCAGCAGCAGCAGGCGGCTCGCGCCGCGGCGGTGCCGCTCGCAAACCTGCGCCGGAGGGCAGTGGCGAGCAGCGGTGGAGGGGGTGGCGGCGAAGCAGCGGCACTTGCGCAAGCGGCGCTGCCGGCGCCTGATGCAGCTGCTGCTTCTGCAGCTGCCGGTGCTGCGGACGCTGCCGCAGCAGGCAGCAAGCCCACCGCGGCACCGCCGCCTCCGGCGTTGGGCACACCCTCGGCGCCAGCAGCAGCACCGCCGCAGCCGTCGGAACCGCCGCAACCTCAGCCGCCGCAGCCACAGCCGCAGCCGCAGCCGCCTGCACCCATAGAATCGGTTGCGGACGGCGCCGCCCAGCAGGCACCAGCCAGCACTGTAAGGCCCGCCGTACCCCCGCGCCGCGTGTTCGTGCCCGGGCCGCCGCCCGCCCGGCGGCCACGCACACCTGCAGCCGCAGCCGCAGCCGACGCCGCCACCGCCACAGCATCCGCCGCCGCCGCGTTCGCGCCGCCGGCGACCTCCGACGCGGCGGCGGTGGCCGCCGCCGCCGCCGGCCTGCCGCGCTGCGTCATGCTGCTGGACGAGCCCGTGGTGGTTCCGTTCTGGGTCCGGAGCGACAGAGAGGGGGAGGCGGCCGCCGTGGTCGCGGCGAGCGCAGAGCCGGGGCACGCCGCCGCTGCGGCTGCGGCGGCGGCGGCTGTAGCCGCCGGCGCGGTGGCGCCCACCAGTCAGGAGGCGCTAGTGGTCAGCTACAGCCCCATCGACCATCCGGCCGAGCTGGCGGACCTGGTGTCGTACCTGACATCCCGTCTGACAGGCAACGTGCCCGTGTTCGTACATTGGCAGCCGCCGCCGCGCGCCAAGAAGCGCGGCGGCGGCGGCAGTCGGAAGGCCGCCGGCGGGCGGCCGCCGCCGCTGCGGACGCCGTCGCAGGCGGGCGACGAGAACCCGGCGGCGGTGCCGGTGAGTGTGCGTGTGTTTGGGCTTTGTGGTTAGTGAGGACCGTGGCGGCAGTACGCCACAGTACCGGTAGTGCCTTCTCAAAATGTGTGTGGCGGACAGCCGGACACGCACCCGCACGGCCGCAGTAACAGGCACCAAATCATTCGCCGATGACCCTATCTTATCTTATTACCTTATCTTATCTTATTACCGCTACTTGCCCGACTATTGCCCGTGTTTATCATCGAGGTCGGCCTGTCCCTGGCATGGCCGGTGGTCGACAGCGCCGGCTCCGCGCTGAAAGCCGCCTACCTGCAACAGTCCGCAGCGGCAGCCACCACCAGCAGCGGCGGAGGCGGCAGCAGCCCCCGGCCCTTCGTGCCCGCGCTGCACACCGCACACGTGAAGCTGTCCGCCGCCGCCGCCGCGGCGGTGTCCGCGGCGGCGGCGGCCGGCGGCCCCGGCTCTGGCAACGCCGACGAGCCCGCCACTGCCGCCGCCCCTGCCGCCACGCTGCTGACGGCGCAGGTGGCGGCTGATCTGCTGCGGCCGCTGCTGTGCCACACGGGCCCAGCCGCCTTCACGCCCGACAGCGGCCTCGCAGCCGCCGCCCACGCCGCCGGCACCAACGGGGAGGCGGCGGCGCCGCCGCCGCCGCCCTGGTGCGTGGTCACGCACGACCTGAAGCGCTTCGCCATTACCTGCGCGGCGCTGGGCTGCCGCCTGCCGCTGCCGCCGCCGCCGGGCGCCTACTTCGACACGCTGGCGGCGGCGTACGTGTTCAGCGCGGAGCGGTTCCGGCCGCCGGAGCGGTGGATGTTGCGTGCGTGCGTGCGTGCGTGCGTGCGTGCGTGCGTGCGTGCGTGCGTGCGTGCGTGCGTGCGTGCGTGCGTGCGTGCGTGCGTGCGTGCGTGCGTGCGTGCGTGCGTGCGTGCGTGCGTGCGTGCGTGCGTGCGTGGTACATGATGCACAGCGGGCTGGCGGCGCGCGCATGCACCTTCTGTTGCAGACCCTACCCCTGCATCTGCTGCGTGCGTTTCCCTCACCCACCCGCCCACACCCACCCACCCGCCGCGCCCACCCACCGCGCCCACCCAATCACCCGTCCACCCACCCACTTCCACCCGCCCGCCCGCAGGTCCACCATCAAGCCGGACAGCGTGGTGGCCACCTCGGACCTGGCCCACATCGCCCAGTACCAGGACGTGGCCGCGCCGCTGCAGGCCGGCCTGGGCGGCGGCGGCGGCGGTGGCGGCGGCGCGGCGGCGGCGGCGCACGCCGCCCGAATCGACGCCGCTGCAGAGGCGGTGCACAACGCCCTGGCGTACGCACGGCTGCGGCAGATGATGGCGGAGGCGGCGGCGGAGGCGAAGGCGGAGGCCGCCGCGGCGGTGGAGGCGGCGGCGCGGGCGGCGGCGCAGCCGCCGCCGCCACCGCCGCGGCCGCCGCCGCCGCGGCCGCCGCTGGCGGCGCCGCCGGCGCCCGGCCCTCTGCCGGGGCGCGCAGCTGCGCCGGTGCCTCGCCCGCCGCAGCTCCCGCCGTCCACAACACCCGCCTCGCCGCCATCAGCGGCGGCGCTGCCACCGGCGGCGTCGTACCACCTGCAGCAGCTGTCCCCCGCAACCGCTGCCGACGGAGGCGAGCAGCGGCTGCGCATCAACAAGTACCCGTGCCAGCTCATAACGGACGTGGAAATCCCGGTGCAGGTAGGCGGGATGGGATGCATATGCGGTGTCGGGTTGGCTGGTGTGTTGGGTTTGCCCGGGTAGGATTTGCGGGTTTCCGGGTTAAGCCGATGCGGAGTAGCCTCATTAGGGGTGCATTCACATGCATGCCGAACACCCTGAGACGCGTTCCTGTCCCACCACTTTATCATTTCATCAACTGGCAAAGTACACAAACATGGCCACGCACGCAACCACCCGTCACCAGGTGGTGCTGGCCGAGATGGAGATGGCGGGGTTCGGTGTGGACGTGGCGGTGATGCAGCAGCTGCACGACCAGTCCATAAAGCGCCGGAGCCAGGCAAGTCGGGGCGGTTAGCTAGCTAATGGCTCGCGCTGCTGAAGTGTGCGATGCTGCACATGAGAGGCACAGGGGCACGTGGGCCCAGTGGCGCTGCATGGGTCTGTGTGCTCTTGCCCAATGCGCACGCGTTTTGTAGACGTCGGGTAAAGAGCTTTGTGCCCAGTGAGCACGTGGTCCACGTCGCCCCGCCCCTTCGCCCTATGCATGCGGTGCGCACATCGCCCTTTGCACCACATGTGTGTGCCCCCGCCCATCCATCCCCATCATTCCCCATCCCCATCGTTCCCTATCCCCACCCCCATCCCAAAACTCCCCATCCCTCCCCACCCCAGGTGCTGGACGAGGTGTGCCGGCTCATGGGCGGCCACCGCGCCTGGCCGCTGTCCAGCTCCGCAGAGAAGCGGGCGCTGTTGTGCGACGCGTTGGGGCTGGACGAGGCGGCGGAGCGCGCGGCTGACGCCGCGGAGGCGGCGGGCGCGCCGCGCGGCAGCGTGCCGCGGCTGGTGCGCACCAAGCAGCGTGCGGACGGCTCGGCGGGGGAGTGGTCCATGAGCATCGAGGTGCGTGCGTGTGTCGTGGGTTGGGTTGGGCGTGGGTTGGGCGGGTTTAGCTCGAGCAGCAGCAGTGGGCGCGGGCGCGGGCAGTGGCGGCCCCCACCAAACGCCTGACTGCGGCGGCGGTGGCGGCGCGTGCGTGCCCGTTACCATGTCGCTTGAGCGGATGCATGATGCACGCCCGTGCCCGTGTGTTGCCCGTGTCATACTACGGCACTCCTGCTGCCGTACTACCTACAGAACCTGGAGATCATGGCGCCGTACGACCACACGGGCGGTGTCGTACAGCTGGTGATCGAGCACGCCCGCCTGGACAAGCTGATCAACTCGTACACCAAGCTGTTCCTGGAGCACGTGGACCGCCGCACCGGGTGAGCGTGTGATCACGTGCGTGATCACGTGTGCGTGTGGTCGTGGCGTGGCGGCGTTACGCGGCGGGCGGGCTTGCGTGCGTGGCGGTGGCTGACTGATGAGTGGCAGTGCTACATTCAGTCAGCGTGGCAGGACTGGAGTGGGGAATGCCCTTGCTGCCCATTCCCATGCAGGCGCGTGTACCCCACGCTCAACCAGGTCGGCACCGCCACCGGCCGCCTGTCCATGAGCGGGGCCAACCTCATGGCGCTGCCGCACGTGAGTGGCGTGAGGGGGCAGCCGGCAGCCGCCGGGCTGTGCAGCAGTGATGCCTGGTGGGCAAAACCCGCATCAGGGCTGTGCAGCAGTGCGCAAGTGCTGAGCGCTGCTGCTGTGCGGTGCGTGCCCGCAGCCCGCCGGGGGGGGGGGCTGGTCATTATTTGTCGTGGCTCGCTGTCTGTTTGGATGCGGTCCTGTCCCGCCTCATATCACGTACCCACGTACTGCTGAAGTGCTGCCGATGCGCATGCCACCAATCCAGCAGTCACCCAAACAATCTACGGACACAAAACACACAAACACACACAAACACGCACAGGACAAGGAGGAGTTCGGCGACCGCCTGCGCAACTTCCGGGAGGCGCTGGTGGCGCGGCGCGGGTGGCGGCTGCTGGCGGCGGACTACAGCCAGGTGGAGCTGCGCATCATCGCGCACATCACACAGGTAGGTGTGCGTGCTGAGCAGTGCTGTGCAGTGCAGTGCGTGATGTGGGTGTGGTGGGTAGGATTGCGGCATTCACATTTCCCATTCCTTACGTTGGCTCGACATGCACGGTGTTCGCACGCCGTCACGCGCCAACGCCACGCGGTCATTGCTGCCCACCACTTCCTACGTGTAAACACGCCGCCACGCCCGCAGGACCCCATGCTCACCAGCGCCTTCCGCGAGCGCCGCGACGTGCACGCCCAGACCGCCTCCAAGGTGTTCAAGGTGCCGCTGGAGCGAGTGACGCCCGCGCAGCGCCAGGCCGGCAAGCAGGTGGTGAGCAGGTGGCGCTATGAGCGGGCGTGTGCGTGTAAGTGTGCGTGTGGTTGGTTGGTTCGGGGGAGGGCACGGGCGCTGGGCGTGCCGCCGCTGGATGCCGCATACCGCATACGCACGTAGGCAGGCGCACAGGCAGGCAGGCATTTCGGAATGCGCGCACCGACAACAAACGTGTCCTGCATGATGCTGCACCCGCTGCGTGCGCTGCCTCACCGCTCGCCGCGCCTCCGCCGCCCCGTCCCCGCCCCCGCCTACCTGCACTGCACCGCAGAACTTCGGCCTGGTGTACGGCATGGGCGCCGCCAAGCTGGCGTGTGACATCGGCCTGCCCGACAACGAGGTGGGTCTATCCATTGGGTACGTCGGCGCCGCCACGTAATGTGCCCGATGGCCCGCCGCCCGGCGGGCCATCGGGAATAGCCCATCCACCAGATCCCACGGATCCCGCCGCCGCCTGCTGCTCGCCCGCACCCCGCACCCCAAATCCCAAACCCCCCAGCGCCCCAACACGCCACGCTACGCCGTTCAACGACACACACGCCCCGTCCCATCAACCCACCTCCTTTCCAACCATCCGCCCCCCAGCGCCCCCATCCCCAACCCCACCCCTCACACGCACACACACGCCACGCAGGCGTCCGACTTCATCCTCACCTTCCGCGACGTGTTCGCCACTCTGTACGACCAGGTGGGGATTGCGCCGCACCTCGTCGGCTGCCTTATTAATCCACCCCCTGACTTATGGAAAGACATTGAGTCTTATGTATACCTTATGCTTATTATTTGTTCATTTATGTGTACGCCAAGGTGGACCAGACCAAGGCGCAGGCCTTTGTGTGCGGCTACGCCACCTCTCTGCGCGGCCGGCGGCGCGAGTTCCGCGGCGCCTGGCGCGGCGTGGGGCTGGGCTGGCTGGACTGGCAGGCGCGCCACGAGCCGTGGAGGCGGCAGGCACTGGCGGCAGAGGTGCTGGCCAAGTGAGCTACAGCATTGAATCGGTTACAAGGCCTGCCGGCCTGCTGCTTGGAGCGCGCGTGCGCACCAACTGCACGAACCAATCACACGCGGCAATAGTAGAAATCGGCACGCCACGCGGCTTTGCTGCTGCTGCCCTGCCGTGAACCCAACCCCAACCCCAACCCCGCCCAACCCCACAACCGACGTCGGCAGACTGAAGGCGGACGGCGGGATGCGTTGGAGCGCCCTGGACCGGGAGGACCGCACCACACTGCGCGAGCTGGGCAACATGTCGTACCAGGTGCGTACGGCACACGTGCGTGCGTGCCGTGCACGAGTAGGCAACCCTGAGCCGCGTCCACATAATACACCTCCTCTTCTCCATACCTCCACACGCGTGCACCTGGCGACCGTACGGCACTGCTCTGTGCTATTCCGTGTGCTCTCCAACACACGCGCAGGGCAGCACGTCGGACATTGTGAAGGCCGCCATGGTCCGCTGCAGCGCGGCGCTGGGGCCGGGGCCGGGCGGCCTCAACTCGCGGGCGCGGCTGCTGCTGCAGGTGCGTGCTTGCGGCGGCGGTGGGGCGACGGATGGGCGCGCCGCTGCATGCATCATTGGGCGGATGGTTACGCCTGGGGGCGCGGCACATATGGCACGCGCGCTATGCTTCGAACGATCCCAGTTTAGGAGCTGGTTTGCTCCAATCCTCTGATTCCTCCCCTTGGCCCCCGCCCGCCCGCCCGCCGTGTCGGAATCCAGATCCACGACGAGCTGGTGTTTGAGGTGCCGGAGGAGGAGGTGGCGGCGGTGGCGGCGGTAGTGGGGCGGGTGATGGAGAGCACCGCGCAGCTCAGCGTGCCGCTTGAGGTAAGTGGGGGGTTCTGGGGGTTACTGTGAACCAATCCCGTAACGAGACATCAGCGCTGCAAGGAGAAATTGCAGCCGGGGGTCTGGGGTTTTTGCCACGCAGGTTGGCCTGTGTCCGGCGGTGATGGGTCACCGCACGTGCTTGTGTTCAACAAGAACAAACGGAACAAAGCCGCCATTCACGTGCGTGTGGTGTGCTCGCAAGCAGGTCGAGATGGAGGTGGGGCCCAACATGCGCGACCTGCAGGAGTACGACTGGCGCAACCCGCCGCCGCAGCAGCAGCCGTTGCCGCCGCAGCCGCAGCCGCCGCAGCAGCAGCCGTAGCAGTTCAGTGCGAGTCTCGCGACGCCCGGGTTCCGTGCGCCCAGCTGATGAGCTTTTGGGTCGTGAGGGGCGCGTCGTGAGGGAGGTGTGCCAGCTGACTGTCAGCTGTATGTACGACCAGATTGTGTGTGTGTGTGTGTGTGTGTGTGTGTGTGTGTGTGTGTGTGTGTATATGTGCGTCGCATGGGAGTCGAGGGTTGCAAATGGCGCGAACGTCGTTGCGGGATGGAACACAGCAGGAAGTGATCAGGGTGCATGCATTGATTGAGCTCGAGCGGCTGCTGTGGAGGGCAAGGGCTAGGGAACAAGGAATCGCAAAGTGCGTACGGTGTGCATGTGTGTGAGTGTGTGGGTGGCTGGGTGCGTGCTTGTGCTTACGCATCGTAGATGGCACTGGTTGCGGAGGGTGCGTGTGGCCCATTCTGAGGTGTGACTGTCCCACCAAATGCGGGAAGGTCATAATTACTATCTTTCTAGGCTGCACCCTGATAAACACACTGCTTGCCGCATTGCATTAGGCAATACTGTTACAATTGTTGCAAAACTCAGCAGGAATGGACCAGTACTCCTTCCCTGGCCTTCTTGACCTCAGCAATGTCAACTGTCATCAACACGATAGTCTAACATTATAAAGAATAAGGAATTGAGAATGTCGGGACAGCACCGACTTGTGGGCCGGACGCAGACGCTCTTGTTAGCCTTATTAGCTTGGGCTACATGTTGTGCATCAGCAGGGCCTGTACAATTGAATTACCTCAATGGAAGTACAGTGGCGATTTCGAGCGGCCTGGAGCTTGCAGCTGGATTCGCAGACGAGAGGGTCCTTCTCATGATAGTTGACGTGGACTGGATTGTAATTTCCAACGCTGACTATGAGGGGCTGGCGACGCCCACTGTGCTGAGGTGCGTCCATGTTCTCCACCGTGGCCTTGCCCGCTCGCCCCAGCGCCACTGAATATAGACACATGTATCGGTGTCTAGATTGGAGCTCCGGGGCCGCTTGAATGGCCAAGGGTAATCAGCGGCTGCGTGTGCTGGGCGGGGCTTGAGGCTCGCTACCCGGACCCGGACCGTCCTCCTTCGCAGTCCCCGCAACAGGGTGCGCGACATGCCCCGAGCTATACGAACGCAACTTCTCTCGCAACCCGCGCAGGCGCAACGTGACAGTGCTGGGCGCGCGCACAGAATTGGAGCGGTACCCTGTCCTCGACTTCCAGTTCGTCAAGGCCAAGGCGAGTAGGGAACACAGGAGAACCAGGAGGCGAGGGAGGTCTGGTCTGGGACTGTGGGCTGCCTGGCGGCTGGCGTGGAGGGTGGTGGATCCTGCCTTAGGTCCAGCCCTAGATCCTGGACCCTGTGTGGGTGGGTGATAATGTCAGGCCGAGACCCTGAATGGATGCCATGCGCCTGCTGAGGATTGGTGGGAATGGGGCTGCGGCCGGAAGCCGAAACGGCGGCCAAGGCGTCCAAGCCCAGTCGCCACAGTCGCACCATGAGATACGGCCCGGGCAGCAAGCTGTTTCACGGCACCCGCGTTGCTGCCGTTGGGTGGCCCCCGACCTGCCCGGTTGCGTGACGCTGGCCGCGCTACCTACCGCAGCCCCACCCACCACCACACACACACACGTACACGCACACACACGCAGATCACGATGACGCTGGGTACCGTCCTGATTTTCAAACGCTTCATGTCGGAGCGGGTGCGGGAGGTCGCAAACTTCCAGGTGCGGGGTGGGGTGGGGACGTGGGGTGCGGCAGTTGCGGCAACCCGTTGCGCTCGCCTGCTCCCCCGTCGTCTCATCATGAATGTCATACCCTGGAACCCGGTGCGCCTCAATATGCAGGCGCCGGGGTTCGACCTGATCACCGACGACTTCCACGTCAACTACTCCAACCCGCTCACGCCGCTGGGGCTGGTGATGTTTGAGGACGGCGTCACAGTGCACCGTGAGTGGCCTGGCGCAGGAGCTCGCAATGCGGGGCAGCGGCAGGGGCAGCGGCAGGCGCAGCCGCAGGGGCAGGCGCAGGGCGTAGGGGAAGGGGCAGGGAGCAGGGGCAGGGGCAGGGAGCAGGGGCATGGGCAGATGGGGGTTGCAAGGATGGTCAGCGAGGTGTAGCAGGGCCGGCAGCAGGCGTAGGCGCGAGCATACCGTGGGGGTGCGACAGCGGGCTCGAGTGCATCAGCATGCCAGACTGCGCTCTGCGCAGGATCCATCAGCAGCACACCCGCGCAGCGCTGTCATCGTGGCCCGACCTCCCTGCCTGGGCCGCATCTGAGCGCCTTACTCCACCCCGCGCCGGGCCTCCCACCCCACTATTGCTACTGCCTGCCCCCTGCCTCGTGCCCCGTGCCTAGTTAGGTTGGTTTGGCTTGGGCTGGTTCTCACAACCCCACTACCGGTACTTGCACACACACCGCAGGCGCCTGTCTAGAAGCCAACGTCAGCGCCGCCTCTGTGGCGACGCTGCCGCGCCCGCCCGTCCTGCCCGGCAAGCAGGTCGCCTCGCCGCGCGACCTGCCGCCCTCGCCGCCCGGCTGCGTCAACAGCAGCGCCGCGGGCGTGCCGCTGGCGCGGCGCTGCCTGTCGGTGGGCGGCTGGTACGGCAGCGTGGCGTCGTACGGCCTGAGCCTGGATCCCACGGGCGGCAGGAGCGTGCGCAATGGGTACCTGGCGCTGCTGCAGAACCTGGAGTGGCGGGTGAGGCGTGGGCTGGCGGGAGGAGGGGCGCGGGGGATCGGGATGGGGGTTGCGGGAGGCGCAGGCTTTGGTGGAGGGCACGCGGGTCGGAGGGGGGAGCTGCATGCACGTGCCAGGGTGCGGAGCTGCTGGAGGGAGTAGGGCATCGTGCGCACGTTGCGGCGTTGGAGCGTGGCGATCGGGACGTTGACACCCCGAGCCTGCCGTGGGCGCCTCTCTTGCGTTCCGGGTGCCCGGGTGCCGGGTCATGTTTTGTGGTTCCCAAAGCTGAACGAGTGCCTGGACGAGGGGTTGCCGACATTGGCCGCTGCTGCCCTTCTCCCCCCATTGTCCCCGGCAGTGCTACATCCTCATGACTCAGCAGTGTACGGCGGAGCGTGGCGTGGTGGGCTGCTTCTACTTCCACTACCCCATGGGCAGCTACAGCCCCGCCGCAGTGTACGGCACCAACGGCAGCGTCTCCATCGGCGGCGCTGGCGGCGGCGGCGCTGGCGGCGGCGGCGCCACCGCCTTACAGCTGGCGGCGCCGTCCGACTCGACCGGCGGCGGCAGCGGCGACGGCGGCGACGGCGGCCCCTCCGCCGCGCTGTTGGGAGGCGTCATCGGCGGCGTTGTGGGAGGTGCGCGCTCGCTGTCACGTTCGTGTTCGGGAATCGAAATCATAGCATGATCACAATGGCGAACAAGAAAACCGTGCTACCTATGGTTTCGCCCCTGTTAATAGCCATGGTTGCCTGCCAACGTGGAGAGCCGCACCACCGTAGTCGCACGCACGTGATTGGGCTGCAGCACCAGGGCAAGGCAAAGACACGCAGTGACGCAGTCAATGCTACTGCCGCGCGCAGGTCTGCTACTGCTGGGCGTGGGAGTGGCAGGCTTCCTGCTTATGCGCCGCCGGCGTGCGCGCCGGGATGCGGCCCACATGGCCGCCCTTGCCAAGGGCATCGACTCCCAGACCGACAAGGCGCCAGCGGGGGATGCCAAAAGGTAAGCGCCCCGCGATAAGACCTGTGCGCACTGCTGCACGCTGCAACCGGGACTCTGGTTAGCGGATAGAGATTCGAGACGGGTTCTCATACCGCGGACGCCATTAACAATGACAATGCCATGAACAGGCACGGCGTTGTTGTCATCGATTGCGAGACGGCGGCTTCCGACCAGGACCGGCTCGACCGGGACGGCGGCTCGCCGCGCACGGCATCCGCGTGCACGCCCCACGACGCCAAGTCGCCGACGGGGGCGGCCAGCAGCAGCCAGGCCGCCACCGAGGCGAGCGCGCCGGTGGCCTACAGCGCCGCACTGGAGCAGGCCGCCGCCGCATCCAACGCGCCTGCGGTGGCGGCGGCCGCGGCCCTGGCGGCGGCGGCCGCCGCCGCCGCGGCGGCTGAGGCCAGTGACGAGGCGTTCGTGACCACACACACGCCGCTGCAGCGCGGCATCCCCCTGGACGTGATGGTGATGGTGCTGCACAAGCAGCCCGGCGGCGGCGGCGCGCCCAGTGAGGCGGCCTCCGACTCCTCCAAGGCTCTGTCGGTGCTGCCGCCGCCGAGCCCCAGCCCGCTACCCGGGGCCCAGCACCTGCAGCACGTGCAGCATCTGCAGCACGCGCCTGCGGGCCGCGCCGGCAGCCCCGCCGTGCAGCAGTCGCCGCCGCTGCCACTGTGGGTGCAGCGCGCGCCGCTGTCGGGCGAGGACGGCGAGCGGGAGGCCGGCGCCGGCAGCTTCGCCACGGCGACCAGCGGCGGGCCCGGCACGCCGCTCGGAGCGCCTGCCGGCGCGGCAGCGGCAGCAGCGGCAGGCGCGGGCGCAGTGTTGGAGCCGTTCTTGGCGATGGCAGGCACTCCGCCGCCGGTGCACCCCACGGGGTCGTACACGGGCAGCAGCTGCTGCGCCAGCTCGCGGGGCGGCGGGCCCGCCTCGGCGAGGGTGACGCTGCTGCCCATCACCATCGGCAAGGGGAGGTGAGTCATGGCTTGCTTATGAAACGCGCCGCTTCAAGCTTGCACAGAACAACGTACATACATCCATGCGATACGGTAGTTGAATCGCGGTCGGGTGCCCGATAACGCGTATCCCGTAATATGTGCCTTGTGTGTCCTTGTTTGACACCGGTAGCACACTGGCAAGTAGCACCGGTACAGAGCGGCGCTTGGCCTTGCAGCTGGCGCGTACCTAACAATGCTTCCAATGCGTGTGCGTTTTGTGTGCCCGGCCTTGTTAACACAGCTTCGGCCGCGTGGTGGAGGGCATCTTCATGGGCCAGCGCGTCGCCGTGAAGCTGCTCAACACGGGGCTGCTGGACGACGGCGTGGACATGGAGGCCGCGCTCGCCGCGGGCGCCGCCGCCGCCGAGGCGGCGGAGGCGGAGGCGGCGCGCCTGGCGGGGCGGCAGCCGGCGGCGCGCACGGAGGCGGCGCTCGGCGGCGGCGACGCCGGCGATGCGAGTGCAGGGGCGGGTGCGCACCCCCACCGGGCCGGGGCGCTGGCGCTGGCGCAGGCGCTCGCGGAGGACGCCGCCGCGGCGCCCGCGCCCGCGGCGGCGGCGGCGGCGGCGCCGCCGCCGCCGGACCCGGCGCTGGCGCTGGCGCCCGCGACGCCGGGGCATTCCGGACCGGGGGACGCGGCGGGCCGCCCGGCGCAGCCTCAGCAGCCTCAGCAGCCTCAGCAGCCTCAGCAGCAGCAGCAGCAGCAGCAGCAGCAGCAGCCCCGGGCGCAGCCGGCGAAGGTCAAGGCGGCGGGCGGCGCGTCAGTCGAGGCCGGCAAGCTGTCCCAGGAGATCCAGGTGCTGGCGCGCGTGAGGCACCCCAACATCGTAAAGCTGCTGGCGGCGAACGCCAGGTGGGTGGGGCGGTGGGGCGGTACTGCGGTACAGCGGTGCAGGGCGTGGTGCGGTACACGAGCGTGCGAGCGAGCGACGGACCGTGCTTGCATGGCCTTGGCATCTGTTGATGGGTTGGGTTGGCGTGCTGTGCGTGCTGTGCGCTCGATGCGGAGGCAGCCTGTTGGGCTTGTTTACGGCCACAGGTCGGGTGCGCGCTCTCTTCAGGGCCAGGCATACGCGCGCGCTCTCCCGACGACTCTCGTGATGACAACCCGCGCCGCATGCCCCGCCCCCAACTAATGATGAATGCAACCCCCAACGCCACACACGCCACACACGCACGCAGGCCGCCCATGGTGTGCCTGGTGCTGGAGCGCATGGACACCAGTCTGGAGAGGATGATGTACGGCCAGACGGAGTACGGCACGGGGACCGCGGGGCCGATGCCGATGGGCAAGGTGTGTGCGTGTGCGTGTGCGTGTGCGTGTGCGTGTGCGTGTGCGTGTGCGTGTGCGTGTGCGTGTGCGTGTGCGTGTGCGTGTGCGTGTGCGTGTGCGTGTGCGTGTGCGCGCGGGTCCCTGCAAGTAGCGGGGTGCCAGGTGGAGGCTCACACGCGTGGTGGTGGTGCGTGCGTGGTGTGTGTGGCGGGTTGGGGTGTTGCGCGGATGGTAAGAGAAAGCGTAGCAGGGCAGCAGCAGGGACGCCCTTGTGCTGGTCGACAGAGTTGCGCGCACATTCTCGTTTTGGCGTGGTTCGTTACTGCCGGCCGGCGCCCTCACCCCGTGCCCTCACCCCGTGCCCTCACCCCGTGCCCTCACCCCTCACCCCGTGCCCTCACCCCGTGCCCTCACCCCGTGCCCTCACCCCGTGCCCTCGCCCCCGCTCCGCAGGTCATCCACATCGCGCTACAGATTGCGCGCGCGCTCGCCTACCTGCACCCCACCGTGCTGCACCGCGGTGAGCGCGCGGGACGGCGGGCGGCTGCGGCGCTAGCCCGCTCCGGGCTGCCATGTTGCCATGTTTTATGCATGCTTTCGCCCGCATTTGGGGCACGCCGTCGCGCTGGCGTGTGCGCTTGGCCGTGCTAGTGACACCACGATGCTGCTGCCGCCGCCGCCGCCGCGGTCGTCCGTTGCTGTTTGCCCGGCATGGTACTGTGGCGTTTACGCCACGCGGCATGACATGCCTGCGGCCTCTGAGCCATTGTGTGCGCGCGCGTGCTGCTGCCTGACACCACGCTGCTGCTGCCGCCGCTGCCGCGCGTGCGCGTGCGCCTGCTGGTGCTGCTGCCCGCACAGACCTGAAGCCGGCCAACGTGCTCATCTCCGCGGCGGACACCGACCGGCCCCTGGCCAAGCTGGCGGTGAGGCGTGCGGCGCACACGGCACGACCATGCACGCGGCTGGCGAGTGGGATGGCCCGTTTCCCGGCCTCCATCAACTCAGCTGGTGTCGACAGTGGTCAAAGCTGGCACCTATTTCGGTAGTGTTCTTGACGCTCTGCGTGCCTCAACACCCACGCGCCCCGCAGGACTTTGGGCTGGCCCGGCTGCGGGACAGTGTGCTGGTGACGCAGCATCCCGAGGTCGGCACCTGGCCCTACATGGTGCGTGAGTGGCTGCGGGCGTGTTCGTGTTCGGGCGTGCTCGTGTTGGTGTTCGTGTGCGTGCGTTTTCGTGCGTGCGGGCCGGCGTGCGAGAGGGTGTGTGCATGAATATCAGCCCAAGTTAAACCAACCTAACTAAGGGGGGGGGCGGACAGGCGGGCCTGACAGCGCCGTGGTCCGGGGACTGCGATGCGGCCTTGATTGCCGCGCCATGATTGGCTAGCAGCCGGGCCAAGGGCAACACAGGTGTTTAGGGCGGGCGTGACAGCGCCGTGGTCTCGCCTGGATGGTGGGCGACTGCGCGCGGCGCGGCCAATACCACGCCGCGGGCCTCGCTATCCGCTCCGTCGCTCGATCAACTCACGGCTGGCTGCTGACGGGCAGTGCCCTGCTTGCGTGCCGCTGTGCCCGCTTGCAGGCGCCCGAGACCTTTGATGCCTCCAACTTCACCATCACGGATCGCGCAGTGAGTGCGGCTGGAAGGGGGGGCGGGGCGGGATGTCGACACAACCGTTAGCCAGGGAGGCAGCTGGTGGCGGCCCTCGCACTCAGTCGGTGAAGGTCCGCGTGCCTTGGCCGCCGCATGTGCTCACAAAACCTGGCCCGCCCGCTCCCGCGCCGCGCTGCACGCCCACTCCACAGGACTGCTATTCCTTCGGGGTCCTGGTCTGGGAGATGGTCACCGGCACACCGCCGTGGAAGGTGAGTGCCACGGGCGGCAGGGCACCCCTGTACACACACACACGCACACCCCGGCGGGCGGGCTTGTTTGTCCGTCTGTTTGATTGCTTTTTACGCGCACACCCCGCGTGCAGGGTTTCACCATGGTGGTGGTCGCCTACATTGTGGCGGTCATGGGCAAGCGCCTGCCGCTGGAGCCGCTGGCGGCGCGCGGCGCGCCGCACCGCCTGCTCCGGCTCGTGGTGCAGTGTTTCGAAATGGACCCGCAGCGGCGGCCCGCGGCCAGCGAGCTGGTCAAGGGGCTGCTGCTGGTGCAGGAGCAGCTGGAGCAGGAGGAGGGCAGGCGGAATTACACGCAGGCGCTGGCGCTGGGCGCGCTCCGGCCGGTCTAGCGCCCGTGCTCCGGCCGGTCTAGCACACCCGCGCTCCGGCCGGTCTAGCACACACGCGCGCGCGCCTTGCTTCGTTACAGTCATAGTCATTAGTCAGCAGGCGCGTGGCACCCCAGGAGCCTGTTGATGGCGAGCCGCGGGCGCGGAGTTATTTATATTGTATTGCAGATTTTTGGAAAGGGCGCGCCTTGCCGGTGTGACCATGCCATGCCAAAAGTGCACGGTGGGTGCAAGGGATGCAACAAATATTTCGAGGAACACGCATGTGGAGAGAGAGAGAGAGAGAGAGAGAGAGAGAGAGAGAGAGAGAGAGAGAGAGAGAGAGAGAGAGAGAGAGAGAGAGAGAGAGAGAGAGAGAGAGCATGGCGCGACAGTATTGGCAATTGGTTTAAATGCAAAAGACAGGTCAAGAGAGGAGGTTACCTATGACAAACGGCTAGATCGAAAGCTCTACACTGGAATTCATGCAGGTTTGGTTCGGCTTCTTGCAACTTGTAGACACCCTGAAGTGTGACCATGTTGCACAGGAGGACTCAACCCTGTACGCACAGTAGTCTTAATAATAGCATCCAATCGAGAAGGCCTATGCCCGGCTGGGATCCGGATGAGGTTGATCGGGTTCAAAGTTATGGGGCCCTACAGGATCGTGTGGCCAAGGCACTGTTGTATCGCTGCGTGCTCAGCTGGCTGTTAATCATGCTTACTGCGGTGCGTCATCTTGCGCACAGGATCGAGCTTTTGGGGGGGGGGGGGCACTGCTGTGCCAACACAGAAAGCATCAAGCATGCTAATTAATGAGAGTCGTGGAGAGCAGCTGGCTCTAAGCTGGTTTACGCGCATGCAAGGTTGTACAGGTACAGGTTGATATCGGTGCCGGGGGTTGGCAGCCATGACCAAAGATGCCCGACAGGGTTGCCTAGTACGTGACCCTCTCGCCATAATACGCGTATTAATACAGCGTACTAGGATTTCTAGTACAGTACGTTTAAATACGTTGCATAATACGCTGGGTCGCGAAATCCGGGGGGAAACCCGACGCACGTGCCGACACGCGTGCCCGCACCATGCCCGAATCGATGTGAACTTGGATTTGCGCTGCCTTAGTCTTCTAGCGGAATTTCCTTCGACTTATTACACTCATATTGTTACAAGAAACACAGCTGCGGTGCGGAGAGCAGCCATAGGTCGCGAACTTCGACGGACATGCTTTACAGCACCCCTCGCACCCCTCGCCCGCCACGGCGCCGCCACCCCGCCCACCCCCATCCCTGCTGTTTTCCCCCAACGCAACGTATTATGCAAACGTATTAGCCAATCAGGGCAGCGTACTAGTGCGTAGTACAGTACGCGTACTACGTACTAGGCAACCCTGATGCCCGAGAATGCGAGAGATGCGCGTGGTATCGCGGCTCGGCTGGAGCGTTGGTGGTCGAGATTGTGTGCAGGGCGATGCGGAGCATATGCCCTGCACATGAGTGCGCACTTTCCGCATCACATGAAAGGCGTCAGGGGCTTGGTCAGGGGTGCATGGACTGTACTCCCCTGGACTGTGCACCTCAGTGAGCGATGTGCTTGCGGAACGTGAACGCGAAGAAGCGCGACGCCATGAGACGTTGTAGTCGCTAGCAAGCATAGAAGGCCGGTCAGCGAGACGCAGTGACCGCAGACATGTTACCTCATCCAGACGGTAAACGCCACGGGCGGTGGAGGAGGGCCGCTGACCCAACACTGAAATAACCCGGTTGCGATGTCTAGGCGGTCTGACGGCTGGCGTGGAAGGCGGGCGGGATGCTCGCATGTTACGGAGTCAGCAACAGCCTTTGGGCCGTCGGGTCCCTCGAGCTCTGGTGGTAGGCGCGCCGTCGCACTGTGACCAGGGGATGCGGGATTGCGGGTGCGGGTCTCAGACTCTCAGCAGGTGGCGGCCTGTGGCCGTGACGGTTTCCAGGCACCAGCTGTCGCTGCCAGAGTGTGTAGCACGTCACGCTCTCTCTATACCACGCGTATTCCTTTTAAGCGTGCCGTGTCCAGGCTTATCATGATACTCTGGGCCTCGAAATCCGGGGGAAGGACCCATCCAGGTCCACGCCAATACGTGGCTTTGGTGTTCAGACACAATACAAGGTGGTGTCACTGGTGCGGCCGTGTGCCGTGTCAGTAGTAATATGCGTGTCTCGCCTGGCCGTGCGTGCCCGGGTCGCATCGGCCATATGTACTCTCATACTCTGTAATGGATGTCACTGCAGCTGTTGAATACCGTAAGCGAACCGGTGTTACTCTCTCGTCGGGCGTGTCGTCGGGCCCACAGTCGGGGCCCTGTGCGGTGGCCGTCCTGCTCGGACGGCTTGTTGCGGGCATTGACCTGCGTACAGCCGACGCAAAGGCTTTCAAAGCGCGGGAAATAAGTATGCGAGCCTCGAAGCGCGGGAATCAAGGGGCATGGACCGGGCAAAGAACTTCGGCAACGTTCGGCACAAGCGCGGACGTGCAAGGGCCGGGGGCGGGGGGTCGGGGGTCGGGAGCGCGTGGAGCGCTGGCAGCTGGGTTTGCGGATGGGCGCACTTGAGAAGCCGGCCTACTGAGAACAGTACCCATACCTATATACAGTTTCTAGTGATAAGATGTATGAGGCAGATGCGCACGCTGTGAACTGCGCGAGCGGTCAGAAATAACATAACCCGACAGGCGCCGCTCCAAAGATACTTGTAAAGTTTCTAAGCATTCGTTTCAATTACAAATATGTAGAATGCGCCTGAAGGCAGGCGCCGGGAGCAAAGTTGCCTGTTTGGGGCACTACTGTGGACGACGCCTTGCTGCGACCGGTTCTTTTTGCGCTGCTGTAATGTCAAGATAAATGTGTAAAGCTGTGGTGATCAACGGGGCGTCGCGGAAGGAGGCCCGCTCGGCGAGACGCCCAGCTCAACTCCTGCCGGCAGCGGTGCTATTCCTCGCCCTGGTAAAATTGTGCTCCCTGGTGCAAGGTAAGCGAAGTTTCATCCACCAGTCTCCCGTGTGCCCTCGCGCCGCATTGCCGTCGCCCTGGCGAGTCTCACGCATCGCCCTTGCTGCACGCAGCCCAATCGCCCCCGACGTGCTGGACTTACAAAACGGGCGCTGACTTGGGGCCCGGCGACACCTTCGCGAGTGCGCTGGAGGTGGCTGCGGGTCGTGTGTTCTGGACCAACACAGCGCGGCAGGTCCAGGCCATTGACGCATCGTCGGGTGGGTGCGCCGATGGCTGGACGTACACCTCCGCATGCTGGGTGAAGTTTTGGCACTTGATTAAATTGGGTGGGGGGATCGGATTGTGATATGCCAAAGGCCAGTGCTGGCTTTCGGCGTGCTAGCCACGCCGGTTGCAGCCGACACGCCCTTCCATCCCCCTACCCGATTCCCCGCCCGCGCCCTCCACCTCCACCCAACACGCCTCCGCCGCCTGCCACCACAGGCGCGGCCGTGCAGTGGGCCTTCGCGGCCCAGCCGCTCAACGCCACCGGCGTCAGCCTGCCGCCGCCGCCCTACAGCAGCCTGTCGCCGGCGGCGCAGGCGGCGGCGGCGGCGTCCGGCATCCCGCCGGCCGTGCCGCTCATGGGGCCGCCGCTGTACGTGGATGGGCTGCTGGTGGTGGGCGTGACGTACGAGGTGAGGGGCGGGGAGGAGTGGGAGGGGTGGAAAGGCGGGGAGGGGGGAGAGCGGAGAGGAGGGAGAGGAGGGCGGGCGGGAGGGAGGGAGGTTGAAAAGACACACGGGAGGGGGAAACACACGGTAAGTTACGATTACACACACACACAAACCAATTACACACAAACCGAAACCCCATCTCAAAACCCAACGCGCGCGGGATCGCCCCCTCCCCCACCCCACACCTTGACGTCGTAACTTACCCTATGATGAACATAACCCCCACCCCATCCCTGTCATCCCTGCCACGCCTGCTGTCTGCGCTGTGTACCATCACTGCAATCCCCCCAGTTTAGCTTTGTTTACAACCCCCACCCCACCCCACCCGCCCCACAGGGCGTGTACGGCCTGAACGCCACCACGGGCCGGCCCGTGTGGCGCTTCACGCAGCTGTCGGTGGCCAACCAGCGCGACAAGTGGACCTTCGGCGGCTGGCCCGCCGCCGACGGCCGCGGCGGGCTGTACCTGGGCGCGGGCGATTTCGGCGTGTACGGCATCTCCGTGGCCACCGGCCGGGGGCTGTGGATGAGCCGCAGTAGCACCTCGGTAGGTGGGTGGGTGGGTGGGGGGCGGTTGCCGGGTGGGTGCTGGGTGGGGTGGGCGGGTGGGTGGGTGGGTGCTGGGTGGGGGTTGGGTGGGGTGGGGGTGGGGGCTGTAAATACCGGTACTAGCTCAAGCTAAACCAAGCTAACTCGGGGGGTGCTGGATGGGGTGTAAGCTTGGTTCAGCCTGTGCCAGCGGCGTTCTCAACCGCCCTCCTCAACTCCTCGACCCCTCAACCCCTAAATTCCTCACTCCCCAGGTACAAACGGGCGTGCTGCTGTGGCAGGGCTACCTGTACGCCACCTTCTCCGACCAGATCGCCGTCGTGGCGCTGCCCAACCCCGCCGCCACGCCGCCGCCGCCCAACGGCACCGCGCTGCCGCAGCGCAGCTTCAGCCACCAGTGAGCACACGCACGGCGGCGCCGGTGGTTGTGGTCCTGGAGGGCGGGAGGGCTGGGGGGCCGGGTTGGCGGGGCGCGTGCAGGGCCTCTTGACGGAATGGTGTTTCCGGCGCCCGAATGACGAGCGGCAGCCGCATGCGGCACTTTGCGGCACAACCCTAAACCGCCACGCCACGCCATACATACAGGGTGCCGCGTTTTGCGGACCGCTTTGCGCTGGGCCCGGCGGGGCTGCTGCTGGGGCCCTGGCCGCCGGCCAAGGCGGAGGACGTGCCGCTCCCGGACGGCAGGTGCGGCGGGCTTGCCTCTTACTTGCCTCTTGCTTGCGCGCTCTTTGCTTCTTCGTAGCGCGCGCGCTGCAACTTGTGCGGGGCTTGGAGCCGCATGTGTCTTGCGAGTTGCGAGACACGACCCCGCATCGCCTGGATCGGCACGCGCCTTCCTTTCGTGTCGCTGTCTATGCTGTCATCATCTCCGCATGTTCGCATGACATATTTCCCCAAATTCTTTCCCATTTCCGCGTGTCCCAACATTATCCCGCACTCGCGCCGCACAGCTCCGAGGACCTGCTGTTCTTCGGCAACGAGGTGGGCACGGTGTACGGCATCCGCGCCGCCAACGCCAGCGGCAAGATGGCGCCAGTGTGGGGAGCCAACCAGGGCGGCGGCCGCGTGCGCGGCGTGGCGTTCTGGGGCGGCCGCATCTTCTTCCAGGTGCGTGGCAGTTGCCTTGTGGGTGCGTGGCGTTGCAGTGTGGAGCAGTATGGGGCAGTGCGGGGCCGTTTTGGGCCGTGGGGGCCGTTGGGGGCCGTGGTCCGACTGCTTCAGGCTCGCAGCAGCACACCCTACTGCAGGTGAGCTGGGCTGGCCGTCCTACACGCACATACACACACACGGGGTCGTTTTCCCTTGTGCTCTCTAACACACACGGGCGCCTGGCATCGACCCCGTTCTCGCAATGTTCCCACGCAATGTCCCCACCCACCACCGCTCTTACGCATCAAGTGCCTATTTGTTGGTATCCGCCCGCCCTCTCAGACACGCACGCGCACATATCCGAATGCGGTATGCCGTTCCGTCATTTTTAGCTGTTGTTAATTCTCCTTCTTACACACGCACGTAAACAGGACGCCAGCTTCAAGCTCTACTCGCTCAACGCCTCCACCGGCTCCCTGCTGTGGAGCTTCGCGCCCACCGTGCCAGGCATGGCCGCCGCGCCGCCGCCCGCCGGCGGCGGCGCCTCCTCCTCCTCGCTGCAGGGCAGCGCCGGCGGCGGCGGCGGTGTGTACAGCCCGGGCATGCCGCCGGTGGTGACGGCGGCGGGCGTGATCGTCAGCATGGGCAGCAGCGTCTTCTGCCTGCAGTACGACACGGGTGCGTGCCGGTGTGTGTGGGTGTATGTGTGTGTTAAGAACGACAAACAGACGGACAAAAAGTATGTGTGTGTGGGGGGGGGGGTTGGTTTTCTCCAATCCCCAAACCAACCATGCGGGGGCGGGCGCTGCACGAGATCTAGGATGCCCGTATGTGCGGGACGTGGTGGCGTGACCTGCAGAGATGTGTTGGGGTCGTGGGCAGTGGCGGCTGCCCCGGACTACGCCTGTGCGCGCACGTCTGCGCCGTTGGCCGGCCGCTCGTTTCAGACAGTTTGAGAGCCGCGGCAGTGGGAGAGCGGCGACAGAGGGAACACCCTCTGCTTAAAACTGGCTCCGTTTAGCTCGGGCTGGCATCCGCAACCCCGCCCCCGAAACCCCGCCCACCGTGCCCCTATGCGGCCCCCTGGTACGGTACGCAGGCACGCTGCTGTGGAGCTTCCGCTCTGCGGGCGTGGTGACCACCGGCCTGCGCTGGGCGCTGGGGCGTGTGTACTGGGGCGACTCCACGGGGCGGCTCTACTCGGTGCGCGACTCGCTGGCCACCGGCTGTGACGTGCAGGGTGCGTGGCGGGGCCGGCGGGGCGGGCGGGCTGGGCGCGGCAGGCCACAGGAGGGTGGGGGTGGCTGTCCGCGTGAAAGGTTTGGGTGGAGGGAGGAGGAGGAGGCGGAGGGGAAAGGGGAAGAGCAGGCGCGGGTGGGAGGCGAAACGGAGCGAGGGCCGAAGTGGGGGAGCGCAGGCGATTGCTGCTCGTCACCGTTTGCTTCAGGTTGGGATGCCGTCGCCGTAATGCACGTGTCCGTGTCGTTTATTTTCAGGTTGTGAGGGATTAGTGATAGGGATGCCGTCGCCATGTTGTGCTGACTGCGTCGCCCACCCCACCTGCCGCAGACTGGTACACGCGGCCCCCGCCGCCGCCCGTGCCGCCGGCCCCGCCCATCCCGCCGCCGGACCCGCCTGCTCCCGAAACGCCGCTGCCGCCGGCCTATCCGCCCGCCTACCCGCCCAGCCCGGAGCCGCCCAGCCCGGACCCGCCCGCCCACCCGCCCAGCCCCAACCCGCCCTCGCCGCCGCGCCCGCCGCGCCCGCCGCCGCGCCCCGTGGCGGTCGCGCCTCGCGCCGCGCCGCCGTCCCCGGCGCCGCCGCTCCCGCCCACGCCCGCCGGTTCCGGTTCCGGCGCGGGGCTGCAGGCGGACGGGTCGGCCGCCGGATCCGGATCCAGATCCGGTGTGGATCCTGAGGATCGGGATCTGTACGACAAGGATGGCTACCAGTTGTCGTACACCAGCCGCCGCGGGCGGTCCGCACCTGCCGCCGGCGGCGCGCCTGGCGGCGCCACCTCCCCGCCTGGGCAGGCTGGCGGTGTCGGCGCTGCCGGCTCCCAACCGCCGCAACTGCCGCCGCAGCCGTCCATTCCCGTACCGGGCTGGGACGTGCTGGGCTCTGGCGCGGCGCTGGAGGGCTGGCTGGGCCAGCTACTGCCGAACACCACGCGCTACAGCCTGTGGCTGCGCATGCGCGTCATTGCCGGGGCCGACGACGGCTCCAGCGCAGGTGCGACAGCACTTCTGGTACAGAACGCGGGGTGATTGACTCCCTCCCCCTTGCCGGCTGCGTGTTGAGCAGAGCGCTCCTGCAAGCATCCTCATATTGCAAATGCTTGTGTGTGCCACTCACCCGCACCCTGTTCGCCAACAATGCGCCAATCCGTGCAGACGCGGCGCTGGCGGTCCTGGCGCGACCCGCCCCATCCTTCCGCTGGGGAAGCGCCGCCGGCGCCGCGGTCGTCATCCAGCCCGGCAGCGCGACCGCCGCAGGGAACGGCGGCGGCACTGCGGCTGGTGCGGCTGGTGCGGCAGTGGGTGCCTCTGCCGCAGGCAGCGGCGCAGGCCGCACGGCCACAACAGCACTGCCGCAGCCGCCCCCGCCGCCAGCCGCCGCCTCTACGGCCCAGTCGCAGCAGCAGGCGCAGCAGCCCCAGCCACAGCAGCAGGCGCAGCAGCAGCCGTATCCGCCGGCTTCGGACGCGCACCCGATGCTACTGCCGCTGCGTCAGGCTGTAGCGCTGACCACAGGCCGCCACCTGGACGACGTCTGGGCCTGGGTGGAGCTCCCGGCGGCGGCGGCGGCGCCCCCAGCTTCCGGCAGTAGCAGCACTGACAGCAACGGCAGTAGCAGCAGCAGCAGCAGCAGCAGCAGCAGCAGCAACAGCAACAGCAGCACCGGCAGTAGCAACAGCACCGGCCAGGCGGATGACCTGGTGTGCGTGGTGCGGCGCTGGCCGGCGGCGCGCAGCCCCTGCGACGTGCAGAACCGGCTGGGCTGCGGAGAGGGTGACTACCGCCAACGCCGCCCGCCCGCCGGAGATGTGGCGGCGGCGCTGGCGTCCCGCGGCTCCACCGTGGCGCTGCGTGTGCAAGGTGCGGCCACGCGTGTGGGCGGCCACTCGTGTGGGCGCTCGCCTGCGCAAGCTGCACCGAAACAGCCGGGCAGGTTGCTGTTGCCGTTGCGTGCGCGCCGCGCACTTGCCATGTTTGCCTGGCGTCCTGTTTTCTTTCTTGTGTTTCTGGCGCGCGCCGCGCTTTTTAATAATCGCCTGACCGCCGTGCGTGCCGCGCGTGCCGCGCGCGCCGCTCTCCCAACACACGCGCGCAGGCTTCTTCCGTCTCGATGTCGCGGCGGCGGCGGCGGACTCGGTGCAGGACCACGTGGGACGCGGCACCCTCAACGCGCTGCTGTTCTCGCTGCCGTGGGCCCTGGACGGCACCGCCCTGTACCCGCCGCCGCCGGATGCAGCGGCGCCGGCGGGCGGCAGCAGCAGCAGCGGCAGCTACAGCAGCAGCGGGGATGGCGGCAGTGGCAGTGGCAGTAGCAGCAGCACTCCTAATGCGCAGGGAGAGGGCGGTGGTGACCCGGTGCAGCAGGCTGTAGCAGACGGGTTCCGGCTGGCGCTACTGCGTGCCGCTGTGGGCGGCGGCGGCGACGGCAGCGGCCGCAGCGGCATTCCGCTCTTTGACGTCACCGTCACCCGCGATGGCAGCAGCACCAGCAGCAGCGGCAGTAGCAGCGGCAGTGGCAGTAGCAGCAGCGGCGCCAGCGCCGGCGCCACCGGTAGCAGCGCCGCGCCGCGGCGGCCGGTCGCCTGGGGCGTGGGCAGCCCGCGCGGCAACGACAGCAGCGGCGGCAGCTACCCCTGGCGCCGCCGCAGTGTGGCGTTCCCCACATACAACGACCCCGTGCTGGCGGTGGTGTGGAGCCGGGCGGTGCTGCGGGACGACGTCGCGGAGGCGGCGCCGCCAGGCAGCGCGGCGCTGGCGGCGCTGGTGGGCGCCGCGCGCCGCGTGGACTCGACGATGGACCCCTTCGGCGAGCGGCGGCGGAGCAGCAGCAGCTATAGCAGCAGCGGCAGTAGCAGCGGCAGTAGCAACGGCAGAAGTGGCGGCGGCGCCGCGAACGGCAGTAGCAGCGGCGGCGGCTTCAGGGATGCGTTCGCGGAGAAGGCGGCGGCGCGCGGCCAGCTCAGCGGCTCCACACAAACCGCGAGTGGGTGCTGTACCGCTGCTGCTGGGGGTTTGGGGGAGGGGGCCGGGTCGGATGTGAGTGCGTGTTGGGAGGCACGCTTGCGTGGCGCTCGTCGTCCTGGCCTTCCCGCTTTACCTGTCCAGTCGTGGTCTCGGGGCGTGAGGGTCAATGCATACTCACCGGGCTCGCACCCGCCTCCCCCCCAACCGTCTCACCTGCTCCTCAACCTGCTACCTCCCCCACCTGCCCTCTCACACACATTACTTTCCCGCGTGATCGCAGTCATCCTGGTGAGCGTGTACCTGTGGGGCGTGGTCGGCGCCTACACGGTCGGCCTGGTGGTGTATGTGTGGTGAGTTCGCGAGGCGGGGTCAGGGGTGGGATGGGAATCATGGGATGTTGCAAAGATGTGGCGTAGACAGGGGTGGGGCAGACAGGGGTGGGGCAGAGTGGGTGGAGTTGCACGGGTTGTACGGCTGGAAGACGGCACAGCAGGCCCTGAAGATCAGCAGATGAAGTGGGGTGGGCAGGCTGGGGCAGCGTGCTCAGTTGTGCTGTGTGGGGCCGGGACTGGTGGCCGTATGGCTCGTCAAGACGCAGGGAGAGGAAGGGAGGGAGACAGGCAGGTTGCCGTGGTACCACCGCCGGACAGGGCTGGGTGTATTGAGCCCGGACGTCTGTGTGCGCCTGCTGCGTGCCCGCTCCTGCAGTTATCAGCAGCGCAAAGCCGCAAAGACGGCCGCGGAGGAGGCCGTGGCGGCCGCGGAGGCGGCGGCCGTGGCGGCCGCGGCAGACTGGGAGGAAGCGCGCGCGCGCCGGCGCCGGCGCCGCCTGGCCGCGGCCGCGGCGGCGGCGATTGCTGCGGCTGGCGGCAACGCAGATGGCCGGGGACTCGGCGACTCAGCATCGGGCCACCACGGCTCACGAAATGATGCGTCAGACGGCCTTAGCAGGCAGGGTGGCAATGACTTCGATAATGCTGAGGATGACGAGGCTTGGGAGGAGGTCGGCACACGCGAGATCCGACCGGCGCGGCCGCGGCCGTTGCTGGTCGACGGCAGCAGCCTGAGCGGCGGCGGCCGCAGCAGCCGCAGCGCGGGCAGCCATCGCACAGCCCTGGTGGATGCAGTGGCAGTAGCAGCGGCAGGTGCTGCAGCCGGCGGAGGCAGCGCTTACGGCAGTAGTGGCAGCGGCCGCCTGCGGAGCGGCGGTAGCGCGGCGGCGGCGGCTAAGGCGGCCCCAGCGGCTGCCACTGCGGTTGCGGCTGCCGCCGCCGCTCACGGCAGCACCGCAAGCCAGGGCGCCGGCACTGTGATAGCAGCTTCTGCGGCGGCGGCGGCGGCGGCCGCGGCGGCCGCTGCAGCCGCCGCAGCCGCGTCCAACCTGTCTGCCCGCAGCAGGAGCCAGAAGCGGGCGACCGCCGCCATGGCCGCGGCGGGCGTCGTGATGCACACCAACGCACTCGCTGACTCCGACACCGAGCAGCAGCAGCAACAGCAGCAGCAGCAGCAGCAACAGCAGCAGCAGCAGCAGCAGCAGCAACAGCAGCAGCAACAGCCGCAACAGCCGCAAGTTCTGGATCCGGATTCGCTGCCCATGGCTGCAGCCTCGGTTGGCGCGGCGGCGGCGGCGGTTGGCGCGGCGGCCGGGGCTGCACGCGCGGTGGGGTCGGACAGCGACCACCGACCACCGGGCGGCGGGGGCGGCGAAATTAGCCCTGCGCTGGAGGAGCCCGGGGATGGGGCTGCTACAGCCGCGGTCTCGCGGCAACAGCAACAGCAGCTGCAACTGCGGAGGAGCGGCGGCGGGGGCCGCGCGCGGGACCAGGCGGGGCATCGCTCCGGCTCAGCGGCACAGGGACAGTCGCACCACCCCCGGGCACGGGGCTCCCACCCGCAGCACCCGCAGCACCCACGAAAGCACGTGGCCGCGGCTTCGCCCCAGCCACACCCCCAGCCGCAGCCGCAACCGCAGCAGCAGCCGAGCCAGCAGGCGGCAGCGGCGGCGTCCAGCGCTGCCAGCAGCGTGGGTGCCACCGCCCACCAGCAGCAGGCGGCGGCGGCGGCGCCGGAGCCCGCTCCAGTGGTCCCCGCGGGAGGCGAGGCTGCTGCCGCCGCCGCCACGCCAGCGGCTCCGCCTGCTGGGCCGGAGGCCAGCAATGCCACCCTTGGCGCGGGATCGGCAGTAGCAGCACCACCAGTGGCGAGGGCAGTCGTTGCGACGGCAGCAGCAGCAGCTGCAGGCGTGGCGGCAGGTCGGGGCCTGCGCGTGGTGGTTTTGCCGCCGTCGTCAGATATGCCACCGCTGAGGAGCGGCAGCAGCGCCGGTGCAGGTGAAATACAAATGCAAGCCACTGCAGACAGCCCGGCCGCGCCAGCTGCAGCAACCGCGACAGCAACTGCAGCAGCAGTAGCCGCTGAAGCGACCGTGGCAGCACACACAGCTGCAGTAGCGGCAGCAGCAGGGCCCCCGGCCGCCGTCAGCTGGCTCCGCGTGGCGGTGCCAGCAGCGGCGGCGGCGAGCGCGACTGGGACGCCGCGGATGCTGCTGCGCGGGGCGTCCGTGGGCGCTGTGCGGTCCCCGGTGGCGGCGGCGTCACCGGCCGCGCTGATTCCTGAAGCCACGGCATCGCCACGCGCGGGTGGGGCGCCGCCGCCGGCATCCGGTGCGGCCGCGGGGCCAGCGACGGGCGGCATTGCGAGCTTCCGGCAGAGGCTGGAGGGGGCGTTCGCCTCGGCTATGAACCAGGTGCAGCAGCAACGGGCGGCAATCGCCGCCGCCAGCGCCACCAGGAGCGGCAACAGTGGCAGTAGCGGCAGCAGCAGCCGCGCCGGTGCGTCCGCAAGCGGCGGCGCGGCCGCTGGCCCACGCTTTCCCGCAGCTTCAACTGCTCCTGCGGCGGCGGTGGCTGGTGCCGGCGCATCTGCGGCTAAGGGAACCCAGCCGGGTGGCCGATTGGCGCGCCCCGATGCTGCGCTGGCGGCGGCGGGCTCCGCGGTGGGCTCGATCCAGCTGGGCGGCGGCGGCGGGGCTGCAGCGGCTGCCGGCGGGACGGCTGCACCTGCCAGCCTTCGGTCATACCAGTCTGCGCCACCTCCCACTGCTGGCTCGCCAACAGCTGCTGGTTGGGATGCCGTGGCTGCGGCCTCGCCTGCAGTTGCCAGGAAGGATCTGAGCCCAGGGAAGGCGCATCATGCGGATGGTGCCGAAGGGACTGGTGCGGAGCTGGCGGCTGCTGGGATAGAGGCGGCGGAGGCGGCGGAGGCCGCCGCCGTGGCAGCCGCGGCGCCTAGGCATGACCGCGTGAGGAGGTAGAGGCGCGTGCGCGTGCGTGTGCGTGTGTGCGTGTAGCTTTGGTGGACACGGTCTGTCGGAGAGGCCGATTGGGTGCTGCACCAGAGGATGCGTTCGAGCCCAAGTGACCAGAGACCCATAAACAGATTGCAGGGCGTTCAACAGTGTGGCTTGGTGGTGGGGAGTGGTGGGGAGTGGTGGGGAGTGGTGGGGAGTGGTGGGGAGTGGTGGTAAGACCAGGGCATGGGATGAGAGCGGCATGCCCCAGTGGTGACAGATGAATCCCCGGACCCAACGAGCCCGGGCGCGGTAGCAAGGCAGGAGTTGCGGCTGTGCGACGCGGTTACTGTACCGATGCGCGCTGGCTGGCTGTCGCAGTTTGCTGAAGCGCGGTCCTCACACTCCGGGCGCCCGGCCAGGCTAGAGCACCAGACAGACACATGCGACGCCACACCGCGGGAGACGCATCGTCGCAGCGCACCTGCGAGCAGGCGACCGGCGTCCACGGATGAGCGCCGTCGACGGACACCAGGAGAATGCGAACAGAGTGCAGCAAAACAGTGGCCGGGCGACAGTGTGACAAGCAGGGGCAAAAACAGGGCGCGGCAAAGCAGAAGAGGGAGCCCGAAGAGTACGACAGTGGTGGGCGTAGCGAAGGCGGTGTGAACACGCGAACATCACAACCGGAGGCGAGGACGCGCAGCTGATGGTGTGGTGACCGCACTGATGTTCGGAGGTGGACTGAGCGCGCGCCCTAGGCGAGACGGAAGTTCGCGAGAAGTTTAGCTGGAAGTGCGCACTGACGCACGCGGAGGCTGGCAGATTGCATGTGAATAATGAAGTAATGGTAGTGGTGGGGAGTGGTGGGGAGTGTACGTCAGGGTTGCCTAGTACGTGACCCTCTCGCCATAATACGCGTATTAATACAGCGTACTAGGATTTCTAGTACAGTACGTTTAAATACGTTGCATAATACGCTGGACCGCGAAATCCGGGGGTAAAGCCGGTGCAAACACGACACGCGTGCCCGCAGCATGCCCAAATCGATGTAAAGTTGGATTTGCGCGGCCTTAGTCTTCTAGCGGAACTTCCTTCAACTTATTACACGCATATTGTTATCAGAAAACACAGCTGCGGTGCGGAGAGCAGCCATGGTGCGCGAACTTCGACGGACATCCTTTCCAGCACCCCTCGCGTGCCCCGTTGCGGCTACCCCGCACACCCCCGCCCCCGCCACCCCGCCCACCCCCACTAGTACGTACTGTACTACGTACTAGTACGCTGCCCCGATTGGCTAGTACGTTTGCATAATACGTTGCGTTCGGGGAAATCAGCAGGGGTGGGGGTGGGCGGGGTGGCGGCGCCGTAGCGGGCAAGAGATGCGAGGGGTGCTGGAAAGCATGTCAGTCGATGTTCGCGACCTATGGCTGCTCTCCGCACCGCAGTTGTGTTTTCTTATAACAACATGAGTGTAATAAGTCGAAGGAAATTCCGCTAGAAGACTAAGGCAGCGGCAAATCCAAGTTTACATCGATTCACCCGCTTTCCCCCCGATTTCGTGGATATGCAACGTATTTTCCCGTGGCAAATCGTCGCGGCGGCATTTCTCTTGAAGTTCAAGCGGTTGTATGCCTCTAAGCAGCCGAAGCAGATGTCATCACCTAGGATCTGAGCCAGACACGGGCTTAGCCTTGAGCCCTGGCGCTGGGTTCGCTTTTGCAAGACGGTCACCGCATGCGCCGCACAACTTCATCTTGGTTTGGCGCCAGCCTGTCAGGCTCTCTCGGTTTTGAATCATTGCATTACAACACCAATCATCATCTCAGCGGGCTGTCCTGGAAAGGAAGCGGGCTGTCACGGAACCTCAACATTTGCACCCTGAAACACTCACGAAGCAACATATATACATAAAGGGTTCAATGGATTCTGTAAGGCAGCGGCGTTTGCTGTTCCTTGGAATAGCCCGTTCTAGCTCGGCTCCGTTGCATGCTCCAACTCGCTGGGACCTGCCTGTGACACCCACAGGCAACACCAAATGGCATCTCCAATGCAGGGTGAGCTGCGTTGCTCGGAACCGGGCCGCGCTGTGGCACTGTGCCGCCTGGTCGCATGCCGCGGGACAGGGCCTCATACCTGGCTTCACACCGGCGAACAATTGGGGAGCGCTCCAAGGTCTTGAGGCGGGGCGTCCGTATCAAGGACCAAATCAAGGCGCTCGTTAGCTGTGGGCAAGGAGAGACGCGGGGGCGCGCTAACTGTGCCGGGGCAGCAAAGGATCCGTGTGGTGCTTGCCTGGGCGTGTGGGCGCGTGGTGGGGACACTTCACGGTTCCAAATCTCGCCGGGCCCGGATTGTGACACGGCGGGGTTCATTCATTGCAGGCGGCCACGTCTGGCGGGGGCCTCCGCTGCGGCCACCGGGCCTGCTGCCGCCCGAGGCCCCAGCTGCACCACCCGGCAGCACCTCGCAGCCGCGCTAGGTGCTGACGCCGGCGGCGCTGGCGCACTCGGCCATCACCACCGCCGTGCCGCCCTGGCTGCCGCAGCTGCTGCAGCGGCTGCTGCTGCTTGTCGCGTACCACAGCGCCGCGGCGGCCCCGTCTGAAGAGCGCCGTACTGGCACGTGACATACAGTACGGCACACGTGGAGGCGTGCCGGCCTGCGTCACAGCTTACCGGCCATGCCACCGGCGCACCGCTCGCTCGGCAGGTGTGCCAAGTACGGGGACGGGGGACGGGGGCTAGCCGCCCATGCGAACGGCATTCAGGGAATGGCTGGGGGAGGTCGGCAGTGCTGCGGGGCGCACCTGGCGGGCGGCGGCAATGGCAGGGTACGTAGGGCACGAATGGGGCGTACCGCGCATGGGCAAACTGCATGGGCTTGAGCGCCATTAGCGGCTGAGCTCCGGGCGCCCGGCTATAACTGCCAGGTGCGCTGCCGGGGCCGGCATGCATGCCCCCAAAAAGCGAGAGCTTCGTGACGGCGGCGTGTGTGTCTCCGTAAGCTTTGCACCAGCCAACACCCGTGTTTCCGTATTCGCATCACACAGGCGCCACCAGCACCCGCAAGCTTGCAACGGCGGCGGTGGCTAAGCAGATCGGTCGCCGCAGCATTACTGACGGGGTGTATGTTCAGGAGTCGTGACGCATGTGCTGGCGGTGCCACCGCTGCCGGCAATGATCCGCACGCAGGGCCTGGCTTCGCTGGGGGCCTACAGCGGGTTTGAGCAGCAGCAGCCCTGCGGCGGTGGCGGATGGTGGCGGTCGAGTAGTCAGCAGCAGCCGCGAGTGCCAGCACCGGCAGCCGCACAGGCGCAGCAGCAGCGGCAGGTCTGGGGATCCGCCGATGGACGACGAGTGGGCCGTGGGTCGTTCTTCGTTGGTCGGCGTGCGCCTTGCTTGCTACCCAGCTTGTGGCAAAAGCATGATAGGCAGTCCGATGCAAGGCTGGCAAACTGGGCGCCAGCTTGTAAGAAGCAAGCCGTTTACCGGGTTTTCAGTCCACTGCAGCCGCGATGCCGTCTTCACGCCCAAGGCTGTTGAACGTTTTGATGGGAGTCCGGGGTGCTCAGCAGCAGCAGCAGCAGCAGCAGGCCGAGGCGAGCTACGAGGAGCTGGTTGCGCGGCTGTGTGATCTGGGCTGCCGCCTGCACCACCAGGCGCTGCCTCAGGCGGGCCAGTGCCTCGCTGGCAATGCAGCAGCAGGCGGAGGTGCTGCTGGGAGCGGGGGAGGCGGCGCGGGAAGCAGCGGCGGTGGCGCGGCGCGCGGCGGCTCGCTAGCCGCGGCGGCGGCGAGCTCCAGTGCCGCTGCCGGTGGGTCAGGCCGGGCTGCTGGACGCAGCCACCGCAGGGCAGCGGGTGGTGGTGGCGGCGGCGGCTTAGGCGGCTTGCCGCCGAGGGCGGCGGAGCTGGTGGCGGCGGCCGACGACCTGGCTGCGATCGGCAAGATGGTGGCGGGCGACCCGAGCGGCAGCACTCCCGACATCTTCACGGCGGCCCACCAGCGCAGCCAGCTGCACGGCCTGGTGGCGCTGCTGGGCTGGTGCCTGCGCCTGGCGGTGCCGTCGGGACCGCCCTTCACGCCTGCCGACAGCTGCCCCGGCGGCACGGGCAGCACCAGTGGCGGCGGCACGGCGGCTGGGAGCGGCGCGTGCCTGACGCGGCCGCCACCTCCCGCCGCGCTGTCGACGCTGGGCACGGGCAACGACGACCTGCGGGCCGCCGCGTCCAGGGCGATCGGCGAGCTGCTTATCCAGTTGTCATCCATTGATGAGCAGCCTCGACGTCAGCAGGCCGGGCTGACGCCGGCAGAAAGGGCGCAGGTGCTCCATATGATGGTGCGCGGCGGCTGCTTCGAGCTGACGCAGGCGGCCCTGGCGCGCTGCTGCCGCGCGCTGGAGCCGGCGCTGCCGCCGCCAGCAGCAGCGCAGCCGGCGGCGTCGCCGCAGCAGGTCGCGGGGGAGGGTGCGCAGCAGCCAGCGGCGTCGACAGCAGCGGAGGTGGCGTCGCTGCAGCGGCGTGTGAGGCTGGGCAAATTAAGCTGGAATGTGGTGTGGCAATGGCTAACCTACTCGCGAGCCCTCGTCGGTTGCGTTAACCTTCTGTACGCCAGCGCCGCTGCGGCCGAGCTAGGTGGACTGTCGCTCATTGACTCGCTGCGCAGCTCCCTCCCCGACCCCGCGTTCGGATTGACGCTCCTGGACTGCTACAGCCGCACGCAGTTGCTAGCGGCGGCGGCTGTAGCAGGCGGCGGCGGAGGCGCACCGCCGGCGCCGCAGTCGCAGGCAGCGACGGGTCTGGCAGGAGCCGCCTATGGCATGCAAGTGTGCCTGACGACGCCCAATCTGTTGCTGGAGCTGGCGCCGCCGGCGCTGCAGCCGCACCTGGTGGCGTGCCCCGCGCTGTCGTACGCACTGGCGGCGCACGCCGTACACACGTGCGCGGCGGCTGACGGCGGCGGCACGTACGGCCTGCGGTGTGGCCCGGTGGCGGCGGCCGTGGCGGCAGCCGTGGCGCCGGCGGGGGCTCTGTGCAAAGGCGGCGAATCCAGCACCGTTGCCGCGGCTCCTGATGGCATGGCCGCGTATGGCGGCCGCCGTCTGGCGGATGACTCGGACGGCGAGAACGCGCAGCAGGGCAATGGGTACACTTGCGTGTTGCCGCTGCTTGGAGCCGCCGGAGTCAAGCTGCTCGAGCCGCCGCCGCCGCTCCCACCATTGCTGACCGGTAGACATGCCGGCGGCGGCGGCACCAGCACCAGCGGCAGGAGCAGTGGTGGCGGCAGCCGCCACGGCGCCACAACAGTAGCATGCGCAGCAGCAGGGCCTACTGCTACAGCCATGTCGCCACCGCTGCCACAGCCCTCATCGCTGCTGCTTGCTGACATGCCTCCTGTGGACCCGCCCGTGGTCCTGCAAGCGTCCCTGGCGCAGCGCGCAGCGGAGCTGTGGCGCACGTCTCTCCTTGAGGGGTGGCAGTGGGTGGTGTCCCAGCAGCCGCAGCCGCAGCAGCTGCCGCCACGGGAGCAGCTGCGGCTGTGCCGCACGCAGCCCGGCTGCCTGCGCGCCGCATACGCGCGCGCGTCATGGCTGGTGGAGGGTATGCAAGATGGCACCAGCGGCGGCGCAGCGGCACCAACGGGCGCTGCGGCGGCAGCGCAGCAGCAGCTGGCCCGCCGACTCTCGGGTGCGCGCAGCTGCCCGCTGCTGCACTGCGGCGGCGCCTTCGTGGTTGGGATGCGGCTGACGGCGGCGGCGGCCGGCTGCATGGCGGACCTGCCCACGACGGCGCCAGAGCACCGGCAGGGGCTGCGGGGCGTGCAGGAGCTCGCGCTAGCGGCGGTGGCGGGGCGCCGCGCTGACACTGCTGCCGGCAACAGCAGCACTGACAGCGACAGCAGCGGCATGAGCAGTGGCGGTGGCGGCGAGGGAGGCAGCTCGACCCGAGTTGCAACAGGCGCTGGAGAGGCCCAGCAGACCGCGCGGCAGCCACAGCAACAGCCACAGTCACAGCTGCTGCGGCGGCGTCTTGAGCTCGTGGGCATTGCGCGTGTGCGCCTGGGCATTACAGCCCTGGGCCTCGCACGCCAGGCGTGGCAGGACACCAGCGCTGCATGGATGCCGCGGGTTGACGCGGCGCTTCAGGCGAGCGAGGGAGGTGGCAGCAGCGGAGCCGGCAGCAGCGGGGCAAGCAGCAGCAGCAGCAGCAGCAGCAGCAGCAGCAGCAGTAGCGGGGGCAACGGCGGCGTGCCGTACCCGCCGCTGTCGGTGCAGCGGGACCTGCTGGCGTGGTGGCGGGTCGCGCTAGGCTGGGCGGCGCTGCTGGACGTGGGGTGGGAAGGCGGCGGGGGCCCTGCGGCGGAGGGCACCGATGCTGGGGGCGCGGCAGCCGCCGGGACCGCAGGGCCCCAAGCCGGTCGCAGCGACAGCGGCAGCAACAGCACCACGCCAGGAGCCCCTGCCGCGGCCTCAGCAGGGGCGGGCAAGCAGCAGGGATCCACTCAGCAGAAACAGGGTGATAAGCAGGAGCCGCGTCCTGCGGCGGCCCCGCCGCCGCCGGCGGCCGACGGCGGTGAAGCGGCGCGGCTGCGCGGTGCTCTGGTGGAGGAGCCGGCGGGCGCCTGGTACACCTGGTACTCGGTCATGGCCCACCTGCGCCTGGACCTGTCCGCAGCCGGCGAGCCGCCGCCGGCTCCAGAAGCGGGGTCGGATGCCTGCGGTGAGTCGGGATGGCTAGGACTAGCACCATGCACCATGCACCTCTCGAGAGTTTGCGACAGCGCGTGTGCCAACCTACCTACCTGCTAGCGTCTAGCTACTTGCGCTGGTTTAGGCTGTGTCCGTAGCCTCCCCTCCCCCCCCGCGCCTGCCCTCAAGGTCACTCCCCCGCTAGCTTCAGCGGCATGTAAAGAACATGTGACTGCCGTGTGCGTGTGTAACTGCACGTGCAGGGGATGCCACTGCCGGCTGGACGTACCTGCCGCCGCTGCGGCTGCGCCCCGCCCCCGACGTCGCGGCGGCGCTGGCGGCGGGCTACCTGCCCGTGTACGGGCGGGTGATGCGGCGCGCGGAGTGCCTGCACAGCGCCTTTCATCCAGCAGATACGCGGACCTACCCCCCCTGGATAAAGGCGGCCGCCTGGGCGCAGCAGCTGGTGTTCGGGCCGCCGCAGCAAGTGCAGGCGTTCGTTGCGGACGCGGTGCACGTAATCCGGCGGCGGGTGGAAGTGTTTCGGGCGGTGATGGCGGCGGCTACGGCGCCGGCAGGGGCGCCGCAGCAAGGGCAGCTGAAGCAGAAGCAGCAGGAACAGCCGGAGCAGCAGCGGGAGCGGGAGCGGGAGCGGAGGGCTTGCAAGCAGGGTGGGACGCACGCGCAGTGCCAGCAGCAGCAGGTGGGCGGCGGGAGCTCAGCCGGCGGCGTGGCAGCAGCAGTGTCGCCGCGGCATGGGCAGAATCTCAGGGGTTGCCCGCGCAAGCTGCAGCAGTCGCCCGCACAGCAGCAGCAGGACGCCAGCGGTATCGGCACCGCAGCAGCAGCGACGGTGCGAGCCGACTGTGCCGTAGTCGGCGCTGCTGCTGGTGGCTGCGCCGGCGCCTGTGCCGCACAGAAGCAGCAGGCGGCGCTGCCGGCAGCAGCAGCTCCTACCGCCCAGATGCCTCCGCCTCCGCCGCCACACCGGCACCCGCCGCTCAGCCGGTCCGACGCTCTTGTGCTCATGAGGGAGAGCCTCGACATCGGCCTCGGCGCGGCCAGCTGGTACCGCGTGTCAGGCCTGGGCAAGGCTGTGGTGGCAGCAGGCCTGCTACTGATGCGCAATGCCGAGCCTGCGGGTGGCAACAGCAGCAGCAGCAGCAGCAGCAGCAGCAGCAGCAGCAGCAGCAGCGGTAGCGGTAGCAGCAGCGGTAGCAGCACCAGCAGCAGCTCCAGTGGCAGTAGCAGTGGTGACAGAAGCAACCGCAACGGTATGCCCTCGGCGCAGGCGTCATCGCCGCTGGCAGGGATGCAGCTGGAGAACGAGGCGGCTGTAGCAGCTCGGGTGGCGGCGGCGGCGCGCACCGTGGCGGCGCAGTTGCTGCCGGCGGCGGCGGACGCGGTGCGGGCTGCTGTAGCTTGGGTGCCAGCAACAGCCACTGATTCGGAGCCCCCAAGAGCAGCAGAGGACTGCGTGCTATGGCTTGAGGGATCGCTTGCTCAGCTGCTGCGGTGGATGCCGCTGCTACTGCGCGTCGCCGCGCATGCGCCCGCTGCTGCTGCTGCCGCTGCTACTGCTGAGGGCTCGGATGCTGAGCTGCAGCACCAACAGCAGCAGCAGCAGCAGCAGCGGGAGGCGGCACAGCCGGGGGCAGCCGGCAGCCGGCAGGACGGCTGCTGCTGGGAGGGGCTGCTGTGGCGTGACATCGACCTACCCGGGCTGCTGAGCGCGCTGTGCGACTTTATCATCATTGACGGGCGCGACGACGGCGCGGCAGCAGGGCTCGCGGCAGGCCGAGCCAGTGGCAGCAGCGGCACCAGCAGCACCAGCAGCAGCAGCGGCCCCCGATACCGTATGGGGAGCCGTGACAGCCTGCTACGGGAGTGTTTGCCTGCGCTGATCGCGGTGCTACAGCTGGCGCCTCTGCGCCTGATGCCGCATGCACCCAGCAGCGCGCAGCAGCTGCCAACAGCGGCAGTAGCAGGGGCGCCGGGCAAGCATCGGCACGGCGGCCCCGAGGCGGTATCGGCTGGCGCTGCCGCTGCTATTGCCGCTGCTGCGGCACCGGCTGCGCCTGCCACCATGACTGCGGGGAGTAGTGGCACGGCGGCTGGTGCGGCTGACCTGAGGCCCGCCTGCAGCCGGCCGGCTGGTGGCAGCAGCAGCAGCCACGACGTGACCGGGACACCCGCTGCGGCTACTGCTGAGGCAGAAGCTCCTGCTGCTGCCACCGGCCTGCTGCTGCGGCCGGATGACGACACCACTTATGGCTGCTGGCTCGGAGCGCCGCCTGCTCGTGGTGGGGCGGCGGCAGCGCCTTCAGGGACCATTGCGGAGGCGCAAGGCGGCTGCGAGCAATCCGCCGTGGCTGCGGCACCAGCTGCTGAGCGGGTAGCAGCAACCACCCGCAGCCGGGAAGACGCCGGCGGGGTCAGCAGCAGCGGCATCGCCACAGCTTACACGCCTGCCGCACCCGCCGCTGCGCCGGCTGCTGCTGCGCCGGCAGACTGCTCGCGCATTGACGTGCCGCGCGTGTGCGAGCACCTGCGGGCATGGGGCTGCTGCGGCGATGGGCCTCCCCTGGCCACGCACCTGGCCGGGGTGCTGGAGCGCGCGGCGGCGGGCGACTGGGAGGCGGTGCGGGCGGGGAGCCGCTGGCTGCGGTTCGGGGCGGCGGTGACGCACGCGCCGGGCGATGTGGCGGCGCGGCTGTGGCGGCAGCAACGGCAGGTGCTGGAGCACGGGGTGGGGTATGGGGTGCCGCTGGAGGCGTCGGTGATGGACGGGGCGCTGGACGCGGCGGCGGCGCTGCTGCTGGGGCAGACGGCGGGGCAACGGAGCGGTTGATGGTGGGTGGCGACGGGGCGCAATCGGGGCGCAGGCGGTGCAGGCAGTGAGGCGGGGAGCAAAGCTGTTACCGGTATGTGTTTAGTGCCGCCTTGCAAGCCGAACGCAGTGTCACAGACTCGCAGTCCTGACCTAACCTGACCTGAACCTAACCTCCTTTGCATAAGGGTGTTATGTGTTTAGTGCAGCCCTTTCAAGCCGTACGCAGTGTCCACAGAATCACAGTCATCACGGGCCTCTTGTGTGCAAGGGCTGATAGCAGACATGATGCTGCCTGCTGACGATGATGTGTTGCCGCGTTCGCCGTGGGTCTCCTGTGGCGGTGGGCTGGTGGGTGCTGCGGCGCGCGCATGCATCACCTGGTAGGTATGAGAGAGGCAGGTAGGGCGATAGGTTGGACTGCGGCTGGCGACCTAGCCAGTTGGCTACTCCTGTTTATCGATGTATGTACGACGCGGAGAGACGAGGCACACTACCGTAACGATTAGAAGGTCAACTACCGTACGGTACGGTACGGTACGGTATGTCAACTTGCTTGTTGCGAGGCTGGCAGCGCCTGCGCGTGTGCGTGCCTCGACGTCCCGTGCGCGTGTGCATCGCGCATTTGTGCTGGACGTGAGCCCGCGGTACGCTTACGTGCCACGCCTCAGCAGCCCGCAACAGCAACCTACGTGATGACCCAGGCACCCACTACGGTATCCTGCGACGCACCCCAACCAGATGATCTGCACCAACAGCACTGCAGCAGTAACCGCCAGCCAGGCAGCCAGCTGTTGTGCGTGACGAAACCCGCCGGCCGTTATCTATCATGCGTGCCTGCCGCCTGCTGACGCTACTCGACACCCCTGCCTGACCGCAACTCGGGCCCATCCGTCCAGCAGCCCCGCGAATGTTCAGAGAAATTATGCTAGTGTGAATGTATCTTGCTTGAGCCTCTCAGCGCATCAGAACTCGCGCGACTCCCACTCGGTTGCAAACTCATAACTAACGGCAACGAGCCGACCTGGCTGCACGTGCCACGTACGACACCCCTGCTCCCGCTCGCCGGCAGGTGACCACATTTCATCTGCGTCTAGAAAGTTGAAATGTTGAATGCGCTGCAGCCGCGCACCTAAGCCGCCATCAGCACGCGGCCACCCCGACTCATGGGCGCGCAGAAGCATCCCCCAACTAGGATGGAATTAGGAAGTCCCTCCCGCGCCCGCTGCCGCGCACGCCTCCCTGTGCCCCGCCTTCCAGTGCGCAGCGGCGCACTCGCGGCTGCAGTACCGCAGACCGCACGGACCGCCGCCACCGCCAGTAGTGCTGCTGGCGGCGCTGCCAGCACTGCCTCCACGGCCCGATCCCCCGCCGCCGCGCCCCACGCCGCCGCGGCCGTGGCACGCCACGGCCGGCGGCGGCAGCTCCGCCTCGCTGTCGCCCGCCATGTTGATGCACAGCGGATTGCCGCACGCCGCGGAGGGCGGCAGCAGGGCGCGCGCCTCCGCCAGCGAGCACAGGTCCTCCACCCGCGGGAAGCTGCCAGGCATCCGCACCTGCACCGCCTCTGCCGCCGCCGCCAGATACCGGCTCATGACCTTGTTTATGAGGTCGCTGCTGGCCGCTCCCCTCCTCTTCGACCACTCCGTGAGGCTGGCGCCAAGCGTTTCGGCTGCGTGCATGAATGCCCGCTCATCAGGTGTCGCGCTGCGGCCGCTGCCGGCCGCCTCCAAGTTCTTCAGAAGGCAGCGAGCGCTGTCGGTGCACCAGTAGAAGCGGCCGCACTCGTCCGCGCGGCCCGCCGCCGCCAGCCGCAGAATGCGGTCCCCCCAAGCCAGGGACGCGTCGCCTGAGCCTTGCCTTTGCGCGGCAGGCCGCGTGTTCAGCGGCGGTGGCAGCCGCACCGCCGCCCCCACCTCCTCCGGGATGAGCGCCGCCACAGCGCAGCAGGCGCCGGTCAGCTTCTGCAGGTAATCTGCACCCCACTGCTGGCGCCTGTGCAGCAGCAGCAGCGCCGCGCCCAGCAGCGACACCACATCCACCTCCTGCAGCAGCAGCCGCTTCAGGGCCGCCGCCTCCCGCTCCTCCTCTGCGCCCCACCCGGTCGCCTCACCCGCTGCGCTGCTGCTCGCGCTGCCTCCTGCAGCCGCCGCGGCACCCGGCGCGCTGCGGCATGCCCCGCTGCGGGCCTGCTGCTGCCGCTCTGCTGCTGCTGCTGCTGCTGCTGCTGCTGCTGCTGACGGCGGCTGTGCGACGCCGCCAGCGCGCTTGGCGTGCTGTGAGCGAAGGCTTGCGGCGGTGTTGCTTAGGTGCAGCGCGCGCCGTGCCAGGAACATCACGCACGTCAGCACCCCATTTTCGAGAAGCTGCGCAATGGCCGCCGTTATGTTGTCACTGTTGGGGTCGGCAGCATTGGTTGCGTGCAGCAGCACCGAGTGGTGGTGCAAGGCCCGCGACAGGGCCGGCAGCCAGACGGGCGCGGCCAGCGGCATCAGCCGCAGGACCGCGGTGCTGCTGAAGGTGGCGCGCCCGCCGGCCGCCAGCGTCGCCACCGCCGCTGTCCCGCACACTCGCACCATCAACCCCATCATTGAAGATGCCATGTGCCGCAGGGCTCCCTCATGTTGCAGGGCGGCACGGCGGTGCTCCCGCGGCAGCGGCTGGTGCGCCTGCTCTGCCTGCTGCTGCGCCGCCGCCTGTTCCAGCAGCGCGACCGGCAGCCGCAGCAGCTTGCACACCGTCACCACCAGCGCCGCCGCCTGGCGCGGCGGGCTGTACAGCAGCAGCTCCAGCAGCCCGAACGGGAAGCGCGCGTCGTTCAGTATGTCATACAAGACCTCGCTCAGGGCCCACTCCTGCTGCCGCTGGGGGAAGGCAGCGCTCACGGCGGGGCGGCCGGCAAGGCGCAGCAGGCGCTCTAGCGCGCGGGGCAGCCCCGCCGCCAGCGCGGCCGCCATGAACGGTGTGGGCGGTGGCAGGGGCCAGGTGATCAGGAGCGTGACGTTGCCTGCAATGCTGCCTGCGACCGAGCCATGGTATTGGAAGGATTTGCATGCACGTAATACACTCATTACATTTGGCAATTAGCAGTCAGTGCGGTCGCATCCCATCGCTACTGTACTGCGCAGAGTGCCGCCGCCGTCTAAGCATGCAGCGCCAGCAATGCAACACCACATCAGGACCACCTGCGACCTCATTACGTGCGGCAATGCGTGAGTGCTTACCTCCGGTGGGGGAAACTGTGGGGCCCCAGATCGAGGGTGGCGGCATGAGGCTCCGGCCGAGGGCTTTCAGCATACCGGCGTCCATGTCTGCACCCGCCGCCGCATACCACTCCGCCGCCGCAATCGCAAGCCGCCAACGCCCCTCCAAGATCTCTGCCCAGCAGCGCGCAGCATAATTGCCACCGGCAGCGCCACTGCCACTGGCGGCGCCATCGCTGCCGCCGCCGCTGTCGCCGCCTCCCGTCTGCTGCTGCCCCGGTTCCGCGCCCACAGCGCCCTTGCCGAAAGTGATACCGCTGGGCCCGATGGCCGCCGACCCGGCCAGCGCTGCCGCTACGTTGTTAATAAGTTGCTGCATCTGCGGCTGTCGGCTGACCGTTAGCAGGGCCTTGGGCAGCGTGTTAAGCGTGCCTTCCAGCGCCCGGACAACAACTCTTAGCTGGACACCCACCCAGCGAAGGTCACCAGCGGTGTCCTGATCTGCCGCCGGCACCCGCGCGGAAAGCCGCCGCCGGCTCTGTGCCAGCGCCGCAAAGCCGGCTCGCAGCAGCAGCGTGGCTGCGGCACGCGGCCCCACGGAGCTCGGGAGGTGCTCGGCCAACACCACAGCCAGCTGATGCAGAGGCAGCTCCGGTGGACAGAGGGTGCCAGGGACCACGGAATCGTCGGCGATGGCGGCGGCGAGCAGCTCCGCTCCTGAGCCCCGCGCCGGCACGCGCCGCAGCAGCGCCGGCGTCAGGCCGTACCCGGGGCCGCCGTCCAGGTCGCACAGAACCTGCAGCCCGCGCACCAGCAGCAGCTGCCGCAGCACCGGCGCGGTGAACACGGTCCGCGGCGGCAGCTGGTTTTCCCACTGCCGCCACGTCGCAATGTCGGCGCACTCTGCAATCACGTGCGCCCACAGGTCGCCGGTGCGCCCCGCCGCCGGCGCGCCCAGCAGGTGCAGCAGCGCGTGCGTCTGCGCCGCGTGCTCCAGGATGCGGCTGGAGCTGAGCGCGGCGGCGAGGTTTGCGTGGTACGCGGGGAACGCCGCTGTCAGCGCGGCCTGCTGCGCTGCTGTGCTGCCGCCCTCGAGGTCGAGCTTGCCTTCGTCGATGTCGCACGCGAGCAGCCCGTGCGTGATGGCCAGCGCCAGAGAGAGCACGAAGGCCCCACGCTCTGCCAGCGCCGCCGCCACCACCGGCTCATCTGCGCCCTCCACCCTGCTACCGCCCCCGCCTGCGCCTGCGCCCGTAACCGCCGACGCTGCTGTTCCTGTGTTGCTGCGAGCGGTCGTGCCAGCTGCGGTTTGGGCCGCGATGGCTGCTGCCGCTGCCGCCGGCGCCCGCAGCCCCTCGTTCACCTCAGCAAGCTGCTTGGCGAGCGCCTGCAGCGTCTGGGCGCGCACCAGCGCTGACGCCGTCTTAAGCCAAGGCACCGACAGATTGAAGACGGTCAACACAAGCGCCAGTGCCGACGCTGCCGTGAGGTACACTTCCTCGACCGCCGCGCACCAGTCCGCGGCTGATGCGCTCCGCGTCCACCGGGTTGCCGCCACGGCCAACGACAGCCAAGCCGCCCGAAGGATCGGCTGGCACAGCAGCTCACGAAGGATATCTACCGACAGTCGCCGCTGAAGCACATCGCGGAAGTCGCCCGCGAGCGCGTCCAGCTCGCGAACCGAGGAGTCCGCACGCTGGTGCGTAGCAGGGAAGCCCGCCAGTTGCACAGCGGCTCTTATCAAGTTGTTGCTGAAGGCAGACTCGCGGGAGGCGGGGCCCGAGGCAACTCGTCGCGGCGGCATTTCTCTTCAAGCTGTCTTGTGTCTTTAAGCTACCGAAACCATAATATCACATATGACCTGAGCCTGGCACGGGCTTAGGGATGAGCTTAGGGCCCTGGCGCTCGCTTTGCTTTTGCAAGACGGTCACCGCATGCGCCGCACAACTTCATCTTGGTTTGGCGCCAGCCTGTCAGGCTCTCTCGGTTTTGAATCATTGCATTACTACGCATGGCTCCACCTAATCAGCTCGAGCTGTCCCGGAAAGTCGGAGTTTGATTGACTTAAGCATTTGCCCCCTGAAATACACACCTATGTATGATGCAGCGCTTTAAATATAGGCTTGTAACAAACACATGCATGCTGTGAGGCAGCGTCGTTTGCTGTTCCTAGACCAGTCCATTCCATCTGCTTTGCTCCACGTCCTCGTCGGGAGCTGCCTGTGGCACTTACACTTGTCCACATGAAAAGGCATCTTCTGTGCCGGGTGAGCTGCGTTGCTCGGCACCGGGCCGCGCTGTGCCGCCCGGTCGCATGCTGCCGGACGGGGCCTGGCCTGTCACCACACCGGCAAACAACCGGGGAGCGCTCCCCTAAGGCCTGCGGGCGCGCTAGCTGTGGGCAAAGACATCCTTGGGGCACGCTAGCTATGCCGGGGCGGCGATGGATACGTGTGGTGCGTGCCTGGGCGTGTGGGCACGTGTGGCCACTCCTTACCTTACTGAATCTTGCAGGGCCCCGGATGGTGACACACCCAGCTTCATTCCTTTGCAGGCTGCCACTTCTGGCGGGGACCACGTCCGCTGCGGCTGCCGGACCTGCTTCGGCCCGCGGCCCCAGCCCCACTACCTCGCAGCCACCCTAGGTGCTGCTGCCACCCTAGGTGCTGCCGGCGGCGGCGCTGGCGCACGCGGCCACCACCACCACGCTGCCATCGCTGCCGCTGCTGCAGCGGCTGCTGCTTCTTGTCGGATGCCACAGCGCCGAGGCCGCCCCGTCTGAAGAGCGCCGTACTGGCATGTGACATGCGGTGCACGTGGAGGCGCGCCGGGCTGCTTCGCAGCTTACCGGCCATGCCACCGGCGCATCGCTCGCTCGGCAGGTGAGCCGAGCATGGGGGCCGGGGCCGGGGGCTAGCCGCCCATGCGAACGGCATTCAGGGAATGGCTGGGGGAGGTCGGCAGTGCTGCGGGGCGCACCTGGCGGGCGGCGGCGGGCGGCGGGCCTCCGGTCCCCGGCAATGGCAGTAGGGTACGTAGGGCACGAATGGGGCGTACCGCACATGGGCAAACTGCATGGGCTTGTGCGCCATTAGTGAGCTCCCGGCGCCCGGCTATACCTGCAAGGTGCGCTGCCGGGGCCGGCATGCATGCCCCCAAAAAGCGAGAGCTTCGTGATGGCGGCGTGCGTGTCTCCGTAAGCCTTGCACCAGCCAACACCAGCGTTTCCGAATTCGCAGGACGCAGGCGCCACCAGCACCCGCGAGCTTGCAACGGCGGCGACGGCTAAGCACATAGGTCGCCGCAGCATTACTGACAGGGGGGGATGTTCAGGAGTTGTGACGCATTTGCTGGCGGTGCCACCGCTGCCGGCAATCATCCGCGCGCAGGGTCTGGCTTCGCTGGTGGCCTACAGCGGGTTTGAGCAGCATCCCTGCGGCGGTGGCGGATGGTGGCAGTGGAGTAGTCAGCAGCAGCCGCGAGTGCCAGCACCGGCAGCCGCACAGGCGCAGCAGCAGCGGCAGGCCTGGGGATCCGCCGATGGACGAGTGGGCCGTGGGTCAGTCCTTTGTTGGTCGGCGTGCGCCTTGCTTGCTACCCAGCTTGTGGCAAAAGCACTGGAAGCAAGGCTGGCATCCTGGGCGCCAGCTTGTAAGAAGCAAGCCGTTTACCGGGTTTTCAGTCCACTGCAGCCGCGATGCCGTCTTCACGCCCAAGGCTGTTGAATGTTTTGATGGGAGTCCGGGGTGCTCAGCAGCAGCAGCAGCAGCAACGGGCCGAGGCGAGCTACGAGGAGCTGGTTGCGCGGCTGTGTGATCTGGGCTGCCGCCTGCACCACCAGGCGCTGCCTCAGGCGGGCCAGTGCCTCGCTGGCAATGCAGCAGCAGGCGGTGGTGCTGCTGGGAGCGGGAGCGGCGGCGCGGGAAGCAGCTGCGGCGGCGCGGCGCGCGGCAGCTCGATCGCCGCGGCGGCCGCGAGCTCCAGCGGGTCTAAGCAGGCGGCTGTCAACGCAGGGAGCGCCGGTATGGGCGCAGGCGGCGGCAGCAGTGCTGGGCGCGGCACCTCGAGTGCAAGTGGGCAATCCGGAAGGGGGTCTAGGAACAAGGGCACTGCGGCGAGGGCAACCGGGTCCGCAGCAGCACCAGCAGCAGCAGGCGGGCTCCCGCCGAGGGCGGCGGAGCTGGCGGCGGCGGCCGTCGACCTGGCGGCGATCGGCAAGATGGTGACGGGCGACCCGAGCGGTAGCACGCCCGACATCTTCACGGCGGCCCACCAGCGCGGCCAGCTGCACGGCCTGGTGGCGCTGCTGGGCTGGTGCCTGCGCCTGGCGGTGCCGTCGGAACCGCCCTTTGCACCCGTCGGCGGCTGCCCCGGTGCCGGCGCCGGCGGCAGGGGCAGCACCAGTGGCGGCGGCACGGGCGCTGGGAGCGGCGCTTGCCCGACGCCGCCACCACCTCCCGCCGCGCTGTGGACGCTGGGCACGGACAACGACGACCTGCGGGCCGCCGCGTCCAGGGCGCTGCGCTGGCTGTCCGGCGCGCTGCACGCCTGCGGGTCACGGGGGCGGTTCCACCAGCCGATGGGCGGCCTGGCCGCGGCCGACATGGTCCGGCTGCTGCAGCTGCTGGTGCGCGGCGGCTGCTTCGAGCTGACGCAGGCGGCCCTGGCGCGCTGCTGCTACGCGCTGGAGCCGGCGCTGCCGCCGCCGCCGCCAGCAGCAGCGGAGCCGGCGTCCTTGCCGCAGCAGCCGCTGCGGCGCGCCAGACTGGGAAGCAGTGGCTGGAGTCTGTTGTGGCTGTGGCTGAGCTTCACGCACGACATGATTGCATGCGCCGAGTGGTGCTTGAGCGCCGCCGCCATGGACGCCAGCTTCGGGCGGCGACAGGTCCCGGCGCTGCGCGACTCACTCCCCGACCCCGCGCTCGCGCTGAAGCTCCTGGACTGCTACAGCCGCACGCTGCTGTGCGCGGCGGCGGCTGTAGCAGGTGGCGGTGGCAGCGGCGGAGGCGCACCGCCGGCGCCGCAGCAGGCAGACGCCCTTGCTCGGGCCATGCGCTTCTACGCAAACATGCTGCCAGACCTGAGGCTGCTGGAGCTGGCGCCGGCGGCGCTGGAGCCGCACCAGGCGGCGTGCCCCGCGCTGTCGTACGCACTGGCGGCGCACGCCGTACACACGTGCGCGGCGGTTGACGGCGGCGGCACGTACGGCCTGCGGTGCGGCCAGGTGGCGTCGGCCGTGGCGGCGGCCGTGGCGCCGGGCGGGGCGCTGGGGAGAGGCGGCGACACGATCTCGCGTTTAGGAGAGGTGCCGGCAGCTGGCGCGGATTCGGGGGGCGAGGAGGCAGGCGGTGCTATGCGAGGGGTCGTGTTGCCGCTCCTGGGCCCTGGAGACAAGGTCCTGCAGCCGCCGGAGCAGCTGCTGCAAAGGCGGCGGCGCGCCGGCGGCGGTGACTGCCGCGGGAGCGGAGGCAGCAGCGGTGGGGGCAGCAGCATTGCAGGGCCCGCTGTAGCTGCTGCGGCGGCGGCCGCGCTGCCGTTGCAAGCTGCCGTCACCCTGGACGTGACTCTGGCGGAGCGCGCAGCCGAGGCGTGGCAAACCGCTCTCGCAATCGCGTGGCTAGAGCTGCTGCTGTCTTTCGATGACCTGGACTCGAATCACTCGCCGCGGCGGGAGCAGCTGCGGCTGTACCGCACGCAGCCCGGCTGCCTGCGCGCCGCATACGGACGTGCGTCATGGCTGGCGGAGGGTATGCAGAAATCGGCAGAGGCCGCCGCAACGGGACTGCAGCATCCTCAATCGGAGCAGTTAATCACCAAGACAGAGCTTGATCGCTGGCTTGCGGCGGCGCGCAGCTGCCCGCTGCTGCACTGCGGCGGCGCCTTCGAGGTCGGGATGCGGCTGGCGGCGGCGGCGGCCGGCTGCATGGCGGACCTCCCCACGACGGCGCCAGTGCACCGGCAGGGGCTGCGGGGCGTGCAGGAGCTCGCGGTGGCGGCGGTGGCGGGGCGCCGCGCTGACGCTGCTGCCGGCAGCAGTGGGATCGTCCGCAGCATGAGCAGTGGCTGTGGCGGCGAGGGAGGCAGCGCAACGCGAGCCACAGCAGGCGCTGGAGAGGACCAGCAGCAGACCGCGCGGCAGCCACAGCCACGGCGGCGGCTCGAGCTCGTGGGCGTTTCGCTTGCGGCGCTGGTGACTACAGGCCTGAAGCTCGCGCGCCAGGCGTGGCAGGACACATCGGCACTGTGGCTGCCCAAACCCGACGCCATTGCGCTGGATGGCAGCAGCAGCAGTAGCGGGGGCAACGGCAGCTGCAGCGACAGTAGCAGCAGCAGCGGCAGTAGCGGGGGCAGCGGCGGCGTGTCGTATCCGCCGCTGTCGGTGCAGCGGGACCTGCTGGCGTGGTGGCGGGTCGCGCTGGGCTGGGTGGCGCTGTCAGACCTGGACCAGGGAGGCAATGGGTCGGCATCTGAGGGCGAGGCTGCATACAGTGTTCGGACAGCCTGGCGCGGCTGCCTCCGCCTGCTGGGCCTGGACCTGTGTGCTTCCGGCATGCGCCACGCAGAGCCTGCTGGTGAGTAGCAAGCGAGCGAGGGCGTTTGTTTTTACCACTTTTGAGCTTAACATCCCCACTGGCATGTGCCGTAACTATAGCGAACTGCCAACAATCGGCTCACATCCGGCAAAGCGCGCACGCATCCGCTGGTGCTGTCACATCCCTATCCACGTGCTAGGCCCTGGTCCAGCCGTGCCATAACACACAAAGCTCACGCGTACGAGCGCTCACTGCTGTGTGCCCTGCCACATGCACGCATGCACGTGCAGGGCGTGCCGCTGCCGGCTGGACGTATCTGCCGCCGCTGCGGCTGCGCCCCTGCCCCGACGTCGCGGCGGCGCTGGTGGCGGGGTACCTGCCCGTGTACGGGCGCGTGATGCGGCGCGCGGCCGACCGGCTCAACCTGGTACTCGTGGGGACTCGCCGCGTTGGTGTTGGCGGCTCACCGGCCGCCTGGGCGCAGCTGCTGGTGTTTGGGCCGCAGCAGCAGGCGCAGGCGTTCGTTGCGGACGTGGCGGTGCTGGCCCGGCGGCGCATTGAGATGCTCCGGGCGGCAGTAGCTGCGGCAGCGGCGGCGGCAGAGCAGACGCAGCAGCAGGGCAAAGCGCAGACGGAGCGTGAGCAGCAGCAGACGAGGTCAGCAGCTACAGCCACGCCAGCGCCCGTGCCAGCGCCCGTGCCCGCAGTGGCGGCGGCGGCGGCGAAAACATGCGCCGCCACGGTGCCACCACTCAGTGTGTCCGTCGCGCGCGAGCTGGCCTGGGAGTCGCTGAGCCTGTGCACCCATGCGAGTGACTGGTGCAGCGCCGGCGGCCTAGCAACGTCGTTCCTGTCCACAAGCCTGCTGGTGGCGTTCGCCCCACCCGGCGGTAGCAGCAGCAGCAGCCGCAGTGGCAGCACCTCGGCGCAAGCGGCCTCGCCGCTGGTTGGGCTGCAGCTTACCGATGAGGCGGCGGTAGCAGCGCGGACGGTTGCGGCGGCGCGCGCCGTGGCGAGCCAGCTACTGCCGGCCATGGCGGACACGATGCGGGCTGTAGCACTGGCGGTTGAGAACGGGCGGCATAGCGCCGGGCCTGCTGTCGCGCCGCTCTTATCTCGTTCTGAGGCTATGGGGTTCACGGATGCCCACGCGGCCATGCTGCGGTGGGTGCCGCTGCTGCTGCGGGCTGCCGCGCTGGCGCCTGTCGGCGAGGTCGCGAACGGCGCCGCGCGTGCAAGGCCCGATGAGGACGAGGATGCCAGGGACCAGCAGCAGCAGCGGGACGGGGCGGAGCGGGAGCTGCCGTCGTTGCCGCAGTGCGTCTGGCGCCGGCGGGACTACTGGGAGCGGCTGCTGTGGCGGGACATTGACCTGCCCGCGCTGCTGAGCTCGCTGTGCGGTATGATGCGGGCCGCCGACGACGAAGGGCGCGACACAGCAGCAGCACCGGCGTTGGCGGCGGCCGCGACAGCGGGCATGAGCGGGCAGGGCGGCAGCACTGGCGTGTCGCAGCCCGCAGCAGCAAGCAGCGGCGCCGGCAGGTCCCAGACCGCCCGTACCCTTAATGGAGCCATCCTCCCAGAGCTTGTGGTAGTGATGACCTCACTCCTGCAGCTGGCACCTCTGCGCCTGCTGCACGTGCCCGCCGAACCGCATCCGCCAAAGCCCCTGCAGCCAGTGGCGGCCCGGGCGGCGGCGGCGGCGGCGGCGGCGGCGGCAGGCCAGCAGGGGCGGCGGGGCCGCACCGCTGAGGCTGCTTCCGGCAGCTTTGCTACTGCGGCCTCGCCGGCAGCCTGTGCTGACGGTGCTGCTGCCGCCGACACTGTCAGCACTGGTGGTGAGCCCAACCGCAGCACCGATGCGAGCTGCGGGGCTGCGGACGGACCCATCGACTTGGTGCATGCCGTGCCGCCGGCTGCGGCGACGGCGCCAGCAGTGATGCCTCTAGGGCCGCTTGAGTTGGTGGGTGGCAAGGCGGCGGCGGCGGCGGCCCCAGCGCCCGCCCTCACGTCTCAGTCGGCCAGCAGCATTCCCACCAGCAGCACCGGTGGCAGTAGCAGTTGCTGCTGTAGCAGCCGTGGCAGCAGCTGCAGCATCGGCACAGCTTACACGCCTGCCGCACCCACCGCTGCGCCGGCTGCTGTAGCGCCGGCGGTGGGCTGCTCGCGCATTGACGTGCCGCGCGTAAGCGAGCACCTGCGGGCGTGGGGCTGCTGCGGCGATGGGCCTCCCCTGGCCACGCACCTGGCCGGGGTGCTGGAGCGCGCGGCGGCGGGCGATTGGGAGGCGGTGCGGGCGGGGAGCCGCTGGCTGCTGTTCGGGGCGGCGGTGACGCACGCGCCTGGCGATGTGGCGGCGCGGCTGTGGCGGCAGCAGCGGCAGGTGCTGGAGCACGGGGTGGGGTATGGGGTGCCGCTGGAGGCGTCGGTGATGGACGGGGCGCTGGGCGCGGCGGCGGCGCTGCTGCGGGGGCAGACGGCGCGAGCGGTGTAAGCAATGCGAGGGGCTAGACTGGGGCTAGGTCGGCTGCTGGAGGAGGCGGGAAGCAGTAGCAGCAGTGACACGGCGGGTGCGGACGCGGGCGGCTTCGCTTGACGAGTGCGACTCTGGACCAAGCGGCGCTGGCTGGGTGCAATGCAACAAGCAGGGCAATGAAGGAGAGCCACATGCACATGGGGCAGGCTCTATGCATGCACGGCTCCACGCACTCTGGGAGGGACAGGCCCGTACGCGGGCGGCCAGTGAGGCGGGGCAGCCGGCGAGCGAAACGTGCGGGGCGGGACGGCAGCAGGGGCGTAAGATGGGGTCTCGGCCTGACCGTTGAGCGGGTCCAACGGGTACCTAATGCGTGCAAGCAAGCGACGGGGCGAAGTGCCTGTGTGGACAGGACGCCGGGTGTGCGTGCAAGGTTGTTGGGGGCGGGGAGTGCCTGGGTGCAAGGACGCGCGCTGCTGATTGATGATGCGCGCAACAGGCGTTGTGTTACAGGCTAGCTACCCAGGCACATGCACGCACAGTGCTTCCGCACTGCTGGTGGCGGAAGGGCAGGTTGCTGTAGCCTAGGGGAATGTCGTTCGTTCCGAAGTGCGTGGTTGCGGGTAGAAGCAGGACGGCGTCGTTGGTGATGGATGCGGCAGAGCGGCGGCACTGGGGGCGCCGGCAGTACGGCACTTGGCACGCAGCGAGGCGGGAAGCAAAGCTGATTTGTGACACATTGTGAAGCAGGGATGCATGTGAAAGGACTTGGTGACTAGCCAGGGACCGCGGTGCTGGGTTATCGTGGAGTTGTGTAGGTGCTCCGGCGCGCTGCGAGCTGCTGGCGGCACTGGTGCTAGTTGCTTGGCTACATACACCTGCCGCTGTTGACCTGCGTACCGCGCGATGCTGAGCGCTGGATGAGATGAGACAATGACTGTAACGATGATTGTGTCAACTTGCGGCAGCGCCTGTGCGTGCGCGTGCCTACCTCGCTCGTCCGTGCGCGCGCACACCGCGCATATGTGCAGTACGTGAGCCCGCGGTACGCTTACGTGCCCCGCAGCCCACCACAGCAACCTGCATGACGACCCAACCACGACTTCGAATGACCATGCGCGCCACCAGCCCGCCAGCCCACCAGCTGCTGCGTGGCGAAACCCGCCAGCATCATGCATGCCTGCCGCAACCCGGGCCCATCCGTCCAGCAGCCCCCACCTCCGCCACGCATCTACTCTTGCTTGAACCCCTCAGTGCATGCGACCGATACGAACTTCGTCGAACAATGAATCCGGCTGCCAGCTCGTAACCACAACAATAACGAGGCATGCACGTGCCACGTACGGGACCCCCGCTCCCGCTCGCCGGCAGGTGACCACAATTCATCTGCATCTAGAAATTGAATGCGCCGCATCCGCGCACCTAAGCCGCCACCAGTACGCGGCCACCCCGACTCTGCATTCGTGGGCGCCTGGGCCTCCTCCGACTTCTCATGAAGCCCCTCCCGCGCCTGCTGCCGCGCACGCCTCCTTGTGCCCCGCCTTCCAGTGCGCAGCGGCGCACTCGCGGCTGCAGTACCGCAGACCGCGCGAACCGCCGCCACCGCCAGTAGTGCTGCTGGCGGCGCTGCCAGCACTGCCTCCACGGCCCGATCCCCCGCCACCGCGCGCCGCGCCGCCGCGGCCGTGGCACGCCACGGCCGGCGGCGGCAGCTCCGCCTCGCTGTCACCCGCAATGTTGATGCACAGCGGGTTGCCGCACCCCGCGGAGGGCGGCAGCAGGGCGCGCGCCTCCGCCAGCGAGCACAGCAGATCCACAGGCGGAAAGCAGCCAGGCACCTGCGCCGCGTCAGCCGCCCCCGCCAGCCAAATGCTGGCGACCTCGTTACCAAGCTTCGCCGGCGCCGCCTCCCACGCCTCAAGCTGCTCTTTCAGCACACCGGCCGCGGCCCTGACCGCCGCCACATCACCATCCGGTAGAACGCTGTACAGGTGTAAGAGGCATAGAGCGCTGTCGGTGCACCAGTAGAAGCGGCCGCACTCGTCCGCGCGGCCCGCCACCGCCAGCCGCCAAATGCGGTCCCCCCAAGACTGAAGTGCGCTGTCCGCCGCCGACCCCGCCGGCAGCAGCGGATCCGCCGCCGGCGGCCCCCGCACCGCCGCCCGCACCTCCTCCGGGCAGAGCGCCGCCACGGCGCAGCAGGCGCCGATCAGCTTCTGCAAATAGTCGGCTTCCCACTCCGGCTGGTGCGTGTGCTTGAGCCGCAACATCAGCAGCGCCGCGCCCAGCAGCGACACCACGTCCACCTCCTGCAGCAGCAGCCGCTTCAGCGCCTCCGCCTCCTCGACCGCGTGCGCGTTGTCTTCCTCGGCCGCACTCGCCGCGCTGCTGCCGCTGCCTCCGCCGCCTCCCGTTGCGCCGCCGAGGCCCGCCGAGCCCTTGCGGCTGCTGCTGCCGCTGCTGCCGCTGCTGCCGCTGCTGCCGCTGCTGCCGCTGCTGGGAGGCCCTGCTGCCACTGATGGCTTCTCGGCATCCGGCGATGCCAGCAGCTCCCGCTGCCGCTGCTGCGGCGGCGCCAGTGATGACCGCGTGCCGCCGCGGCCACCGGCGGCTGTATCACCAATGCTCACAATGCGCACCGCGCGCCGCGCCAGCAGCCACACGCTCGGCAGCACGCCGTCCTCCAGGATCCGCACGAGGGAGTGTGGCCTGCCGCCGACGTACGTGACGTGGTCAGTGGTGTAAAGAAGCACCAGCTGCTGAAGGACCGCCCGGGACAGGCACGGCAGCCATACGGCTGCGGCCAGCGGCAGCATTCGGAAGAGCGCCGCGCTGGCGCCGCCGCCGTCGCCGCCGCTGCCGCTGCTGCTTGGCGCGGCGGGCGCCGCCGCTGCTGGCGCCGGTGTGGAGCCACGGCTGCCAGCACCAGCAGCACTGCTGCTACCGCCGGCGCCATCAGAGCTGCCGCTGCGGCGGCCGGGATCAGCTGCCGCTTCGCCGGCCGTCCCGCACACCTGCACCATCACGCCCAGCGCCGAAGACGCCACCGAGCGCACGCCCAGCTCCGACGTCATAGCCGCCCGGCTGCGGACCTGCATCGGCACCAACAGCCACGGATTCGCAGCTACGCTGCCAGCGCCCAGCCGCCTAGCCGCCCGCAGGTACCCAGCATCCGGCTGCGCCGCCGCCTGCTCCAGCAGCGCGACTGGCAGCCGCAGCAGCTTGCCCACCGTCACCACCAGCGCCGCCGCCTGGCGCGGCGGGCTGTACAGCAGCAGCTCCAGCAGCCCGAACGGCAAGCGGGCGTCGTGCAGCAGCGCGCCCAGGATCTCGCTCATCGGCGACTCGTCGTCCTCCAACTCCGCGGCGCTGACGGCGCCGGCGCGGTGCTCTTCGGGGCGGCCGGCCGCACGCAGCAGGCGCTCCAGCGCGCTGGGCAGCCCCGCCGCCAGCGCGGCCGCTGTGAGCGGCGTGGGCGGCGGCAGCGGCCAGGAGAGGATGAACTTGAGCCGGATGGTCAGCTTGTCGTCGTCGCGTGATTGCCCTGCGTGCGTTGCGTGCGTGCGGAGATATGAGCGGCGCGGATGCAATCAAACGGCGGCAATCGGCAGCTATCATGCGTGGGCGCGTATGCTGCTGGGCTTGCTGCTGGTGCGGCATGCACGCACATGGCAGAGGCCGGGCAACGAGTCACAGGTGACGGAGGACCGCAGGTGGCGGAGGGCCGCAGGTGGAAGCAAAGGCACGGTACATCACCACGCAGCTCTACCCGTACGGCACCCCTGGCGTTGCGTATTTACGTACGTACGTACGCGCATCACGAGACCTTGCTAGTTACGTACATGCATGCATGCGTATGTGCGGCGCGCGGGTACGCCCCGGCAGCACGCGCCCCGCATGCACCACGCCCGCAGCACGTGCTCTCAACACACAGCAGGTGCTCATCAACGCATGCAAACACACGCAGGACACGGGCTCACGGGCTGCGGCGGCGGCGATGTGCGGTCCCCAGATGGTGGCGGGCGGCACCAGCAGCCGGCCCAGATGCCGCACCTCCCCATCCGGGAAGCCCGCCCCAGCATGGAAGTCCGCCGCCTCAATTGCCAGCCGCCACCACTCCTTCATGATGCCACACCACTGCTGGCGGCCGGTGCCGGCGGCGCCCGCGCCGCGGCGGCCGCGGGCGCGGCCGCCGCCGGCGCCACCAGCTCCTCGCGCCACCGCCGCGACGACCTCGCAAGCACTGCTCCCGCCGGCACCAGCGGCGGCGCGCGTGTCGCCGCCGCCGACAGCGGCGCCGCCGAGGCTGCTGCTGGGGCTGGACTCTTCTTCATCCTCGTCCATGACGGCTGAGGTGGCCCAGGCCGCCTGCGCCGGCGACATGTGCGATGTGCCCATCAGCAGGCACTCCGGCAGGAGCGCGAGCGAGGCGCTGAGCGCAGAGGCGGTGACGCAACGGAACGACTGGAGCGGCCTGGAGCCCACCGCGTCGGGGCCGCCGCCGGCGGGGCCGCCGCCGGCGGGGCCGCCGCCGCCGTGCAGCCGCTGCCGCGCCGCCGCCCGCTGCAGCGCTGGCAGCCGCCGCCGGCTTTGCGCCAACGCCGCGAAGCCCGCCCGCAGCTGCACGGTGGCGGCGGCGCGCGGGCCGATGAAGTCGGGCCGCGCGTCGCGTCCCAGGCCCTCCACCAGCTCGAGGAGCGGCGCGCACTCGAAGTCGAAGGCGCTGCCGCTACTGCGGCCGCCTGCTGCTGGCGCGCCGTTGACGCCATCGGACACCGCAGGCGCTAATAATAACTGCAAGGTCTGGTGCTGCGCGCGGCGGCGCCGCAGCAGCGCCGGCGTCAGGCCGTACCCGGGGCCGCCGTCCAGGTCGCATAGCACCTGCAGCCCGCGCACCAGCAGCAGCTGCCGCAGCAGTGGCGCGTCGGACCAGGACCGCAGCCGGTGGGCTGAAACGTGCCGCGCATACTGGGCGAATACTCCGATCACGTGCGCCCACCAGTCGCCGGAGATCTCCGCCGCCGGCGCGCCCAGCAGGTGCAGCAGCGCGTGCGTCTGCGCCGCGTGCTCCAGGATGCGGCTGGAGCTGATGGCCAGAACAAACTGCGACTGCAGCACCGGCATCGCTGCCTGCACCCCGGCCTTCTGCGCTGCTGTGCTGCCATCCTCAACCTCCGGCTTATCGCCTGGTGAAGTCATGCACATCATCCCGTGCGCCAGGAAGCTCAACAGGTCCAGAAGGAAGCCGCCGTGATCCAGCAGCAGCCGCAGGTCATAGGGGGGCTGCTGAGGTCTGCAGTGCTGCGGTGGGTCGCTGCTGGGCGGTCCTCCTCCTCCTGCTCCTTGCGCAGTCAGTCCGCGCTCCCCCTCGGCGCTGCTGCTGCTGCTGCTGCCCACGCCCGTGCCTGCGTCGCCGCCGGCACCTGCGGCCGCGGCCGCCGCTTCCGCCGGCTTTCGCAGGCCCTCGTTCACCTCGGCAAGCTGCTTGGCGAGCGCCTGCAGCGTCTGGGCGCGCACTAGCGCTGACGCTGCCTTCAGCAGGGTCGGGCAGAGGGCTATGCTCTGCAGCGCGGTCGCCAGGGTTCCCGCTGCCGCGATGTAGATTAGCTCAACTGCCGTGTCCCATTTCTCCGTCGGAGCGGCTTGCCGCCACTGAAAGCGCAGCTGAAGCTGGAAGCGGGTTGCCGAGGCAACCAGCGCCAGCCAGGCGGCCCGTGGGACCGGCTGCCGCAGCAGCCCACCGAGCAAGCCAGGCTTTCGCTGATCTATACCGCCACGAATGTCACGGAAGGCACCAACGAGCTCTTCGAGCTCGGCCGTCGTCCATTCCGACACGTCGTCCGCGGCTGCGTGCGCTGCAGGAAACCCCGCGAGCTGCACGGCGGCTTTTACTATGAGACCAAAGCTCGTAGGTAAGCGCGCTTGGCCCTGCGCCGGGCGTCGCTGCTGGCCTCGAGGCATGTTCCGTAAGACTTCGCGCGCAGGCGCGCTGCTAAATTACGCAAGCGCGAATGTCTGCATACTTTTCTGAGTTATCGGCTGTGAGCTCCGCTGCGCCGCGCGGGAAACACCTGCCGCCGCCGCCGCCGCCGCAAAGCTCATGCGGATTGCGGTTCCGTTTTGGGCACGTACCGGTTCCCCATCCCCTCGAATGTGACCTGACCTCCCCCCCACAATGTGGAGCCGCCCCTGCCCCCGATGAAGGCCAGTGAATGACGCTGCATGGCGGTTTGGACTTTCAACCCTACACCTTGCACCGTCCCGATGCTTAATTGCCTTAATGGGACAGGGCAAGGGAGGCGAAGATGCATTCCCGATACGATAGTCAAGCCGTGTCGCCGCGTGTTGTAAATTACCACGGTACTAGCTACCGTACCATTTTGGCCATCCTGCTGTAAGGCACAATTGGTGCCGTGTCATCTTCACGCAGCTCGTCGCAACGCACCCTCACTGCGCACACATGCTAATGTGAGCGCGCACGGCCCATCCTCCAGGCAACGGCCGTCACGGCGCTCAAAGAGCACCAAAGCATGCGCCCGCCGTCAATTTCCAGCAGCAGGCGCAGCTGCCTGCCTTGCACAGCAGCGTGCGCCCGCACCTCAAGCCGCCCCGTGCTCAAATCACGCGGCGCCGCCTCTTGGGCCGCGGCGGCGGCTCCGCCGTCGCCTGCGTGCTCTGCGTGTTCGCCTCAGAGTCCGCCCGCAGCGACGCTGTCGGGTACTGCTCCTGCCACCCCTCCCCATCCGCCGCCTCCTGCCCGTGCACCGCTGCCACGGGCTCCTGCCCGTCCTCCTCCTGCTCCTCCGCCTCCTGCTCCTCTTCCTCTTCCTCCGCATCCTCATCACCAGCGGAGTCGGCGGTGCTGAGGCGGCGCTTGCGGCCCGCCGCGGCGCGGCGCGGCGGCTGCGGCTCCTCCTCTTCCTCCTCCTCCGCTACCTCCTCCTCCTCCTCCTCGAATGGCTCCTCGCCCTCATCCCCGCCCTCAACCTCCAGCGCTTCCGCCTCGTCGGCGTCGCCCTCGGCGGCCCCCTCCGTGCCCTCGGCGTCATAGAACTCCCCGCCCTCGCCCTCCGCCTCCTCGTGGTCCTCATCCTCGCCCACGGCCGCCTGCTCCTCGCCCCCGCCCTCACCCTCACCGTACTCCTCCATCCCCATCTCCTCCTCCGCCGCCCCCGGCGCGCCGCCGCCGGCGCTGTAGCCTGGCTGCTGCTCGCTGGCGGCCAGGCCGCTGCTGCCGCCCGACGCCGCCGAGGCGCCAGCCGCCAGGGAGGTGGAGGGCTCCGGCTGCGCCCAGTGCCGCCGCGGCTGCTGCTGCTTCTTCGACCGCGTGGCGCGCCCGCCCGACGCCGCTGGGGCGGGAGATGCTGCGGCCGCCGCCGCCGCCGCCGCCGCCGCCGCCGCTTCGCGGCGTGCCGGCTGCTGCTGCTGCAGTGGCGGCGGCGGCTGCCGGTGGCCTCGGGCGGCGCCAGCAGCAGGTACCGGCAGCTGCTCCTCCGACGGCATCACCTGCTGCACCTCGGCCGCCTCTTCCTCTTCCTCCTCCGGCTCCTCCTCATGCTGCGTCTCCTCGTCGATGGTGGGGCTGAGGTCCTCCGCCTCCGCCTCCTCCGCCTCCTCCGCTTCCGCCTCCTCCGCCTCCTCGTCCTGCTCTTGCTCGCCCTCCGCGCCAGCGGCCTCCTGCTCCTGCTCATCCTCCGCCTCCTCGCCCACATCCATGTCCTCGCCGCCGGCATCTGCATCGGCGAACTCCTCGCTCTCCGCCGCCGCCGGCGTGCCGGCCTCGAGGTCGTCGTGCTCTGGGCCGCTGGCGGCGCCTGCACGGGTGCAAGAATCGCGACCGATGTTCATTTGTGCGGCAGCGTGAGGTAGCCCGAATAATGTCCATAATCATACCGCATATTTCAAAACAACATACGGAAACACTACTGGACCTCCACTCGAGCCCCAGCTGCCGTAGCAGCTGTGCGCGCGCCCCGACGCACCTGACACCGCCTGGCCGCTGCGCAGCTCGCTCTGCGAGGCCGCGCGCAGGTCCTCCGACGGCGCCGCCATCAGGTCGTCCGACATCGCCGCCAGGTCAGCACTGGCGGCGGCGGCGGCGGGCCGCGGCGGCTGCGAGGCCGGCCACTGGCTGCCGCCAGCTCCGCCACGCCGCCCCAGGGACTGCGACTGGGACTGCGTCTGCGTGAGCTCACCGCGGGCCGCAGTGGCGGCCGTCGCGGGGGCGCGGCGCGGCTTGGGCGCGGCGGCGGGCGGTGCGGCGGCGGCGGTGCGCGCGGCCGCTGCGGCCTGCAGTGCGGGCGGTGCAGGAACGGACGCACGGTGGTTAATCATCCGATGGCATGTTGCGAGCGAGCCTGAACTCATTCATACGGCATCCGCCATCGCGGGCCTGCCGTACACGCCCCAATCAGGAAATCTCACCTTGCGCATTCCAGCGCCGGCTGCCGCGCCTGCCCGGGTGCGTGTCCGCGGCTGCAGCCACTCCCCAGCCTCCTCCTGCTCCGGCTCCTGCCCCGCCGCGCCGCCCTCCTCCTGCTGCGCCTCCTCCTCCTCCTCCTCATCTTCATCCCGCTCCCCATCCACTGCGGGCGCGAAGCTGACCCTGCGCGGCCCCGCCGCCGCCGGCTTGGCTTGCGGTTGCTGCTTCTTCTGCCGCGCCGTCTTCTTCGGCTTAGGTGCCGCCGCCCGCCGCGGGCGCTTGCGGCCCGCATCCTGCTCCTCCTCCGCCTCCGCCTCCTCCTCGGACTCAGACTCCTCCTCCTCCTCGCTCTCCTCATCACGGCCCCGTGGCGAGGGCGCGAAGGAGATGCGGCCCTTCCGCCTGCCGGGCGTGCCAGCACCCGCGGCGCCGCCTCCCGCGTTCGCGCCCTTGAGCACACGCGGCGCCGCCTTGCCCTTGGTCATCTTGTCCTGCAAGCGAGCGAGTGCGAGCGAGCACAAACCGGTTCCAAGCAGTTTGGGCGACAGCAGCTACATCAGGAAGAGGCGCATGGAGGGGGCTGTGATGCCTCAAGCCAACCAGGAAGCGTCTACTGAACAACCGCACCGCGCCGCCTCTGACATGACACAGCCCTCCCGCTCCCTCGTCCGCCACAGCACCCACCCCCCAACACGCCCATACGCACACACGCCGCCGCCGCCGCCGCTCCCACCTTGAGCTGCGCCAGGTAGTGGTGCAGCGGCCGCCAGTCGGGGTCAGCGGGGTCGTGCGCCAGGCCGCCGCCCTGGCTGGGGTCCAGGGAGCCGGCCGCCTCCTGCTTGAGGGTGCGTGTGCGTGCGTGAGCGCGTGTGTGTGAGCGAGCGTGTGTGTGCGAGAGCGCGTGTGTGTGTGAGCGTGAGTGTGAGCGTGTGTGAGCGCGTGTGTGTGAGCGAGCGTGTGTGTGCGAGAGCGCGCGTGTGTGTAAGCGTGAGTGTGAGTGTGTGTGAGCGCGTGTGAGCGGGGGTGGAGGGGAGGCGGGGGCAGCTCATTCCACCAGGGTAGACATCAGCGGGACCAGCCAAGTGAGGATACCAGCCCCAGCCCCAGCCCCAGCCCTACACACAGCTCCAGCCGCCGCCCGCACCTGCCCCGCCTCCAGCTTGGCCTCCAGCTCCGCCGCCAGCGCCCGCGCGTCCTCCGCCGCCAGCTTGGGCACGAAGGCCTGGGCGCCCCAGGCCAGGATGGCCAGCTGGTTGGGCGGCGCCAGCAGCGCGTCGGCCGCCAGCGCGCGCAGGATGTCGGTCAGGGCCTCGCGGCTGGTGTTGGCGCCTGCGTGGTGGGTGGTGGAAGTGGGGTGTGTGATGGGGGGTGATGGGGTGAGGGCGTGTGGGGTGATGGGTGGGGCGTGCAGGGCAAAGCGGGGTTGGAGCAGGAGCAGTCGGGAGTGAAGCAGGCGGGTGCGGGGAACGGCGCGAGCGGTGTGCGCTGCAGCGCGCGGCCGCGGGTGAGAGCTGCACAACCCATCTCCTCCCCTCCGCTCCTCCCCCCTCATCCCTCCGCCCCTCACCTGCATACATGCTGGCGATGTGGTGCGCCAGGGCGCCGTACGCCTCCAGACCCGCGTCCTCCGCGGCCGCCGCCGCCGCCTCGCCGCCCTCCGCCTCGGCCCGGTCCGCAGCCTCCACCACGCGCGCCCAGCCCTGGCGGAGTTGGGGACGTTTGGGATTAAGGTAGCACGCAGCACGATCACGGTCATTGCCTCGCCCTCGCCTTCCTGGGTAGGACTTGCAACGCCAACTTGCGACACCGACTTGCCCCCATACACCCCACTTTGCCATCCAATCCTTGCAACCCAACAATGGCCCTCCCGTACGCACCAGCCTCAGCGCCCCGACGTAGGTGGCGGGCATGTCGCCGGGCGGCCGCGCCGGGGCCATGGCGCGGCAGATGTCCCGGACCAGGTCCGCCACCTCGGGGCCGTGCGCCGCGAACTGTGTGTACATGGGTAGGTGCGGGAGGGTTGGAGTTCGGTACGCAAGCCCTATCTAACCCAACCCAACAACCATAAGAACCATGAGGGGGGGCAGACGGACCCACACGCCATTCCACTCACGCAGCACTGCCAAGGACCCGCGCCCCCGCGCGCCCACCTCCGCCACCAGGCGCGCCGCCACGGCGCGGTGGTGCTCGCCGCACACTCCGTGCACCAGCAGCCGGCCCAGGCAGCCCACCGCCGCCAGCTTGGCCGACACGGCGGCGGCGCGGCGCGCGCGGCGCTGCGCGGCGGCGGTGTTGCGCGGGCCCGCCGCCAGCTCGTCCTCGCCGACGTCCAGGCCTGCGGGGCGGACGGGGGTAGCCGTGCACGCGGACAATGAGGTGCCCATGACTAAGTAAAGTGCCCATGAAGGGTGCCGGGGCAGGGCCAGCTGTGACGCCGTCAACTTGGCAGCACACACAGAGCCTCTGCAACAGCCTGTTGGGAAACAGCCGCATGCGCTAATGAGGCACTCCGCTGCGCGCAGCGCCGGCTCACCCCCGCTCTCGTCGTCGTCCTCCTCCTCCTCCTCGGCCGCCCCGGCCGCCGCCGCCACCGCGCTGGTGTCGGCTGCCGCCAGCAGCCCCGCGCAGTGGCGCCACATGAGGTCGGCCACGCCCGCGCTCAGCTGCAGCCGCCCCGCGGCCTCCAGCGGCGTGCCCTGCGCGCACACACACGTGCGTGTGTCGCCGAGTGTCAGGCGGGGCAGAACAGGGGTGTGAACGCCGTCCCAGGCTACAGGGGTGTGGGTGTCCACATGCAGTGGACGGGGGGTGTTACGGCACTGGCGGGAGAGCGGTGGCGCCGCCGGTGCGCCGGGCGGACTGCAACGCGGCTGCAGTTGCCTGCGCCCGGCGCCCCACCACAGGCCGCGCCGCCGGTGCGCTGCCGATGCGCCTGGCGCCACATCGTCCCCATCCAGTCCCACCAGCCCCACACACACGCACTCACCGCCCAGGCCTGCGTGCCGAACACCACCGCCACGTCGCTGAGCACCCGGAACGCCGCGTCCTGCACCACCGCCGCGGCTGTAGCAGCAGGACCAGCACCAGCGCCGCCGGGCCCGGCTGTAGCAGGGGCGTGACCGTACAGCTCCAGCGTGCCGCCGTCCTGCGCGGCGGCTGCGGCGGCGGCGTGGATGGCCACCATGTGCGCCACCAGCGCGTCGCGGGCCTGTGGGCGCGTGTTAAACCAAAACAAACGGAACAAAGCCGCCAATCACGCGCGCGCAGTTGTGAGTGCGTGAGTGCGTGTGTGTATGTGCAGCGCCGGTTGCGTTGGTCGGTAGAGGGGTCGAGCGGGGGTGGGAATGGGCCATGGGGAGCTCGGCCGTTCATGCGAGCGATGCAGTGATACAGGGTCTGGCAAGAGAACCCAGAAGTGCGCGAAAATGATTAGGCCCGCAAGATGTGGGGTGGTTGGATGGCTGGAGGGCCAGGAGGCCCGCGTGCGGCATCGAGAGCAGCACGAGTGGTGGGCACAGAAGAAGAAGTACCGTGGAGACATGCGAGGGCGACGCACCTTGGAAATGCGGTCCACGGTGATGCCGTCCGCCTCGTTGTGCACGTTGTTGTTGTTGGTGGCGGCGGCGGCAGTGCCACTGGGCCCCGCCGCGCCCGCGTCGGCCGCGCCCGCCGCTGCGCCGCCCTGGACTTGGCCACCCATCTGCAATCACATAATGCCATGCACCTCAGCAACCGGACCAGCAACCCAACCCCAACCACGTCGCAGCCCGCCACGCACCACCACAGCCCAGCCCAGCTCCCGCGCCGCCGCAGCCCGCCACAGCCCGCCCCAGCCCCCCACGCCAAAACACACCACATCACACGCCACACACGCGCCACGCCACGCGCCACGCCGACGCGCCGCACCCACCAGGCCCGCGGTGGCCTGCTGCATGTTGTTCAGCAGCACCAGCCACTGGCTGGCCGCCGCCAGGCCCGTCAGCTCGGGCCCCAGCAGCCGCCCGCCGCCGCAGCCCGCCAGCAGGTCGTCCAGCGCCTCGTGCAGCCGGGCGTCGGCGGCCAGCGCGGCGCCGCAGCGCAGCTGCGGGGGAGGGGTGAGGTTTTGGGTGAGGTGTGCAGGAGGTTTTGGGTTGGGTTTTGGGGTGAGGATTTGGAGGAGGTTTTGTGGGACGTTTTGTGGGAGGTCTCTGGGGACGCTTTGGGAGGCTTTGCGACGAGCGAAATGGCGCGCAGGCTGCGGTGCGCAGGCTGCGGTGCGCAAGCTGCGGTGCGCAGAGAGTACAAGAAACGTCCACAGCACGGGGCGCGCGAACTCAGCAGCGACCACATCCTTGCCGCTCCAGCCCCCGCACGCGCTCAAGCTATCCGGCTGCTGCTGCTGCTGCTGCCACCAGCCACAACCCACCAGCCACAACCCACCAGCACGGTGTGCGCGCGTAGCAGCGCCACACGCAGCGCCACCAGCTCCGCCACCAGCTCCGCGTCCGTCGCATCACCACCACCGCCGTCGGCCTGAGAGCCGCCGCCGCCGCCTGCGGCGCCGCCCGCCGCCAGCTCCGCCGCCGCCGCCGCCAGGTCCTCGGCGTCCATGGCGCGTACGGCGGTGGCCGCCGCCGCCAGCCCCGCCGCCAGCTGGTCGCTCACCTCCCGCAGCACCACGCCCGCCGCCGGCTGCGTGGGAGGGGCCGCGTTGTGGCAGGGGCCGCGTTGTGGCAGGGGGCGCAGTCAGCAAACAGGAAGGGGCGGGGCACGTTGCAAGTGACCGCATTCATACGGTGATTCAAGATCCAGCAACGACAGCTGATCCGAGATTGGCGGCGCTGCTCGGCTACGGCGCATGCCCCCACCTGCAGCGCGGGCGGGCCCTGTGTGGCCGCGAACGTGAGCGTCTCGGCCGCCTGCACCAGCAGCGCCGGGTCCGCGGCGCGCGCCGCCAGCTGCTCGCCCACCAGGCGCAGCAGGCCTGTGCCGCACACATGGCGGCAGGAACGGTGAGGGGAGGGGCCGTGAACGCCCAGCCCCAATGAAAACCAATCCCCAAAACCCAATGCATTAGGGCGAGGATGCTGGAATGCTGCGCTAGCCGCATACGTGCCAGGCAAGGTGCTGTACCAAGGTGCTGCACCACACTGCGATCCGTGTTCTCAGTTTAGTGCGCCCGCACCTGCCCATCCCGCCTGGTCGCCGCGCAGGCTGAACTGCTCCAGCTGCAGGTCGCGGATCAGCGCCACCAGCGCGGCCGCCTGCCAGGGGGGGGGAAGGGGATAGGCGTGGGTGGGGTCGACGGGGGGTTAAATCATGGTGGGTAGGGGGTGGCGTCACCGGGTCGGCACAGGGGCAGGGGGTGCGTGTAATAACGGCATGGGTGCACGGAGAGGAAACACGGATGAATGTTAAGAGTCATGGAACTGTAACACCGAGACGGCAAGGCGAGCGGTCCAGGCGAATCGGTGATGCCGCACCCACCACGTGCGCGTCCGTCTGGTGGCGGCGCAGCAGCCCCGGCAGCGCCGCCAGCAGAACCTGCGTGCGGCGTTATGACAACGCACACACACGAGCGTCAGGGGGAGACAGGCCCGACGGCCGGCTTCAGCAGACACAGCGAGCATAGAATGGAAGACATGCCCCGCGGCAAGCTGCAGAAGACAGGTGCGACACGGACCTGCGTGGCCTCCTGAAGTGCCTCGCGGTCCGGCGCCGCGGAGCGGGGCCGTGGCGCCGGCCGCCGCGCGCCGCCGGCCGCCGGGGCAGGGCCGGGCACGGGCGCCGCGCCCCTGCCGGCGCGCCGCACCGCGGCGCCCAGAAGTTGCGCCAGGTGCGCCAGGCCGGTGGTGCCCCAGATCTGGAAAGACCGGGGAAACGACAACAACGAACGGCGAGATTAGGGCATCCGTCTCAGCCATGAAGACTCGCGTCTCGTGTGCGCTCGCAGCATTGGCCAACGGTTGCCCACCCAGAACACGGACGCGTTTGTTTCCCTGCCCTGCCCTGCCCCGCCCACCTGCGCCGTCAGCTCGTCGGACAGGCAGTCGGTCATAAGCTTCCAGGCGCGCAGCACGCCCAGCCTGCGGTGGGCAGCGGGCAGTGGCATTATCGGCCTGGCATCAAATCTCAGCACTTGACACCTCCACCTTCCAAGCTAGCACAAAGCCGCTACACGCCGCTACACGCCGCCACACGGCCGCCACACCGCCGCCGCACCTCTCGTACAGGGCGTCCACAATGTCCTCCACCACCTCCGGGTCCATGGGCGGCAGCCGCCCCTGGCCCTGGCCCTGGCCGTGACCGCCCTGCGAGCCGCCGGCGGCGGCCCCAGAGCCGCTACCTGTCCGAAGCACGACCTTCATCTCCAGCAGCGCCCCCAGCACCGTCGCCTGCTTGCGCTGCGCCGGGTCCGAAAGCAGCGACACCGGGCCCGCGGCCGCCGCGGCGGCGGCCGCGGCGGCGTCCTCAGCGGCCGCGCCGCTCTTCTTTGCGCGGCGAGGGCGCGCGCCCGCCGCCGCCGGCTTGGCCGCCGCGGCGGCCGCGGCGACGGCTGCGGCCGTAGCGGCCTGCACCTTTTCGGCGTAGACCTGTCGTTCGGCAGCCAGGTCAACCAGGACAACCACTCATCAGGCCTCCACGCAGCACTCTGCAGCGCTGCAGTATCATGCCTGTGACAGGGCGTACCACCGTACCACCTGGCATCCCTAGACCAGGCCGCCCACACACGCCCCGCTCGCATTCCACCTGGCATGCCTGGCATCCCAAGACGAGGCCGCCCTCACACACCCCTGCTCCTGCCCTCGCTGTGCCCCTCGCTGCGCCCCTCACTGCGCCCCTCACTGCGCTCACCGCCTCCAGCCGCGCCGCGTCCTCGAACAGCAGCTGCGCCGCCAGCTCCGCCGCCGCGCGCCGCACCGCGGGCGGGTTGTCGGTGAGCAGTCGGTAGCAGTCGGCGGGCGGCAGGTCGCGTTCGGCCAGGCCGCGCACCGCCACCAGCCGCGTCAGCAGGCGCACCTGGGATATAAGTAATCTTCGTGAGGGAGAAACTTGGGTGGGATGTGGTGGTGGTGGTGGTGATGGTGCGGGTGTGAGTGTTTAGGTGGAGAGTTGATGCAAGCTGGGGACACGCAGAGCGCGGCTGCTGGCGACGACAGGCACGCGTGCGTGCGTGCACACCCGCAGCACCACCAACCGCACAACCCTCAACATCACATGCCCATCCACCACACGCCGCACGCCGCCGCCGCCACTCACCCCCAGCACCGACACCTCCTCGCTCAGGTCGTACGGCAGCTCCTTGAAGCGCGCCGCGAAGCGCCCGATGAAGTCCGTCAGCAGCGCCAGGTGCGGCGGCGGCTCGGGCCGCGGCGGCGGGCCGCCGCCGGGCGGCGGCGGCGGCGGGCTGGGCGAGCCGCCGAACAGCTGCAGCAGCCGGCCGGCGGCCACCAGGCGCACGGTGGGGTCCTGCGGGCGCGCGGGTCATTGGGGTCGTTGGGCGCGGGGGCAAGGGTGCGCAAAGGGCCACAGTCGCTAGGCGCGCAGTCCACAGGTCGGCCATGGGTCTGCTCGGGGCAACTTCGCGCGCAGCGCGCTCTCTGCCTCGACACCCCCACGTTCCGCTTGAGCTGGTATTCACAACCCCCAACCCCACCCGGCCCCAACCGCACCCGGCCACCCACCCCGAGCCCCGCTCACGCCCCCGCCCACCAACCCGCCCGGCCACGCACCCTGTCGCTGAGCGCCCAGGCCACGTATTTGAGGTAGGCGTCCACCAGGAAGGTGTCGGGCAGCTGCTGGATCCAGCGCCCGATCAGGTCGATCACCACGCAGCGGATCTCGGGGCCCACGTCCCTGCATGGCGGCGCCGCGCGCATGCGGGGGGCAAGGTGGGAACGTTTGGGCAACGGGGGAGAAGGGTTGCGGCGAGGGCGAGGCGTTGACATGTGTTCATGCGCAGGTGAAAGGGAGGTGTCGCAGGCGCGAGGAGTGGCGAAAACTGGGTCGCGCCGGCCCGTGCGGAACCCAGCCCAGCCCAGCCCAGCCCTGCACCCCGAGCGCACGGGAGCCAGCACCGCCCACCTGAAGCGCACTGCGAAGACGGAGGAGAAGACGCTGGAGATGAGGCTGCGCAGCTGGCCCGACTGGCTCTGCGCCGCGTCCAGCTGCCGCTTGAGCGACTCGGCCACCTTGGGCTGCGGCGACACGGCAGAGGCAGGCAGGGGGCGTTTGTGCCGGCACAGGGCCATGGCGTGCACAGGTCGGAGCGTGCGTTGTCAACGGCGTTCGTGGCGTTTCGTCAGAAGAAGAGGCAATCTATGAACGGACCGGCCCTACAACCCGCCGCGCCATAGCCTCCAAAGCGCACCCGAACCCCATACACAATGGGTTTGGTTTGGGTTTCAGCTCGTGCCGTTGTTCAAAATCCCCCTCCCACCCGGCCTGCGCGCCTTCCTCGGCCCCGCCCCACCTTCTTGGCCTTGGTGGCCGCGTCCAGCTGGTGGCGCAGCTGCGCCATCTCCTCGGTCTTCTGCTGCGCCACACGCACCCAGCCGCTCACCAGCAGCCCCGCCGTCAGCGTGCCCACGTGCCGGTAGCCGCGCACCTTGGTGCTGCGGGCAGCAAGCGCGGCGCAAGCAGGGGCGGGGGCAGGGGGGAGGGAGGGGGCAGGAGGATCGGAGATGAAGTTGCTGGGTAAGCTGGGCATGCCTGGACAGGTAACAGGACACACCGCCAACCGCCGCCGCAGCCTCCCGCAAGCGGCGGCTCCCCACCCTCTACCACCCACCCTCCTCACCCTCCTCACCCTCGCAACCACCACCGCGACCCTCACCCCACCCCCCAACTCCCAGTTTCGCTTGGGTTTAGATTGGGCTGGTGTTTACAACCCCACCCCCAAACTCCCCACCGTCTGCCGGCGCCCCGCCCCTCAAACCCCCCTCCGCCGCCCACTCACACGCTGAGGCCGACCAGCAGGTTGCTGAGGCGGTCGCATACGTGGTCGTCCAGCAGCCGCCCCACCGCGTGCAGCTCGCTAGACAGACAGGTCCAGAACGCCTCGAAGGCGGCGCGCAGCTGCCGCAGCTTCTTGTCGCGGAACGGCTCCGAGCCGCCCTCCTGCGGGGTTCGGCGATGCATTAAAAGGCGCGCGGTTGGGTGCTGCGGTGCGGGCGCAGTGTCTCGTCCGTCTCTGGCGGTAAAGGGGCATCGGGCGCCGCTCCGTCAGGAGCGCGCCGGTGGTGCAAGCCGCCACAACTCGCAGGCCGAACATTGTCTCCCCATGCACGCGTACGGTACTCTCATGCAAAAGCGACAAGCCGCCAGCGGCGCCCACCCTACACACACCTTGACGATGGTGTCCACCAGGCGCCGCACCACATCATCCATCTCGCCCGCCTCCACGTCCTCCTCGCTCACGCCGCTGTCGCAGCCGCCCGCCTGCACACACGCGCGGGTTCACAGCAGGGCCGCATGAGCGCAGCGCACCTGCTCCTGGCGCGGCGTGGCCAGGCCTCGCAACGACGCCCTCACAGGCCGGCATCCTCCGTGCAATGGTGTGCGGTGCGCCCACACGTAACGTATGAAAGGCGACTGCTTTGACCCTGCAACCACTCGAAATCACCACCGTCTCATCTACCCGGTCCCACCCGCACGATCATGGACATGAGCTCCGAGGTGGCGGCGACCTTGTCCGCCTGGTAGCGCTCCACCCACTCCTGCGGACGAGACGAGCCGGACAGGTGGTGGGCGTGCAACGCCAATATGGTCAGTGCCAGAACCTAACAGCACAAAAAGGGCGCTAGGAGCCCAGACTGGCCGTGAGAATTCAAGAGCTCGGCCGGCAGCATGCAACACCTTACCTTGGCCGCGCGCTCCGCGGACTTGGGGTGCTTGGTCAGGACGTCTGCGGGCCGTGGGCACAGCACGGGTTAGGTCCACACCACATCGTCCGTAAAGAAGAGCTCATAGAGACAGCACGTCCACGCAGCCCCAATACACGGACCCAAATTGACGGCAGTGACACACGCACCCCACAGAGTCAGGTCGTGCAGCGACTCGAGCGGCTCCGGCGCCTTCCTGCTGCGCTTGGCGGCGGGCTTGGGGGCGGGGCCCGCCCCGTTCCCGTCCCGATTGCCTCCGGACGTCGACGGGCCTGCGCCCGCCCCCGCCGCTGCCGCTGCCCCCGCCCCCGCCGACGTCCCCGCTGCTCCGACCCCGCTGGTGCTGGGGCCGGCGCCGTTCGCAGCGGCGTCCTCCGCTGGCGCCGCGTCCGCCTCGGCCTGTGCGCAACATGCCACATGGATTCGCACGTCCGGAGGGCAGCGGTGGCTGACAGTATGCCAGGCCCCGTCTGAAGTGCCGCACCAACATTCGCAGAGATACGACACTCACCTTGCGCTTCTTGGCCCTCTTGGGCGCTGGCTGAGGGCTGGCGGCCTCCGTCGCTGGCTTCCGCTGCTGTTCTTGCGGCGGTTGCGCTGCCGCCGTAGCCGCTGCTTTACCTGCGCCCCTTCCCTTTCCCGCCTTCTGCTGCTGGTTCTGCTCCCTCAGCACGCCTGGCGCATCCTCGTCGCTCCCCTCAGCCTCGCTGCCGCTCCGGGAATCGTCATCAGAGTGCCTGCGCGCCGGGGGGCGGACGCCGTAAGGTCAAGGCCCGGCGTGTCCGCTCTGGAACAGCGCTAGGCTCCAGCGCGCCCGTAAATTGCTGTAGAATGCTACGAACTTGCAGTATTGCCACCAATCTCCGCTCCGAGGGCCCGGAACTCACTCGGGCTGCTTCAGCGACTTTGCATCTGTTGGCGCGAGCCTGCCGCTCCGTCGCTGAGCTGCCGGCATTCTCCCTTTAAAAAATCCTTCAGCTTAGGACATGTAGAACTAAGGGCACGAGGCTGTGGCGCAAAGCTGGCGGGAGTTCGAGCTCGGGGCTGTCAGGTCCCCTTGGACTGCACGTTCGTGTCAGGAATTGTCAATTCAAAGCTTCAGTACTCATCTACAGTCAAACGGAAGCCGGGAGCCCCTCGAAACTTTGGGCCATGCGGTGGAATGGGGCGGCATAATGGGGCGCAGCACGATTTGGAAAGACCTGCAAGCAGACCTCGTCATAAAATTACTTGTAAGCTTACATAAATTCATGTGCTTGCGCGACTTGGATTTGCGACAAGGGAGACAAAATCGAGGGCCTGCGCAGGCCCAGCGTGCCTTCAGCCGGTTGTCGCGCACCCTGCATTCACACATGTGTACATCTAGTCTGAATCATAATCACGGCACAAACCAAAAGCAGAGAGGCGAACGTGCGAATTTGGCGGGAGGCGCGCGCTGGAGCTGTTGAGGGCTCAGCCCTCGTCGCCAGATGGCGAAATGCCCCACTCGAAGATGTGTCCAACAGGTACGTAAGGGGTTTGCGCGGGGATCACGAGGTTCATGGGTTGGGCGTTGAGGCGGGGGCCGTGGGGGTCAGGGTTGTGCATGATGCTCAGGAAGGTTCAAGCCCCAAGCGGCTAGAGCTGTTCCTAACTTCGCCGGCTCCTACCGTACTGGTGATCTGTCTTGAGGAAGCCCCTAAAGCGGCAGCCAAGCTGTGTCAGTACTTGCTCGGCACGGCTCTCGGTACCCGGGATGTGTGTGTGTGCGCACATTGCACGCCGGGGCCTGACCCAATCGTGTTTACGGGTGACTCGCAGTTTTCACACATTCATGCACGACACTTGGGTTCTGGTCCAAGCGGGCAGGGAACGCCGACCCATCGCGGAGTTGATGGGAGGGTAGTTGGGCGGGCGGGCGCGGGCCTTTTGATCTCGTCGACGCCCAGTAGCTGAATTCATCCAACAACAACGTTTAAGAACTCGCTTTTACTGCATTCATATCATTGCGCACCTGCGCGCGGCTTTAAAGAGAAAGCTCGCAGCAAGCGGTGTTCGCACTCGCACCGGAACCGCATATTTCGAGGTTTACGTTCACGACTGCTGCTAGGAGTTCATTAAGTGGCTGTGTACACGGGTGGCGAGTCGCCAGCGTCAGCGCGGAGGGCAAACCCTCGACTCCTGGGGAACATCCGTCCACCCATCCTGGTCCTAATTCGTCAGCGGCAGGGCTCCGCAAATGCGGGCGGGCAGCTCCCCACGTATGTGCGCATGAGCCGGACTGACAGCGCGCAACTGGTCGGTCAACTGGGCATGGGAGCCGCCGCGACTCACAAAGCGGCCCGAGCGGCCCACCAACATGTCACGTCGCGGCACTGGCCGCAATGGTCCGGGACTCGCCGCCACGCTCTCCTGCTGGGCATGCTGTGCGCCCTCGGCTGGGGGTGAGGCATTCACATTGGGCGTGCCGTCGCTCTATAAGTACGAGCCATATCTTGCAGCCCCCGGCCCAGCCGCTCAGACCCCGCATATCCCTGAACACATCCGCCCAGTCCCTAACAGAACCTCCTCCCTCCGTGTATTTCCCCGCCGTATCCCTCCCAAACCCCAACTCTCCACAGCCTCGGCGGCGCGTCCGCGCAGACCTCCTGCGATGCCGGCGGCAACTGGAACGGCACCGGGCCGGCGCTGTATGACTGCGGGCGGGGCCCTGTCGTACAGTACGCGCTCAACACGTCACGCTGGACGCCAAGAGCGCGGCGCCCCTCAAGGGGGATGCCAGGTGGGGTCCTTGTCCTGTGGGCGCCATGTCGGTGTGCCACATGTTGCGTATCAAGCAGGGCCTGGGCAAACATGGCTGCAGCTTGGAGGTTAGTACAAGGAGGCACGGCAGGCTCCGGGCGCCTAGCCGCAGAGCTGCACCGAAACCCACTGCCCCCCACCCCCACATATCTAGGAAGCGCCTCTTACCCATAATCTTCATGCTGCGCATGTGCGTTGTGTGTTTCGCACCCACCTGCTCCTGGCAGCGGCCCTCCCGACTGGTCGGCTGGCCTGGCCTGCCTGATGAGCGGCGCCAACACCGCCGCGCTGCAGACCACCACCCTGTGCTCGCAGACGCAGGTGCGTTGCGGTTGGGAGGGGCGGGGTGGGGACTGCTGACAGCTTCGTGGCCGTGGCTGGGAGGCCCTGGTGTGTGGGACGGTACCTCACATGTTAATGGCACATGTTAAGTACGGCGGTGCCCGCGCCTGTGCAGGGCAACCCCTCCACGCCCTCCTCCACCATCGTCGCGATGTTCGCCACGCCCGTCTACCCCCTCAGCGGTGAGCTGGACCCGGAGGAGGCGCACCCGTCCTTGCCCGCATGCCAGACATTGCAGAATCACACCGAATCGTGTGTCCCTGACGAGCTCCCGTATGCGTCTTTGCTCTCCTCCTGACTCCTGTTCCACTGCCCTGACTTGGTGTGCGTCCCATGAAATGCGCCCTGCCCGGTTCCCGCCGCAGTGGCCATCCTCATCATGACGTGCCAGGTGAGCCAGCCACGCGTGTCCACGCCGCATCACGCTGCTACACGTTCCCTCCCGCCTCACCGCGCCTCTTGGTTCGTGGTTGCGCGCCTCTCATAGCTGCGCACACTTGAGCAGCTGCAGCCTAGACCCGCTTGCTCCCGTAGCCCCGTAGCCCTGTTGTTTCCGATTCTTCCGCCCTTGACTATCCATGCTCTTTGGTTCCGCCGCCCGTAACGTGCGTACGCCGCCATCGCCGTGTACACACACTTGCGCGCACGCAGCAAGGCTACGTGCAGACGGGCCTGGAGCTGCGCCTGGCCAACGGCTCCTATGTGGCGACGGCCTGTACCGCCGACCCCTGCACCAACGCCACCACCTGCTTGGGCAACCAGACCTACTGGTGAGCGCCGCGAGCGCCGTGAGGGACGTGAGGGACGTGGGCGAGGGCTGACACGTAGGGTGCTGTCAGCTTTGCGCAAACTAATTTGAAGATGCATGCCTCGGCACTTTGGCCCTGGCCTTGTTCACGCATTCATTTTTACACCCTGCCCTCGCACCTCGCCCGCCTGCGCACCCCCGGTGCCCGCCCACCCGCCCGCACCAGGTACACGTGCGGCCTCACCGGCGCCGCCTTCTCGCAGCAGTACGTGGCGGGCATGCGCGTGGTGCTGTCGACCAACGCCGTGGGGCAGAACGTGTGGAAGGTGAGTCGGGTGATCGGGTGATCGGGTGATCGGGCTGTCGGGCATCGGGCACCGTACGGCACAGCGTACGGCATGCGAGGCGGACTGGGTGGTGGTGTCGTCACATTAACCGGTGGGGACATACGCGCGCGCCCGCGCTAGTCTGATGCACATCTCTGTCTGCCACCGTCTGCCTGACGCTTTCAGGTCATCGACGCGTTCAGTATGACTGGTTACGCGGGGTATTCGCCACCACCTCCCGCGCCCTCGCCGCCACCGCCTGTCCCGCCGAGCCCCTCCCCGCCATCCCCGGCTCCTCCACGGCCGCCGCCAAGCCCCTCCCCGCCGTCCCCCCGGCCTCCTAGCCCTTCCCCGCCCAGCCCGCCGCCCAGCCCAGCCCCTCCCAGCCCCGTGCCCCCGTCACCGGCGCCTCCTAGTCCACCTCCGAGCCCTAGTCCGCCCGGTCCCGCTCCCCCATCGCCATTGCCTCCGTCGCCGCGGCCTCCCAGCCCAGCGCCTCCTTTCCCACCTCTTCCCAGCCCGCCGCCCAGCCCGGTTCCTCCTTCACCTCCCCCTCCCAGCCCGCCGCCCAGCCCGGTGCCTCCTTCCCCACCTCCCAGCCCGCCGCCCAGCCCGGTTCCTCCTTCACCTCCCCCTCCCAGCCCGCCGCCCAGCCCGGTGCCTCCTTCCCCACCTCCCAGCCCGCCGCCCAGCCCGGTTCCTCCTTCACCTCCCCCTCCCAGCCCGCCGCCCAGCCCGGTGCCTCCTTCGCCACCCCCTCCCAGCCCGTCGCCCAGCCCGGAGCCACCTTCACCTCCTCCTCCCAGCCCGCCGCCCAGCCTGCCAAGCCCAGAACCCCTGGCGCCGGAACCACCCAGCCCGGCGCCAGCCAGCCCACAGCCACCCAGCCCCAAGCCGCCCTCTCTGCAACCACCCAGTCCTGTTCCCCCTTCGCCTGCCCCACCCAGCCCCGCGCCGCCCAGCCCGGCGCCTCCCAGTCCGGCGCCGCCAAGCCCCGAGCCACCGTTACCTGCGCCACCCAGACCCGTGCCACCCAGACCCGTGCCGCCCAGCCCCGCACCGCCGTCGCCCGCACCGCCGTCACCCGCGCCGCCCAGCCCAGAGCCGCCTTCCCCAGCCCTGCCGTCGCCAGAACCTCCGTCACCAACCTCACCAAGCCCGGAGCCTCCCTCTCCGGTGCCACCCAGCCCCTCACCGCCCGCACCACTCCCGGCCGCACCTGCACCGCCTAGCCCTCAGCCGCCGCCGCTCGCGCCGTCACCCCCTTCACCTGCACCTCCCTCCCCGCTGCCGCCATCGCCCGCGCCGCCCAGTCCGTCACCGCCATCTCAGGTCCCGCCCTCACCGGGCCCGCCTTCGCCTGCGCCGCCATCGCCCGCGCCGCCATCGCCCGCGCCGCCGTCACCGGCCCCGCCCTCACCAGGCCCGCCTTCGCCTGCGCCGCCATCGCCCGCGCCGCCGTCGCCGACCCCGCCCAGCCCGATGCCGCCCAGCCCGGAGCCCCCTAGCCCCGCTCCGCCCAGCCCGGAGCCGCCGTCGCCTCTCCCGCCCTCACCCATCCCTCCATCCCCGGCGCCGCCAAGCCCCGCACCGCCGTCCCCTGCCCCTCCCTCGCCCGCGCCGCCCAGTCCAGAGCCGCCCAGCCCCGCTCCTCCGTCTCCCACGCCTCCCTCGCCTGCTCCGCCGAGCCCAGAGCCGCCCAGCCAGGCGCCGACGTCTCCGTCACAGCCCAACCCAGAGCCACCCAACCCGACGCCGCCCAGCCCGGATCCTCTCAGCCCTGCGCCGCCAAATCCTGTGCCGCCCAGCCCCTTACCCCCCTCACCCGCACCTCCGAGCCCAGCGCCACCTAGCCCAGCACCCCCCTCGCCGGCACCCCCTTCGCCCAGTCCACCAAGCCCAGGACCGCCGTCGCCTGCCCCGCCCTCTCCAATCCCGCCCTCACCGGCGCCGCCCTCTCCAGGGCCACCCAGCCCAGAGCCGCCATTGCCGGCGCCTACAGTTCCGCCGTCACCTGCTCCGCCCCCTCCAGCGCCTCCCTCGCCGGCACCACCCAGCCCAGCGCCGCCAAGCCCAGCTCCTCCATCCCCTGCTCCCCCTAGCCCGGTGCCCCCAAGCCCAATACCTCCCTCACCGGCGCCGCCGTCTCTCCACCCGCCATCTCCTGCGCCGCCCGCCCCAGCTCCACCGAGCCCTCTACCACCGTCGCCTCAGCCGCCCAGCCCCGACCCACCAAGCCGCGCGCCGTCAAGCCCAGCGCCGCCGTCACCCCTACCGCCCAGCTCACCAAGCCCGTCACCACCGTCACCAGCCCCACCGAGCCCGGAGCCTCCCTCCCCTGCTCCGTCTCCTGCACCACCCAGCCCGGCACCGCTCTCTCCACTCCCGCCCTCACCCGCACCGCCGTCGCCCCTGCCACCGTCACCCGCGCCGCCTAGCCCTCCGCCGCCTTCCCCGGCCCCGCCGTCACCGGAGCCTCCGTCACCAGCCCCACCAAGCCCGGAGCCTCCCTCTCCTGCAACGCCTTCACCCATCCCGCCATTCACGGCGTCTCCGAACCCTGCACCGCCGTCCCTGGCGCCGCCCTCTGCTGGCCCTCCTTCACCCGAGCCTCCTTCGCCAGCCCCACTGTCGCCAGCGCTTCCGGGCCCGGTGCCTCCCTCACCCGCACCGCCAAGCCCAGCACCATCACCGGACCCTCCAAGCCCAGCACCACCCAGCCCAACGTCCCCGTCACCCGCGCCGCCGAGCCCTCCCCTTTTACCTCAGCCGCCTTCGCCTGTGCCGCCGAGCCCGGCGCCTCCATCACCAGCACCTCTCAGTCCTGATCCGCCATCTCTTCTCGCGCCCTCACCCGCGCCGCCATCTCCAAGCCATTTTCCACCATCGTCCGCCCCTCCCTCGCCCGCGCCGCCCAGCCCGGCGCCACCCAGCCCTGCCCCGCCTAGGCCTGCTCCGCCCAGCCCCGCGCCGCCTAGCCCTGCGCCGCCCAGCCCTGTGCCGCCCAGACCCGCACCTCCCAGCCCCGTGCCACCCAGCCCTGCGCCGCCCAGCCCTGCACCGCCCAGCCCCGTGCCGCCTAGCCCCGCGCCGGCGGGCCCGGTACCCGCGCCGCCTAGCCCCGGGCTGCCTGCGCCGCCCAGCCTCGTGCCACCCAGTCAGCTTGCGCTGCTCAGTCTTGTGCCCCCGAGCCCCGCGCCATCAGGCCTGCGTCAAACACCACCGGCGCCTCCCCTGTCTCACCAGCCGCCGCCACACCTCCCTACCGCGACTGCCGTACCAGCACCACCAGCAGCACACCCGCCGGCACCACCACCGCTGCTGTCGCGGCTTCCCCCTCTCCCTCCGCCGGCGCTGCCCGCGCCGCCCCGGCCATTGTACGTCCTCCCGGCCGTACAAGTGCCGCCGCAGTACGTGGCGCCGGACCCGAGCGTGGCCAGCGGCCTGCTCACCGTATCTCAGGAGGTCGCCATACCCGACTCACACCTCCTTGCCAACTTAGGCATCGGCATCGGCAGCACCGCCGCCACCAGCGACGGAGAATCATTACTGGCTTTGTTCCCCGAGGCCTCGGGTATGCGCATCGTGGCGCGCACAATTTCGGTTCCGGTGCAGGTGGCGGCTACAGCCGCCGTGGGCGCTACTGCCACGGCCAGCTTCGTGAGCCGCCGCACGGGGCAGGTGGTGAGCGTGACCGTGTGCAACCCGGGCTTTCTGGAGGCGTTCAGGTCGGAGCTGGTGGCCAGGGCCAACATCAGCGATGCCGTCCTGGCCAACGCCACGTGCAGCAGCAGCAGTACAGGGGCCGGAGGCGGCAGTAGCAGCGGCAGTAGCAGTAACGGCAGTAGCAGTCCACAAGCTCGGCGAGCCCTGCTTGCCGGCGGCATTTGCCCCGTAGGCGCTACTGCCGGCAGCATCTCGTCAGCCATGAGCCTCATCCTGCAGCTGCGCGTTCCGATGGATGTATCCTCCGCCATGCTTCCGCCACCGCCAATGCCGCCAGCGGCACCGCCCAACGCAGCTGCCAGCGGCCCCAGTCCCAGCAACACAGGCGTGTCAAGCCTTTCTGAGGCTGCCAACGGCACGAATGCATTGGTCGCAGAGTACCGGGCGCGTGTGCTCACGGCGCTCAGCAGCTGGGAGGCGGAGTCAGCGGCAGCTGCTGCGTCCAACACAACCGCCGCGGCAGCAGCAGCTGGCAATGCGACAGCAACAGGCGCAATGCCGTCGCCGTCGCCTCTGGTGGTCTGCGGCCCCGCCAGCGAAAGCGATGTCGTGCTGCTGACGCAGGTGAGCGTGGGGACGGGTGGCAGGAGGGGCTTGCCAGCTAGAACGCTCCATCAGTCACCATCGCTAATGTTCCTCCCGCACTGTGTGCGTGCGCGCGTGCAGGTGAATGTGGTGCGGGCAGTGCCGCTGAACGCGGCTGGCACCGCGGCCCTGGCTGGCGTGTGCGCCTCCAGCGGTTCTTCACCTCCCACCGCCGGCCCCGCCGCCGCCGACCCCGGCGGGCTGATGAGCCCCACCACGGCTCTGGGCGGGGAGGGCAGCACCGTGGCGTGCCGCGTGACGATGCAGTCGTCGCTGTCGTCGAGCGGAAGTGCGCCGCCGCCGCCGTCGCCTCTGCTTCAGGTGGGCACGTGACGCGGCCATTGATGGACTATGCCTACTCGCTCTGGCTTGTGACACACATGTGCAGGCATTAGTGGCTTGCCCATTGTCATACGGCACAGCTATCGAGTGCTGGCCAGGATGCAACGCTGCGGTCTTTATTTATGAAGCCGCTCCAGATGTCCTAACTGCTATATATCAACCGCCTACCTACGCGTGACGCCAATCCTGGATTCCTTTCGCAAACAACAGGCCGCCAGCGCCGGCGCAGGCCCGGGTGCGCTGGCGCTGCTGCCGCTGGTCATCAGCGGGGTGGTGGTGGGCTCTGTGGCGTGCGTGCTGTGCGCCGCCGTGGCGGCGCTGTTCGCCATTCGCCGCCGCCGGCGAACGCGGCGGCAGCGGGAGGGTCCGGAGGAGGAGGATGACACAGTGGCGAATCACCACCAGCTGCAGCAGCAGCCGCAGCAGCAGAATGGCACAGCGGACGGCGGACAGGGGGCTCAGCGGCGATGCGTGCAAGGACAAGCTGCAGCAGTGGATGCTGTGGTGGGCGATGTCGGGAGCGTCGACCCCGGCGGCGTGCTGTGCGTCCTGCCGCCAGCCGGCTTCTCGCAGCACGCAGTATTCCGGCGCGCCGCCGCAGCGATGGCCGCCGCCGGCTATGGTGGCCGCCGCGCGCCGGCCTGGTCTGCTACGTGGGCGGCTGACGGCGGCGCTCCAGCAGCAGCCACAACAGGAGCCGGCGGTCGCGCCCATGAGGACGCAGTGCCGAAGCGTGCATCATCGCCGGTGGTCGGGTTTGCGGAAGCAACGGTAGCTGCGTTCAAACCTGGCGGTAGTACTGCTGCGGCTCCGGCTGCCTCGACGGCACGGGGCGGAGCAGCATTTGCGCTGGCGCTGCCGGCGGCAGCCGGGCGCCAGCAGCCGCCAGCGTCTTCACCGCTGTCATCGCCACGGTCTCCAGCATCATGGCTGGAGCCCCCCGTGCCGCCGGCAGTAGCGCCCACTAGCAGTAGCACCCGCCAGCTGGACGGCATGATGCTACAGCACAACATGCTGTTTGAGGACGAGGCGCGTGAGCGCGAGCTGGCGCTGGCTGTAGCCGCCGCCGCCGCCGCCAGGGAGGTGGCTGTAGCGGTGGCTGTAGCGGTGGCTGTAGCGGTGGCCGACGGCGCACACGCTTCATCGCGGAGCGCCTCCTTCAGGTCTGCTGTCTCTCAGCACCACGACGGAGACCTCGATGGTGCGGGGGCCGCCGGTAGCATTCCCAGCCGCGCGGAAAGCCCGCTGCCGCTGGCTACAGCCATTGCTAACCAGCGGCAGGGGCAGGTTGTGCTACAGCCGAAATTGGCGGCCGCTGCTGGAGGAGGCAGCGGTGGCGGCCAAGGGGGCGTCACCCTGCTGCGGGCCGCTGACGGCGGGCTACTGTCTTTGGACGGACCGGAGGGCCCCCCGCCATGGGTGGCGCGCTGGCGCCGGCAACAGGAGGCCCCGGCGGCGGGCGGCGCCGGCATCAGGGGGCCCCGTGCCCGCGTGACTTGGGACGGCGGCCCGACCTCGGCATCCGCATCCGCATCCTCACCGCTTGTGCTCTCCTCGCCGCGGGCACGGGGCGCAGCGACGGCAGCAGCCGTGCCCAGCAGTACCTTTGCCCACAGCGGGCTGGCATCGCCACCAGCGGCGCTTGGACTGATGCAAGCGGCGGGTGGAAAGGACAGCCCCAGCATTGCAGCCGCCACAGCCACCACTGCCGCCGCTGCGAGCAGCTCGCCAGGTCGTCCAGGGAGCAGATGCGGCAGCGGCAGCAGGCTCCTCGCAGGCGGCAGCCGCAGCCTGTCCGCGCGCATCATGCGGGTCTTCCGCATTCCTGCGGCGACAGCGGCGGCGGCGGTGGCTGCACCAGCCCCAGCACCAGCTTGCGCCGCCTGCAGCGGCACCCCAGACGGTAGAGCCATCACGCCATCAGCGGCAAGCGCTCCGTTGCCTGCTGCTGTCACGTGGGGCACAGCAACAGGAACCGCTATCCCATCGCTTCTTTCAGAGCCGGCGATGCAGCAGACGGCGCCTTCTGGTGGTGCGTCAGACATTAGCGGGCCCGCCACCCAGCAGCCGAGGACGTGGGCGGCGGGCGCGCAAGGCCGTCGCCTCCAAAGCCGGCGCCAGCTGTTGGACAGCCCACACTACCCCATCCTGCAGCCCCGAGCAGCAGTGGTGCCGACTGGCGCCAGCGGCGGGCTGCTGCTGGCGGCTCACTCAAGCCGGGTGCAACTGCTACAATCATCCCCTCAGCGGCGCACATGGGGCTTCCTGGCGTCTTCGTCGGAGGGCGCTGCGGGCCCAGTTGAAGATTACCGTGGCGGCACCCACAACGGGGCTGGGCTTGGGTGTGCTGCGGAGATGAGACCGCCGGGATCAGCGGACTTGGTGTCGCCCAGGGATGCGCCGCGGCGGCGTTCGCTTCGCGTCCGGCGCGCGAGCACCACACTGGGCCTCATGGCTCCATCGGCCCCTGCCGATGAGCGGACTGCGACTGCGGCTGCCGCCGCCGCGGTAGCAGGTGGCGACGGTACCCGCATCGGCGGCGTAGGCGGCACGGCGGGGCCTGGTGCCGTGTTGCTGCGCGCTTGGGTCCCGTCGCACGAGCGGAGGGTGCCTGGCACCGCTGCAACAAACCGGGGCAAAGAATAGAATGAACGATGTACAACTGTACACGGTGATGTGTGCGCTCATAGAACGTCCGTGCTGATCATGGCTTTCCATTTCATTTTCATACCCTTGAGCACGTCCCAGCTCGGTGCCAAGGAAAGCGTGCGAGATCGCTGCCTCGGACCATCGCCACGGCCCACGGGTGAAACTTTGCTTCGGCGGCGATGAGGGGGCTGTGCTGTGGGGGCGGCGGCGCGTGTGTGCGATGGACGGAGCGCGGGTCGAGCGCGTGCATGCGTGCACCTGCTGCCGGCGGTTAGTCAGTGCTCGTATCTTCCATCTACGCTGTAGAAATTTGCCCAAAATCCGCCGAAGGCGGAGAAAAATTTTTGGGTTTGGGTTTCGGCATCTACGGAGCGTAGACGGTTTGGGCGGGTTTGGCGGTCTTTTAGACAGGGAGCGTAGATGGTTTGGGGGGTTTGGGGGCGTGCCCCTAGGAAAAATTTTCGAGGTGTAGATGGCGCGGGAGGGGTCACCTACGCTGTGTAGACGCCGGGGGCCCAAAGCCATCTACATGATACGGGCACTGCGGTTAGTTAGTTGCGTGGAGGCGGAGTAGGCGTAGGCGCGGAGCACCAGCTTTGCCTGCTGGGACGCGGTTTCGAGGTAGCATCAGCGCTCCTCATCACCAAAGTGTTTCATGCGCGGAGACCCAAGTCCATCACACAACGCAGCGCCGCCCAACCAGGGTCGGTTGACCGGCAGACGACGGCAGGGACCCTGCATAGTGCGCGCCCACGTGGCCCTGGAAGTTGCCCCTGGTTCCCATCTTGCACCACATAGAGGAAGGTGAATGGAGTGGAGAAGAGTGCATGCTGACCACATTGCGGCTGAGCAAATTTCGACGGTGGCCTCATGCGCCGCTATCCGGCAGACGGTCTAGGCGCTGTCGAAGACCCCGCCTTTGCGGCGAATGATTATGTCGCCCCGGTCAACAATTCCAGTTCAGATGATTCTTCATGAACAATTGTTGTGATGGATTTTGCGTCGCGGCCTGAACGTTGGGCCCCACGGGGCGAGACGAACCGCCGCGCGTTCGCCCATGCACCAGAGTGCTCTTTCCTAGGTTGAGCACAAAATGAAGCGCAGGTATCAATGCCCTCTTGATTTCTGCGCGCTACCGGGCCGATCCGAAACGGCCAAGGGGTTGGCCTCGCACAACGAAGACTGGTGTACTCTTGGGTATCAATATAAACATTAGCCAATGATTTTACAGATTATTTATCAAACCTAGTGAAAACACGAAGAATCGTTAATCGGCAACTTGTCTCACACCGAGTGGCGACGTTGATACTGCTGTATTCCACGGCTTGCATCCAGCACGACTTCAAATGACTGGATTTGATTGAATGTGCCGGGCGGGCGCGGAAGGATGCAAGTTGGCGCGCTCGCGACACCAAGCTCCTTCACCACTTGCGCCAGCGTATCCACGTTGACCGCCCATCGATGTCATGATGCGGACAATGAGGGAGCAGCTTGGCGAGTAGGCGTGGAACTTCGGCATTCCAGCGGCATGTCTCGCGGGCATATGTTAAAAAGATACTCCTAAGCCTCTAGGGCCCAACCCCTAGCCCGCGAGCCTTGGCTCGTGTGGGGGCGCACAACATTTTAGTTGTCGACCTTGGCTTTCGTTACCAACTTTTTGTAGCCTTTTACGGGCTCTTTGAATGCGGCATTGGTTCAGACGGGGTGGGAATCAGACAGGCGCTCTGCGCCCAGACTTGGCATCGAAGTTTCGGGGCGGCCGGTCGCGCGGGGCGGCTGGTTCGTGGGTTGTTACGGCTCGTTGATTTTCGTATTCCGCGTCGGTCCTGGGTGGTCCTCGTGGCTGCCCGGGGCTCGGCGCCCGCAGGCGCAAGTTCCCCGCGCCTCCATGGCGCGCTGCTGGCCTCGCAATTCTGGGCCTCCGCCTCCTCAAGAGCCGGCGTCGTACAGGAGCACAGGGCCTCAGCCAGATTGAGGACGCTCCGCTGGTGCTGGCTCCTGCGTTGTCGGTGTGCTAGCTGGCCGCATGTCGGTCTGCGTCGGCCTCCTTCTCGGCCGCCTGCATCGTTTAGGAGCAACGGGCCTCAGCCAGATTGAGGACGCTCCGTTGGTGTGGGTGGTGAAGGGATGTCTGTGGGCTGCGTGTCGGTTTGCGTTGGTTGCCGGTGTTGCCTGCTTGCTGGGGGCGCTTCTCTGTGTTGTGTTCTCAGACCGCGGTTTGGGGCGATGCCCCGTGTTGAGCCTTCGGGCTAGGACCAGACCGTGCCCCAGGCACACAGACCTGCAGTTTGGGGCGATGCCCTGCGTTGAGCCTTCGGGCTAGGACCAGATCGTGCCACCGGCACATCAGTTTGCTTGCTGTTTGGGGCGCTGCCCTGTGTTGCGCCTTCGGGCTTGGTGGAAGACAGTGCTTCGGCACCAGATATCGAGAGAAAGCAGTGCTGCGTTAGATTGGGCGTCGCCGGACTATATGCCTGGTGTACCTGGTTTTGCGTCTGGTGCTGTAGACAGCGCTTTGTGCGCAGACACGGTTTGCTACACTTTGTGGGGCTTTGGCGGGCTTACACTTGGCTTCGACTTGCGAGGTTAGCAGCTGAGACATGGACCTAATGCACGTGTTGGTGGAAGGTCGGCAGCCAGCTGGGGGGAGGGTGGTTTCCCTTCGGGCCGGAGATGGTCCCTCCTGACCTGGGTGCGGGGCACCCTTGCTTGGTCGGACTGTCCCTTCTTTGTAATGTCGCATTCATATGTTGCGCAATACAGGACCGCCCCACCAGGATGATATGTTCAACTCAGCGCCTGGTGACGTATGCACCGCCGCTGGCCGTGGTTTTCGGCAGGAGGAGAGCCGGTGCCAACCGCTCGACCCTCGACCAGGGCTCGATGGCAAACCGCCGGCAAAGAGCAGGGCACACAGCCAGGAACCGCCGGGCTCAGGCAGGACGCATCGCTCACACAGCCACCCCTACCGCCGCCTCAGAGTGCCGACGGGGACCCTCATGCTTTACCTGGCTGTGGTCTTGGTTGCGCTGCTGCGGCCGCCTCCTGTCGCTGCGCAGCTATGCTCCGGGCTGCCGTACGACTGCAATTTGCTGACAGTCTACGGAGGCGGTGCCGTGACGCTCTTGGGCTCCTCTGGCGGCGGCATCAGCCGTGAGTAGAATGCAACTTGCAACGGACGTGAACTTTCCTTGTACGGGCACTCCCATCCAACGCGCGTGTCGGGGTGGGGCGAACGGCTGCAGTTGATGTGCGCTGCCGCCGGGCTGTTGGCTCAGCTGGTACCTGCCGGGCTGTTGGCTCAGCTGATACCTTGGCAGTTACCAAACTCGACGCCCTCAGCCGAATAACCTAACGGCATGTGTTTTGCGGCGCCCGCAGCTTCTTGTGCGGCGGATCTCACCGGACCCCCAGTGATGACCCTGTGCTCAAACGGCCCTCCAAAGCCACCCGATGGTAAGCACGTCATGTTACGCAGTGCAGACGCGCGGTGCCAGGGGATGGCACCAGTACTGCTGTGCAGAGGACTAGGGTCCCTGCGCGTATTCGCATTTAGGGTCCAGGGTCCAGGGTCCAGGGTCTAGGGTCCAGGGTCCAGGGTCCAGGGTCCAGGGTCCAGGGTCCAGGGTCCAGGGTCCAGGGTCCAGGGTCCAGGGTCCAGGGTCCAGGGTCCAGGGTCCAGGGTCCAGGGTCCAGGGTCCAGGGTCCAGGGTCCAGGGTCCCAGGGTCGGGTCCAGGGTCCAGGGTCCAGGGTCCAGGGTCCAGGGTCCAGGGTCCAGGGTCCAGGGTCCAGGGTCAGGGTCCAGGGTCCAGGGTCCAGGGTCCAGGGTCCAGGGTCCAGGGTCCAGGGTCCAGGGTCCAGGGTCCAGGGTCCAGGGTCCAGGGTCCAGGGTCCAGGGTCCAGGGTCCAGGGTCCAGGGTCCAGGGTCCAGGGTCCAGGGTCCAGGGTCCAGGGTCCAGGGTCCAGGGTCCAGGGTCCAGGGTCCAGGGTCCAGGGTCCAGGGTCCAGGGTCCAGGGTCCAGGGTCCAGGGTCCAGGGTCCAGGGTCCAGGGTCCAGGGTCCAGGGTCCAGGGTCCAGGGTCCAGGGTCCAGGGTCCAGGGTCCAGGGTCCAGGGTCCAGGGTCCCTGCGCGAATGGCTGCGCGGGGCGTGCATGCGCGCTGACCCTGAGTGCTCCTCATCCTTTCCACCATTCACGTCCTGCCCTGTCCTGCCCCTTCTGCCGCTCGCGTCGCACTCGACGCCCGCAATGCGTGCAGACGCGTCCTGCCTGTGCTTGCAGTCGGCTAACGGCAATGCCACGATTCAAATGGGCTTTATGGTGAGTGGGTGTCAGTGGAGTGAGTGACCGGATGTCCCAAGCAAGGCTCCGCGAGGTCGCCCACATTGCACACGTTTGAAGCACGTGACATGGCACGTCAGATGGGTTGGCGCAGGGGCACACGCACAATTCGTGCACCAGGACGGCGGCACACAGCCGCGGTTCTGCTGTGGGAACCAGAAAACACAGATGAGCCAGTGCGGACCGGAGCAGAGGGAGGCTGCGTGCACCTGCGTGACTGTCCAACCCGCCGCGCACACCCACGCTTGCATCCTTGAGCACTCGTGCCACGGCTGTAAACAGATGCCGTTGTACGCGGTGGGGATCGGCATCTACATAGCCGACTGCAAAGTCCCATTCATCACGGGTACGTTGCGCGCCTCTCTCTGGGCACGCTCGCGCTGCTGCGTTCGCGTGCGTGTCTCTCAGGGTGATGTTTTTTGACCTGTGCATCCACGCCGCATCAATTGATTGCATAAGTTACGGAATTGACGGCCGGGACCCCCCCTACAACCAGTGCTGCAGGAGATGTCTGGCTGAACCTGGTGAACGGCTCTTCCGTCAAGGTGCCGTGCTCACCAGACACGACTTCGACCGTGGTTTCGGCCTATTGGTGAGACCCCTCTACGGTGCGCGTGCGCGTGCGCGTGTGCGTGCGCGTGCGCGCGCGTGCGTGCGTGCGTGGCGTGCGTGCGTGCGTGTGTGCGTGCGTGCGTGCGTGCGTGCGTGCGTGCGTGTGTGCGTGTGTGCGTGCGTGCGTGCGTGCGTGCGTGTTTGCGTGCGTGGGGGGGAGGGGGGAGAGGGGGTTGTGGGGTGCATGCCGCGGGAGGGAGCGCTAATCCTTACTTCGACAGCAGCAACAACCAGGGCCCCCCTGCCTGGTAACAACCGCTTTTCTTGTTTTGCCATGCATGCTTGCTGCTGTCCGCCGCACGAACCATGCCGCATACAAGTCGGTGACGCTCACGCTTAACGACGACGCACGCATGCAATGACGCACGCGCCCTTTCTGTGTTGCTCGTACGGCAGGTGGACTTGCAACATGACGGCGCCGTACCTGTACACGACCTCGATGATTTACTCCGTCGTCGGCCCGGGCAATAAGGTCACGGACGCGGTACGGCTCATCGCCTCCCCCGCCGCCGCCGCCACCCCCGATGCCGCCCAGTCCCGCACCGCCTTCGCCCCCGCCCAGCCCTGCGCCGCCGAGCCCCAGGCCTCCATCCCCTGCTCCACCCAGCCCTCCCCCGCTACCACCCAGCCCTCCACCGTCGCCACAACCGCCATCACCACGGCCGCCATCGCTGCAGCCTCCTTCGCAGGAACCGCCCAGCCCATCGCCCCCCTCACCCAGACCACCCAGCCCTGCACCGCCTAATCCACCTCCCAGCCCCATGCCTCCGAGCCCTGCGCCACCGAGCCCTATGCCACCCAGCCCCGCACCGCCAAGCCCACCTCCCAGCCCGGCCCCGCCCAGCCCAGCCCCTCCCAGCCCTTACCCGCCTAGCCCGGCCCCGCCCAGCCCTGCACCGCCAAGCCCCGCCCCGCCAAGCCCAGCACCTCCCAGCCCGGCCCCTCCCAGCCCGGCCCCGCCCAGCCCTGCGCCGCCCAGCCCCGCACCTCCCAGCCCGGGGCCACCTAGCCCTGCGCCTCCTTCTCCTGCGCCGCCCAGCCCCGCACCTCCCAGCCCGGCGCCCCCGAGCCCCGAGCCTCCTTCGCCCGTGCCTCCTTCGCCTGCGCCCCCCTCGCCTGCGCCGCCCTCGCCTGTCCCTCCATCTCCAAACCCACCCTCTCCGGCGCCACCCAGCCCCGCGCCTCCTTCACCTGCCCTTCCCAGCCCGGCACCTCCGAGCCCGGAGCCTCCTTCACCTGCACCACCCAGCCCCGCTCCACCCAGCCCTGAGCCGCCATCGCCTGCGCCGCCCTCCCCGGAGCCGCCCAGCCCTGCGCCGCCCTCGCCGACGCCACCCTCCCCGGCACCTCCCAGCCCAGCACCTCCCAGCCCGGCGCCACCGAGCCCAATTCCTCCCAGCCCGCCCCCTCCCAGCCCGGCCCCGCCGAGCCCAGCCCCACCTAGCCCTGCGCCTCCTTCTCCTGCGCCGCCCAGCCCAGAGCCTCCCAGTCCTGGTCCCCCGAGCCCCGAGCCGCCTTCACCCATGCCTCCTTCGCCTGCGCCCCCCTCGCCTGCGCCGCCCTCGCCTGTCCCTCCATCTCCCGAACCACCCTCTCCGGCGCCACCCAGCCCCGCGCCTCCTTCACCTGCCCCTCCCAGCCCGGCACCTCCGAGCCCAGCACCGCCCAACCCGGATCCCCCGTCACCTGCGCCGCCCAGCCCTGCTCCGCCCAGCCCTGCGCCGCCATCCCCTGCGCCGCCCTCACCTGCGCCGCCCAGCCCGGCACCTCCTTCGCCGGCCCCTCCCAGCCCGCCACCTCCCAGTCCTGCACCTCCCAGCCCGGAGCCCCCATCACCTGCACCTCCCAGTCCTACACCTCCTAGCCCGGAGCCCCCATCGCCTGCGCCACCCAGCCCCGCTCCACCCAGCCCCGAGCCTCCCTCTCCGGCGCCACCCTCTCCGGTGCCGCCCAGCCCTGCCCCTCCTTCGCCTGCCCCACCTTCACCTGCACCTCCCAGCCCGGCACCCCCCAGCCCAGCACCTCCCAGCCCGGAGCCCCCATCACCTGCACCTCCCAGTCCTACACCTCCTAGCCCGGAGCCCCCATCGCCTGCGCCACCCAGCCCCGCTCCACCCAGCCCCGAGCCGCCCTCTCCGGCGCCGCCCTCCCCAGCGCCGCCCAGCCCTACTCCACCCAGCCCCGCGCCACCCAGCCCTGAGCCACCCAGCCCTGAGCCACCCAGCCCTGAGCCACCCAGCCCTGAGCCACCCAGCCCCGCACCACCCAGCCCTGAGCCGCCCTCCCCTGCCCCACCCAGCCCTGTGCCTCCTTCCCCTGCCCCTCCCAGCCCGACACCTCCCAGTCCTGCACCTCCTAGCCCGGAGCCCCCGTCACCTGTGCCACCCAGCCCCGCTCCACCCAGCCCCGAGCCTCCCTCGCCGGCGCCACCCTCTCCGGTGCCGCCCAGCCCTGCCCCTCCCAGCCCGCCACCTCCCAGTCCTGCACCTCCTAGCCCGGAGCCCCCATCACCTGTGCCGCCCAGCCCCGCTCCACCCAGCCCCGAGCCGCCCTCCCCTGCCCCACCCAGCCCTGCGCCTCCACCTGCCCCTCCCAGCCCGCCACCTCCCAGTCCTGCACCTCCTAGCCCGGAGCCCCCATCACCTGCGCCACCCAGCCCCGTTCCACCCAGCCCAGCGCCGCCGTCTCCGTCACCGCCCAGTCCTGAGCCACCCTCTCCGGCGCCGCCGAGCCCCGCACCTCCCAGCCCGGCACCTCCCAGCCCCGAGCCCCCATCACCTTCGCCCCCGAGCCCAGCCCCACCCAGCCCCACCCCTCCCAGCCCTGAGCCGCCCTCTCCAACCCCGCCTTCACCTGCGCCGCCATCCCCGCTGCCACCGTCTCCGGAGCCTCCGTCGCCTGCGCCGTCAAGCCCAGAGGCGCCCAGCCCCGATCCTCCGTCTCCCATGCCGCCCTCGCCCCCGCCGCCGAGCCCACAGCCACCCAGCCCGGCGCCCCCTTCACCCGATCCACCGTCGCCGTTGCCACCCAGCCCTGTGCCGCCTTCGCCCCACCCGCCATCCCCTGGACCCCCATCCCCAGCTCCACCGAGTCCCGCCCCGCCGTCGCCCGCTCCGCCCTCTCCAGCTCCACCCTCTCCGGCGCCTCCCTCGCCCGCGCCGCCGTCTCCCCCGCCCCCATCACCCGCACCCCCGTCTCCACCTCCGCCCAGCCCGTCTCCGCCAGCTCCAGCCCCCTCGCCCCCGTCGCCATCACCTCCGCTGCCCATGCCACCGCCATCGCCACCAGCGCCGCCCTCCCCGCCACCACTACCCCCGCTGCGGCCTCCTCCAATGCCAGCCGTGCCGCTGCAGCCTCCCCTGCCTCCTCTACCGCCAACACCCCCGGCGCCGCCGCTTCCGGCGCCGCCGCGCCCGTCGCCGCAGCCGCCTGCGCCGCCGCCGCCGCCGTACATCGTTCCAGCAGTCCTCGTGCCGGCTGAGTATGTGGCACCCAGCCAGGATCAAGCTTCTGGGATGCTTACCGTGTCTCAGCAGGTGGCGATTCCCGACTCGCTTGTACGCAGTAGCGGTGGCGGCAGCGACAGCGGTGGCAGTAGCAACACGTCCGAATCAGAGCTTGCATTGCTCTTTCCGGGTGCCTCGGATGTGCGCATTGTGGCGCGCACAATTTCGGTTCCGGTGCAGGTGGCGGCTACAGCCGCCGTGGATGCTACTGCTACAGCCAGCTTCGTGAGCCGCCGCACAAGGCAGGTGGTGAACGTGACCGTGGGCTGCAACCCGGGCTTTCTGGAGGCGTTCAGGTCGGAGCTGGTGGCCAGGGCCAACATCAGCGATGAGGTCCTGGCCAACGTCACGTGCAGCAGCAGCAGTACAAGGGCCAGCGGTGGCAGTAGCGGCGGCAGTAGCAGTAACGGCAGTAGCAGCCCATTGCAGCGCCGGCGAGACCTGCTTGCCGCGACGTGCCCGCTCCTCTCCTCTGGCTCCGCAGCCGGCAACAACAACAACAGCAACACCGCAGTCCTCGACCTTGTAGCGCTGCTGTACTTACCGACCAGCACACCGGCACCAACGGATGCTGCGGCGGCGGCCCAGCCGCCGCCCATGCCACTCGGCGATAGCAGCAGCCCAACGACCGCACAACTGCTGGATGCAAACAACAGCAGCGGCAGCAGCGGCGGCCCGCTTGCCGCTGCCAATGGCAGTCAAGCGCTGGTGCTAGAGTACAAGCAGCGCATCCTCGCAGCACTAGAGGAATGGGCGGCGGAGTCTGCCGCCGCGGATGCTGCGGCATCAGGCAACGACACCGCGCTAACCACGGCCGCTGCTGCGGCCCCGCCACTGTTCGTGTGCGGTCCCGCTATTGACGACGCTGTGACGGTGATGACGCTGGTAAGCGTACCGCTAAGCCAAAGAATTGCTGCATGCATTGCAATCGCCAGCTAGCAGAATGCGCACACTTTCGGGTGCTGCATTATCAATGCGTGCTGCTGCGCACTGTGCTCATTAAGTGCGTGCGTGCCTAACACGTCCAGGTGAACGTGGTGCGGGCGGTACCGCTGAACGCGGCCGGAATCTCGGCCCTGGCCATCGTGTGCGGCTCTTCGTCTTCCACTGCCAACGCCACCACGGCAGCAGCTAGCAGCCCCACTGCCCTCAGTGGCCTGAGCCCCACCACGGCCCTCGGCGGGGAAGGGAGCGAGGTGGCGTGCAGCGTGACAACGCTGTCGTCGCTGGCAACCGAGGTCGCTGCAACGTCGCCCCCTTCGCCCGCGCAGGTACGCGATCCAGGATGTGGGGCGTGGAAGTGGGCGGGGGTTTGCTGGTACAAGTTTCAACCTACCGGCAGGCCCGCATCTGAAACTTGAATCCTTCGGTCTCGTACCGGTGATTAGTAAGTCCACGGCGGTCTTGATCTCGGCCCAATGCGCGCAGGCCGCCACCGCGGCTCCGAGTTCGCTGTCGCTGCTGCCGCTGGTCATCACCGGGGCGGTGGTGGGCACCGTGGCGTGCGTGATGTGTGCCGCCGTGGCGGCGCTGTTCGCCGTCCGCCGCCGCCGCCGGCGGGAGGCGGAGGAGGAGCAGAAGCAACTGCAGCAGCCAGCAGCAGGCAACCAGTTGGTACCGTCGCTGCAGCCGGATGCCTCCGGGGAAGGGGCCGAAGCCGTGCCCGCAGCATCAGAAGCAGCAGTAGGGATAGCAGCCGCTCCTACTCATCAGCAAGACGGCAGCAAGCCCCGGCCCGTGGGCACGCGGGCCTGGGCGAAGCTGTCAGGCATGGTGACGGACAAAATCCGCGGTAAAACCATTTGGCCTTTGCTTGCGGGAGCAGGAGGTGGGGAGGGCTCCGTGGAGGGGGGCAGCAGCATGCGCGGGCCTGATCGCGCCCGCGGCGAGCGGAGCAGCAGCACCGGCGAACTCAACGAGATCTTGACCCGCGAGCTGCGCTGCGCAGTGGCCGCGGCGCTGGCTGCAAGCGACACCGGAGGCACCGGCAGCCGCAGTGGGCGCTGGCTGTTGGCGCCGCCGGCGCTGCAGCAGCGCGCGTCAGAAGAGGCGTTGGCAGCAGCGGATGGTGCGGGCTGTCGCGAGGGCAGCGGCGGCGGACTTGCCGCCAGGACCGACTCCTCGGAATGGGACGGGCAGGCCTTCACGCCTTTCCCATCACCGCGCTCCCCAGCTTCTTGTCGGCAATCGATGCAGCTGTCATCAGGGGAGGCGGCGGACAGGGACGCGGCGGCGGCAGGCGCGGCTGCAGTAGTACTGTCACCGGCGCCGTCGCCTTCGGTTCGCAGTCCTCCGCCGGCGCCTGCTGGCGCCAGTGGTACGGGTTCTGGGCTGGGTGTGCCCACCGTCATTCCGTTCGCACGGCTGATGAATCCAACAGTGAGCGCGTCGGGAGTGAGTCTCACACTGAATTCAGTGTTTGAAGCAGACGATGAGCTCGACAGCGAGGCGATGGATCCATCCTCCGGAGGACGCTCTGGAAAGCGAAGAGTTTGCATCCGGCGCAGCGAGCGCAGCCGCTGCCGCGATGGCTGCCTGCTATAGCAAACACAGCTCCGCCGCCTCCTTCAAATCAGCCCGCTCGTCAGCTCCGGGCCTGGACCATTCACTGCTGCTGTCGGGCGACCTGCTCGCGTCCGCAAACCTGGCAGCTGGGGCGGCAGCCGGGAGCAGGGGCGGGGGCGGCGGCGGCCGCGCGGCGCCAGCAGCAACAGGCGGACAACTCGGCGCACCATCACCTATCAGTGCATGGGCGGCGCGCGGCCGCGTAAGCAGTGGGCTGAGCCGCACAGGTAGCCCGCTGTCGCGTGCACCGACCACAGCAGGAGCCATGCTCCAGCTGCAACTCCAGTCCTCGTTACCGGCTGCAGGCTCGCCAACCGGTTGGGACGGCGGCGGGCCCCGCACACCGCAGGGCGGCTGGCGCTCGGGACCGCTGTCGCCAGATGGCGAGGTGGGCGGCGGCGCGCCGGCGGTGCCAATGGGAGGCAGTGTTGGGCAGCAGCAGCCGCTGCCCTGGATGTCAAGATGGCAGCAGCTCAAGCAGGAAGCCATAAAAGCTTACGGCGGCGGTCAGGGCGACGTCAGCGGCGTCGTCAGCGGCGTCGGCGGGGGCGGCGCCAGCAGCTGCAGCAGCAGGCAGCGCTCCCAGACGTGGAATGGCGGGGTGGGCTCAACGCCCACCGCCGCCCTGCTTAAGGCGTCGCTGCTGCTGCGGGCGTCGCCCTCGCCTGCGGCTGTTGCTGCAGCTTCAGTGGTGGCGGTGGTGCCCGCAGCCGCTGCTGCGGCAACAGCAGCTGCTGCAGGATCGCTGCGGTCACCTCCCCCTCCTATGGCAGCCGCGGCTGGCCCTGTTGGGGACGACGAGGATGAGGACGACGCCCGGCCCGTGACTGCGAGGCGGGGCGGCATCACACGACTCAAGGCGGGCCTGATGGCAGGCCTGGCCTCAGGCGAGCTCGCAGCGGACCGGGTCAGCACCAGCGGCGCCGCCACCACGCCCACGTCGCCTGTGACAGGCGCTGTCGCCGCCGCCGCCGCGATTGACAGCAGCATGCGCAGCAGCATCGGCGCGCGCCCTTCCGAACGCGTCTTCGGCGGTCTGCGCATCAACCGTGCCACCACCCTGCCCGCCCACTCCCACGCCCATGGCCACGGCCACGGCGCCTTCTCATCACCGGGCGGCATGCCCATCCCCATCCCCATCCCCATCCCCAAGAGCCGTAACACAGTGGCGGTGCCAGCTGATGATTGGGCATTTGGTGGGGGCAGCAATGGCAGTGCGCCGCAGAGCCCACGTGGCAGCATCACAGGCAGCATGGGCGGCCGCGTCACACGCGTAGCGCCCTTTCACATGCTCTCTGTAGGGGATGCGGTGGCGGTGGGAGGGACAGCCACCGCGACGCTAACGCACTCGGGCAGCCAGCGAAGGTCCGTGCCTGTGGCGTGGGGCGAGCCGCCCACCGCCGCGGGAAGCCCGTCAGCATCCGGTGCTGTGGCTTCTGGGGCCGACAGGGTGTCCGGAGCTGCGAGCATGCCGCTTCATCCGGCGCGGGTCAGTAACAGCAGCAGCAACAGCGATGACATAACCGTTTGTGCACTGTGATGGCAATCACAAGCACGGCAGGATCGGCCGTAGCTTGCAACCATGAGCATAGAACCCGCATACTATTCCGAGTTGTAACTAAAGAGCTTGGTATGGTGGGCGACAGCCATCTGTGTGCTTGAGCTCAGTGTAATTCAGGAACAATGACTGCGTATGAGCCCTGCCTGCTGGCGCGCTCGGCCCCCCTGCTGTAATAAGAGCGTGCGTGCGACACGCTAGTTCTGGCTCTTGCTGATATGGCCACTTGCTCAAGTACGTCGCTGCGCTGGCCGTAGGCATTTGTGAAGGCTGGTCAGTGCGGGGTTCATTTTTTTGTGTGGGGGGGGCTTGCTGGTGCCCAAGCCGCTGCATGGCATGTCAAACGTGCTGACAAGAACGCGCGGCTGCTTAAGAACCTGCATTGGAACATGCGTGCAGGGGGTTATCAATGCTTTATTTAATATCGCGCATTGTGGTGGGTGCCCGGGCATCGGCATTGCGGGAGGGCGGGTCTCTGGCTGCGTGCACCAGCCCTGTATGTGCAAATAAAAGGTAGCTGTGGAGCAGGGGAGGCCTGCTCTTGAGTACGCGACACAACACATGCTGCAAGACGCATGCGCGCGGTGCTGCTGAGTCATCAGTTTTGAGTGAGGCCCGAGGAGGAGGATGAGCTAGCAGGGGGGGGGGCGTAGAATCTTCCGAAACAGACCCCATGCTTCAAACAGATAGAGCTCAGCGAGAAAACCACGAATCCGCTTTCAAAATCGAAAAAGGGTTTCTGGGTGCAAAGTTATGGGGCCCCAAAGTTCTCGGTCGGTCGGTCGGTCGGGGGTCCCGGGAGGTTTTGTCACGGTTCGTGCCAGGTTTTGTCAGGCTAGCGCGGACGCCCCTGTAAGCCGATGCACGGCGAATTGAAGGCGCAGCTACTTACCAGACATTGATTCTCCCTGATGGCACCCAGGAAACATGCAGCGCCCCACCGTGGAGGTGAGGCATGTTGACATGTCGGTACATGTCGGTACATGTCGGTACATGTCGGGGCATTCCAAGTCACGCGCACGAGTCTCCGCGGCGCACTCTCACTGTACCCCTGATGTATGAGCCACTATGAATGTATTGCCACTTGCATAGGGGCGCGAGCCGTTGCTTGGCTGTTGGGCCTGGGGCATCGATGGATGGGTGCCACACATGGCTGCCGGTCAAGATGTGTTCCCAAGGCGGCCCGAGTTACATAGCGATAGAGCTCGGCGAGAGCAGTCGATTGACACCAACCTTGCAAAAAACTAAGGGGTTTTGAGGGGGGTTTGGGGGGCTGAAAGGTAGGGGTGGTCGGTTGGTCGTCGGTCGGGGGGTCCGGGAGGTTTTGTGGCATGGGGTCGAAAAAGTTTGTTCCTACCCCCCCCCCTCCCTGGAGCTAGAGCGAGAAACGCAGGAAGGTTACCCAGCAGGACAGCGTGTGGGGTATCAAGCGGCTGTGCCGTGCGTGGCGTGTGCGTGCGTGCTGAGCCTGCGCCCAGCGGACTGCCCATTCTTTGTAATGTCACATGGATTGTACGGCGCACGCAGAGGGAGGCTGGCTGGAGGATGGGCGGGCGCCCTGGGCTCTGGGCTCTGGGCGGGCCAGGGTGACCGTTATTACAGGCGTTTGTTCAGCAGCGCGCCGCCGCGACTTCCGCCTCGCCTTCTAAGGAATCGTCTCCTTAAAAACAGGCAGCCGACACCGTGCGGCAGTGTAGCCTCGCATTTAATAAAAAGGGGACAGGCGCGCGCCCCAGGCCACCGTGGCCCTTGCCCCTTGGCTAGCGCACTGACGCGACTACCCATCCAAGCTCCCCTGCTACCCAGCCATCCACGCACACGAGACCGCAAGTAGGAAGCCATGCACAGCCGCACGCGCGGGGAATCCATTGCCGTTTCCACACTGCTTCGGTCTGCAAGCACCTCTCCTCCGCACTGCACCTCTCGTCCGCACCTGGGCTCCACGAACGTCGAACCATCCAAACAGGCGCCACACCTGGCAACCTACACCTTGACCTACACGAGGAGCACAACCGCCCGGAGTACCCATACGCATCGAGGTTGCATTGTGTGGGTGAGCGGGCCGCCCATCGCGCGTCGGCTCTTGGGTGTGCCACAGGCAGCCCGTGGGCTCAGCCGGGCGCGCGCTATCCACACTCCAACCAAGGCGGGGGGCAATTTCCGATGCGTCTTTTTGGTGTGTGTGCGGGAGGGAGGCGGGCTTGCGAATACCAGCCCAAGCTAAACCAACCTAGCAAGGGGGGTGGGCAAAAGAACAAGCCGCCGGCCCTCGCAAGCAAGTACCTGTTAGTACCGCTAAGTCACCTTCGACGACAGGACTAACACGCGTGCCACCCATTGCGCCTTCAGAAATAACCTCGCCACGCCCCAATCCCCACCACACAGTGAACACATCCACTCATAAGGTTAAGTGTTGACCTTGCTGAACGACGGCGCAGGCGGGGGATGCCCAGCAGCCGCCCACCACATTTTGGGATCGGGTGGGAGGATGTCTGAAGATCTTTTTGCGGCTGACCGTACGTGTCTGCACGAGATGTTGAATAGCGAGATTACCCTCGATGAGGTAACACGCGCACTAGCAAGGCTGCCCAACGGCAAGGCGGCTGGCCTAGAGAAGGTACCGTCTGAGTGCTACAAGTACGCGGTGAAACCGGGCGACCCCACCACTGATCCGCCGACACCGGCACTCAATAGAGTTGCACCGCTGGTGCATGTATTGTTTAATAAAATCTGGAGCGAAGGGGCTTATCCTGAGCAATTTACTACTACTGTTTTGACACCAATTTACAAGCGGAAAGGTGACGTGCAGGCGCCTGGGAACTACCGGGGCATTGCAGTAGGGGGCGCCCTCGCAAAGTGCTATGCATCGATCCTTCTGGAGAGGCTGGCGAATGCCGGGGAGGAGTTTGAATGGAGGCACACGGCTCAGGCCGGATTCAGGAGGAAGTACGGCACAACACACCATCTTTTTGTCCTAAGGCATCTCATCAACAAGCACACGCGTGCTGGCGCCACCACCCCCCTCATTGTCGTACAAATTGATTTCGAAAAGGCTTTTGACAAGGTCCCACGACCACTAATTTGGATGAGACTGGAGGAACACGGGGTAACGGGTGAGATGTTGGCGGCTTTGAAAAAAGCGTGCGAGAGAGTGATGATGGTAGTGAAGGCCGGGGGCAAGCACAGTGCCCCCTTTGCAACCACGCAAGGGGTTAAGCAGGGCTCCCCGCTTAGCACAGAGCTTTTCGGCCTCTTTATAGAAACCTTAGCAGAGTACATTGATTCGGAAGATACGGACGAAGCCACAGGTGCACCTGAGATGAATGGCAAAAAGGTGTCACTGCTGATGTACGCGGATGATGTTTCCCTGCTGGCCACCACCCCTGAGCGGATGCGCCACTTGCTATCATTAGTAGACACGTTCTGCCTAGCCTTTGGCATGAAGGCAAACGTTGCCAAGTGTGAGAGGCTGGTTTTTGCAGCCAGCGAAGTAACGGCCAGCACTGTGTGCAGCGGATGCCAGGGTCTAAAGCTGGCAGGGCAGCCCATCCCTGCGGTGGACAAGGCGCGCTATCTTGGACTAGTATACGGTCCGGGTAGGGCCTTCGTCAGCTGCAGGGAGACACTCTGCGAGTCAGCAAGGAGAGCCATGTGTGGGCTTAATACTAGATTGAACCGTTTACGCATTTTTGCACCAGATATCCGCATGAGGTGTTTTGACGTGCAGATTCGATCCATCCTTGCCTACGGATGTGAGGTATGGGGTCCCGATGTGCTAGTAGAGATGCTAGACGGAGGACCGCCACCCAGGAGGAATGACAGGAACAACCTGGCACAGGGCGCATTTGAGGCATGTTTGCGTGACGAGGCCGTAAAGCTGCAGGTCCAATACATGCGACAGACGGTGGGAGCAGCCAAACCGTCACATCGTCTCCTGTTTGCGGAGCTGGCCCAATTGGGCCCAGTTGCAACTGCCGTTGCACTTCTTCATACAGCAAGCTCCGCTGGGGCATCTCGCTTGGACCGCATTATGGCATCCGCATCTATCAGCGAAAATATGATTTCATGCCGAGTGGAGAATGGCGCGCCATCAGATCACCGAATGGTGATATCTCGCCTAGCCCCCTCACCCTCGGCCGCTATGCAGCATCAACCAGGTAAAGGCTTGAGGCGATGTAAGCTATACTTCATGGATTATGGGGATCTACGCCAGCACTTTAAGGAATGGATTGACACTAACGCTGCCACCATACCATCCAGCCCAGCAGCAATTATTGACTGGTGGCCGCTTTTTAAATCAGCAATGATTACTTCCATCCATACACTCAATACGGAGTCAGTGCGAAGGCATCACACAGCGACAGAACAGCTAGCGCAGGCAAATAGATCTGCCACCCAAGCTTTTGCATCAGTGGAAAGGGCGGCCACTAGGGGGCAACCACTGCACGATCTGGCGAACAATGCAGTATCAGCAAGAGCAGCGGTAGCTAAAGCAGCAGTAGAAGCCAGCGTATCAACAGAAAGGCGCACTCGACACACATGGTTACGGATGGGGGAGCAACCGAACCCCGTTATGACTAAACTCCTTCGCCCCCCGGCGACATCACGACGTATACAGGCGCTGAAATGCAGTGATGGCGCCACCACGTCTGACCCGGTTAAGTTGGCGCAGGAAATGATCACCTTTTGGAGCGGCATCAGCAACATGGCAACAACCAACCCTGAGGCCCGCGCAACTGTCCTAGAGGCGCTACGGGCGGCAGGACGACGCTGCCCCCCAGCCCTAGCAGCAGAGATGGGTAGCCTTGTAGTGTCGAGTGAGGAGGTGGCCAAAGCGCTGTCTGCAGCGCCAGCCGGAAGGGCACCCGGCGCGGACGGTATTCCAGCGGACCTATATAAACGCTTCAGTGACAAATTCTCAGCCATTCTTGCCTCAGTACTCTCAGCAGCAGCCCAGCAACAACGTCTACCAAAGGGTTTCCTGGATGGAGTTATTTGCTGCTTGCATAAAGCGGGGGACCCTACGGTGATTGCTAACTACAGGCCTATCACCCTACTTGACACAGACTACCGGACCCTTGCAAGAATCCTTGCGACTAGGGTATCAAAAGCTTTCAGTCAGACTATCAGCCCCGAACAGACAGCCTTCCTACCACTAAGGCGGATTGCTGACAATATTGCACTTCTACAGCTGGCACCGCACATCCTGAAAGGGGCAGAGGAAACCGGCGTGGTAGCTTTTTTGGACTTCCACAAGGCGTACGACACTGTTAATCGCGAATTCATGTTTGAATGTTTACAAGCACTTGGGGTTGGCGATGGTTTCCTTGACTGGGTACGTATGCTACACAACGGCACGCGTTCTGCAGCACTGGTCAACGGACATCTGTCACAATTCATGGAACTTACAGCTGGCGTACGGCAAGGATGCCCACTTGCTCCACTTTTATATCTTGCAATCGCTCAAGCGCTTCTCTCATGGCTCAATAGCAAGGGGTTCGGTATTGACGTGCATAAACTAAAAGCCTCACAATATGCAGATGATTATTCACAATTCCTACGCAAATTGGCTGAGATACCAACGTTCATTGACGCTATGGTAACGTTTGGCAAGGCCTCGGGGCAGCAGCTGAATATTACAAAATCTGAGGCTATTACTATTGGCGCCACATACACGACTGCCAATCCCACAGCGGCAGCAACGCAGCCTCAATCAGCACTACGACTGGTTGCGTCGGCGAAGACGCTTGGCATACACTTCAACAATAATGCAGGACCACCGCCAGCGCTTAATATGGCACCGACACTAGAAAAAGCGAATGCTTGTATGAACCGCATTGCAGGGATGTCGCTCACTACCTTCGGCAGGGCAGCAGCGGTGTCAGGATATGCACTGAGCAAGACACTGTACAAATTGGAGTTTGATGGCATACCAAATGATGGATCACTGGAAAAAATCATTAGCAATGCTGCAGCACTGGTGGACCGGGGAATCTCACCAGCGGCATACAGAAATAATCCACATGCACGATTACCCGGGGTCAGCAACACAATTCTAAGTTTACCTGTCAAGTGCGGGGGATTTGGTATGTTACCGGCTATACAACATGTGCGGGCTCGCCATGCGCTGCTAGGAATCAGAGGTATAGCGGGAGGTGGACGCACGATGCTGAAATTTAACCCCCCATGGTCGCACAACCTGAAAAATGCAGTCTGTCTACACCACCCAGCAGCGCAGCCCCTGGCGCTCCTGACGGCACGTAAGCACCCCACAACGGGGAGGCCGATCGTGTTGGGGAAAGTGGTAGACACGGGCTGTGCACTGATTGAGCGAGTGTGCTCCGCGCTCATGAACCTACCGGAACTTGTGATACTCGATGCCAATCTACTTCAAGCGGGGCCATGGGTTTCGCAAGCACCGTTGTGGGGCAACCCAACCTTGAATTTTAGACAGAGAAATGGTGTGAATGTACCTTTGGAAGGGGGCTTCTCGGATATTGTTGCACTAGGCTCAATTACCACAGTCGGAGACGCAGTGAGGGCTATTGATACGTTTGCACGGGTTAAGGAGAAGTTGCAAGACGTGCCGGCCAATACCAGAGCCCCACCCCGGATACGGAGTGAATGCACACGCGCTTACAAGGAAGATGTGATTGATGCGGGAATTTTTGGAGGACTAGGGATAGATTTGATGCCGAGGCCCCTGAGGAATGGGATAGATGCATTTCGACGCATGCAAAACTTGATTAACCACCTGCCTGCGGGATGGACAGAAGCGGCACGAACAGGCATGGGACTAAACCAGGATCAAGCATACACGGAAATGATTGACCATATAGTGGGGTGCCTTGGATGGAAGATGAACAATCAACCAATTCCGCTGGCGACCGTTTCGGTGAAGCAGGCCACGTACCTGCAGATGCGTGAAGCGTTTGGGAAACTAGCAGAAAAACATGCTGATTTTGTCCACGAGGCTAAGGGTGGTAACGTAGGTGATATAGTGATGGCGATAGAGGACAAGGAACGCATCTCGAGCACATATGAACGCTTGTGGAAGGTTAAATGGGAAGCAGAGCAGAAAGAAGCCTTCTGGAGGCTAGCAGTGGATGGATTCCCAGGCTTCTCGATGCACAGAGGGCAAGGTCATAAATGCCCATGTGGGGTGACGGATGCGCAGTCTGACCGCGCACACCATTTCAGCACGTGCACAATTGCTAGCACGCTACGGCTGCATATTCAGGAAGCGACAGACATAGGTGATGAGGATCACATAATTGAGTTGATAGTGGAGCGTAAGAATCTGTGGCTAGTAATACCGCCACACGAGGCTATCCAGCAACCCATCTGGGACGTTGTATGCCTGGCTGCGATCTCTGCCATGGAGTACGGTAGGAGGCTATTGTTTGCCTCCAGAGGGGAACAAGGCAAGGTAGAAGAAACAACGATTAGCAGGATTAAAATGCAAGTTATAGCAGACTTTTGGGAGCGTTTGCAGACGTATGTGAGCCTGGGCATCAAGCCAAGGGGGTGGGACGAAATCCCACCAGGCCACCCTTGGATTGAAAGAAGGGAAGACGGGAGTATGTGGATCAATAAGCCGACTTTCATTACAGTTGAAGAGGAAGGAGATTGAGTTTAGAAGATGGTGGCGCTCCCATGGGAGCAAGGCCTACTAGCCCAAGGCGCAGAGTAGGCTGTCGGCGCTGCAGGTGGCGCGCCCCTGAGGTCTAGAGCAGGGCGTCCGTACTAGTACGTGCTCGCTGGCTCGTGAGCTGCGTCAGCAGGTCCCTCCTGTAACCAATGCAATCTTCTTCATAGCCAAACAATGTCTGGGCTTTTATAATAGGATTTCCGCGCAAAACAGAAGTCTGGCTTTTGATGCGCTAGTTGACGAGGCACGGGAGGCATGGGCGAACCCAATGGGAGACGGGTGGTGCGCGCGGTTGTTCCGTTTTGTGGCGGCACAGGGTGTCGACGCGTGGCATTGGCCGGGCACACACGAGTCGAGAGAGGAGTGGAGGGCAAGCACGGTCTTACCCGATGGACCTATCTTATCTACCTTCAGGGGCCATTTGACGAGGGCGTGGGAGCACGAGAGGCTGGTAACGGACCCGCACGCATTCCCTTCAGACGGCAAGCAACCCGGCATACACATGTGCAAACACAAGCATTGGATGGGGCTAAGCGCACTAGGGTCCGCACCGCTGACCATGCACGACCATAGTAGAGCATTCATACCGGTTGCACAGCATAAGCTTTTGATGAGATTCCGTTTATGTTGCTGGCCAATCACCCCGAACCGTGCCTGGGAGAGGCCTAGGGAGGAGAGGACGTGCCCACTATGTACGGCCAATGAGGTGGAGGATGAACACCACGTCCTGATGCAATGTGCTGCCTACACCGAGTTACGGGCGTGCAGTGGCCTAGACTTTAGCCTAAGCATGCGCGAAGTGATGCTGAAATCTGAGCCTGTCAAGTTAGCTGCATTACTCAGCTCCATCTGGGAGCATAGAAGTAGGGAAGTTCCCCTTGCAAGGGGAGAACAATAAATAGGACAATCATGCACTGGCGTTATAAGGGTCACCCCGGCCCGGGCCTCCGGTTTACACGCAGCAGGAAGGCACGCAAGAACGTGCGCACCACTCTGTAACCACACACACACACACACACACACACACACACACACACACACACACACACACACACACACACACACACAAAAAGTGTTGCTCCCCTCCGGGCGGCGGAACCTAGAGCTTAAATTGTTCGAGTGAAGAATCAAATTACGACTGAAATGGTGTTCTTAACCCCTTGAGTGGTTTCACAGGACGCCCTGCGCTTAATTGCCCCCGGCATTCACCATCACCATCATTGCGACCATCACTCGCTGCTGGTCATCTCGCACGCGGCTCATTTCACACGCGTCCAATCTTGCGTCCAATTATATTCGAGGTAGCGGTCGGGCTACCTCGCCGGTGCCGTACAAAAACGACAAGACGGCGCAGTGGGTTGTGCCGTCTCTCCGCCTGGCAGCACTGCTTTGTGCTCGGATAGGTTTTTAAAAAGTTCTTCAAATTGGATTGAAACATAATATGGCGGTAGTAAGCACTGGAAATAGGTTCCCTCACTCCGGAGTCTCATGATAACAACCACTTGCAGCATGGTAACTTGGCAGCGGCATCTGTGGCCAGGGCTTCGTTCGTTCACCAAAGCTCGCATCCTTGTGCATACCGGTACCCAAGCCGCCCACCGAGCCGCCGATCGACTCAGCCACGGGCGCACGCAAGAACTAACATGCGCAAGCGTGAACAAGCCTGCGCAACCACACTGCAAATCAGGTCTCGCCCCCAAAACCGAGGATCCGCCACACTGCGGGCATGCGTGTTGGGTGTGACCCGCGCCAGCAGCGCCGGCGACTGCGGCAGCTGCTGCTTGCTGCTGCTCAGGCTTGCTGCTCAAGCCTGCGGCCCGCCCTGAAGGTCCTGCTGGCACAGCACCAGCGCCTTCCACAACTCCCCGGCCTGCGGTGGTGGGGTGGAGCCTCAGTGCGGGTGTGAGCGCGAGCGGCGGGGCGACACAGCGGGCCATTACCCACGTCTTCAACCCCAGCAGCCACTCCCAGCGCACCCCGCGCAGGCCCCTGCTGCAGCCCCGCCGCCGCCGCCGCCTGCACCTGCCTGCACTCACCGCGGGCCGCCGTTGCGGGTCGGCGTCCCAGCACTGGCTGATGAGCTGCGCCAGCTTGGGCGTGCAGCGCCGCGCGGCCAGCAGCGGATCCAGCGGCAGGCGCACGTTCTGCAGCCCCACCATGTAGGCCACGGCAGCGATCGTGTACCCCGCCCAGGGCTCCTTGCCGCTGAGCATGGTCCACAGCAGCACGCCGAAGGAGTAGATGTCGCCGCGGTGCCCGATCTGCATGCTGCCCTCCTCCTCCATGCTGGTGAAGCACCTGTGGTTCGTTGTTGCCGCCAGTGGTGTGTTAGAAGACATGAGTCAGTGTTGTGTGTGCGTGTGAACGTGTTGCGGGGTCTGGGACCAGGGTTGTGTGGCGGCGGCGGCACTGGCGAGGTGTTTCACTGTGGATTCATTGCTTGTGGCACTGAGGGCATACGGCACACGTCAACCGCGTGCGCGGCCTCTGGTTACGCCCCGGTTCCTATCAACGGCATCAACGGACACGTATAGCACTGCAGCGCTTAAAGACAACCCAACCAGCACGCCTGTTGCATACGGTACACACTCACTCTGGGGCGAGGTAAGGCGCCTGAAGTACGTTGCACGGTGGCGAAATAAGAACGGGGTGGTGGGGGTGTGAGCTATCCAGCAATTGTAAGGCGAAACCTGAGGGTCTACGCATCCACCGCCCACTTCCCCCACTACTCACCGTGCCCGCGCCGGGCTGCATCGTCGACTGCGTGACGTTGCGCATCCTGCAGTGCAGTGCAGGTTAGGGCAGCAGGGCAGGGCCCGGTACAGGGTCATGGGCCACACAGTAAGGGGTGAAAAAATGACTGGGCGCGTGCATGTGCACATGTGGGGAACGAAGCCCTGTGCCGTGCAAACTTCATTTCCCGCCGCTTCCAATCCCATGCGCAAGTTCACCCTATCCAATTGCGAAACGTGCTAGATGCAGAGCCAGCCCAGTCGTTTTTGTGTTTGGCATCGTTCACCACGCGGGCCGGCCCCGGTCTTCGGTTTGCAGGTGGGGTGAACGCGCGCACCACCTTACAAACGAGACCCCTGAAACTCACCGGGCAAGCCCGAAATCCTGACAGCAACGACGGGCGCAGCATGCGAAAGGACCAAAGCGGCGACGTCAGGCACAGGGTGCAAGTGTGGCGGCAGCGGTGCGGCGGTGTAACAGGAGTGCGCAAGCAAGGGCAAAAAGTCACGCGTAAGGATTGCCTTGGCACGTAGTAGTGCGCTGCTGCGACCCATGGTAACAGCGCTCACGACAACTCCCGTGTACGGTATGCATGTGCGTCCCCACAGCAGCACGCAGGTATGGCTACCGTCCGTGGGCTCACCGACAGCTTGGCCACGGGGGTGGGGCTGTCTGCGTCGTTGATGAGCACATTGGCGGGCTTCTGCAAGATGCAAGGCCGCAGCCCAGAGGGCGGGTGGTAAGTAAGAGGGCCGCAGTTCAGCGCAGCGCGCCATGAGGCTGGGGGGCTGCACTGCGGCGCTGCGCGAGTCATCATGCTGCTGCCCACAGAAGCGCGCACACGCACGCACACGCACGCACGCACACGCACGCACACGCACACACGCACCAGGTCTCTGTGCACGATGGTGGGGTGCAGGTACTCCAGGCCCTGGGCCACCTGGATGGCGATTTTGATTACCTGCACGCATTGGGTTGCAAACAAACATGGTAAGGGGAGCAGTAAACCCTAAACCCCAAACCCTAAAAACCCCAAAACACCGTGCCGTCCCCTGATGAGCTGCTGCACCCACAATCCCCACGCGCACGCGCACGCGCACGCGCACGCGCACGCGCACGCGCACGCGCACGCGCACGCCCACGCGCACGCCCACGCCCACGCCCACGCCCACGCCCACGCCCACGCCCACGCCCACGCCCACGCCCACGCCCACGCCCACGCCCACGCCCACGCCCACGCGCACGCGCACGCGCACGCGCACGCCCACGCCCACGCGCACGCGCACGCGCACGCGCACGCGCACGCGCACGCGCACGCGCACGCGCACGCGCACGCGCACGCGCACGCGCACGCGCACGCGCACGCGCACACGCACACGCACACGCACACGCACACGCACACGCACACGCACACGCACACGCGCACGCACACGCGCACGCGCACGCACACGCACACGCACACGCACACGCACACGCACACGCACACGCACACGCACACGCACACGCACACGCACACGCACACGCACACGCACACGCACACGCACACGCACACGCACACGCACACGCACACGCACACGCACACGCACACGCACCTTGCCGAGTGGCATGAGAGACGGTTGGCTGGGTGCAGCCGGCAGTCCGCTATCCTCTTTGCCTTCCGCACCTTCCACCGCGGCGTTTGTGCCGCCTCCGTAGATGAGCTTGTCCAGAGACGTCTCACACCGCTCCAGCACGAGGGACAGGTTCGGCGGCGTCAGGCACACGGCGAGCAGGCGGGCGATGTTGGGGTGGTCACAGCGCCCCAGGATTTGCACCTCCTGCACGTGCGCGTGCAGGGCAGTCATGGCAAACGGGGGTTAGTTAATATGTGGCAGCGTTATTGCTGCGCGTAGACACATGCGATAAAGCACTATTTCAGCTCTAATACGTACTTGCTGTATTTGCTATTATATCCATGCATGCACTGTTCGATGAAGACTTTGACGCACCTGCACGAAGGCGCGAAGCAGCTCTTCACGCTGGCCCGCGTCAGCGCCGTTCGACCAGGGCCCCTGCCCGGTGCTCCAGCAGGCGTCGTCCAGCAGCTGCTTCACCGCCACGGGCTGGCCCCGATACGTGCCCGCCACCACCCGGCCAAAGCCGCCCTTGCCCAGCACCACCGGCAGCAGCTGCACCGTCTCGATGCATGCTATGTCATCAGCGCCGGCGCCCCGTGCGGCCCCGCTGCTGTCGGTCGGCTGCAATCCTTGCCCCGCCGCGGCCGTGACGCTGGTCGGCTGCACAGTGAGCGCCGCCGGCACCTTCGCCACGCCCTCGACGTTGTTGGCTGCAGGGAGGTCAGGGTCGTCACTGGTCGCCGGCGACTGCAACTGCATGGGTGCGTCGTCTTGGTGCAAGCAAACCTTGACGCTGGCCTTGACGTTCACGGTGTCCCTAAACGGCGTCGCTTTGGTTACGACCGCCTGCTGCTGCTGGTGATGCTGGGGCTGCGTCGGCGCCTTGGGCTCCAGGGGAGCGGATTCGGCGGCCCAGGTGTCGGCGGCCGAGGCGCCGGCGGCCGAGATGCCGGCGGCTGACATGGCGGTGGAGGCCACCGGATGAGCTGCTGCATTCCCGCCGCTGCAGGGCATGCTGCAATCCCCAGAAATGGCAGGGCAGCCGTTGTCGCCTGATGAGCTGCCGCTGCTGCCCTTGTCCCACTGCGGCTGCTGCTGCTGCTGCTGCTGTTGCGCGCGCCGCCGCCGCCGCCGGTACATCACCGCAGCAGCCACCAGGCCAGACACCAGAGCAATTCCTGCCAGGCCTGCAGCAGCGTGGACGTGGGTTTAGCTCCAACCAGGACATACCAGGTAATGGACAGGGACGTGGGCATGACAGGGTTGCGGTGCGTGTGTGTGAACAGGGGAGGGCATGCGTGGGCAGGCACGCAACCGTCTGCCTGCTGCCTGCTGGCGCCCCATGCGCGCATTGCTAGCGGGCAGCCACCGCAGCAGCCACAGCAGCAGCAGCAGCAGTAGCAGCAGAAGCAACAGCGTGGCCCCACCATTAACTATCACCACCAGCAAGACTCACCTCCCAGTACGCCGCCCAGGACAGGCGCCAGGATAGAGGATGATGATGAGCTATCGGGGGCGGCACCACCGCCGCCGCCGCCATCTGCGTATGCAGCTGCTGGTGGCGCGTTCGCAACAGGGACACTGCTGCTGCTGCTGTTGTTGGCCGCGCTGGCGCCCGCCGCTGTAGTGACATAGCCGGCGGCTTTGCCGCTGCTGGTGGCGTTGGTGGCGGCGGTGGCGTTCGAGGGGGGCGCTGTGGCGTTGACGCGGTTGTAGGGGTAGTAGCTGTAGTAGCAGGCCAAGTAGCTGCCCTTGCTGGCCACACACTCGTCGGTCATCAGGTGGTCACACTGTTCATTGAATGATTGCGATGAGTGGGACGGGCACTTGCGTACAAGGCGGACAGCGGGGCGGCGGGGCGGCGGCACGCCGCAACAGCCAGCTGTTATGTGCTTTGCAGCTTGCACACTGTACCCCAAGAGTTTACACGTGCGGATGCGCACGAACACGAACCACCCGCCCAAACCCTGAAACCCTAAAACCCATCCTCCCACCCATCCACCAACACGCACGCACCCAGAACGGCACGTCCACCATACGTAGGACGTAGCCGGCGGGGGTCTGTCGGTTGAATGGGTCCTGGTCGTACGCAAACATGGCCTGGCGCGGCAGGAAGCAATCAGGCGAGGGGGTCAGTGTTGGGGTCAGTGGCAGGGTTTTGAAAGATGAAACGACCGGGAGGGAGGCACGGAGATACGGAGGAAACGGACGGCGGATTCGGTTATCTGCTACTGGGTGCTACGTGCATGCTTAACAACTCACCAGGTCGTAGTACATACCGCGCCCGGGCCAACACTGGTTCACGGGCGGCGCGTTGGTGCTGTTGACGCACTGGGAGAGGTCCGGCAGGTACGAGCCGGTGCCGTTCTGGACGCCCGGCATGAAGGGAACTCGCGGAATCCCCCGGCTCGACGCGCCCTTCAGCACCACCGGGAGGCAGGTCCCTGCAGTGTGGTGTGTGCACGTGAGGGACGCCATGTCGTACATCCATCGCCATGCGAAACCGGCATGTGCAACCAAGGCATGGTGATAGTAAGGGTCATGCCCCCCACGCGGTGTCAACATCAGCGGTCAAGGGCGGGCGGGATAGGCGGGAGCAAAACTGCATGCCACACGCAGACATGTTGCAGCGCCGTCCCGCAACCGCGCGCCCAGTACTCACGCTGCCTGAGCATCGTGTTCTGCATCACGAAGACCGGCCAGTCGGAAGGCTGTGTGCTGTTGGACACAGGTGACGCAGCCACGATGTCCAATCCAACAAACTGCGGTTACACAGCCAGAAACGCACGGGCTGGGGGCGTTACACACGATACGAAGGCAAAGTTTGATGAGCTTTCACGTCCGCCACCACCATCACCACACATCCCACACAGGGACACACGCAACACAGTCGAACCCTTAAGCATCCTTTTCCGCAAGTGCCTGCTGCCTGCGGCGGACGCCTCACGAATGAATACCCAGAGTGGCGGCCGGCGGCAGGTGCAGCCGTTTTCCGTCTTCACGCACTCGGCCCGCCCCGGCCCGTCCCCATTACTACCGCCGTGTCCTCACCAGCCAGTGCGGCGAATCGCGTGTGTTCTCCACCACGAGGTACCGGAGCGTCAACGCGCAGCCCGGAGCTATCCGTACCTGTACGAGCACCAGAGTAGAGGAAGAATGATGACACGGAATTCCGATCGAGAGCGAGCGCGTCATGGTCGTGCGGGCGGGGGCGGCGGCCTTGACTCAAGCTCGACGCACGCATTCCCCTGGATCGATGCCCGTCGTTCAATCAAGAGCCGCCCCCCTGCCGCCTCACCTTGGCGCTCCTCACAAAGCCCACCTCGTCCGCGCCGGCGGTGTACCCTAAGTTGAGAGTGGGCCGGGCGGTGGGCTCCGCGGAGGGGCCCATGATTGTGACGTTGCGCCGCAGCTCCACCACCGGCTGAGCCACGGGCGCCCAGTCCGCCTCCGTCAGCAACACGCTTTTGGCCAGCACTGCAACCTGCGCACCAGCAGGCGGATGCGCGTGTTGATGTTATTCAAGCAGGAGCCTCCCTACCCCCCTGTCACCAACTCCTTACTTCAGCTTGCAACCACCCTTGAGCCCGCCATGTTAGTAGGCACTACCCTCAAACCAGGTGCGCACATGCGTGCGTGCGGCGTTCGTGGCAGAAGGATGGTTCGCGAGTGGGCACGGAATGCTGCCAGGACGGAGTCCTCACCCCAGCCCGCCGCACCGTGTGCCCCCGCCACACCCACCCGCACGGCTGGGTCCGCAATCGCCGTCACCAGTTGCGCCGCCGTGCTCACAAGCACCGCCCCCTCACTCGAGTAGCCCGCCGCCACCGCCGCCGCGGCAGCATCCACGCCCGCAGTGGCATTCGCTTGCAGCAGCTGACGCTGAAGTCCGCTGATATCGCTGCTGCTACTGCTGCTGCCAAAGCTGCTGCTGACACCCCCTCCTGCACCCAGCAATTGGGGGCGCGCGAGGTGCCGTGCAGACGCCCCGAGGCCGAGGGGCTCCAGCCCCAACAGCAGCACCGTTGCTAGTAGCACTTGCAGTGGTGCACAGACAGGCCGCATTCGCGGAAGCCAGGGGACCAGGCATGGGCTACTGGTAACAATTCGCCTGTTCGGGGTATAATCGGGGAGCGAATTAATAGGTACGGTTGGGATGCTGTGCGCCGAGGATGTGACTGCTCTGGCCTTTCGTTTCTGCCCGTGGCCTGATATCGCAGCTGTACCAAATATCAATTATGTTTCATTGCCCCTCCCGTTACGGCGTGGTTCTGCTGCGTCACGAGCAGAAGTCGCAGTCGAGCACAGCAGCGCCGCGTTGCTTGTTGCTTTGCACAAGCCAACTAACTATATTCAAAGTGCTCTTGGAGGGGGCAACTAAGAACGCCATTGCCACCGTTTCCAGCGAGGTACGAGGGTTAATGCGGCACAACGCAGTTAGATGATAATAGCCACTTACATTGCAGAGCCCATCACGTCGTGTAGAGCGAACGGGGCCAGGGCAATTGAATGATGTCCAGCTGGACAATAATTGCGCAGGTATAGGCATGAATGAAGCAATTCGAATGAAAGTATTGGGATTTCACCGTACGATTTCTATGAGTGTTCGTGCACTCGAATCCGGGGCCGGGGCCAAGCCCAATCTCAGCCCATACCGTAGGAGCGGACTGATCGATGGGGCGGGAGGTCCCTACAGAATACCGGCATGAACTTGCCGGGGCCCGAAGCACCCCTGGTATGCCCTATCACCGAAGCGCTGTGTGCCATGTGTGCTTGTCTACGTGTGCGTGCTGCGCTCGCCGCTCGGACCAGTTGGATGGAGCGCTGGACGCCTGGACAGCTGGTTCGTCAGGGCCTCAAGAGTGGCGACATATACAGGTGGGGGCTCGCTACTGCCCTGATGGGGGCCCCGGGGTCCTATGGGGGCGGGGCAGTGAAGTGGTCACCGCAGTACACTGTTACAGGCAGTTGCACGCCGTCCGGCAGTGTAGCTAGTGTAGCCTCGCACTCAATAAAAAGGGTACAGACATGGGCCACAGGCCACCGTGGGCCTTGCCCCTTCGCATTGTCGGACCCCATCGTGGGCTCACGCACTCCTACCCCAGGTGAGCACACATGGATTGGGGTCCCCAGCCCCTCAGAGGCTCACACCTTAAGCTCGCGCACTGACGCGACTACCCATCCACGCACACGAGACTGCCGGGAGCAAGCCATGCATACATGTGAAAAGCAACTATTGTTCGAGTGAAGAATGGACGCGCAACTTGAAGTGATGGTACAATGGCACGCCAAGCAATTAATGAATGGTTGGGCATGGAAAAGGTACGCATGCAAGCCGCAGTTCACCCGCCCGTAGTCTGCCAGCTAGCGCCGCTAGAGCCAGCTGGCACACAACGGACCCTTGGCGCCCACTGCCCGAACAGCCTGACGGCGCCGTGCCAAGCGCCGGCCCCTTTACGCTGATAGCAGCGTAAAGGGTCCGGCGCTGGAACCCCCAGTAACGGGGGTGGGGCCCTCCACCCCAACGGCCCCGTTACGCTGGCTCGCCTGCCATAGGGCCGCCCCCCGCGCCCGCGACTGTTTACAAAGACAAGGTGCAAATACAACTTCTGCACGGCAAAGGGCACCACGGCGTCCCCGACACACAACCTGCCAAGCAGCGGCGCACCCATAACACAGGTCAACACTATCGCAACGGTGTGCAGCACGCAGAGTTCGAATGGCTTAGCAAGGAGAACCGTACAAGAGTACCTCTGCCTAAGCGCTGCTACGCGCCTCACACAGCCCCAGACCCCTCGCCCCGGTCAAGCGCTGCAACCTCAGTGCGGCTGCGGCGCCTGTGCTGGCGGCTCCGCCCTCGGGTGCGGCTGCGGCTGCAGTGGCGAGTGGTGGTACACAAGGCCGGCGTCCGACGCCGCGTGCACCGGCGCCCGGTGCATCGCCGGCCCCGCCGCGATCGCCTGCGCATCCGACACGCGACGATTCAGCCCCCGCCCGGCCACTGGGCTGATCCCGGTTCCGCTCCTGCCAGGCGATGGTGAGCTGGTGCCCGCCGCCGGCCCCAGGGAAGGGCCATCCCCGTAGTTGCCGCGGCTGGCACCCTCGGGCGCACTGGCGGGGTGCGCTGGCGCTGCCCGTGCTGGGCGGCCCGGGCTGGGGCTGGCGCCCGCCCTGGGCGGCCCGCGGCCGGGCATGAACCAACCGCCCGCGCCCTCCGCGCCGCCCACTGGCATGGCGGCCGGTGGCGCGTGCGGCTCGCCGCCGGGGCGAGGCGGAAGCGTGGCTGCGGGGAAGCGCGCGGCGGGCGGGGAGGCCGCGAAAGCTGCGGCTGGAGCGGGGGCGCGCAGCAGTGCGGAGCTGGGCCCCTGGTGAGCTCCGGATGGGGAGGCCAGCGTGGGCTCAGCCCGGCTGCTGCTCCCGCCCCCGTCTGCGAGCAGGTTGCGCCGCCCGCCCACCATCGTGGCGGTTTTGAACGGCGCCGCGCGCTCCCCTGCTGCCGCCGTGACCGCAGCAACGTCCGTGCCAGCCCGCGCCAGAGCGGCGGGGGACGACAGCGACGCTGCCGCCCCTCCCGCCGCCGCTGCACCAGACGGCGACTTCGCCAGGAGCGTGGATACGCCAACTACGGAGCGCTCCCGCAGCGCCGCCTCAGGCGCGTCGTGGCCGGGCCACCCCGGAGGCTTTACGCCGACCTGCCGGAATGGCGGCGGCTCCTCAAGCGGCGGCTCTTCATCCCAGTCCCCGACGGCGCCGTGCGTGCCCGCCGGGGACAGCACGACGCCGCTGGCGGATGCGGCGCCGCCCGCTTGCAGCGTGCTCCTGCGCATGGGCGACATAAGCGCGCCAGCGCCGCTGCGCACGACGCCTGGAAACGGCGCTGCGGGCGCGTCAGGCTGCGCGCGCGAGCGGCCCGGCGACGCGGCTGCCGCCGGGCTGCGCAGTGCCGCGCCTGCGCCAGCTGCACCAACTGCGCCAGCTGCTGCTGCTGCGCCGGCGCCGGGCAGGAGGGCGAGGTCGACCGACATTCGGCCGGCCCCCGGGCTCACCAGCACCGAGCGGGCTATGGCGTACGGGTTCACGCCGCCGACGCGCGGCAGCGGGGCGGACCGGTTGCCGCCGCTGCCGTAGTCACTGGCGCTGCCGCCAAGCGCAGAAAACGCGTCGCCGCCGCCATCTCGGCGGATGGAGGACCAGCCCACGCCTCCGCTGCTGGCCCGGTCGCTCCCGGGCTGCAAGCCGCCCAGGGCAGAAGCTGAGACGACCCCGACGGAGGCCGCCTCGGCCAGCGACGGCGGCATCGACCGCCTGTGCGATATCAGGCCCGGCCCCGGCGAGCCCGGAGGCGAGCCGCTCGCGGCGGGGCTGCCGAGTCCTTCGCTCACGCGCCGCACGCCGACGAGTGCCGCCGGCAAGCTGCTGCTGCTGTTGGCGCCGCCCGCCAGCCGCATCTGAGTCGGCGGCTTGTAGTTGCTCGGGCCGATGACGCTGACGGCAGGCACCGCCGCGGCGGCGGCGGCGGCGGCGGAGCTGCTGCCTGACACCGGGCCGGGGCCGATGCCCGTGAAGCTGCTGCGTGAGCTGGCGGCGCTGGGGCTTGGGGGCCCGCCAAAGTCCTCAGAGGCGCGGTCCGGCCGCACCTTGCGCGAGCCCGCGAGGAAGCGGTACGCCACCGCGCCCGCGTTGCCGCCCGCCCCCAGCGCGTGTCGGGGCGTGGTGGCCTCCCCATGCGCCGAGTGGTGGTCGGGCCCGGCGCGCGGCGACCCTGCTGCCGCCGGCGCCGGAATGCCTTCGGCGCCGGCCGTGGCGCGTCGCGGCAGCCCGTCCACGCCCCCATCCCGTGACGGCGTGCGGGAGGCCGGCGGCCGCTGCAACGCCAGGGCGCCCTCGACCGCCGTCCAGGAGGAGCGCCGGCGCAGGTTGTCGCCACTACCGCCGCTGCCGAGGACTGCGCTCGGCGCCGCCAGCGCACCCGCTCCGGCGGCGGCGATGGCGGCGGCGGCCGCGCCGCCGCCGGCGAACTGCTCCAGGGCCACGTCATAACTCATGCGGCCGCTGCCGCCGCCACCCCGCGCGGTGCTGCGAGCGCTGCTGCCGCCGCCAGTGTGCTCGCCGCCCGTGCCGCCGTTGGCGCTGCCGGGACGCGGCGTCAGCGACAGAGCCTTCCTGAAGGCGTTCTCCATCACCGCCGCGAAGCTCCGCCGCGGCGTCTGTCGCGACGACGACACGCGCGCGTCATCCAGCCCGGCTCCCGCGCGCTCGCGGCCAGCGCGGCCACTGCGCCCGTTGCCGCGGCGGCCGCCGCCCCGGCGGCTATCGCCGACTTGCGCGCGCGCTCCTCCTCCTCCGACTCCTCCTCAATCGGCGCCGCCAGGCTGCGGCCCGCCTCGTCTTTCGGCACGAAGTACGCGACCACGCCACGCGGCGACACCACGACCTCGCGCTGTTCGTCCGCGGCCGCCGCGGCGGCGATGGCGTCGCCGCGGGCGGTCAGCTGGTTGCCGTCGGCGCCGGCCGCGGCCGCGGCCGCCGCCGCGTCGGCGGCGGCGGCGGCGCCTGCCAGCTCTGGCGGCACGGGCATGGGCTGCCAGCTGACCCAGAAGTCCTCATTACCGGCAGCAGGCGGCGCGGAGCCGGGGCGCGCCGCTGCCGCCGTGGGCGCGAGCTCCAGGTGCTTGACCGAGACGCCCTGTGCACAGGGCGGGCGTGAGACGGGACAGGCCCGTGTTTGAGGTGGTTCGTGTTGTTGAGGACTATAGATGCTAGGGCTTGGTGCACGGCAGCGCGCGGGGGCTGAGTAGTTGGCTCAAGGTCGTTCTAGCATGAGGTCTAAAAGAGGAGCGCCCGCAGCTCACCGGCTCTTGCTCCTCGCGCTTCCGCTTCCGCCGACGCACCACCACAACCGCCGCCACCGCGCACGCCGCCGCGGACACCAGGGCGCCCACCACGGCCGCCGCGATGACGATGGCGATCGGCAGCCCGGCCTTGCTACCGCTGGCAGGCGCGGCGGCCGTCTCCGTGTTGGGAGAGGCCTGCGTGATGCCACCCTGCACGGCAGTCGTGGAAGCAGAACAGAACGGACCAGATCAGACCAGACATACCAGGACAAAAGGGAGACGTGTGAATGCGTGCGGGGTGCAGTCCGTGTGTGCATGATTTTGGGCTGAGTCCCCCCAGCGAAGCGTTCCAGGGGGGGGGCGAAGCCCCCCAGGAACACCCCTGTCCGTGCGTGGCTGCGTGGCTGCGTGCGTCGGCAAAACATAGCATACTGGCGCAAACCGCGACTGCTACGTATTAGTATTTGTTAATGCCTATTGCATGTAAATAGGTGGCGGGGAAAATTCGGGCGGAGTGAGAAGTGCCTTCGCGCTTCCATGGACAAATGACTTTCGCGAGGTCGCGAGGAAAGCATCCGGTGCCCGCTGATATGCAGTCTATAAGGCGAACTATGTCGGCGGCAAGCTAAGCGGGGAAGTATATCGAAAGCTTTGAGCGACCTGCCGAGCCATGCCTGCCGACGCGCCAGAATGCCGAGAAGGTCGCCCCCGCCCCGCGCCTAGCCCTTTGAGCGTGGGGCGCTGGAAGGATGTTGCCTATGGCAGGAGGCTAGAGAAAGTCTTGGGGTGTTTGGTATCGTGCCACGGCATGCACGGGAAATCCCGCCCTGGCCCCAACCCGGGTGTCCTTCGCCACGCGCCTGTGCTTCGTAGGGGCATGAGGCTCTGGGGCCGTTACATGCCTACTAGCTCCGAAGCATACGGGGGCTCAGCCCATTTTCCAGCTGTACAAAGCTGACACCCCTTGTCATCGAGCTCCGTGCAGCTACGGTATACGTCGGTTCTAATGCGGTGACCGTCCAACCCTTCACGCATCAAAGCCACCAACCAGGACCATGCCCTGACGCTGACCTGCAGCGGGGGCGGCTCCGCCGCGCCGGCGGTCGCCAGCACCACCTGGCACGCCACGGAGCTGCCGGCGCCGCCCAGCGCGGTGGTGGCTGTGAAGCTGCTGGAGCCGCACACGCTCGCCAGCGCGGTCGTGCCGGCCGCCGTCAGCGCCACCTCCCGCGACACCGTCACCTGCGCCACAGACACAGGAGGGACCGGGGCGTGGCGATTGGGGCGTGCGTGCGGCTGCCCTGCGGTGTGGCATGCACCGTGCACACAGACTGCAACCGCAGCGCGCAGAGTCCGCAGTAGTGTCTGGGCGCGGCGTCGGCATGGCAGGGTCAGCGGTCCGGTTCATGAACCGCGATCACACACGGCATGTACGATTCGGATTGCAACCAACATGGGCACCGACCTGCGTGGTGGCTGTGATGTCGCTGTTACTGGCGGGCCCACACAGCATGAGCCCGCCGGCCGTGCCGTTGCCGGCCGCCGCCTCCTCCGCCCAGGCATCCAGCGTCTGCCGCAGCCGCGTCTTGTAGAAGTCTCTGTTGTTCAGCTCCGCAGCCGGCAGATTCAGCACCGCCACCAGCTGCAGGCTGCTGCTGTTGCCGGCGCCGGCGGCGGGGCACATGCCGTTTGCGGCGCTGCTGGTGCTGAGTGTGGGCGTGGATGCGGCTGCCGTCTGGAGCAGCACGCGGCGGCCAGGGGCCACCTCGTCCACGCCTGCGCCGGCGCCAAGCTCGGCACCAGCAGCTGTGTCGCGAGCGGCGTATCCGGCCTCATAGTCATAGTAGTCGCCGGCTGCAGCTACTGCTGTCGCCGCCGTTGACAGCTGCGGTTGCTGCGTCTGCGGCTCCTCACGCGTCCCACCCAAGGCTGCCACACGCCTGCGTCGGCCGGGCTTGTCGCTGCTGCGTAAGGACCTCCGCCCGGTGGCGTTGGTGCCCACGGCCGCCGACCCAGCAGAACTTGCATCACTGCCGCTACTGCCGCTGCTACTGCCGCCGCCGGCCCCTGTACTGCCGCTGCACGTGACGTTGGCCAGGACGGCATCGCTGATGTTGGCCCTGGCCACCAGCTCCGACCTGAACGCCTCCAGAAAGCCCGGGTTGCAGCCCACGGTCACGTTCACCACCTGACCCGTGCGGCTGCTCACGAAGCTGGCTGTAGCAGTGGCGGTCGTTGCATCTATGGCGGCTGTAGCGGTCACCTGCACCGGCACCGACAGCGTTTCCCCGGTCACGTTGACCTGTTGCGCGCCTGGGAACAGCGCCGCGAGGGCTCCCGGTGTCGGGGCTGCGTCGGTCGGCACCGAGACCGTTTGAGTTACGGTCAGGAAGCCGCTGGCGCCGGCTGCGGCTGTCGTATTGCCATCCGGCAGTACGTAGTCGGGCGGGATGGTGACGGCCGGCAGTACGTACGGCGGCGGCGGCGGGTGCGGCGGCCGCGGCGACGGCGGCGCGGGGCTGGGCGGCGGGCTGGGCGGCGGCGACGGCTGCGGCGGCGCGGGAGGCGGCGGGCTGGGTGCCGTGGGAGCGGCGGGCGGCGGAAAGGGGGAGGGGGGGGGAGCGGGTGGGGAGGGCGGGCGGGGGGGAGGTGCGGGTGGCAGAGGCGAAGGCGGCGCCGGGCTGGGAGGCACCGGCGGTGCAGGGCTGGGCGGTGCAGGGCTGGGCGGCGCTGGGCTCGGGGGCACCGGGCTGGGCGGAGGCGAGGGCGGTTGTGGGCTGGGTGGGCGTGGAGAGGGTGGTACCGGACTGGGAGGGGTCGGTGAAGGCGGAGCAGGGCTGGGTGGTAAAGGGCTCGGCGGCGCAGGGCTGGGAGGTGCAGGACTGGGAGGCTCGGGGCTGGGCGGCATCGGGCTCGGCGGCGCAGGGCTGGGAGGCTCAGGGCTGGGAGGTGCCGGGCTGGGGGGATCCGGGCTGGGCGGAGCAGGGCTGGGCGGGACCGGGCTGGGTGGCGCTGGGCTGGGCGGCGCAGGCAAGGGTGGCTCCGGGCTAGGAGGTGCAGGCGAGGGTGGAGCAGGGCTGGGAGGCTCAGGGCTGGGAGGTGTGGGAGATGGCGGCAAAGGAGGGGCGGGGCTTGGGGGCTCCGGCGAAGGCGGCATGGGGCTCAGCGGGGCTGGCTACCGCAGCTGTAACTGCGGCGACCGCAGCTGCGGTAGCGGCTGCGTCGTCGACTGCTGCCCATGCATATGCGACTCCTGCTGGTACACGCGCGGCGACTGCACCACCACGACCGGCAGCTCCTCCGCCCACACCTCCCCGGGCTTCAGAAACAGGCTCTGCAGCACGCCGTCCGCTGGGCCCCATCTGACGCTGCCCGCCGCCCCCAGCGGCACGACCGCAGACGTGCTGTGCCGGCGCGCCGCTGCTGCCGTCGTCGTCACGCTGCGCCCCAGCACCCGGCCACCTACGCCTCCACCTCCCTCCCCGCTCGGCTCGGCGCTGTTGCCGCCGCTGCCCAGGGCTCCTGCGCTCATGGGCCCCCGCGAGGCCGCGCCGGTGCTGCTGCCGGCACGCAAGCGCTCCGCCAGCTGGCCGCTGCTGCGGACCGTGGCGATGGTGGCTGAGGGGCGCAGCACCCGCTGCAGCAGCAGCCGAGGCGAGGCCGGGACGGATGGCGCGCCGCCGCCCCGCGCCAACGCTGCCGCCTCTGCATCCAGAGTGCTGCTGCTCCCGCCGGAAGCAGGCAGGTGCAGGCGCTGTGACCACATGGGAGATGAGGGGACTGAGTAGGACGCGCGGCCGCCGGCTGCGGCCACCGCGGCGGCTGCGGCGCCGCGCGCCCGGGAGGCGGCCCATGATGCGGCAGTGGCAGGTGCGCCGCTATCGTCGCTGCCGCCGCCATCATCGGCGCACGCGCCTGTCACTTCTTCGACGTCATTGGCGCGACCGCCGGCTCTGCCAGCCGCATCAAAGCTGCTGCCGCGCTGCTGCTCGGCTAAGGCCGCCACCTCCGCCGCCGGCATCCACGCACCGAAGGCACCTGCCGCCGGCCCCGCAAGCGCCTGCTGCTGCTGGCTGGCGCCGTGCCGCAGCGCGGCCCCCGCCCGGCCTGGTTCCTGGCGCTCCGGCAGATCATCTTCAGCGCCATCAGCACCCGGCTGCCCATCGCCAATGGCGTAGAGCGCGGAAGCCCACCAGGCGTGGGGCGGCGCAGTAGCACCGGTGCTGCTGCCGCCTGCCGCGGTGCCTGTGTCCGTGCCCGAGGCCCCTGCTGCTGTGAGTGATTGCGCTGCAGCCGGCGGCCAGCAGTCGAGCGAGGCCCTTTGGAAGCGCGAGTGCGGGCCGAGGCGGCTTGGCGTAAAGGGCGAGCCCAGCACGGCCTCATCATCCTCCGAGGTGGACACAAAGCTGGGGACTGTGATTGCTGGTGACCCGGCCGCTGCTGGTGGCACCTCCGCGGCGCCGGTCTGCAGCCGCATGTTGCAACCGCTGCTGCCACGCCGGCCGTAGAAGGCAGCCGAGGCGTCGCGCGCGGCCCGCCAGGCGCTGTGAAGCGCGCCCGCTGAGTCGGCTGATGGAGACGCCCCCGGGTCCATGGAGGCGGGCCGTCGCTGACCCTGCTGCATCTGCTTCAACGGGCTGTCCTCCCGGCTGCTGCATATGCTACTGCCGTTGCTACCGCCTGTGGTCGCGCCTGCCGAAACCAAGGCAGACACCCGGGCCTCCTGCTCCTCCCGCGCGACCTGCGCCCGCCAGTGCATGCCCAAGCCCAGTGCCGCCGTCAGGTGTGCGAGCTGCGGCTGCTGCGGTGGCTGTGTCGGCACAGGCTGTCGGCCCCGGCGCTCTGCGGGTGGCTGCGGCTGTATGCCTGGCGGATTCGGCAGCAGCACCGACAGCTGCTCAGCAGTCGCGTGCCCAGTGCTGATGCTGCTCCGCCGGCTGGTATGGGCTTCGGACCTGCTTGCCTGAGCCGCCCCAGATGCCGTCTCCACTACTGCTGTTTCAGAGGACCTTCCTGCATCGGCATGCCTGCCTGCAGAGGTGGCGGCAGTAGCGGCGCCACCCTGGCTGTCGCTGGCGAGTCCTCCGGCCGCTGCCTGCGCTGGCTGTAGCTGCAGCTGCTGCTGCTGATGATGACCGGCGCCCAGATGTGGCCAGAGCCCTTGCCTGCTACTGCCACCACGACCGCTACTGCCACAATCGCTGACGCGTGGGACCTCAATGTCGCCGGCTGGCGCTGCGCCGCCGTATTCGGGCCCAGGCGCTGACCAGCGCACGCGCCGCCGCAAGCCACCGCCTTCAGCCCCTGTGCTGCCGTCAAAGCTGCCTCTGTGATCCTGAGCTGTGCGAGCGCTGCTGCCGGCTGTCCCACCAATGCCGCTAACCGGCGCGACTACTCCCATTACTGCCCGCTGGTTTCCATCAGGCGCAGCCATGACAGCAGCCACCGACTGCCCTCTGGCATTGCGGCCGTCACCGCCGTCACCGCCGGCTACTAAACCCCTGCCGTCGCTGCTGCGCCGGCTGCTGAAACTAGCATCCGCCACCGACGGCGTCGGTTGCTGCCGCCAGAATGCCAGCCCTCCCAGTGGAACGCCCTGTGTGACTGGCCACGGCGCCTGGCCGCCAGCTCTGCTGCTACTGCCGCTGCTACCGCTGCTACTGCCACTAATACTTCTGCTGCTACCACTACTTTGGCGCGCGTCGCCGCTGTGGCGGCCGCTGGCGAAGCTGCGGGCGCCGGGCGCCGGCTGCTGCGGAGCGGCGGGCTCCATCACACCGTCATCATGTGGTGGCGCTGCCTGAGCCGCCGCAGAGGCGGCAGGAGGCGGGAGGTCCACCACCACAGCCGCGGCGCACAGCGCAGGGCTGCCACCATCCTCAGCACGAGCCTCTTGACTGGAAGCCGCCTCCGTTGAGCCCCGAATAGATTCTGCCTGCGCCTGCTGCTGCGCCTGCCGGCTGCGCTTCCGCCGTCGAGCCGCTGCCACAATCAGGAACACGCACCCGGCTGTTGCGACTGCCACTGCAGCAGTGGCGCCGCCCGCGGCCGCCAGCACTGTTTGCATCCGAGCGCCGTGGGAGGAGGGTGCGCTACTGATGGTTTCCGTGCCCCAGTACCCGCCGCCACTACTCCAGCCCACCACGACCTGCAACGCGGAGCGAACGGATAAACGTACTCGGCACATCATTTTTTGCCAAATGCACTGTAGAGTGATTCTGGCGCACGCTCACAACCGAGCAAGCAGAGGTACCAAGCATGCTCCTATACCGCACCCACCGGTGCTCCAGTTTGCACCCTGCACGCAGCGCTGGCGACGGATGCTGTGAGTGAACCTGGCACAACTTCAGGTGATTGGTTGTTTGTGCTGTCGCTACTGCTGTTGCTGCTGCTGATGCTGTTGCCGCCTCCGAAGACGGCCGCGGCGGTGGGCGCCAGTGCACTTGCCCCGCACAGCGGTCCCAGCGCCGCCACTCCTGCCGCCGTGAGCGGCACGCTCCGCGTCACCACCACCTGCACGGGCACGTGCCGCGTGCGCGAAGCCAAGCCAGCCCAGCGCAGAGACAGCTGCAGCAATTTGAGCCCAGCACTCGACCAGTGTGTGATGGGCTGGAGCTGACTGCGCCTAGCGGCCATAGCGACGGTGGCCGATTCGGCGGTCGATCAAAACTAGGAAAAGACAGCGCGCACCCACCTCGAGCACCTCCGACACGTCTCCCGCGCTGGGCAGCCCACAGAGCACAAAGCCGCTGGTGCTGCTGTTGTCGGCGGCAGCCGCCTCCTCCTCCGCCCAGGCAGCCAGCGTCTGCTGCAGCCGCGTCTTATAGAAGTCTGTGTTGTTCAGCTCCGCGGCCGGCAGCTTCAGCACAGTCACCAGCTGCAGGCTGCTGCTGTTGCTGGAGCCCGCCGCGGCTGCTGGGCACATGCCGGTCCGGGCGGCCGCGTCCTGCTGCATCAGCTCACTGCCTGCTGACGCCCCATGATCAGGGATGGCCGCCGCTGCGCTGAGGGCATTCCCGCCTGCTGCGTAGTGGTCCTGGCTGTCGTATCTGTCGGCTGGGACATCCGCGGCATGCAAATCTGCCACCGGCTGCGGCCCTTGCAGCTCCTCCTCCTGCTGCGTCTGCGCTCGCGCGAGCGGAGGTTCGCCGCTGCCGCTCAAGCCGCGCAGCGAGCGCCGGCCGGTGGCGTTGTGATCAGCAGCCCCTGATGTACTGCTGCTGCACGTGACGTTGGCCAGGACGGCATCGCTGATGTTGGCCCTGGCCACCAGCTCCGACCTGAACGCCTCCAAAAAGCCCGGGTTGCAGCCCACGGTCACGTTCACCACCTGCCCCGTGCGGCGGCTCACGAAGCTGGCTGTGGCGGCCGCGCCGGCGGTGAAGGCTGTAGCACGAGCCACCTGCACCGCGGCGGACACGGTCACAGCCGCCACGGTGACGTTGGCTGCCCCAGGAAACAGGGCAGCCAGGGCTGCTGCCGTGTCTGAAGCTGACGTCAGCAAGGGCAGCCCGCCGCCCGCCCCCAGCTGCAGCTGGTACGTCTGCGCCAGGACCAGCACGGCCCCCGCGACGCCGACCTGTGGCGGCGGTGACGGCTGCGACGACGACGAAGCGGGTGCGCCACCACCGCCCGCCGTACTGCCGCTGCTGCCGGTGCCGGTGCCGCCGCCGCTGCTACCGCTACTGCTGCTGCTGGAGTTGCCGCCTGTACCGCCCGCCAGGTACGACAGGGGCAGGCCGGACCAGAGGCTGAGGTAGGAAGCCAGCGGCGCAAGCAGTGCGGGCAGCGGCGGCGGTCGCAGCCGCACCGGCGGTACTCCAGACGCCCCGGGGTGCATTGGAGAAGGCGGCGTGGGAGGTCCCGGCGGGAGCAGTGGTTGCGAAGGCTGGGGCGGGAAGGGCGACGGTTGAGCTGGCGGCGGGGCCGGCGGTAGCGGCGGCCCTGGCGGCGGTCGTGGAGGCGCTGGCGAGGGTGGCACCGGTGGCGCGGGGCTTGGCGGCACCGGCGGTGGGGATGGAGTAGAAGGGGGCGGGCTGGGTGGAGCTGGGGGGTCCGGACTTGGAGGCCGCGGCGTCGGTGGAGCGGGAGGGTGCGGGGGCGCCTGGGGAGGGCCTGGCGGCTTTGGAGGTCCCGGGCTTGGTGGCCTGGGACTGGGCGGCGCCGGGCTGGGTGGTACGAGTGATGGCGGCTGTGGAGAGGGCGGAGCGGGCGAAGGAGGGTCCGGCGTTGGCGGCCCTGGGCTCGGCGGCTGAGGGCTAGGCGGCGCCGGGCTTGGAGGTGCGGGTGACGGCGGCTCCGGGCTCGGAGGGGCAGGCGTAGGCGGCTCAGGGCTGGGCGGCGCCGGGCCGGGAGGGCCGGGACTGGGCGGCGCAGGGCTGGACGGCGCAGGCGAAGGAGGCCCCGGAGAGGGAGCTGGGCTGGGCGGCGCCGGGCTAGGCGGCGCCGGGCTGGGCGGCACAGGTGAAGGAGGCTTGGGGGAGGGAGTTGCCGGGCTGGGTGGCGCAGGGCTGGGCGGATAAGGGCTGGGTTGCAGCGGTGCGGGTGGCGCCGGGTTCGGGCTGGGAGGTTCCGACGACGGCGGTGGCGGAATCGGCGGCTGCGGGCTCGGCGGTACCGGCGTCGGTGGCACTGGTGAGAGAGGGCTTGGGGGGCCCGGAGAAGGAGGCCCAGGGCTGGGAGGATCCGGGCTGGGCGGTGCTGGGGACGGGGGCGCCGGGCTGGGCTGGGCGGGGCTGGGCGGCGACGGCACAGGCGGAGCTGGGGATGGAGGCTTAGGGCTGGGCGGCGCAGGTGAGGGCGGTGGCGACGGTGGGGAGGGGCTCGGAGGCGGCGGGCCGGGCGGCGCTGGGCTGGGCGGCCGGGGACTCGGCGGGGGCGCAGGCGGGAAGGGCGCGTAGCCCACCAGCCGCACAGAGTCGTACACCTGCGGGGCAGCCACAGCAGCGCTCGCACCTTGATCAACAATTCTCAGCTAAGCCCCAGCACGCCCCACAACAAACCATAGCAGGCTTGTGCGGAAATACCAGCCACCCACTAGCTACGCCCATTCGACCTGTCACCGCACCCTTCTTCACGCCCCATCCCCCACCCTTCTCCCTGACCACTGCTGCGCCTCACCTTGCACAGGCCGTAGCTACAGCGCGCGTGCTGTGATTGACCACGCTAACTCCCCCACCCTTCTGCCTGCCAGCTGCTGCGCCTCACCCCACCTTGTACGCGTTGGGCCCCAGGGGCGGGTTGGTGATGTCGAACGTGACCCCCGCCACCAGCAGCTGCGAGCCGTCGGCGGCCACCACACTGCAGTCGTACCTGGTAGATGAGGGAGTAGTGCAGGAACACGTAGGGGACCGAGCGTGAAAGTTGCGCACACTGAAAACCTCCAAGCCACTAAAACCCTAAAACCCCTCAAAGCCTAACCCGGAAAATCGGGAAGCCGCAACCACGCTCCTGAGCTCACCAGTAGGTCTGATTGCCGGTGCAGCCGCTGCTGCCGCTGCCGGTGCAGCCGCTGCTGCCGCTGCCGGTGCAGCCGCTGCTGCCGCTGCCGGTGCAGCCGCTGCTGCCGCTGCCGGTGCAGCCGCTGCTGCCGCTGCCGGTGCAGGCGTTCGCCGCGCAGCCGCTGCCCACCTTGGTGCCGTTGAACAGCTGCAGCGTCAGGTTGGCCTTGATGGTGCCTTGCTGCGGGCGGCGGCGGCGGAGGTGGCGGCGGCGGGTACGGGGAGGGCCGGAGCGCCGGAGCGCGATGCAGAGAGTTGCGTCATGCGTGGCACCAGCGGCCTGGCTACTTTTGCATGCGGTGTGTGGCGCCCTCGCAATCGGGCAACCCGTCCGTGCCGCCGCCTTCCGAGCATGCGGAACCCCTGCAGCCCTGCCCTGCACCCCTGTCCCTGCGCCCGTCTGCCCTGCAGCGCAAGCAAGCTCGGAGCAATTCGCACCCCAGCCAGCGGCAAGCAAGCGCGACGCTTCACAGCCAGCAGCAGCCTACCGCGCAGGTCATGACCAGGACGCCCACGCTGGAGGTGGCCAGCGGGGACGAGAAGGTGACGCCCACCGAGCCGGTGGCGGTCTGGCTGGCGGTGTAGCTGCAGGCGTGCAGGCGGCGAGTACCGGTACATGATTAGTTGCCGCATGGGGCGCAAGAGAAGGTCCTGAAGCCAGTTGGTGTTGGTGCACTATAAGCTGTGCAGCAGCCCTGCCCAGTAAGCTAGGACCATGCACCACGGGCAGCCTGCCACCTAGCCAGAAGCCTCACAACCAATTGCAGAAGCATCCAAGCAAAACTCGCAGCCGCCTCGGCAACTCACAGTGTGACGGCCTTGGTGGTGGCGTTGCCGCCGTCGCTGATGCAGGACAGGCCCGAGCTGTAACTGGGCGCGCCCGCCAGCCCGCCGCCGGCCAAGCCGCTGGCGTCCTTGACGTTGGCGCTGCCGCTGATCACCGCCGCGCCGGTCTGCGGTGGGCGCACCACCCGGCAGTGCGGGAGGGCGGGCGGCAGAGCGAGTGAGCCATCCTACCACCACAGGAACTAGCAACAGCTTGCAGCGCGGTGCGGGCAGCGGAGCACGCGTGATTGAGCCATCGCCAGGCAGCAGGTAGCTAGGATCGCAGCACCTGGCCCACTAGGCCCACATACACCTGTATAACCTGACCCCATCAATGCACACATCAGCTCACCGGGTACACGACCAGCTGCTGCGAGCAGTCGTACTGCGCCGCGCCGCCGCCCACCCACACGCCGCCGGAGCAGTACTGCGCCGCAGCCAGGTGGCGCGGCCGGCCGCCACTCCAGACCCCCGAGCCACCGCCGGACAGCAGAATCAGCAGGTGCAGCAGCATCAGTGGCGACGGAACGGTCCGCGACCCAGGCAGCAGCTGCAATGACGGCGGCATGCCAGCCCCGACGGCAGGCGCCGCCCGCGGCCGCCGCTGTTCAGCTTGCTGCCCGCGCGGCCGGCGGCGGCGGCACTCCCATCCGCCGCGCTGCCGCCGCGCTTGATGCTGCGCCCCACAAAGCATTTCGCCAAGCCACATTCGCACAGCACCAATCACGAGCAGCGCCAGTGCGCCTGTTGCGCGTTGCGCGCGTGCCCGGCGCGGTCGTTGCTCACAGCCAGAATGCCGCCCCGTCAATCATGCACCCTTGCCTATAATCCATCTCCATCCATTCCGTTAGCGTTCAGCTATACCGGAGCGATACGCGTGCAAAAGGACCCGCCGGCAAAAGAAAAAGGTGCGCTCAACGCAAACGGTTTCCTGTCAAAGTTCTGTGAACGAGCCCCAGCACTATCTTTTGCAACGATGTGTCAAACCAGAGCCAGCGATCACTCGCACGTTTTGGGAATTGCAGAGCCTCGTCACCGAATGCGTTGACCCTGCCGTTTTTGCGCTGCACAAATTCAATGCCAACCCAATGATCGCTTACAAAATTGGTTTTGGTATTCTTCGCGTCCTCGAACTAGATCTGAAGCGTATAGCGACCCCCATGACTCATGCGCCCACAAAAACACCTCGTCGCGCCGACGTTTCCGGGAAAGTGCCCGTATCATGTAGATGGCTTTTGGCCCCCGGCGTCTACACAGCGTAGATGACCCCTCCCGCGCCATCTACGCCCGGAAAATTTTCCAAGGGGCACGCCCCCGAAACCCCCAAGCCATCTACGCTCCCTGTCTAAAATACCGCCAAATCCGCCCAAAACGTCTACGCTCCGAAGATGTGCGGCCCCAAACCCCAAAAATTTTTCTCCGCCTTCGGCGGATTTGGGGCAAATTTCTACAGCGTAGATGGAAGATACGGGCACGGACTCCGGTTCCCCCCGGCCCCAAGCTCTCGCTCCGCTCCCGACTTCCCCAGCCACTTATTTGCCCGCGCGTCCGTTGCGTGCCCCAAGGAAGTGCATTATCCTGTGCACACGCACCCGGGCCCCGGTCGACCATCAGGTTAGGGCTGCACACGTGCGGTTGTCAGGCCACATCGTCTACAGGTGCACCCGCTTCTGCGAATGCCAGTCCTGCCCTCCTCCGCCAGCTGGCTTAGCCGGCGCTGCTGCGACAGGGTTGGGCGGCTGCAGCCTGGGGCTGGTCATGGCATGCTCGCGGCCGCCCGGCAACGGCACACCCACGTCTGCGTCCGGCTCCTCCTGCCTGCCACGCTTGGCCTGCTGGCCTGCACCAGCACGCAGCGCTTCACGGCTGTAGCTGCCACCGGTGACCAGGCGGCCGCGGCGGTTGTCCGCGATCGCTTCATCCGAGGCAAAGGCGTAGTGCGGAAGCGATGGCGGGAATGGGAACAGCGCCGGCAGCCGCTGCGCGCTGCTGTTGTTGCAGTTGCCCGTGCTGCTGCCGCTGGTGTGCGCTCCCGACACGGTGGTGGTGAGCGCGTCGCCGCTGTGGCTGGCTGTGCTGCTGCCGCCGTCGCTGTCCCGACCGGCGGCGCGCACCAGCTGCAGCAGCACGCCGCCGCCGCCGCCGGTGCGCTCGAGCAGCATCCGCTGCTGCGCGTGCTGCGGTCGGTCGCGGCCTGGATGCGGCACGGTTGCCTCCCTCTGCCCGCCCTCAAACCGCCCGCCCCCCTCATCAGCATCACCACTGTCGCCGCCGACTGCGGTACTACCTGGGGGCACACCCCTGCGCACCGGCGACACGGCGACCTCAGCCGAGCTGCGGACGACAGGCCGGGGCACGGCCGAGGCCTCACTGCTGGCGCCAGAGCCGCCTGCTCCTGTACAAGTCCAGGTTGGTTGGGAGCCATTTCCAGCCTCCGCTAAGTCAGCATCGTGCGGCCGCGCAGCAGCGTGCAGGTCACCTGCAGCGGAGCCCACGACACGCACGCCGGCGGCTGTGGGAAAGGCGGCAGGGGCGCTGTAAGCGCCGGACGCAAACGCCGCCGACCCCTCCGAGCGGATCCGCAGCCGATGGGGCCGGCCGCGCAGGGGAGAGCCGTAGGCGGATGACGGCGCCGTGCCGGGAGCGTAAACTGATGATCCGCTGGGAGACGGGGGCTGGCGAAAAGAATGCCCGCGTCGGCTGCTCTGGAGGCTTCCGCTGGCGCGGCTCTGGGCCGCTGGTGCTCCCGCGCGTATCCGCCGGGCCCGCACCAACCCGCCCGGGTGGGCTGGTCTGCGCGCTGGCGCCTGGCCCGCCGCCTGCCGCGCCGCCGCCTGGTGCAGCGACCTCGTCTGCCACGTCCCCTGCCCGTAGCGGCACCCCCACCTCAGAGGACCTCACGGTCCAACCCGCCGCTGCCGCCACCACACCGCGAGCGTGCCCTCGCGCGCTGCTGCCCGCCGCCTGCAGCCCGCCGTGCCCGGCGCTGCCGCCGCCAGCCGCCCCACCATCACCTGCCACCTCCGGCACGGCCGCCCACGTGATGCGGCGCCGGCGCACGGTCGTGGTGGTGGTGGTGGTGGCGCGGCTGCCGCTACCGCTGCCGCTGCCGCTGCCGCCGGCGGCCTGGCCCTGGTCGTACGGTGCTGACGCGGCTAGCGCCATTGGCGGCAGCGGCAGCTCGACGTCGCTCTCATCTGGGGCAGCAGCAGGGCCTCCGGCCCCGCCACGGCCACTGCTGTCCGCGCCACCAGCGGCCGACATCCTTGCAGCGCCTCCGGCGGCGCCGTGCAGCGACGCGGGCCGGCCGGCCACCGCGGCGCGGCCGCTGGCGCCGAGCTGGAACGGGGTCCGCAACAGCGGCGTCGAGATGCGGCGCAAAGACCGCCGCGCTGCGTCCGCAAGCCTGCTGGCTAGGCCGCCCACAGCTGCCACGGCGGACGCAGCGGCGGGAAAGCCGTCCGCAGGTCGCTCCACGTCACGCAAGTCAGCCACGGCAGCCGCGGCCACCGCCGCTTTGATGGCGCGGTGGTCAGGCGGCAAGCCGTGCCCGCCAGCGGAATTCCACCCCAACCCCGCTCCCGCTTCGCCTGCCGACGCCGTCCGCGCACGGCCGCCTCCTGACGGCTGCTGCCCGCGCCCTTCAGCCCCAGCCCGAGCCCCATGCACATCGGCCACCTCTTGCTGCCCCTCGCCACCTATGCGGTCCGCACGATAGCCGCCTCCGGTCTCGGAGGCCCTGCGGCCCGCGGCCTTGCAGTACGGCTTCGGCGACGGCAGCAGGAATGTCAGCACGCCGGCCGCCTGCTCGCCGCCCAGCTCCCACGTCCGCGCCAGCTGCCGCGCGCTGTCTGCCACCGCAACGCCTGCGCCAGCCTGTGCTGCGCTGCCAGCCCCTGCTTCTTTCCCAGCGCCGGCCGCGAGCTCGCCACACGAAGCCCGCCCCAGGTCCCCGCCGCTAGCGCGCTGTTGCAGCAGCTGCCGCTGCCGCTGCTGGTTCTGCTGGCGGCGGCGGCGCCGCCGCCACGCCACCACGCCCACGAAGCAGCTGGTCGCCACCGCGCTGACGGCGGCGATGAGGGCGCCCGCCGGCACTAGCGGCAGCAGCCGCCCCGTGACCGTGTGCGGCTATGGGGGGCTGCTTGCGGGGCCGCTCGCCGAGCTGTCGCCGGCATAGCCCACCCGCGGCACCAGCGGGTCGTGCCGAGCAGCCAACACGTGCGCACGTCCTCATTATGCGTGCGCCCACCTTCCAGTCCGACGCCCCGGACATGGGTTGTTGCCGATGTTGAAGCTGCAGCCCGACACCAGCTGCAGCACCCCCGCGTGTACCTGCGGCGCACGCGCAAAGGGACAAGGTCATACACACGTGATGCTGCAGAATTCTGGGGCGGCGCCGTGCGCCTGTGGTCCGCCAAGCCCGCACACACACACACACACACACACACACACACACACACACACACACACACAAGGGGTGTCCTGAGGTTTCTTTTGGGTTCGCAGGGGCTATCAGAGTCTCTCAGCTGTCTCGGGTCTTGCTTGCGGGACTCGTTCTCCAGTTGGGCGGGCGGGCGGGCGCAATTGTTTTGCTTGTTCTAAACCTTCGGGACGCACTACTAATACCCTTAACAATATCCCTTTCATGGGCCGGGTTGCGCGGAGCTTTTAGTTTGGGCGTCGATTCATCGGCGACAACGACCGACGCCAAGCCCGACTGGTCATCGCGACTACACCGACACGCCTCAAGACACCCTCCTCCTTCTTCCCCCCACCCCCCGCCCGCTCTCTCTACCCCCTCGTGTGCTACGCGCACCCATCACCGACGCCCCCTCTGGAGCTGGACACCGCTGTACACTACCAGACACTACATCCCCTCTGGAGCCCGCCGCGTGGACTTCTGGACACCGCGCTGGGCGCTCTGGCGCCCGCGCTACCAGGGGAGTACCAAGGATTTCACCGACGCGGCCATTGCGGCCGCGAGCATGCATGCCATCGGTGCCGCCGTGGAGCGGGGAGCGGGAGATCAGCTCCCGCCAGCCCACGGCGCACACGTGCACACACGCCCATGGGTTTGCAGCCCCGGGCCTCGGCACACACGAGCAGCGTCTCCATAACCGCCGCCCGCCACGGAACCCCATGCAGCCTACACTATATGTTTCCTCGTCGGCCCTGACTCGTCCCCTTTTCGGGCATTAATATAGTTAATGGGATGCGTGTTAGGTCATTAGATAGCTTGCCTGCTGCACGCCGCCCCCTCTCGCCACCGCCATTTCGCATGCCCGTGACACTTCCGCACTGCCGCCCTATGTCTTTAGATTTTGCTCTCGCCTATAGGTGAGAACGGATATGGAGTGAACGAGACTGGGGGGAGTTGTGCCCGGTAAACGTTTTTAGCGCGTCGCCGATGCGGTGCATAGCAACGCACTGGGCGCACGTCGGGGTCAGGTCGTTCGTCGATCGCCCGATGGGTTGGGTTACAGGCAATTTGCGGGTAAGTATGACTACCGAGGCAACAGCTCCAACGCGGAGCTCGGTGTAAGTATGTAACAGCGACCATTGCTGGGCGGGTTTGGTTTCCGTGTGTTGTCCAACACACACACACACACACACACACACACACACACACACACACACACACACACACACACACACACACACACAGCCCGCCCGCCTGGCGGTCATCTGGCACCCCCCAGTTTGGTTTAGCTTGGGCTAGTGTTCACAAACCACCAGTCCACCCCACCCCACCCCCACCCCGTCCCCACCAATAGGCCGCACTGGCTGTGCAGTAGGCGCCGCTGGAGCACGAGTCCGCCGGGCAGGCGGTGGAGACGGCGGTCCCGTTGGGCAGCGTCAGCGTCAGGTTCGCCTGGATGTAGCCTTGCTGATTGGCGTGGACAGAGGGTTGGAGGGCGTGGAGCTGTGTTGGTTTGATGGAGGTCGAACCGGGGCACGGACGGAGGGGCAGACGGGGCACGGAAGGAGTGGTGAGTCCGTCCAAGCCCTGCAGCCCTTGCATTCGTGGTGCTGGCATGACGGGCCCGACTCACCTGACACCCATAGTTGAGCACCCCGACCGCGGAGGCGTACAGCTGCGCCGAGAAGGTGACCGTCACGTAGGTCGAGACGCACTTGTTGACCGTCCATCTGCACATGGCCCGGGTGCCAGCACGGGTATCGGTGCGGACGTACGTGACAGGTTACCAAACGATGGATACATGCCACGAGGCCAACCCCATCCATACGTCGACTCGCCCCCTTTCCTCGCTGTTCCCCCCGCTGGCGGTGATTGGATAATGGTATGGCCTTTATCGGCGTCGGCGTGGCCCGGGACGTGTCTGTGTGCTTAAACCCTTGGCGTGCCAGCCCCGCTGCGCCACGGCAACTCGAACGCTGCCCACCCCAGCGCCAGCGCCTCGCCCCGCACTCACAGCGTGTTGGCCTGTCCGTCTGTCCGGCCTAGCTGCTGGTGTTTCTCAACACCGTCACCTGTGGCACGCCGGCTGTCCTGTCCTGTCCACTCTTGTTCTGTCCGGGTCGGGTCGGGTCGGGCGTGGTCGGGTCGGACGCGCCGCCCGCCAAGCAGGGGCCGCCGGCTGCGTACTGCGGCGCGCCCAGAATGCTGCCTTTCAGGGAGGTCGAGCCGACGCTCTGGGTTGACGCGTAAAGCGTGGTCGGCGTCGAAGCGCAGTCGTAGAGCGGCGTGCCGCCACCAGCCCAGGCGCCGCCGGCACAGTACTGCGCGCCAGCAGGCGCCAGGGCGATGGCCAGCGCTGCGGCCAGCGGCAGGCATCCCGCCAAAGTTCTGCGCACCGAGACCGCACCCATTCTTATCCTGGCATCTTCAATGTATATGAGCAGCAAGGACTGTAGTTTTTAGGGTTCAGCGACTATGCCTATTGCCTAAGCTCTGAAGGACCCGCGGGACCTGCGTGCCGCGGCTGCGCGAGGCTGCCCGAGAAGGAATATGAGCAACAAAACATTTGAATGCTTACCAGCCAGTAGGGTCAGTTTGGCTGGAGGCCAATGGCCGGCCAAACTCAGCTGTCATTTCCGCCGAGTTCATGTCGGCTAGTCATTCCGCCTCCGTGATGTCGGGCTACAAGCATTCTAAGTAATGGCAATTATCTGCGCCTGACAGCCCCGGCCAGGCTGGGGGCACGCGCGTCAAGCACTTCCGCTGCCTCGTCTCCGCTAGGTGCGAAATGAAAACCAGTTTGATGCAGCAGCGACTTGATAAAGATTGCGTTTAGCAATGAGAACAAGCAGCCGGTTGCAGTCTTTGGCAAAGACCGACCTCCGAACTCCGAAGTGTAAGCCGCACCGCTCAGGTCAAATATCTCGCAGTCATTCTTCATGGTGCCAAAACCTCTAAGAGATTTCTGCGAGAAACGGCGAGCAAAGCACACTCCTGCATGGCAACCCGCACCCACACCCGACCGTGCACGCCATCACAGTGCGCCACCTCCCCTGGTGCGCCATGTGTGATACGGCCACAGCTGCGACCCAGCAACGCACCATTCTTCTTGGCCCCAGCGCGCCGCAACTTCACGGCGTGCACCAGATCGCAAGTTCGCACAACTGACATACATCCGCACGCCCATCCACGTCCCTGACCCTTGCCCCTAATCTTCATCATCCGGCCGCTTCGCCCGTCGTCTACGCAGTCTTCAGCGATTTGCTCGCAATCTCGAATACATTCTCACTCAGGCCCGGGGCCTCCAGGATCCGCTGCAGCTGCGCCTTCATGAGCGCCTGGCGCGGCGGGTCGTAGCGGCGCCAGGAGCTGAAGGGGGCCACCAGGCGGGCCGCCACCTGTGCGGGCGGAGCGAGGGTTCGGACACCGTGCATGTACTGGTTACCGAGACATTGCCGTACTGCATGCAGCCAATCGCTGACGCGAGTTCCAGGGATCGCAGGCGCAATGCCAACACACACACACACACACACAGGGTTGGCTAGGGTTGGCGTGACGGCGACGCTAGGACATTGACGGCATGGCAATCAGACCTCTTCTCATTTTGTGGCTGCCCATAGGCGTATTCTGCCCTGTGAGGGAAGGACTTCGGTAGTTTGTGCCCCAGTGTGCTTGCTGTGCAGTTGCCTTGACTACGTGTGCCTGACTTGGTTTGGTGCATGACCTATTGCTAGTCGAACAAACAATGCATAGCGACAGTGCCGGCTCACAGAAGTCGATGAGGGTATGCCAACAGGGCAGAAACGGCGGGTTACTCCGCAACTTCGCGCATATGCTTGGGAGACACGCACTACCAGACTATGCGAACACTACTGTGCTGGAGCCTGGCTCCAGCGCTGGTTAGTTGTTCAGGACACTCGATCACGAGGTTCTATCAAGCAACTGTAAACCGTAGTTACACACACACACACACACACACACACACACACACACACACACACACACACACACACACACACACACCGCCGCCGTCATCACCGTCACCGACAAGAGTGCCTCCACGCTCCAGCTGGTGTGCAAACGCCACTATGTCCGAGCCCTCCTGCAAGACCTTGGCGTGCCCGTCCCACCTCCACCTCCCGGCACCAGCGTCCTCAGCCCGGCCCAAGTCCCCCTCCTCCACGCAGCCCTTCAACATCCCACGCCCCCTCCGCCTCCCCCTCCCCCTCCCCCGCCCCAGCCCGCCCTCGTCCCCCCGCCGCCACACGCCTTCCTCCAGCCTCCCCCTCCGCCTCCCCCTCCCCCTCCACAGCCCGCCCTCGTCCCCTCGCCGCCACCCGCCTTCGTCCCCCCTCCACCACCCGCCTTCGCCCCCCCACCCGCCCTCGTCCCCCAGCCGCCGGCCGGCCTCGCCCCCCCTCCCCCAGCCGCCCTCGTTCCCCAGCCCACGCCCCCAGCCGCCCTCGTCCCCCAGCCCCCACCCCCACCCGCCTTCTTCCCTCCCCCACCCGCCGCCATCCCCCCACCCCCGCCCGCCCCCTTTCCCCCTCCCCAGCCCGCCGCCACCCCCGCCGCCCAGCCACTACCCGCCTTCAGCCCCCCTCCGGCACCCGCCGCCGCCCCACCCCCCCATCCCCCGCCGTCGCCGCCCCGCCCACTCCCCGGTGGGATCCCCGCCCCGGCGGTCTGCCCGCCTCATGGCCACCGCCGCCGCCACCCACAACCACGTCCAGCACGCCGCCGCCCCCACCGCGCAGCCTGCGGCCCACGCCGCCGCCCATCCCGCCGCCCGCCCCTGCCATCCCAGCCCCAGCCCCAGCCCACGTCCATCCTGCCGCCACCCCTGCCGCCCATGTCCACACCCACACCCCCGCCCCCGTCCAGCACGTCGCCGCCGCCGCTCCTGCGCCCGTCCAACCCGCTGGCGCCGCCGCCCCTGCCCAGCCCGCCGCCGCCGCCGCGGCCGCACCCGCCGCCATCCCCGCGCCTGCCCCCGCCGCCGCCACCCCCACCCCAGCCCCTGCCGCCGGCCCCGCGTACTACCAACGGGTATCCCCTGCGGACGTCGCCGCCCACTTTGCCACGGAAAACGCAGACTTGGCCCGCTGGAATTTACAACTCGACGCCAACCAGCCCATCGCGTACTATGCCGGCACCCTCAAAATACACAAAACCCCTCCGGCTATGCGCTTCCTCGCCTGCTCCCACGCCTGCCCATCCACCTTCCTGGCGGACCTGGTCACCGCCGTTCTCCGCGCCGTCGCCGCATCTTCCACGGATGTGTGGCGTGCCAAGTTCGGCAGCGACCCCTGGTTTTGCCTATCCTCTTCTGACGTCATCGACATGGTGCATGCGTACAACGCATATGGTTACAGCGCTACCACCGACCCACAGACTGGCTACGAGTTCGCCCTGCCTGCCGCTTACGACTTCGAACGCTTATACACCAACATCCCTCACGACGACCTGTGCACCGCCATCAGCCAGCTCCTGGCCGCCGCTCTACCCGCCGGCACCACTGGCATCCGTGTGTCGACACGGGACCCCGACCCCAACAAACCCGGCGACACCCATCAGCACACCGCTAATTTCGTCACCCGTGTCCCTGGCGCCCGCGTCACCTCCCCCTCCGATTCACCACCCACCGCTTCTTCCTCCCCCACGAATTTATGGCCGTCTTCCGCTCCCTCATCACCTCCACCTTCATTCAGTTCGGCCCCGTCCTTGTCTTAGGGAGCCGTGCGTCCGTCGTGTTTTGTGTTGCGGTTCTAGCGTGTGGTCGGGTGGGCGCGCGGGCGGGTGTGGGATGGGTACCAGTTAGCCCTGGGCCCGGGTGGGATGGGGACCCTGGTTTCACGTGCGTTTTTGGTAGGTGGGACTTGTCGGCTATGGGTTGCTACGGGGTGGAGTGGGGTGTTGGTTGTCGCGGGGTCGCCTCGGGGTTCGGGTGCGGTCTACCCCGTGTGGTGTCCGGTCCCTCCGCCGCTGCGCGTTAGCTGTAACGCCCCAGCCTGCCACCCCGTCCGCCCCGCTTGTCCTTGCCCTCTCCGCCGACGTGGCCTCTGCGGCCACGCGCATATCTAGATAGACTCGGTGACGCCGTGGAGCGGGGAGCGGGGGATCAGCCCCCGCCAGCCCACGGCGCGCACACACACATACCCACACGCACACACGGGATAAAGTTATGGGCGGACTCCGGGGTACAGGCGCCGCGTCACTCCGCTTGCCTCGTCAGCCCCGATCCGGGTCTCTGCAACCGCCGCCCGCCAAGCGCCTCCATGCCGCCTCGCGCTATTTGGCTCCGCGCGAACCCAGCCTCGTTCCCTTTCACGGGCATAGCTAGTGGACGGGCTTTGGGATGCGTGTTAGGGCCTTAGATAGCTTGCTTGCTGCACGCCGCCCCCTTCCGCCACTGCCATTTCGCTTGCCCGTGACACTTCTTTGCTGCCACCCTATGCCTTCTGTTTCCCTCTCGCTTATAGGTGAGAATGGATATGGAGTGGACAAGAATTGGGGGAGTTGTGCCCGGTAAACGTTGTAGCGCGTCGCCGACGCGGAGCATGGCAGCGCATGCGGGTGCACCTCGGAGACGCGGCTGAATGCCAAACGCCCGGGTAGGGGGTTCCAGGCAACAAACGCGGGTGAGTATACTCAAGTGACAACTGGGGCTACACCGACAACCGCGGAGCTCGGTAACCGGCGTAGGTATTTGTACGTAACTGCGTGCGCGTGAAGGCGGCTTTTGTTCCGTATGGTGTGGTTTTGTGTTTAACACACACACACACACGCGTGTTTGGCGGGTTTGGTCCGTCTGTTTTTGTTGTTTAACACACACACGCACATCAAAGAAGCGAGCTCAAACATGCACTATCGAGAACCGATGGCCGCCGCACCTGGTGGTTGATGCCATCCACTCGCAGCACCGCGTCGGCCAGGAAGGCGTAGCCGCTGCCGTCGGCGGCGTGGAAGTGCGCGGGCGAGTGGCTGAAGCCCAGCAGCAGCGCGTAGCAGTTGTTGGGGTTGGAGACGTTGAAGGCGGGGTGCGAGGTGAGCGCCCGCACGCGCTCCAGGTTGCCGGGCGCGTTGGAGCCGGCCTGCGGACGGGCGGGGCGACGGGGACGCCAGGGAGAAGCACGGTTTGGAGGGCGTCCCAGGCCCCACTTCTTTCTTGGGATCCGGCGAAGTAGAGCAGTGGCACCCGCGCATTCAAAAACCAGGAGCTGGCTGAGCCAGCCGTCTGAACCCACGCCGGTGAATCCCAATTGCTCCAACGCGCACCACGCACAGCAGCCGCACCGCCGCGGCGCCGCCCCCCCCCCCGTGCCGCCCACCTGCAGGCCCAGCCACTTGAGCAGCACCAGCGGGTCGGCGCTGAACTTGTGGTGGAAGGCCGCCAGCGCCGCCTCGCGCTCCGGGCCCGCCAGCTCCACCAGGCAGCCCAGCGCCGCGATCTCGTCCGTCATGTTGGTGGCCGCCCTGAGCGGGCCGGTGCGTGGCACGTGATAGATAGATTGGGTGTGTGCGAGGGGGGACAACATTGCAGAGCCCAATGTGCATGAAAGCTAGGAGGAGAGCGCGGCCTATGGGATTAAAGGAAGGGTGTGGTGTGACATGATGAGCGCGACAGTGCAAACTGGAGGGTAGGGGTGGCGGCAGGGTCCGCTGTCGCCCTCCCGTCCGTCCCCCGTCCGCCGTCGCCCCGCACCTGAAGCGGCTGGCCAGCTCCGCGGTGATGGCGGGGTCCTCCAGTGTGGACAGCAGCGCCAGCGCCCGGTTCTTGAGCGCGCGCCGGGCGCAGGCGGCCGCGGCGTACCTGCGCGCGTGAGCGCGGGCGTAAGCGCGTGCGAGCAGCCCAGGCAGGCGTGACGCAGTGATGGCACAGGGCAGGCGGCTCGTGATGGCGACGCAAGGGCATCCCGCGTACCACCCAATCTGCAGTTCGCCGTCCAGTCAGTCAGAAACATCGACCCACGCACCGCACACCAACACGAACACCACCCTGACCAAGCCGCATCCGCAAGTCCACGCAGCCGTACGCCCGCATCCCCCGACCCTGCCCGTCCACCTGCCTGTAGGGCTGCTCGGGCGGGTCGCTGTTGTCCTTGACCGCCGCCTGCAGCTCCGGCCGCAGCGCGCCCGCCAGCGCCCGGCTGAGCGCCTGGCGGCAGGCGTGCAGCAGCGGCGGGTCGGCGCCGCCCTCCACACCCTCCATCAGCTCGTTCACTGCGGCCGGCAGGAGCGGCATGTGGCAGGGGGGTTGGGAGTTGGGGGGCTCGGGGGTTGAGGGTTGGTGAGTGGGGTTTGCGGGTTGTGTCGTGTGTCTTGGACAGCAGGGATCCCCACGAGGGCTCCCTCACAAATGTCATCCTACGGTGTTTGCGCACTCGACGCACGTGTGGGCAGTGAGATGGCCATGGCCTTGAAGCTGCCGTCCAGGGCCTGTGGATGGGGCACGTGTGTACGAGTGTTGTGTTGTGTGGGCGAGAGCGTGTGTGGAGTGGGGAGTGGGTCTGTCCAGCGATGCCTATCCAGGGTGCCCGCACTGAATGACCCGGCGCACGTGGCAATGCGGTACACACTGTTGGCACCCACCGGGTCGGTGATGACGGCCCGGTACGCCGCCACCAGCGAGTCCGGCACACCGCCCATAGCGGCGCAGGCCGACTCCACACGCGCCTGCAGGGACAGGAGTGCGGCAGCAGCAGCCACTCGCTAGCGTAAGAGCGGCTTCACAGAGCTCAATGCTGTTCACGAAACCTGGTCCTGGAGCACAGCTTTCAATTCTAGCTAGAACGTACCCGAAGCTCGTCGCGCTGCTGGCCGTCGTCATCGGCCGCGGGCCCATCACTGCTGGCGGGCGCAGCGGCCGCCGCCGCGGCGTGGTACATCTTCATGAGCAGCTTGCGAGCCAGCCGCTGGCCCGACTCCCACCTGGGGAGGAGGCGTGAGTAGAAAGGAGAGAGGTGAGTGGCGAGAGGAGTGAGTGGCAAGAGGAGTGAGTGACGAGAGGAGTGAGCGGCGAGAGAAGCGAGTGACGAGAGGACCGCATAGCACGCACACGCGGTCATCGGGGCCATGCCCCCACAGTAGGCACAGTACGCCCCCCCCCAGTACGTGGCTACTGTCCACGTTCGTGCCCCCGCCCCACCGGTTGAAGGGGTCCGAGTCGTGCGCCAGCAGGAAGTAGAGGTGCTCATCGGACTGGCCCTCCACCTCCAGCTGCGAGGGGGGCACAGGCACACCGGAGGAGCACAGCACAGCACAGCACAGGGGCCCGCGTCATCGTTGAGCAGCGGGTTGTGCCGGCGCAGTGCGGCATGGGATGTCACCCAGGCAGCGCGGCTTGGCCGCCCAGCAACCCCCTTGGCCTGCCCGCCCCCGACCCGCGCCTCTCTACCATCCTTGCAGCCCCCTTAGCTTGGGCTGGTATTCACAACCCCACCCCGCCCCACCACCCACCTTGACCGGCGCGGAGAAGCCGCGCAGCAGCGAGGGCACCGGCTCGGCCGGCCCCACCTCCACAAAGGTGAACACCGCCTCGGCCGTCTCAAAGCGCAGCACGCCTGCAGCCGCGCACGTGCACGGCAACATGTGTACTATCCGTAAGCATGTGCGTAAGGTTATGAAGGCCCGCTCCCGCTTGTTGCTGCGGTCTTCTGAGCGCCCTCTGGTGGCGTACCGGTGGTGCCCAGGACTTCCACGGAGCCGTCCTTGTGCCGCAGCCGCAGCGGCAGGTCGGAGCCTGCGCGCGTGCGCGCGCGAGGGAAGAAGCCAGCGGCGGTGGGGGCGTCGGCATCAGTGGCATGCCAGGGTCGGTGGCACTACGTACTTCCTCGCGGGCATGGCGCCATGCGCCATGCGGCATGCACGATTGCTGGAACGTCTGGCGACTCTTGCCGTACCCCGGCCCACACCGCCCTTACGCTCGTACGTACGTACTGCAGCTCACCGTCCGGCCCCAGCAGCCCCAGCCGGATGGGGATCAGCACGGGGCGCTTGTCGGGCTGCCCCGCGGTGGGCGGCGTGTGCTGCCGGCACGTGAGGCTGTAGGTCTGGCTGATGCCGTCGTACGCCGTCGCCACGCGCAGGTGCGGCGTGCCGGCCTGGTGGGACGAGGGCAAGTCGCCGCATTGGAGCACTGGCGAGCAGTTCGCTGGACCGCCCCCCTCCCCATGCCCCCTCCCCCACCCTACGCCATCCCTGCGCTCATCTTCGGTGGAGGTGCGGTTGAGCTCATCGCCCCAGCCCCGAGCCCCGAGCCCCGAGCCCCGAGCCCCGAGCCCCGAGCCCCGAGCCCCGAGCCCCGAGCCCCGAGCCCCGAGCCCCGAGCCCCGAGCCCCAGACCCAGCCCCAACCCCGCCACACGCCGACGGCCACGCACCTGGCCGTACCAGGTGCCCAGGGTGTCCAGGTTGACGCCGTTGGCGTCCGCCATGGCCGCCAGGAAGTCGTCGCACGTGACCGCCTGCCCGTCGTGGCGCTGGAAGTACAGGTCCATGCCTGTGTGACCGTGTGCGTGTGTGTATGTGTGTACGGCAGCGTACGGCAAAGGCAGGCCGCGCGCGCAACAAGGGTTGCACTAGGCGCACAGAAAGCGGCAGCGGGAAGCGTGTGGCGTTTGTTCCTTTTAGCGCCGCGCACTGGCGATCGGCGTGCGCCGCTCGACACACCCGCCCGCCGCCCACCCACCCGCCACCCGGCTCGCACCCACCCACCCTTGCGGAAGCCGGCCTTGCCCAGCAGCGTCTCGTACAGCCGCACCACCTCAGCGCCCTGCAGCCCGCAGTAGCAGCAGTAGCAGCACACACAGCCACGTTGACCGCTGGCTGCAAGTCAGCAAGTTAATGCTGAATCACGGCTCACGGAACGGCCGCCGCCCGCCAGCCTCACACGAACAGCATATTCATACGGACACAGCGCGTCCGCGAGCTGCTGCATCGCACGCGGTGCTCGCGGCACGCAGCACGCGCCTTGTTGTACACGGTCAGCGTGTAGAAGTTGTCCATCTTGATGTAGCTGTCGGGCCGTACCGGGTGCGCCATGGGGCCGCCGTCCTCCGTGAACTGCGGCAGCGGGCGAGTGGCAGCAGTACGGCAGTACGGCAGGGGCGCGCGGGGTTACCCACGTCAGTGCGGGCTGCGCTGCGGGCTTGTTGGTGCCTGAGACGCTCCAAGCACGCCCGGCGCGAGAGCTCCGCCAGCGTCAATGGACAGGTCTTTGCCCGCGGACTGCACGCAATAGCAAAGTCAAACTCGATCAGTTCGTAACACTGGCCGCGCACCTGCGACGCCCGCAGCAGCATGACGTCCTCGATGCGCTTCACCGCCCGGCTGTTCATGTCGGACGTGAACTCCTGCCGGGGGAGCGGAGACGGCACCGTCGTCAAGGGGAGATGGGGGACAGAAGCGTGTAAACGTGCACGTGAAAGGTGTGGGAAACGGGACAGCCAGCACACACGTTTGGTTTAGATTGGGCTGGTGTTCACAACCCTGCCTTCCCCCGCACCTGGTCGCGGTAGCGCGTGAGCCCCTCTTTGAGCGTGAGCTGGAACCAGTCGCGGCAGGTGACACGGTTGCCGGTCCAGTTGTGGAAATACTCGTGACCCACCTGAGCCAGGCGTGCACCAGGCGGGGTGGCAGAGAGCGGGATGGCGGGGTTGCGGGGTTGCGGGGTGGGTTGTGAATACCAGCCCAAGCTAAACCACGGCGGCGCAGTGCGTGGGTGCCACGCGGGTGGTGCCGGCAGAGGCGCACGTGCTGGTCAGGGAAGCAGCAGCCATGCCCATGCAGATGCGACCCACCACTCCCTCCAGGCGGCTGTAGTCCAGATCGGTGGCGGTGGCGGGCGAGGCCAGCACGCGGCTGGTGGGGGTGGAGACGAGAGTGGGAAGGAGGTTGGGGGGATAATCGGTGAGGGTTCGGGAGGATCGTGAAGGGGAGGGAAGCCAGCGATAGCAGGGAAGAGTAAGATGCGCGGCGCGGGGAGATGAACGGGCGCGCAATGCAAAGGGGCGCGCCCCGACACGGACGCACCTGGAGTTGAAGATGTTGAGGGACTTGTTCTCCATGGCGCCCATGTTGAAGTCGTCCACCGCCACGATGTTGAACAGGTCCAGGTCGTACTCCAGGCCGTACGTGTCCTGTGCGGGTTGGGGCCAGATATGTAATGCGGGGCAGAGATCCAAAGCTTGGCGTTCATACTCGTACTCGCGGAGTTCGAGATTTTCCTCCTCCGCTACCTCCACCCACCAGCCGCACCCACCTCGTCCCACTTCATGGCGTGCAGCAGCGACTCCAGCGCCTGGTCAGCCTGGGGGTTGGGGTGGGGGTGGGATTGGGGGTTGGGATTCGGCTGGGAGTTGCGGTGATGGATGCAAGAGGAACCACATTCAGGGGGCTTTCACTGCATTCAAGGCTGTCAACACAGCGCGCGTTCCCCTCCCCTGGTTTAGATTGGGCTGGTATTTACAACCCCCCCCCCCCCCGCACCTTGCCCAGGTTGCGCTCCTGCACAAAGATGCGCAGCGTCACCTCCCGCCCGCTGCGTGTGGTGAAGTGCCGCTCCTGCGGTGTCGGCCGCCGGGCACACACATGGGTCGGCAGCAGGCCGCAGTGCACCCCATGGGGCTGGATGGGGACTCGGGACTCGGGCATGGTTTACGCCATCCTCCTGTGCTGGGTTTCCTCGTTTCGCACACACTCCAACACTCACATGCACACTCACACACACACTCTGCATCGCACCACACACGCCCCACCCACACACGCACACCTTGGGATCTCTAACACGCGCCCCCCCCCCCCACCTTCATGGCCAGCTTGCCCGCCACCAGCGCGAACAGGTAGCAGGGCTTGGGGTAGGGGTCATCCCACACCGCGAAGTGCCTGGGCCGGGTCGGGGGCGGGTAAGTCGGGCGGGCAGCGCGTGTGCGTGTGTGTACCGTATGCGGGTGACCCCTGTGTGAGGAGCCGGGCTAGCTAGGCTAACCCCATGGGCAGCATGCCCCGCGCGGGCTCGTCTCACGCGCCTGACACGCGCCTGACACGCGCCTGACACGCGCCCGACACGCGCCTGACACGCGCCCGACACGCGCCCGACACGCGCCCGACACGTGCTCTGATCGCTGCCCCCACTGGCGCCCAGCCTGCACCACGCAGCAGCCCACCCCAAAAACCTCCCGCACACAAACACACGCATGAACTGCGTGTTCCCCTCTCTCGTGTGTTCTAACACACAGCCGCGCAGCCGCACCTGCCGCCGTCCGCCTTGCCCGCCGCCTTGAGGTTGCCGTTGCCCAGCAGCACCGGGTAGGCAGCCGCGTCCGCCTCGATGCGCGTGGTGTACCTGCAGGGTTGTGGGGTGGGAGGGTGTTGGTGGGGAGGTGCAAGGATGGCACGCGGAGGGTAGCAGGCTAGACAGGGTGGCGTGGGGGACAGGGGAGACTGCGGCGAGGCGCGCACCGCGCAGTTGCGCCGGAGCACGGCGTTCGAATACTTGGCCAACTCACGTCGGGGGGTCCCGTCCTGGTGAACCACCGGTACGTCTCCGCATGTTTCCCCACGTGCCCGCCCCCATTTCCAGTACCCAATGCCGGCACCCCCACCCCCCCGGTCCCTGCCCCCTCCACGCCCCCGGGGCCAGCGCCGCCCCCCTGCCCCCACCCCACCCCACACCCCGCCCCACCCACTTGGCCATGACGTCGGGGCGGTCCAGGAAGAAGGTGATGCCGCGGAAGCCCTCGGCCTCGCACTGGGAGGAGCAGGAGGGGGAGGGGGTGGAGGCGGTTGGGGGTTTGGGGGAAAGGGGTTGTGGTTACCAGCTAAACCTAAACTGGAGGGGGAAAGGCGGATCACCGTGTGTGCTAGAGCTCCAGGAAGTGGGCACTGGGGCGGCGGGCGAGCGAGCGCGCTCGCGCGAGGGGTCGACCGCCATCGGCACCGGCACCATCGACCATCCCATCCTCCCGACTTCCTGCCCACATCCTTCAAACCGCCTTCCCAACGCCCTCCTCCCGCCCGCCCACCTGCGTGCTGTAGTTGCCGCTGGACTTGTACAGACCCTCCAGCAGCGTGTTGTCCTGCGGCCGCAGCTCCGTCACGACCTCGATCTCGAACTTGCCTGCGCGCGATCAGCAGGGGTGCAACAAACATGCGTCGCGCCCGCGGCCTGGCGTTCAGCCGGCAATGTGTCACACCGTTCATCTGTCCCGTGGCACGGCCTGCGGCCCGTCCAGCCAACGATGGGTCTCAATTCACTTCCCCGCCATCCCATAGGTTGCCTCCAATCGCCCCACGACTGGCCTACCCTGCGGTAGGCCGCCCAGCGTCAGGGTCTTCTCCGACAGCTCGTACGCCCCCGCCTCCAGCTTCTTGCCAGCTACCGCCACCGACACCAGCTTCACGTCCTTGCGCCCGTCCAGGACCAGAGGTGGCGGCACCGCGCCTGTAGGCACGTATGCCAAGGGTGTGGTGGGACGCTGGTTGTGTTCGTAGCCGTGAGCCCGGTCGTCTCGCCGTGCCTGGCGGACTGCTGCTAACCACGAGTTCAAACCCCCCCTGGCGAACCCATAGTGGCGTGTGTTCTGCGTGCAAGCCGGCATATGCCGTGCCGGTGGCACGCAGGTTGGCCGGTTGCGGTCAGCCCTGCTGGGCCACCGCGTTACCTTTCAATCGCCTACCTGCAGCGAGCTGACCGTAATTGGGCGTCATTACTAGCCGGCTGGTGACGGTGCAAGCCTCCTCCCGCAGGTCAAACACCAGGTCAACGTTGCTAATCAGGTACGGCGGCGGCGCGTAGTCCTTCCTGAACTTCTGCTGCGGCGTGGAGGGGTGCGGCGCCAGCTTGTGCTCCTCCTCCTCGGCCTGCGCGAGGGGAGCGGGCAAGGGATGAATGGCGGAAGAGGCGCAAGGGGCCCGGACAAAGATGAGGAGGCGAATATGCAGGTTATGGTTCCGGGAGGAGTAGGACTGTTTGGCCGTAGGTCATCGTGCGACACCCAGCAAGAAGCGTTGGCCTATGGCTTAGCACTGCACCCGTTCCATGGGCCGTGAGGCAGCGCAAGGCGCTGGGCAGGCGTGTGCGTGGGCGTGGCCCTAGTCAACACCGACGCACGGGCCCTTGAGCCCCCATGCCAATATGTCATTTGGTTTCAATAATTACATACACATATGGCATGTGTGAAACATCTTGGCCTCAGCGACAGGAATCGCGCGCGATCCCCCCAGTCTGCGCTGAGTTCGCCAGCCCATTCTAACCTCTGAAATCTCCTCGGCGTCATTTGCAGGGGCTGCCATTGTAACGCGCAAATAAGTAAGTCCTTGTGAAAAAGTTCACGAGGCAGCCGTGTGCAAAAACGAGGCCAAGGAATTCAGAGAAATGCAATAGTCTTCAGAGCAAATATAATGTTTTGCACAAAACTCAAAAGAAAACGAGCATTGCGGTCCGATGTCGCCGCACGCACAGCGTGGGGTTTCCAACTTCAACTGCACTGCCGCTTTCACAGATAGGCCGGCGCAGACGGACAGGCTGCAACAGTGAACTGCCAACCACAACTTTGACCAGAGCTCCTCCACCCGGAATCATCTACTGAGTCCATCGTCGTCTCACAAAAGGCACAGAAGGTGTGGCCGTCACGCCCGCTGCCGTGCCATCGCACCATAACCACAGCCGCAGCCGCGCGGCGCTGACAGGCTAGCTACCGTATGCACGACCATGTGTGTCTGGCGCCGGCCCGCTGGCTGGCTAGGTGGAGGTGGAGTAGGTGCAGCCCTCCTGCGGCACCACCAGCAGGCGCGAGTTATCCAGCCCCAGGCCTGCGCGCGTGAACAAGAGGCGCATGGGCATGTCAGCTCAGTTGAAGCCCCCATCTTGAGGCCGCATGGATGCATGCATGCAGCACCAATCAAACAGCAGCACGCAGGTAACCTGCTCCCAGGCTGATAGCCCCTACATGCATACCTACTGCTCACCCCGCGCTGTCTCTTCCATGATGGCTGTTGCGTTGGGGTCCACCCGCGTCCGAGAGAAGAACCACAGGCCTGCATGCGCGTCCGGCGTGTGTATTTGCGAATGAACAGAAGCTCAGAACACGCGTGCCTTTTACTTTCCCTCGACCCGCCCACGCTCCAGGCGCCGCTCACCGCCCACGTCGAAGTTGTGCCCCGGCGGCCGACCTGCCGCCCTACCAAGCGCCGCCACCGCGCCGTGCCGCTGCCGTGCTCCACCAGCAATGCTGCCGCGCACTCCCGCCGGGAACAGCAGGGCCGTGGCGTTGGCGGGGACGCCGGCGGCGGGCAGGGTGGAGCACAGGGGCTTGCCCGTGTTGGGGTCCGGCGGGCCGGCGTACGCTGGGGCGCCGCCGCTGATGATGGCCCAGTCATACTTGAGTGTTGCGTTCTGAGACGGGCCTGCGCACACGCATCAAGAGTTGCGCGTGTGAGACGTTAAATGTTGGCAGTGGTACCGCGATACGCGTCAAAGGTTGCGCGTTAAAATTTGCGTGTGGGCAGTGGTTGGCCTAACTTCGTGGGCATGATAAACCTCACCCACAGCTACCACCCAGTAGGGCCCGAATGCTGCGCGCCACAGCGGCACCGCTGCGCCACTGCTGGTGTTGCCTGGCGCACCACTCGCCGCAGGACCACCGCCGTATGGGCCGCCGCCGCCGTCAGACGGGCCGCCGCCGCGTGGACCCCCCGGCAGGGTCAAGGTGAGCAGCGCCTCGGGCCCGACCAGCAGTTTGCCGTCGCTGGCATCGGGCGTGTCGTCCGGCAGCGCGATCAGACGCGAGGCGTTGGTGCTGCTGCGCGTGCAGCACGCACAGCAGTGCAAGTCGGCTGGCGGCGGCAGTGAGGACGCAGCTTTGCTCTTCATCACAGGAAACAAGGGGAGCGCCAGAGCCCCCCAACCCGCCAGAACTGCCGTGAATCGTTGCCGAACTTCGCGCGCACCTGTCGTACTTGGAGCTGCCCTGGTGGGGCCCGTTCACGCCGCCGCGGTTGGCATAGTTGTTGACAACCAGGCCGTCCTTCAGGCATGTAGGGGTATGCAGGCGCACAGGGGAATGGATGAATTCGGCGTCCGGATGGGCGGGTTCAGCAGTCGCAGAAAGCAGTCAGAGGATGCGAGCCGCTGCATGACGCTGCATGACGCTGCAAGCCGGTGACAGGTCACGGACAAGGATAAGGACAGGACAGGACAGGACAGATCTCAGGCTGGACAGGAGGTGCGGAGGCAGAGGCGTAGTGCCTACCGATACGTTGGCAGGGTTGCGCAGCTCGTACTCGGCCTTCACACAGAACAGCTCATCCGGCGGCTGGTAGTCCAGCGGCAGCTGGCGCATGCATGTACGGGGGGTGCGTGGGGGCGGCGTCAGCGGTGTGCGTTAGCCGTACGTGAGGGTTCTGTGCGCAGCACTGCAGCACAGGCTGGGTACACGAGAGCTCCGGCCGGCCTGGGCAGGTCAAGCCGTCACGCACGGTCGATTAGCTAGCATTCAGCACCTCACCTGCTTCTGCACGTACCACGGCCCGGCGATGTAGGCGCGGACGTCCAGGCCCGACACGCCGCTGAAGTTGGCGGGGGGGCAGGAGGAGGAAGCGTTCGACCCGCCGGTGCCGGCACCACCGCCGGTCGGAGGCAGCAGCGCGGCCGACCGCGCCGCGGCCGCGGCCGCCAGCGCGGCATCCGTCGCGTTTGAGGCCCCTGCGGTGTCGTTGGCGCCCCGCGGCGTGAGCGTGAAGGACGGGGAGCGCGGGACCGGCGGTGGCGGAGCTGCCGGCTGCGCGGTCGCCAGCGCCAGCAGCAGCGCGGCGGCCGCGGCTGCCACGGCTCGTGAGAGTCTGTCGCCCGGGGTCATGATTAAGGGGCCTGCTGTTTGCCCGCTGCGGTTTCTGGCGCTTCGGCTACTGCTGCTGCTACTACTATTGCTACGACTTGCGGCTGGTGAGGATTTCAGGAGTCGTGTTAGCTATTACAAGTTTGCCACAATTGAAGTGACAGAATTGGTGATTTATGGAGCGGCCATAAACCTGTCAACCCGGGGACCGCAAACATCTCGCTTCCCTCAACTGCCACACGCCCAACCCCGTGCATCTACCTCCGTGTAAGCTGCCTAATTATTACGCTGCACGCGTGCCCAAACCTGCGGGGCAAGACGCCGCCTCAACCTGCTGCACCCCTGCTTTGAGGAACACCACGCCTGTGCCACCGGTCCTGCTCTGACCTGCGCTGCCGGTTTCCTGAGGCTAGAGCCTGACTGGCGCCTAACTACAAAGCGACCCGCACACAGCCTGCATTTACTTCACACCAACGTCACTACCTGCAGATTCCGTGCGCCCATCCTGCTGCTGTCCAAGCTCGAACACTGTCATCGCCGCCGCCTCAAAGAGCTGCGCCAGGACCAGGCACAGCACATGATGCCCCTCGTTCTCAGCCGCCTACCCAATCCCTCCCAAGTAACCTTTGATTCAAACATAGTACACGTCTCGTTAGGGCAACCTGACTGCCATTCTCCGTCCTCCCACTAGTGCATTTCTCTTCTTCCTGCGCGCCAGGCGTTCATGCAGCCCCTCGCCGCCTCCCCGCCTGATGCGCCTATACCATATGTACATCTGTATGTGCCATTACCTGGGGCCCGCTACCGCGGCCGTTTCATGCCCTTCCCGCCAAAATCTGCGGCGGCCCGCTTTCGGGAGCCGGCGGCCCCGCCGCCAGCTGGCGGGTGCTGGCCGTTCTCCTGAGGCTGCGGCTGCTGCGCGGCGGGGAGGCGCCCGAAGCGCACCCGGCGCCCATTTTGGCCGCCCGCGCCGCCCCCATCTCCAACCCCACCGCCCTCGCCGCCTCCATTCCCGTGCCGCTCCACCGGCTCTCGGGCGTCTGCCCCGCCGCCCGCTGCTCCGCCGCCGCCTGCTGCCTGCTGCTGCCGCTCCCGCTGCCGCACGCGCTCATACTCGCCCCGCGCCTCTGCCAGCTGGCGCTGCAGGTCTGCCAGCTGCGGCTGCAACTGCTGCTGCCGCTGCGCCAGGACGTGGCTGCGTGTCGCCTCCATGCCGCGGCACACGCGCAGCCGCTGCAGCGCCTCGCCCACCTCGGTGCCCAGGGCTTGCAGCCGCGCACACTGGTTGCGCATCATCAACACCCGCACCTGCGCGGAGCCGACGGAGGAATGTGCGCGTTAGGGAGGAACTCGCATGTGGCAGCAGCCCTGTTTGGGCCCTGCCCGCCGCGCACCCCCCCCACCACCACCACCGCGCCTGTGGTCCTGGCACCGCATTTCCCCCAACGCCGGCCCCAATCCCGACGGTGTCACGGCCCCAATCCTGACGGTGTCATGTGTATGCCGATGCCCGGATGTCCTGCCATCGCCGCACTGCCGTACGTGCCGATGCCCGGACCCGCGCCCGCACCTGCTCCGTGCGCAGCCGCAGGTCCAGCGCCCCGCCCAGCAGGTGCTGCTGCTGCTGCGGCGGCGGCGGCGCCAGCACCAGCGGCGTCACTTGGTCGGGCGGCATGCCGCTGTAGCGCACATTCATTCTCGAGCGCAGCCCAAACTGCTCCTCCCTGCGCAGCAGGGGCGTCGCAGGCCACCGGCGTTTGTGGGCGGCTGACAGCGCTCGATGAGAGAGGGGCGCGATATGCCGATGCCACGCCCCGCGGCCGGCAGCGTAGGCACCGCAGGCATGCTCGCACGCTGGCCAACAACCGACGTGCGCAGTCTGCCCTCGAAGCCCCCCGCACTGCTGCTACCGGTATTGCCTGCCTGTCCCCTCTTCGACGCGCGCTCCGGCCTGGGCTGGTACGGTATTAGTTGCACATGCGAATGACCCGTGCGCGTGTGTGTGAGCAAGGAGGCCCTCACACCCTAACCCCGGCACCCTCTGGACGCACGCACCCGATGCCGCCCAGGTTCAGGCCGCCCCTGCCGTCCGCGGCGATGACGGGCACCTCGATGCGCAGGCCGCGCTGCTCGCACCGCCGCTGGAAGGCGGTGACCGAGTCCTCGGTGTCGAACACCATGGCGTTGGCGAAGATGCGGTTCATCAGCGTCTGGCGCAGGTTCCGCTGCGTTGTATTGCGTGCACAAGGCGGCGGCCAGGGCATCCGTGAGTTGCAGGTGCGTCGTCAGCCCTGTCCCTGCCCGGCGCGCGCCACTAATTTTGAAAGGCATGGCCACATTTGGGGTCAGAGGTCGCTTTGTGAAACACACTTTCGCTGTAAAAGAGGTATCCACAAAGAAACACTTCCAGCCTATGCAGCCCAGCGGTCCGGCTCCGTCCCTGCCGGAGAGGTGCCGGTGCCGCACACTCGCGGCAGGACCCCCCAGGCCCGGGGAAAGCCCACGCCCACGTACCGGGCCCCTGGAGGTGGGCACCTGCACCTCCGCCAGGTGCGGCGGCAGGTGGATGAGGTTGACGGCGAAGCCAATGAAGCCGTGGTCCTCCTGCTCCCGCGCGCCCTGCACACACACGCGCGTTTTAGAAAGCACTTCGTTCAACACATGTGCCCGGCACGCACCATGCAGCACCATGCAGCACCATTCAGGTACCGCATGTGAGGTCGCCCAGGCGGCGCAGGCGGCGCTCAGGGAGATGACGAACATGGTCGCAAAGGTCCCGGGCACTCCGGAAACGCCGCCGGCGCCCCAACGCCTGTTGTGTGCCCTGCTTCCCTTCCCTTGCCATTCCTGCAGCGCCCCCCCCCCCCGAACCCCCGGTGCTCCACTCGCTTACCTGCGGCTTGCGGCGCCCGTCCAGCGCAGACCGGGTCACATCAAAATTCAGCACGTCCTGTGTGTGGGAGGTATTGTGGTGCCATGGGGGGATTGCGGTGCAGGTAGGGTGAAGGCGCGGGTTGTAAAAGGTGTATGAGGAGCACCAGGCACAAAAGACTGAGCCCCGCTCCATTAGCAACCCATTCCGGACCTCTCCCAAGGCCGGTGCCCCGCCTGCTCCCGGGCTCGCAAGCCTACCTGGTACTTGTTCCGCATATCGCGCTTGAGCAGCGGCCTCTGCAAGTGATTGAAACCACAAACACAATCGCACCCCATCATCTAAAGCACCCGCAGCCAGCAGGAAGGCGAGGAGTAGCCGCCCGGGACCGGGCGTGTTCAGTCTGGATAGCCCAGGCCAGACGGCTCAAGACCCATCGAGGTGCGCTCTCCGGATGCCCTTCATGCATCCAAAACAACCGCTTGCTTGATGCACGCCCCGTGCTCCGTTTGTTTTGGTCAGGCTTGGTTTAGCGGGTCGGTATCCACCACCCCTTAGCTTGGGTTGGTAAGCCACCGACCCCCGGGATCACCTGCGGGTGGCTGGTGTCGGTGCCGGCTACGTCCAGCTCATAGAAGCGCTCCAGCGAGCCGTTGGACAGGTCGAGGGCCGAGCCCGCGCCCTGCGGCCGCGAACACAAAGTTGCGGGGGTTGCATTCATGTGGGCGTCAGGTCACGAGGACCAGGTCACCAGGACCAGGTCAAGGTCAGGGGCAGCAGCAGCAGCCAGCAGGGCGGGTTGTGAATATCAGGCAATGCCACTCCAAGCCAACCCAGACGGGCGCGGTGACAAGGTGCACGAGACGCGCGGCGGCACTGCCCGGGCCAAGTCGCACCAGCTGCCGCAGCCGTGACTTGACCGTGTCCAAGGCGGTCCGCCCGATCACGTACAGCTTGTCCTGCGCCGCAAGGTGAGAGGCCAGGCAGGTGTGGGTGTGGGTGTTTGGTGTGGACGTGTGCGAATGGCGGGCGATGGCGCTGCGGGCATGGCATCCTCTTCTGCTGCCGCAATGCCCGCAGCGGTAGCAAGAGCCCCAGCTGCCGCTCCACAGCACCTGAGTGGCACAGGTGGGATGCGCGCCACATTGCACACATCCCACGCACGCGCCACCAAACCCGCAAGAGCGACGGAGCATGCGCTCGCGCTCGCGCCCGCCCCACCCAACCCACCAGGCTGCCCCTGCTGAGGTAGGCGAGCGCGTCAGACACTTCCGCGCACTCCACCGCGCCCAGCATCACCAGCGGGCCCAACGCCCCCGGCACGCCGAAGGAGGCGTCCGCGATGCTCCGCAGCCGCTGGTACTGCCGGTTCGTGCTCTCGTCCACCTGCGCGTTGGGCGTGACCCGCGCCAGCGCCGGCGCCACGCAAACCGACTGCAGCAGCTGCTGCTGTTGCTGCTGCTGCGGTGGCGGTTGGTACCGCTGCTGGGGCTGGTACCGGACCAGCACGCCCCGCTCATAGGACCCCGCCAGCGCTGCCTCCTGGTCTGCCAGGCGGCTCACAGCTGCCGCCACCGCCTGCTCATGCTGCACCGCCCGCCGCGCGCGCTGCTGTGGCGGCGGGCCGTAGCCGGCCCCTGCGGCCGCCATGCCCGCCGCCTCCGCGGCAGCTGCCTCCAGCTCTGCCTCCATCTGCTCCAGGCTCGGCAGCGCAACGCCAAGCGCCGTCGCCAGCTCCTGGCCCCGCTCCGCCACGTCCCGCTCGGCGGCCCGCCTCGCGTACTCGGCGTTCCTCAGGTCCGAGCGGCATCCAGTTTCCACCGCCTGAGCGCTCGCGATCTGCAGGCATCACGAGAGGGCCAGCCCAACTTGAGGCATGCGGCTGCTGCTCAGTGTTTTACCATACCATGCCTCCGCTTGGCTTAGCTGGGCGGGGCCGGCAATCGGGTATGCGCAGTCCCATGATCAACTCGGAGCGTGCGCGGCGCGCCAGCAATGTTTCCAGGCACTGCGTCTTGCACACGCGCTCACCTCCGCCTCCAGGCGTGACACCTGTTCGTGCAGCTGCGCGCTGTCGGCCACGTTGCACACGTACAGCGTGCGCACCAGCTCGCTCAGCTCGCCGGGCCGCCCGGGGTCCTGCAGTGTGGCGCGCGCGCCAGCATGCGGCTTGTCAAGGACTGCATCGGTCCCACTCGTTATTGTTACAGCCGTGCAATTCGGTAGCTGCGATACCACTCCATCAAGCGGGTGCCGTCGGCCCTCAACGCAATAGGCTCGCAGCGCAGCAGCCGCCAGCCGGCTTGTGGTCGTGCGCTAGCTGGGAGAAGCCCGAGCCCACCTGCTCGTCCGACAGCTGTAGGTAGAGGTCATAGTCCCGGCCCGTCTGCAGCGGCTCGCCGGCAAGCGCCACCGGCGGCAGGGCAAAGGTGCCCTCCTGCGCCGCCACGTCGCTCGCGGCCACAAGGTACATGGGAACCTCGGCCGGCGCGCCGCCGCCCGCAGCGCCGTCGGCCGGCCGCTCGTAGGCAACGAGGAGCATACCCCGAGGCAGCGGCGCGAGCGCCCCGGGCGGCAGGCACGGCGGCGGCAGCGTGCGGTTGCCCCACCTGCGCGGTGCGTTGCAGGGTGGGCAAGGATTTGGGGGTCAGTCGGCGTTAACACACGGGCCTCCCGAAGCTTCAATGCATGGCGGCCAGCTGATGACGCGGCAAGAGATCCAGTGCACTGCTCTGCTCGCCCACCTGTCATGACCAGTGCCGCACGCAAGTGCCCCCTGACCTCGCACACATACGGCACATACGCGTGCGCGCAACCCACCTGTCCACCAGGCACCCCGACAGCGCGGGCAGCACCTGCGCGCCCGCCTGCAGCTCCGCCCACTGCATCAGGTGGCACTGCCGCCGCCCCACCCGCCCAGAGCCCAGAGCCTGCTCGCTCTCCGCACTGAGCCGGATGGCGGACGGCGCCGCCGCCGCCAGCAGCAGCTGCAGCACCATCACCGGGTGCAGCTGCCGCGTGGGCGACACCACCCTCTCATCTGGGGGTCCGGCCGTCGAGGGGCACCAGTAGCAGGGGTTTAGAACCGTGACAGCAATGGACCGTGCCAACCGTGCCAACCAGCCAGGGACTAGGTCCCCGGCCGCGCCCTGACACCACCCACCTGCATACACCGCCACCAGCCGCCAGCGCCCGGCGCGTGTGGGCAGCGGCACACCGCCCCGCCGTGCCGCGAACACGCCTGACTTGCGCGGCCGCAGCTCCACAGCAGGCGCACCGTCAGCCGCCTCCCACTGCTCGCCCCCGTCGGTCTGTGTGACGGAAGCGCGCGAGTTGTGAGGTGGCATGCATCACACAACAAGGTGCTGCGCAACTACGCAAAGCAGCTGGCCGCATTGAGGAGCTTAGGCCATCAGTGCAAGTGTCGTGATCAGCTCCGCAGCCACACGCATGTCATACACACGGGCACCTGGTGTTCGCAACGCGCCAACGCCCCACCTGCCGCTCCCAATGCAGCGCCAGGTCGTTGAGCTCCGCGGCCTCGAACTTGACGCCGTCAGCGGACAGCACCTGTAGCCTGAAGCCGGGCAGCTGCGGCCAGCCGTCCACGTTGAGCGCGTTGGGGTCGGCGTCCTGGGGCGGTGGGTCCCCGTTGCTCAGCGCTAGCTGCAGCAGCGGCGGGCCGCCCTCGGCGAGGCCGCCCACCGACAGCAGCTCTAGCGGCTCCACCGGATACCTGCGGCAGAAATCGGCAGCAGCAGCAGCAGCAGCAGCAGCAGCAGCAGCAGCAGCAGCAGCAGCAGCAGCAGCAGCAGCAGCAGCAGCAGCAGCACAGCAGCAGCAGCAGAGCAGCAGCAGCAGCAGCAGCAGCAGCAGCAGGCAGCAGCAGCAGCAGCAAGCAGCAGCAGCAGCAGCAGCAGCAGCAGCAGCGCAGCAGCAGCAGCAGCAGCAGCAGGCAGCAGCAGCAGCAGCAGCAGCCAGCAGCAGCAGCAGCAGCAGCAGCATCAGCAGCAGCAACAGCAGCAGCAGCAGCAGCAGCAGCAGCAGCAGCAGCAGCAGCAGCAGCAGCAGCAGCAGCAGCAGCAGCAGCAGCAGCAGCAGCAGCAGCAGCAGCAGCAGCAGCAGCAGCAGCAGCAGCAGCAGAAGCAGCAGCAGCAGCAGCAGCAGCAGCAGCAGCAGCAGCAGCAGCAGCAGCAGCAGCAGCAGCAGCAGCAGCAGCAGCAGCAGCAGCAGCAGCAGCAGCAGCAGCAGCAGCAGCAGCAGCAGCAGCAGCAGCAGCAGCAGCAAGCAGCAGCAGCAGCAGCAGCAGCAGCAGCAGCAGCAGCAGCAGCAGCAGCAGCAGCAGCAGCAGCAGCAGCAGCAGCAGCAGCAGCAGCAGCAGCAGCAGCAGCAGCAGCAGCATCAGCAGCAGCAGCAGCAGCAGCAGCAGCAGCAGCAGCAGCAGCAGCAGCAGCAGCAGCAGCAGCAGCAGCAGCAGCAGCAGCAGCAGCAGCAGCAGCAGCAGCAGCAGCAGCAGCAGCAGCAGCAGCAGCAGCAGCAGCAGCAGCAGCAGCAGCAGCAGCAGCAGCAGCAGCAGCAGCAGCAGCAGCAGCAGCAGCAGCAGCAGCAGCAGCAGCAGCAGCAGCAGCAGCAGCAGCAGCAGCAGCAGCAGCAGCAGCAGCAGCAGCAGCAGCAGCAGCAGCAGCAGCAGCAGCAGCAGCGCAGCAGCAGCAGCAGCAGCAGCAGCAGCAGCAGCAGCAGCAGCAGCAGCAGCAGCAGCAGCAGCAGCAGCAGCAGCAGCAGCAGCAGCAGCAGCAGCAGCAGCAGCGTGTGAGCACGCGTCAAGCCAGCCTCCGGGTGGAGTGGCATGCAGGGGAGGTAAGCCTGCATGCGCGTAGCCCAGCACGATTCACTCATGCACGCATCAATCGTGCATGTCTGCATGCATGCACGAAAACTGCAGCACTCCTCCACTGCAGCACTGCACTGGCAGCACAAAGCCCGCACCGCCGGGGCGCACCTGCCGGCGCGCACGTGCAGGTACACGCACAGCGGCTGCGCGTGCTTGAAGTTGTCGCTGGAGGGGCGCAGCACCAGCAGGCGCCCCACCGTGGCCTGGCCGCTGCCGCCGCCGTCGTCGTCGTCGTCGCCAGCGGCGCCAGGTGGTGCGGGCGGGCTGAGCCACAGGGGCCCCGCGCCCACCGGCAGCTGCAGCGTGAGCACACCGCCGCGGACGTCCAGGGCCGCCTCCTGCAGCTGCCCCGCATGCACGTGCTGAAGCGTGAAGCTGCCCGCCTCCGCCACCAGGCAGCCCTGGACATCCTGTGAGGGAAATGGGGAGTATTGACACCAGCCAAGGAACGTTCGCGAAGTGGGTGCCTGGGAGCCGCAGTGCAGCGAGGCGAGGTGGGGTTGCGATCACCGTGGACGACAACGGCAATGTGGCAAAGGTTGGGAGAAGCGCGCATGGCATGTATAGCCGCACCGCGGGAACAGGCAATGCACGCGCCCACCCCACGGGATCACAGCACCTGCAGCTTGACGGACAGCACCAGGTTGGTCTGCTCCGTCACCTCCACCTGGGGCACCACGTGCGGGACACATACACACACGGTGCACACGCGGTTATTGGTGGCACATGCTGCGGTGCCAGCATAGGCATGACTGGCTGCAGCCTGCGGGCACACGCAGAGCGGCCACAGCAGGCACAAGATGCTCACCCGGAATATGCGGTCGCACTGCGGCGCGGGCAGCAGGAGCGCGTCGGGCTCAGCGCGGCCGGCGGGGTGCGCCTGCAGAGCCTCCGGCTGCAGCACGCAGGCGGTCGCAACAGGCAGGCACAGCCAGGCGGGTCAGGCAGCAAGTCAAGGGACGGCACGCATACAGACCCGGCCTGGTTCCTGAATGCATGGGGCGATACACCGTACGCACGCACGCACATGCAGCACACGTGCGGTGCACATGTGAAGAATCCCCGCCACGCACCTGCACGCCGGCCGGCTCCGACAGACTGAGGCGGTAGCCGTTCGGTGCCAGCGTGCCGTGGGTGATGTTGAGCGGGATGGCGATGGTCGTGGGCTTGATCATGGCGGCCGCGGACGAAGCAGTGGCGGCGGCAGGCGCGGACTCGGGCTGCTGCAGATGCCAGTCCGCGTCCAGGGGCCCTGCTGCGGCGGCGGAACCGCCGGCGCCGGCCGCGGTCACCGCCGCGTCGTACTCGAGGCGGAGGGTGTGCGCACCCTGCACCTGGGGCAGCAGCACCTGCGTGCGTGCGCAGGCGCGCGTGCAGGCAGCAAGGCCAGTGGCAACATTGAGTCTTGCATGGTGAAGAGGCGGCGGCACTCAGTGGTGAGGCGGTCACGCGCATGGTACGGTATCCAAGCAAGGACCGCACCTCAGCAGGCCGATGGGCGCAGCCGCACCTGTGCCACGAAGTAGGGGAGCGGCGGCAGTGGCCGCGGCTGCTGCGCCTGCCTCTGCGCCGGCGCCTGCGGCTGTGAGCGGCTGGCGGGGACGCTGCGCCTGCTCCGGCGCGGCGCGCCCTCCGCCTCCTGCCGCTGTTGCTCCTGCTCCTGCTCGCGCTCTTGCTGCGCTTCCTCCGTTGCCGCGTCCCGCGGCTCCTGCGCCTGCTCCTCCTGCCCTTCCAGCGCACCCGCCCAGACCCAGTGCACCACGCAGGCAATGGCTCCCGCCGGCGCCGACCCGTCGGCGTCGGCGGCGTCAACGGCCTGGGCGCGCGGCACCAGCTCCGCCCGGCTGTGCGCCTCCAGCCGCGCCGCAAGCTCCGGGCTGACACGCAGCGGCATGCCGTGCTGGTCCATCACCACCAGCGGCACATGCAGCGTGTCGCCTGCACAGTGCGTGGTTGCATGCGGGAGGGTTGTGGCGGGAGGCGCGCTGAGTCGGGGCGACGCCATCGCGGGCGTTGGCCGGAGTGAGGGTGGGCCGGGCGAGGGCCGCAGCATACGTGAGGCATCGGGCTACAGCATACCGTAGGCAGCTCGAAGGCCGCGTGTGGCCCTGCCCCGCACAGTCACGTTACGCCATCGCCGGAGGACGCGCTACGGCGCGACTCACCCGCCCGGGTGGAGATGCTGTGCCGCGCAAGGGTGATGCCGCGGGACAGCAGCTCCGCCGCGTCGAAGATCCGCTCCTGCTGACTGCCACCTTGCCGCTGCCGCGCTGCCGCAGCGCCGGCACTGCTGCCGCACACCAGCTCCAGCAGCTGCGGCTGCCGTTCCTCCCCCGCCGCTGCTGCCGACGCGCCCGCGGCCGGCGCTGGCGCCGAACCCGACGCAGCCGCAGCAGCGGCACCAGCTGCTGCAGAGCCGGGCGCTGCCGCCGCAGCGGCAGCGCGGCGCTCGGCTGGCGGCAACCGCAAGATGCCCTCTGCAGCCGCCGGCGTGGACACAGGGGACGCCGCCGCCGCGCCGGCGGCTGCTTGCGGCGGCAACGCCGGCAGCAGCTCGGCGCGCTGGTTGGTGAAGAGCGGGCAGTCGATTGGCGCCAGCCGCAGCTCACGTGCGTGCGGCTCCTGCACGTTTTTAGGGGTTCCCATCCCATGCATGAGTAATTACGACGCGATGATGGGTGAGTCGGCGCGGCAGCAGTGCGTCGGGTGTTCAGCGGAACGGGTGGGTCGGGGTGCCCGCGGCGGCACGTGCGTGAAGGCAGACGCCTAAGAAAACGTGGTTCCCGGACAGCCCGACGGACCTGGCGGACGTAGAAAGTGCCGTAGCGGTAGGCCTTGCTGAGGGCGGCCGCCGCCGCCGCCGCCACGTTGCCGCGGACGCCGCTCCCGCGCAGCGCGGCGGTCGCAGACGCCGCGTCGCACACATGCACGGCGGCGGTCTTGGTGGGGCCCGCGAAGTCGGCTGGCGTGAAGGTCAGGTCCGGCAGGTCCACCTTGCCGCCCCGGAGCTTGAGGGACCCGTGTCCGCCGCTGTAGGCGTCACGGTTGCCGATGAACACCTGTCATGCAGGCGACCGACATGCCGGTGGAGTCAGGTGGAGACAAAACAGGCGGCCGCCTCTACTACGCACAGAATACTCGTGCGACTGCCGAATGTGAACCCGCCCGAAAACAGCAGCGCAGGTACAGCACCCACAGCCGCCCTCTGTTTCTCATTTTCTTCCTCTCCTCATGCTGGTACCGTACATTACTCACCCGCACGATTGCCGACAGCAGCTCATTGACCACATCGTCCTCCGCGTCCGACAGCGACAACCGCAGCCCGCCCAGCGTCAGCTGGCCCGGCCGCAGCATGAACGCCTGCTCGTACGTCACACCGCCGCCCGCCACCCGCGCGCCGCCGCCACCGGCGCCTGCGCCAGCGGCCGCTGCCACCACAGCGGCGGCCGAGGGCGGCGGCGGCGCCGTCAGTACTCCGTTCAGCGTGGCGGTCACGTCGTTGCGGCTGAGCAGAAGGGACCCGTTGGGCCGCAGCCACACCTCCTGGGGTCCGGCGCACGTGTAGCGCACGCAGCTCTGCGGCGGCGAGGCGAGGAAGGGAGGAGGTCGTCAGGGCACGCAATGGGTGTCGCAACTCCTGCTCGCTCCAGGCTTCACCACGGGCTACCATGCTGGAGCTCCATCCGTGCGGCGCCGAGGCAAGGCAAGGGCAAGCGCGCCCCGGTCTAGTTCGTTTGGCCAAGCGCGAACTGGCGTCCGCAGCCCCACCTGGAAGGACCTGTCAAGCAGCGACCGCCGCTCATCATCGAGCAGCAGCAGCTGCTCCCAGGCCAGCGGCGGCTGCAGCTGCAGCTCCTCGCCAAGGAACTTGCGCGCCTCCTGCGTGCCGTCCAGCGTGTAATCGCGAACGTGCGCGTTCGCGTGCGGCCGCTGGCTGCGGCACGGCTCGTCGGGGCCGCTGCCGCGCGAAGTTGACGGCGCGCCCTGGCGGGCGGCCTTGCGCGGTTGGCCGCCGCTGGAGCTGGGCAAGGCCGCCGCCTTGCGCTTGCTGCCGACAGCCGCCGGCGCTTCCGCCTCATCTGAGGCCGGCCCCGCCTCGCCAGCTGCCCCGGGGGCGCCCGCGTCTGCTGCCTCGTTTTCCTCCTCCTCCGCAGCCTCCTCTTCCTCCTCCTCCCCGGCCTCCTCCACGCCGAGCACCACCTGCCGGGTGACACGACCACACCCCAGCCGTGCCTCCCGTTATCGCAACGCAACTGCGACGCGCTTCAGCACGGGCAGCAGCAACGCGCTAACAGTATGGGCAGCAGGAACAGCGCGAGGCATTCGGCAGGCGTCCTGATGATATGGCTCTCACCGTCTCACGCAACCCCACCCTACTGCGCACCACGTGAACCCCTCACCTCTGGGATGTGGAAGTATACGGAGAAGCTGCGCACGCCACCCGGGGCCCTCCCGCGCTGCAGCTGCTCCAAAGGCGTGCGGCGCGCCTCACGCGCCGCCGCGTCCGCCGCGGCTGCCGCGGCCCGGGCCGTCGCCGCCAGAGCTGCGGGGCTCTGGCCGGGGGGCAGCGGCGGCGCGTTCTGCTCAAGCAGCGTGATGACGAGGCGGCCGACGTCGCCGGGCAGGCCAACCGCGCGGAGGTCGTGGCCGCGCAGCGTAAGCAGGTTGCCGCTGGTGTCGAAGTCGTACTCTGATCGGATTGGATTGGATTGGAACGTCAGCAAGAGTATACGGCAGCCGCCGCTCTACGTGTACCCAACCACAGGAATTTGCGCCGCAAAACAGCGTGAGCAAGTGCGCGCCGCGCTTAAACGGGCGGAGCAGCTCTGCTGCTCTTGCATCCTAGCGCCCACCCCACCTGGGTTTAGATTGGGCTGGTGTTTACAAACCCACCTGCCACATCCGTGAATTCGCTCTTGGCGCCGCGATGGGCAGCGCCGACGATGGGCGCGCCAGGCTTACGCACTTGCATCTGCACGGCGAGTAACGAGCCGTGGATTGGCAGGTGGAGATGGCCGGCGTCCAGCCCGAGCTGCCTCTTGTGCGTGCGGCCGTGCAAGACCAACCGAGAGCCCGCACCTACCGGTGAAGGCCCCTCAGTGCCGCCCGGCGCCACGCGGCAGCACGCCAGCTGCACTCGAGGCAGGGCTGCACGCTGGCCGCCGGCCTGGAGGTAGAACGGATTCCCGCTCGCGTCCAGCAGCCGCAGTGCAACGCCCTTGTCCGGGTTCGTGCCCTTGCACAGCTGCAGGCACGGCAGCGGGCGCAGGGGCATTTGCAGGTGGCGCGTAGGGTGCGGTTTTCGTTGCAGCCAGCTGCTGGCTCCGCCGGCCGCAATTCGCGAGGCAACCGGCACCGCGTGCGTTATCGCACGAGCCCAGACACGACACGCCGCCGCGCGCGTACCTTCATGGCGCACTGCACCGAGTCATGCGCAAGCAGCATCGCCTCCTCCGGCTCCAGCCCCGCCGGCGGCCCGCTGACCAGCCGCAGCTCCGTGCTGGCCGCGCCGGCCGGCAGCCGCACCGTAATGGAGCCGGCCGCCGCCGCCGGCGCGCCCGGCGTGGACGACCCCGCGGCCCCGGGCCCCGCCGCGCCGGGCGTCGAGTGCTTTGCGCTGGCGGCGGCAGCTGAGTGCGTGCGGACCGTGAGGGAGACGTTGAGCCGGGCCTTGATCTCTGGTACAGTCACACCCTGCGTGCGCAAGGGGGCGGAAATGGTGAGCCGTGTGCAGCCCCATACGCCAGTGCCCCTCCTCTTGTGCTGCACCTCTGCCTCTTGTGTCCAGTCAAGCGAACCCAGTCCCAGTGTCCCACCTTTTGCAAGCGGCCGTCCGGGCCCGGCACATTCTGACGCAGCTCGACCGGCTTGAAGCACAGGCCGCTCACGAACATTGTCAGGCGGTCCTCCGAGAAGTGAATGGCCGGGCCCGGTACCGCCGCCCCTGCCGACGGCCCGGAAGCTGCGGCCGCAGCCGCCCGCGGCTGGCTCGGCCCAGCGCCTTGCTGCTGCTGCCTCTCGTTGCCCCTGCCGCTGCTGGGTCCCCGCAGCCGCAACGGCAGCTCCAGCGGATCGCCTCCCACCACCGTCGCCTCGATCTTGAGCGGGTGCGGTCGGCGCGGCGCGCGGCCCTGGCTGCCGTTGGCACCGTCGGCTGGGCTGGCGGCCACGGCCGCGGCCGCGGCCGCGGCCGCGGCAGGGTCCCAGGGCAGCCGCAGGCTTGCCACCAGGTCCGGACTGAAAGCCATCTGTGGCCGCAGGCGGGTTTGGGCGGCCGTCCGGGTGTCAAGGCAATGTTGTAATAATTGCTTCGTGTCCTTTGCCTTGAGAACTTGTACAACTGACCGCCATCGCCTGTTATCATCACCTCCCGCCGTGCGCAGCCCCACACCTAGCAGTCCTTGCGCATCCATCCACCCCGCGCATCATGCATGCATGCATGCATGCACGCATGCACGCATGCACGCATGCACGCCGCACACGCGCTCGCGCGCCGCGCCGCACCTTGGCGCCCTTCTGGTCCAGCAGCTGCACCGCCAGCACCGGCACCGGCTCGCCCAGCCGCACCACCAGCGCCCGCTGCGACGACGCCTCCTTAACGATGCTGCTGGGGAGGGGCTCGCCAGCCTCCAGTGCCCGCTCCAGGTCGGGCGAGGACACGAAGCACGCCGTCAGCGCGCCGGGCAGGCCCGCGCTCACCTGCGGGCACGCACACGGCGGCTGGCTGTGGCTGCGCACGTACATGCATGGTACGATCACAAGTTCGATGGCACGCGGCCCAGGGGGCCAACCGCCCTTCCCTGCCGCTGCCACCGCTGACGTAGCAGGCTGCTGAGCAGCCTGCTGGGTGGTAGTCTTCTGCCATCGCATTCACATTTAGCGAGCATTTCATCAAAAGCAGCCTAGTTCGCTGGGTAGCGCCTCACCACGAAGGTGTGCTGCAGCGCTGTGAAATAGTCGCCGTACAGGTTGGCGGGGTCGCAGGAGCGGTCCAGCAGGAACAGGGCGTTGGTGTCGGGGTGGGCGGGCGGCTGGGAGGGGTCCCGCGCGGCGGCGGCGCCGCCGTCGTCCAGGGCGGCGGCGCCCTCGCTGACCAGCACGCGCAGGCGGTAGCGGCCCGGCTCGCGGATGTGCTTCTTGAAGCCGGAGAACGCCCACCTGCGCACCACGCCGCGCCACACGCATACGGATGCACGCAGGTGAAAAACGACCGCGGGCGGCCTCGGGCGGCCTCGCTGCGCCGCTGCCATGGACGGGCCGCCACAGCCGCGCGGCGGCTGCGTGTTCAGGGTGTCGGCAGCACACTGCCCTGGTCCTTGTTTGGGCTGTTACCCTTTTTGCCCGGTCACCATTCTCGCACACAATGGATCTTATCCCTGGCCCCCGTGTGGACGCCGCCGTCCGCACCTGCCCTTGGGCGCGGACGGCTCCGCCTGCTCGCGGCTGTACAGCTCCTCCCACGAGCCGGCGGCCACGCCGCCAGCGCTGCCGCCCCCCACCGCCTCCCGCCTGCAAAGCAGGCCGTTCACGTCCACGTGGCATGCAGCCTGGCCTCAGCAGCCGGGCAGATGACAGCGGCCGCGCCATATCGAGCAAATGGCAGCATGGCACGACAACAACAGGCTGCAATTCAGGGCACGCTCGACCTCCTTCCTGCCTAAACTCACTCGATCACCAGCTTCACAAGAGGGCTGTAGACGTTGTCAGCTGTGTTGAAGCATTTGAGCTTGGAGGCGTCCAGCAGCAGGGCCTCATCGCCACCGCCGTCGCCTGCGCTGCCTGCGGCGCTGCTCCCGCCGCCATCCGCTGCAGCTGCGCCCTTGCCGGCGCCCCCCTGCCGCGTGAGTTTGATCTTCTTGGGCCGAGCACCCGCCGCGGCGCCCGAGGCCGCGGACGCCGGCGCCGGCTTCGCCAGCGCGACGGTGAGGGAGTCAAAGGTGTGGTTCGTTTCGAACTCCGCGGGGGGCAGCTTGATCCGCGCGCCATCCTGCACAGGGCGTGCAACACGAGATGCGTGGCGCACCCCGGCATCCTGGGCCAACGCATCACAACGCTACCGTTGTACCCCAATGGCAACCTGGACGACAGGGCATGGCGAGGGATGCTGCTACCCGGCCCTGCTACACGGCGAACCATTCCGCTCACCGCCGGCGTGTCATCCACGGCCACCACGCGGGACGGCAGCTTGTCCTCCCACTTGGCGGTGAGGGTGGCCTGCGTACCGCACAATGGGATGCAGTCGTCGTGTACGGTACCAACGTTTGCAGTCCAACACACACAGTCTTTGATTTTGGTGTGTGCGGGCAGTCAGCCACTGCTAATGGCTGGGACACCCCGCCTCAATGTGCTGCCGCCGCCGCTGCCGCCGCCGATGGCGCCGCAGCGAGCGCCCATGGTGGAATGTATACGCACGCTTGTACGCACCTGCTCCTTCTGCCGTGCCACGAGCTTCGGGGCCACGCCGGCCACCTCCTTCAAAATGGGCTGTATCTCCATGATGCAGATGGACAGCGCGGCTGCGGTGCAGCGCGTTACGGTGCGGCGGCGCGGCGCAACACCAGATTGGCAGCAAGCAGTGATGCTGCAGGCGTTCTTGTGCACAGGGGCTTGCATGCGTGCCTGTGCCTGTGCCTGGATTGCACCTCTCAACGATGCAGCGTGCCGGGCACTCACGCGGCTTGGGCGACCAGTGCGGCCGCCACTTGCGCGCCACCGCGAACAGGTCCCGGGCGAAGTCCGAGCCCTTCATGTAGAACAGCTCCACCATGCGCGCCACCTCCGGCCGCCGGTTGAGGGCACCCCTGGCTCCGCCCGCACCGCCGCCGACCGCCGGCGCCGCGGCGCCACTGCCTCCGGCGCCACGGCCGGCGGCGGCGGCTGCCGTCGCCCCAGCGGCCGCCGCGCCACCGGCCGCCGCGCCACCGGCCGCCGCCGCGGGCGCGGGTGCCGCCCTGCGCTGGTGGACCTTGCCGGCGTCGCCGACCACGATCTGCGACAACGCGCATGCGGGCGCCGGCACACCGCGGGGGCCGTGAAACTGCTGAACACTCGGTCGAGCACCATCCACCAAGCACGACCCCGCACCTCCCGGGCGCTCTATCCATCGCCACAGGCAGGTGCGCCGCGCGTCACCAGCATGCACTTGCAACGCCCGCCTCCAGCCATCATCGGTCACCGGTGCGCCCGCCCCACCGCCTGCCCTGCTGTCTGCCCGCCCTCTACCCTGCTGCACTCCTTTGCATTATCTTCCCAGCCCCCGCGCCCCCTGCCCCCCAACCCCCGCGCCCCCTCCGCCCGCACCATCTCGCCCTGCTGCAGCGGCTCCCAGCCCACGCCGTAGGTGTACTTGCTGCTGAACTCCACCATGCCGCGCTGCTCCACGTCGAAGCCCCAGGGCGGCGCCATGCCGGGCGCGTCGCTCAGCTCGCCCACCACCGGCTTGACCAGCTGCCCCTCCTCGTCCTGCGCTTGGCATGGTTTGGTGGTGGTGGCGGTGGTGGTGGGTTTGATGGCGGCAGTGCACACGCATGCATGGGCAGCTAGGAGCCGTGCACCAACACGTACGATACAGGTTTGACAAGGGTTCACGCGGCTTTGCTGGAATCTCTGCTGCTGGCCCTCCCCCGAGAAGGACTGCTGCTGCCATCGGGCAGCCGCTAACACAGTGAGCGGAGCGCCCCGAAGCCCCCAGCCGCAGCTACTCGCGCACGCGCGCGCGCGCACGCACCAGCATGCGCCAGGTCGCGAAGGCCTGCAGCAGCTGCAGCGCCGCCCAGCCCCGCTCCCGGTCCTCACGCCAGCCGCTCCAGTCCGCTGACATCGGGGCTTCCCGCCCGCCGCCGCCGCCGCCGCCACCGCCGCCGCCCCCGCCCCCGCCTGCGCCGCCCCCGCCTCTGCCTCCACCACGGCCCATCCCGGGCGTGCGCCCGCCGCCTGCCCGGCCACCGCCGCCGCCGGCCGCGCCACCGGTCGTGGTCGCGGCGCTCGCGAAGGCACCCGTCGCCAGTTGGTACAGCGGGTGCAGCGGCGTGGCGGCGGCGCTGGTGCGGCGGGCGGCCGTCGTGGCGGTCTTGGCGGCTGTGACCGGGGCGGGCGTGTTGCCGCCGACCAGATCGATCACGGGCGGGGACGCGCGGGCGCCGTTCTGCTGCGGCTGCGGCTCCGGCTCCTCCGCCGGCCAGATGTAGGTGAAGAGGCGCGGCGCGTCGGGCCCGGAGGGCACGTAGGGGCTCGCCGCGGGGCCCGCCTCGCAGAACATCTGTGGGGGAGCAGCGCATGCGAGCGCGGTGCGCGCGCGTGGCGGCGGTGTGCAACGACTGGTCGCAATGTCCGAAGCAGCTGCCTCAACGTGGACGGCGCAGCAGCCGCGCAGCACCACAGAAACGCACGCGCACACAGGCACCCACGCACACAGGACCGCACGCAGCCACCCACCCACGCATGACCGCACGCAACACGCACCCTGTAGGCGCGGCCCTCGAAGTCGCTCTTATGCTGGTGCGCCAGCGCGTCCGGCGACACCAGCACCAGCGACACCAGCCGGCCCGTGTCCTCCAGCTTGTGCTTGTGCGCCTGGCGTGCACGGAGCGCGGCAAGCAAGACGGGGGATGCTTTGCACGCGCGCGCACGCGTGCATGCGGCAGCCGCATGCAGGAGTATCGTATAGGGTGACTGGCGGCTAGGTTGCACCTCATTGCTGGGGGGTACCGCATCACCCACGATGCCGGCGCGCAAGCAAGAGCAGTTCCATCCGACGACGACGCCCCCTAGTCCGCACCCCTAGTCCGCACCCCGAGGCCGCACCCCGAGGCCGCACCCCGGGGCCGCACCCACCTGCACGGCCTGGTTGGCCACCGCCATGCGCACCGCCGCCTTGTGCGTGTCCAGGTACTGGCCGTGCAGCTTGGACTTGACCATGTCCTTTCCGCTCCAAAAGGGGAACACGTACAGCCTGTGGGCGGGGAAGAGAAGAAGGGCCGATGGGGGGAGGAGGGGGGTGAACACCAGCCCCAGCCAAACCAAGGGGGGCACAGCATTGATCTCGTCATCGGATGGCAATTCGGGTGTGTCTACTGGCACGAAACGTTGCCAACTTCACAAACCACAGGCAGCGTAGCCCCACGACATGACACCCCGAGCCCTCCATGCACGCAAGATGCTACCCCCTGCGCGCGCACCCACTCTTGGTTCTTGTCCGGCTTGGGCTTGGTGCGCAGCCTGCATACGACACCAGGGCACGCACGCGCGCACGCAGTTTAGCAATGCACGCAAGGTCTCCCTGGGATACTATGCTTGGACAAAGCTATTGATATTGCAATTGCTGTTGCTATTTGATGCTGCGCTCGTTCGCGAGCTCAGCTCACCCCTGGGAGTACGGGAAGTACAGCCAGATGGTGACGAAGTCGCACGGCGCGTCCTTGGGCCGCGTCTCGATGTCGGTGCCGCTGTCGCCCACCAGCACCGTGACCTCACCGGCGGCTTCTGGATCCAGCCGGGTGTCAGCCACCGAGCCTTGCGGCAGTCGCTGCGGCTGCTGGCCGCTTGGGCCAGCCGCGCCGCCGCCGCGCGCCATCGTGGGCGGCGCCCCCGGCGTCACCAGCGCCGCCGCGGCCGCGTGCGCGTTCGAGCGGCCGAGGTGCGGGGTGGCGGAGCCGGAGGGGCCGCCCCGCGGCTTGCCCGGCGGGGGGAAGCCGGGCGGCAGGTACCTGCGCGTGAGCGTGCGCGTGCGGGCGCCATGTGATGATGGGCCACACCACAGAACAGACCAGACCAGACCAGGCCAGGCCAGACCGCCAGGAAGCAGCCTCACATGAAGCAGCCTGAACATGAAATACACAGTGCAGCAGTGGCGGGCAGCCATGGCACACACGCACCTGGAGATCGTCACGCAGGGCTGGAGCAGCGGGTTGGCGTGGCACTGCATGCGGTTCAGGGCGTACGCGGACGGGGACAATTCGGCAACACTTGCAACCCAGACCACAGGCACACGGGGCACCTGCCCACGTCCGGCGCACAGCCGGCCGAGCTGCTGCGCCGCCATAGCCCGCCGCCGCACAGCCATCAGCGTTAGCGCATGCGACCACCCGTCACGCGCGCACACACCTGCTCCTCGAATTCGCGCAGCACGGCCTGCAGGTCCGACACGAATGCCTGCGGCGGCGGCCCGCCGCCCGCTGCACCCGGCGCTGCCGCCGCCGCCTCGCGCGCCAGCATGCCGGTAAACACCACGCGAGGGCCGTCTCGGTGGTCGGTCACCGTGATGCTGATCTCCAGCCCGCCTGCGCATGCGACCGTCACCGTACCGTAATAAATGCGCCACAAACAAGGAGCGTGCGGTGGCGCGCGGCTGAGTCCTTGCAGCACAGCAAGATGCACGCTATACGTGGGATAGAGGACGGTCGCACGGGACGGTCGCCTACCTAGCACTACTACACTAGGAAGCGCTGCGTACCTTTCGGCCGCTGCTGGCCCGCGGTGAGCTCCGGCGGCAAGCGGTCCCACAGGTCGGCTGGGAAGCCGTGGATGAAGAACGCGTACACCTGGCTCAGCTGCGCAGGTGAATAATGTGTCCGGCGGGTGGAAAGGGGCGGGGTCAAAGGATATCCTAGCGAAAGAGCCAAGCCTGCAGACGGCGTCCGTGGCGGAGAGGGAAGCCAGGACCACGCACGCAGCGACACAGCACGACAGCACCCATCCAGCAGCCCACCTGTGCCCACCTGTACCCCACGTGTGCCCACCTGTGCCCACACATTCTACCCACCTCCTTCGCCAGGCCGTTCCAAAAGTCCGCGCTCTCCAGCTCTTGCAGCCGCTCCGGCAGCAGCTGCGTGATCCTGATGTCCGTCCAGCCGTCCAGCTCTGAAGCAAGTTGCGCGTGCGTGCGAAGGGATCATGGCACGGCAGCGGCATGCCGCAGACACGGAGTTGGATGCAGCAGCTGTAGCAGCAGTAGCAGCAGTGGCAGCGGCAGCGGACCGCGCCGGTGCGTAAGGCTTGCGCCCCGCGCTCACCCGCCTCGTCACCATCGTTTAAATGCCCCTGCGCGCGCTGGAACATCTCCAGGTCCTGCGGTGGCAGCGGGGTGTTGCATCCGGTCAAGTTGGAATGACACTGGGTCCAGAATGCAGGCCCGTCGGCCCGACGTGTGCAGCCCACATCCCCGTCCAGAACAACGTGAATGCGCGCAGCCTTACGTAGTTGGTGGTGGATTCCTGCGCTCCGTAGTCGTACTGCAGGAAGCGCATGCGGTACGGGGGTTGCAAGGATGTATGAAAAGCGGTACGGGATGCACTGGGGGTGCGAGACCATTTTCGCATTGATAGCATGCAACAACGGCAAGGCACAAGAGCATGGCACGGCTGGGTTTGGCAGCCCGCCCACCTTGCAAAGGTACGCGTTCCCGGTGCTTGCCTGCAAGCAGTGGCGGGAGCGGGCAGCGCGCACGCAGCGAAGTTAAATCCGCCGACGAAAGAATTCCAACAGGAAGGCGGCACGGAATAACGCCATGGCCACGGCTTGAGCCCAACTGTCCGCCAAGGCTCCTGACTGGGTCCTGCACACCCACCCGGAACGTCTCCACCTCCACAAAGTTGCCGAAGTAGAGGCAGGCCGCGCAGCCGCGGCCGTAGCGATTGAGCTTGGGGTTGATGAAATGATGCAGCGGCAGCACACCCGGGTGCTCGTCTGTGTGCCAGTACGCCCGTACAGGGTGTGTGTGTGTTGGAGCGTGTGTGAGGTATGGCCCCGTGCGGTGCAAGTCAAACCGTGCCACGCCTCCCGACGCGCTGCTTGCCTTCCGCCCTTCCACAAGGCAATGCCACGTGTGCAGGCCTGGCAAGCAGCGCTATCTCTTCCCAGCATCCCAGCACTCCGTCCGCATCACCTCTCGGCAACGGCGGGATGCGGCTGGTGGTCCACGCCAGTCGGAAGTAGTTCCGCAGCGTGGTCAGGTCCATTCCGCGTCCATTATCCGAGCATATGACCTGCGAGCCGCCCTGGTCCTCCGGCCGCAGGTTGACCTCGATGGAGATTTTCGGCACTGAAAGGGCGAGGTTGTAAGGTTGCACAGTGTGTGTGGTGTGAGGCGATCACCGCTCAGGCAGGCGGGGCGCCAACTGCACGGTGTGTGTGGTGTGAGGCGATCACCGCTCAGGCAGGCGGGGCGCCAACTGCACGGCGGCATCACAGCCCTGTGCGCGCGCGTGGGTGCCTCCGCTCACACCTACCTGCCCGATGGAGCGTCGCATCGATGCTGTTATCTATGAGCTCCATGACCATGATGTCGGGCTCAAAGAACAGCACCTGCGCGCGCGGAGAGCATGCCGTGCGGGGTTCGGGCTGGAGCAGGTGCCACGCACGGGCCCCGACGGGCCTGGGCGCAGCACGGCGCAGACCGGCACAGCACGCCCGGCGGTCCTGGCGGTGAACTACCAAGTATTAATGTTCTTATTCTATTCGCTGAGTTGCCCTTTTCGAGGTTTGGAAGACCGCGCGCAAATCGGCGCGAAAACACAGCACCTCTGACGCCGACAGCGATTTACCTCCTGGCGAATACTCCTCGAGAGTGGAACCGCATTGAAGTCACCATGGATGCGAACCAGCTCCGCAGGTTGCGAAGCCGCGGCCATCCTTGCACAAGCCCTCGGCAGCAAGCGGCCCTTTCCTTGGCCGTCGGAAACTCAAATCATGACGATGTCGGCTAAATGCCAGGTGCGTCACGCAAGACTAAATAGCAGCCATATCAGCGTGCACCTGGCGCGCGTCCACAGCTCTGTTTCCCTTCTCAGACAGCAAGCTCAGACACCAAAGGGCATGTAAAGGTAAAGGTATTCAAAATCCAAGTTCGTGCACGGCCGTTTTGCGAGCGTGCCACCCGCCGTGCCGCATCTGCGCCGGGCTGTCGTCCGGGCTTTCGGCGCACCGCACGCATTAACGCGACGTCCCTTGTGTATATCACGACAGGCTTGGCACTATGCGGCAGTCGGAAGATGCTGAGACGGTTTGAGCTTTGGACGGTGTGGCGGCTATGGGCACGCCCCGACCGGGTTGGCCTGTTCTGTCCTCGTGCCAGCCCCGCTCCCCCCGCGCGCTCCCCCCCTCGTCCCCGTTTTCCCCCTCATGCCCCGCGGTGCGCCGCGAGAGCTGCGACCATCAACTTGCCATGCTGCCGCCCGAACGCTGCTGCTCAATACCTGCAGACCGTACGTGATGGCCCGCCTTTGTGGCGGACAGGGGGGCGTAGTCCCGCCCTTTGGAGCTAGGAAGACAGTAGAGTTCAGACCCCTACACCGTGTGGGAGGTTGGACTGGGTTGAGAGGTGCGTTGGGTTGAGAGGTGCGTGCGCAGCGATCGTCAAATGCGCAGTCAAATGTGCAGCTCAGCCCCGTCTCCTGCTTCAGTCCTCCAGGCACGCCGCCAGGGCCCATCGACACCGCAAGAAGCAAAAGGCGATGGACGGGCATTGAGGTTCGCCTCAGCACTTTGACTCCTTGAGGTGCCAATGCGGAGGGCCAAGGGGGCCCCAGGTGAACTGCTGGGGGCGAGGGGCTGCATCGAGGAGTGCGGCTGACCCGCGGGCCTGCCACCCTGCATGCGTCGACGTCATCCGGAACTCCGCGCAGGCCGCGCTGGCTCTGCGCGCTTTCGCTGCTCTTTTACCTGATTCTCGCTCTTCGCAACACTTTGACACCACGCATCTCGCAAGACCGCCCGCAGTCACTCTAAAGGGGCAGAGAAACGCAACAACCCAAAATGTCGGCGCCCTTCACGCCCGGCGACATGCCCAACCCCTTCACGGTGCTCAGCTCCGAGCAGCCGGCCGCAGACAACGTGCCGGGCGCTGATAAGTGCGGCGCGCCTGGCCTTCGCCGCTCGGGGCGGCCCCGTTGAAAGCAAGGGACCACCGCGACTTGGCGGCCATGCTCAGGTCAGAGAGCCCGAGCTAGCGGGACGCCAGACATGCGCTTCGCAACCGCTCGCAAGAGGTTGCGAAGCGCATGCCTGGACGTCGCGCCAGCTCAGGCTCACCGGACCTGAGCTGCCCGCCCAGTCACCACCACCGGTCACGAACCATAGGCCCGTGTGCTTGAGCGTGGACGACGTTCTGAACCCCGCGCTGTGCCCCTGGCCCCTGCTTTTGGCCGCCTGCAGTCGAGGGGCGCAGCGGCGATGTGGGCGAGGTCGTGGCGCCCGACGTCGCGGCGGTCGCGAGCGGCGGCGCCACCGATGCGGGCCTGCGCGGCGGCCGCAGCAGGTGCACTATGAGGACGGGGACGTGCGCTAAGCCATGCTTTTCGTGCGCTGGACGCACGGCAAGACGCACGCAACGCAAGATCAAAACGCAAGTTACGCACGGACAAGACGCATGCGCTTCACCAAAGAACTTGCGTTTGCTTGCGCACACGTGACAGTTGACGCGGGTTGGCCTACCAACCCATCCGTGCAGCGCATGCGAACGCACGTCTTTTAGCGCAATGCGTTTCCCCCAAACGCATATATGCCGGTTGCGTAAGGCATAGCGCACGACACATACGCATGCGCTCCTCTCATGCGCTTACATACGCAAGCTCGCTGGTTTGGCAACGCATCCCAATTTTGCGCATGCGCAGCCCAGAGACGCACGGAAACGCATATATGCCGGTTGCGTTACATGATACGCACATGGTTTGCGCATGCGCGCTGCCATGCGCAAGATAGCGCACGTCCAGGCTGCCGGTTCCAACGAAACATTGCTTGGCAGTCCCGTGATCCCGTGTCCATACAACATTGCCCGCACATGTCCGCATGCTATGCAGTTCCTCTCCACACGCTCTTCACACGCGCCCTGTCGCTCTCTCAACCTGCCATCCACGCACTCTGCTGCTTTCCCCTCGCTGCTGCTCGCTGCAAGCTGCCGTCCTCTCCACACGTTGCTCGTCTCCGCTCGCACCTGCAGCCAGAAGTCACAACGAGCGTACAATCACGCAGAGGATTTTCACCCAGTGGCGGCAGTGTCCCGGCCGTGATGACCCCCCCTTGGGCTTGGTTAAGATAGGGCTGGCGTTCACAACCCCCCGCACGCCCACATCAACTGCACTGCACTGCTTGTGCTGGTATGAATAACGACCAGGCACTCACGTCAATGTTATTAGCGGCCACGGCCACGCCCATTTGCCATGGCCGTGCCCACTGCTGCTAGTGCCACGGCCACAGCCACCACCGCTTAAGCGCACCTGCAGGCAACAGTCAAACAGTGAAACGAGCGTACAAATGTCTGCAACGGCTTGCCGTCCTCGCATCCCAGTCATCGCATGCTTGCCGCTTTGGTGGGCCCGCACCAAAATGCATTGCATTACTCGATTTGAACACAACCACTCGCATTGTGGCCAGCGCTAGGTGCGGCCCCGCCCACGGGCACCCCGGCCGTGGCCCCTACCAGAGTCTGGGTCCTCGACTGGTCTCCCCTCAAGTCCCAGACTTGCCTCCTTAGAGCTGTGCGCCTCCTTGGCCTGATACTTAGCGGCCGCCTTCAGTGCCTCCTCCTGTGTGCAGTCATGGCAAGCGATCCGGGTCGTCATTATTGGAGGACAGGCATGTAGTGCACGCCTCGTCTCCCCGCGCCATTTCCACCCCGGGCTGTCGAATCCGTAGTTCAAACACTCGAATCACAAACCGGCACCTTATCAGTGTCATCGCAAACATAAAGCCTTAAAACTCACCGTTCACCTTCAGGGCCGGTGAGCTGCCGGTGGAGCTGAAAGCTGGAGCTGAAAGCTGGAGCTGAAAGCTTCCATCCTGAAAGCTTGCGCAAAGCCTGTTTATGTTATCGGTGAGCATAAAATGGCTTTGGATGTAGACTTCAAAGCAGCAACAAAAGCCCAGTCAACGCGGCCCTCCCCCAACGCGGACCCCCCGACCCCGCGAACGGCTGCGCCATGCTGTCAATATCCCCTTGCAAGTAAATTGTGAGGAAGTCACATACCTTATCTCAGCCCAGTGGCTCACGAGGCGGACTCTGCAAAAAGAGTCGTCGTTTGACTCGGCACTTGAACTGCAGAAACAAAATCATCGTATGACGAAAACATTGTATGTAAACGAACTGTATGATGTCTGAAATTATGGTCGGTAGGAGCAGAAGAAGGAGGAGAAGGCAAAGCTCAATGCATGAGCGCGGCTCAATGGCTCATCCCTAGGCATGACCTGGAAGGAAATAGCTAAACGACGTTGAAATCTCTCTTAATTTCAAAGCGTAGACCGACAGGATAAGGCAGGCCCGGCACACACGGGTAACACACACGGGCTTGGCAGCGGGAAAGGGGCAGGCCCAGCACACCGCCCCCATTGGTCGTGTCACGGCAGTGCACACGGCCAGGGAGGGTTGTGAATACCATCCCTGGCCAGGGAGGGGCGTGCCGCGTGCGTGCATGTTTGGGGGAACACACGGGCTTGGCGGCGGGAAAGGGGCAGGCCCGGCAGTGCAAACGGTCAGGCAGGGGCGCGCCGTGCCGCGTGCGTGCATGTTTGGGGGAACACACGGGCTTGGCGGCGGGAAAGGGTCACGCCCGGCAGTGCAAACGGTCAGGCAGGGGCGCGCCGTGCCGCGTGCGTGCATGTTTGGGGGAACACACGGGCTTGGCGGCGGGAAAGGGGCAGGCCCGGCAGTGCAAACGGTCAGGCAGGGGCGCGCCGTGCCGCGTGCGTGCATGTTTGGGGGAACACACGGGCTTGGCGGCGGGAAAGGGGCAGGCCCGGCAGTGCAAACGGTCAGGCAGGGGCGCGCCGTGCCGCGTGCGTGCAGGTTTGGGGGAACACACGGGCTTGGCGGCGGGAAAGGGTCAGGCCCGGCAGTGCAAACGGTCAGGCAGGGGCGCGCCGTGCCGCGTGCGTGCAAGTTTGGGGGAACACACGGGCTTGGCGGCGGGAAAGGGGCAGGCCCGGCAGTGCAAACGGTCAGGCAGGGGCGCGCCGTGCCGCGTGCGTGCAGGTTTGGGGGAACACACGGGCTTGGCGGCGGGAAAGGGTCAGGCCCGGCAGTGCAAACGGTCAGGCAGGGGCGCGCCGTGCCGCGTGCGTGCATGTTTGGGGGAACACACGGGCTTGGCGGCGGGAAAGGGGCAGGCCCGGCAGTGCAAACGGTCAGGCAGGGGCGCGCCGTGCCGCGTGCGTGCAAGTTTGGGGGAACACACGGGCTTGGCGGCGGGAAAGGGGCAGGCCCGGCAGTGCAAACGGTCAGGCAGGGGCGCGCCGTGCCGCGTGCGTGCATGTTTGGGGGAACACACGGGCTTGGCGGCGGGAAAGGGTCACGCCCGGCAGTGCAAACGGTCAGGCAGGGGCGCGCCGTGCCGCGTGCGTGCATGTTTGGGGGAACACACGGGCTTGGCGGCGGGAAAGGGGCAGGCCCAGCAGTGCAAACGGTCAGGCAGGGGCGCGCCGTGCCGCGTGCGTGCAGGTTTGGGGGAACACACGGGCTTGGCGGCGGGAAAGGGTCAGGCCCGGCAGTGCAAACGGTCAGGCAGGGGCGCGCCGTGCCGCGTGCGTGCAAGTTTGGGGGAACACACGGGCTTGGCGGCGGGAAAGGGGCAGGCCCGGCAGTGCAAACGGTCAGGCAGGGGCGCGCCGTGCCGCGTGCGTGCAGGTTTGGGGGAACACACGGGCTTGGCGGCGGGAAAGGGTCAGGCCCGGCAGTGCAAACGGTCAGGCAGGGGCGCGCCGTGCCGCGTGCGTGCATGTTTGGGGGAACACACGGGCTTGGCGGCGGGAAAGGGTCAGGCCCGGCAGTGCAAACGGTCAGGCAGGGGCGCGCCGTGCCGCGTGCGTGCAAGTTTGGGGGAACACACGGGCTTGGCGGCGGGAAAGGGGCAGGCCCGGCAGTGCAAACGGTCAGGCAGGGGCGCGCCGTGCCGCGTGCGTGCATGTTTGGGGGAACACACGGGCTTGGCGGCGGGAAAGGGTCAGGCCCGGCAGTGCAAACGGTCAGGCAGGGGCGCGCCGTGCCGCGTGCGTGCATGTTTGGGGGAACACACGGGCTTGGCGGCGGGAAAGGGGCAGGCCCAGCAGTGCAAACGGTCAGGCAGGGGCGCGCCGTGCCGCGTGCGTGTAGGTTAGGGGTGAACCTAGCATCAAAGGCGTTGAGAAACGCCGGGCTCCTCTGATTCATCTCGGGTCCAACGTGCCGTTTGAACGGCGGCAGCACCCAAAACTGGCAGCTCCGCGACTGGCTGCACTGTCTCAAGTCAAAGCCACATTTACAATCACGGCCATGCGCCGACACGCCGGCACCAACGACACAAACCTGCGCCCCCATGACCGCATGCCCACGCCGTGATGCCGGAACGTACCTTGCCGCCAATGGCTAATGTGGAACCGCTGGTGACCACACGTAATATTTACACATGCGGGGCTGGAGGGAAGCATGTGTGCACACGTGGCGGCGGCGGCGGCTTGCCCAGGGCCACGCGCTGGGCAATGAGGCGCCTTCAGACGCCGCCGCCGCACATCCCCCACACCCGGCAGCTGGCGCCATTACGAAGGGGCTGGAGGGAAGCGTGTGTGCACACGTGGCGGCGGCGGCGGCTTGCCCAGGGCCACGCGCTGGGCAATGAGGCGCCTTCAGACGCCACCGCCGCACATCCCCCACACCCGGCAGCTGGCGCCACTACGTAGGGGCTGCAGGGAAGCGTGTGCGCACACGTGGCGGCGGCGGCGGCAGCTTGCCCAGGGCCTGGCGCTGGGCAATGAGGCGCCTTCAGACGCCGCCGCCGCACATCCCCCACACCCGGCAGCTGGCGCCATTACGAAGGGGCTTGAGGGAAGCGTGTGTGCACACGTGGCGGCGGCGGCGGCTTGCCCAGGGCCTGGCGCTGGGCAATGAGGCGCCTTCAGACGCCACCGCCGCACATCCCCCACACCCGGCAGCTGGCGCCATTACGTAGGGGCTGCAGGGAAGCGTGTGCGCACACGTGGCGGCGGCGGCGGCAGCTTGCCCAGGGCCTGGCGCTGGGCAATGAGGCGCCTTCAGACGCCGCCGCCGCACATCCCCCACACCCGGCAGCTGGCGCCACTACGTAGGGGCTGCAGGGAAGCGTGTGCGCACACGTGGCGGCGGCGGCGGCAGCTTGCCCAGGGCCTGGCGCTGGGCAATGAGGCGCCTTCAGACGCCGCCGCCGCACATCCCCCACACCCGGCAGCTGGCGCCATTACGAAGGGGCTGGAGGGAAGCGTGTGTGCACACGTGGCGGCGGCGGCGGCTTGCCCAGGGCCACGCGCTGGGCAATGAGGCGCCTTCAGACGCCACCGCCGCACATCCCCCACACCCGGCAGCTGGCGCCACTACGTAGGGGCTGCAGGGAAGCGTGTGCGCACACGTGGCGGCGGCGGCGGCAGCTTGCCCAGGGCCACGCGCTGGGCAATGAGGCGCCTTCAGACGCCGCCGCCGCACATCCCCCACACCCGGCAGCTGGCGCCATTACGAAGGGGCTTGAGGGAAGCGTGTGTGCACACGTGGCGGCGGCGGCGGCTTGCCCAGGGCCACGCGCTGGGCAATGAGGCGCCTTCAGACGCCACCGCCGCACATCCCCCACACCCGGCAGCTGGCGCCACTACGTAGGGGCTGCAGGGAAGCGTGTGCGCACACGTGGCGGCGGCGGCGGCAGCTTGCCCAGGGCCTGGCGCTGGGCAATGAGGCGCCTTCAGACGCCGCCGCCGCACATCCCCCACACCCGGCAGCTGGCGCCATTACGAAGGGGCTTGAGGGAAGCGTGTGTGCACACGTGGCGGCGGCGGCGGCTTGCCCAGGGCCTGGCGCTGGGCAATGAGGCGCCTTCAGACGCCACCGCCGCACATCCCCCACACCCGGCAGCTGGCGCCATTACGTAGGGGCTGCAGGGAAGCGTGTGCGCACACGTGGCGGCGGCGGCGGCAGCTTGCCCAGGGCCTGGCGCTGGGCAATGAGGCGCCTTCAGACGCCGCCGCCGCACATCCCCCACACCCGGCAGCTGGCGCCACTACGTAGGGGCTGCAGGGAAGCGTGTGCGCACACGTGGCGGCGGCGGCGGCAGCTTGCCCAGGGCCTGGCGCTGGGCAATGAGGCGCCTTCAGACGCCGCCGCCGCACATCCCCCACACCCGGCAGCTGGCGCCATTACGAAGGGGCTGGAGGGAAGCGTGTGTGCACACGTGGCGGCGGCGGCGGCTTGCCCAGGGCCTGGCGCTGGGCAATGAGGCGCCTTCAGACGCCACCGCCGCACATCCCCCACACCCGGCAGCTGGCGCCACTACGTAGGGGCTGCAGGGAAGCGTGTGCGCACACGTGGCGGCGGCGGCGGCAGCTTGCCCAGGGCCACGCGCTGGGCAATGAGGCGCCTTCAGACGCCGCCGCCGCACATCCCCCACACCCGGCAGCTGGCGCCATTACGAAGGGGCTGGAGGGAAGCGTGTGTGCACACGTGGCGGCGGCGGCGGCTTGCCCAGGGCCTGGCGCTGGGCAATGAGGCGCCTTCAGACGCCACCGCCGCACATCCCCCACACCCGGCAGCTGGCGCCATTACGAAGGGGCTGCAGGGAAGCGTGTGCGCACACGTAGCGGCGGCGGCGGCGGCTTGCCCAGGGCCACGCGCTGGGCAATGAGGCGCCTTCAGACGCCGCCACCGCACATCCCGCACACCGCAGCAGCTGGCGCCACTGCGTGGGGGGCGGAGGGAGGCGTGTGCGCACACGTGGCGCACAGCAGTTAACGCCACAGCTCCCATCCACGCACGTTCCGAGTTGCGGTCAAGTCGCATACGCTTTCAATGGGCACGCACTCACTAACGTCTATTGGCGAAGTGGACGAAGCGCTGTGTGAAGGGGCGGGAGGACGACGTGTGCGCACCGTGCCTGCCCACAGCGCTGATCTGCTACGGTTGATTTAATTCGCTCTGTTCCTCCTCTCTCTTATGCTGGCTGCGTTGTAAGGAAAGACGCAGTCCACGCGGTCGTTCATCCAGGGAGTTCATCAGCTGTGTTTGTCGCCGCCGAAAGCAAACAAGTGAAGTTCATTAATATCTGAAATGTATTTTTAAGCAAGTAATGTTATGAAGTTGGCACTGTGAGAAGTTTGCACGCAATAACGTTCCGCTAAGCTTTATGATATTACGCCTTAAGCGTCATGAATAGCCAGTGAGTCCTAATACACATGCTTGAAATAGTTGGCAACTGCGTGCGTCGCTTGCGTTCCATGCGCATGGCAAGCGCACGAACCGTGCGTTCAGGTTCGCGCAACCTGGGGCGAGCGTCATGCGTTTGTTGCGCATGCACGGAACGCATGGCGTCAGGACGCAACGCATGGCAACGCAGGAAACGCATGGCTTAGCGCACGTCCCCGTCCTCATAGTGGTGCGTGACCTCAATGCGACGAGCCGGGGCCGGCGCTGGGGCGAGTAGTTATTGCGCATGTGTGCTGCGGTGGTGCGGCACTGCAGCTTCAGGGGTGCGCGCGGGAGCAGCGCGGGATGCCGTTCCCCACGTTCTCAAAGTTGCGTTGGGCGGCTTCTGCTGCTCCCTCCCACCCACCAAGCCGGCGTTCGGAGATCTCCGGAAGATACATCTGCCCCGCCCCGCCCCTACCCCTGTTGCCTTAACCTCGCAGTGATGGGATGTCGGCAGAAGCTGACTCAGCCACCACCAAGGTTACCGCCAACGACTCGCCGCTGCCTGCCACCGTCGTCGCTGGCTCTGGTGCTGAGGCGGAGGAGGCGGCGCGCAACGCCGCCGGCGCCGGCAGCGCCGCTGCTTCGGCACGCGAGGGCGGCGTCAGCAGCGGCCGCCGCGAGGGTACGGGCGGCAGTGCGCGCGCTGCGGGTGGCGGGGACTTCAAGGAGACGAGCGGCGGCGTGGCTTGGCAGGTGGGCTCGGGCGCGCCGCCGGTGCCGCCCGCGCAGGAGCGCTCCGGCGAGGGCAGGAGCGCCGGCGGCGGCGATGGCGCCGGTGGTGCCGGCATGCTGTCGAGCCTGACGGGCAGCAGCGGCGGTGGCGAGGCTGAGGGAGAGGGTCGCAGCGGCGGCGGCGGCGGCCTGCTGGGTGCCGTGACGCAGGGCATTGCCAAGCTGGCGGCCAAGGCAAGCAGCATGGCCGGCAGCAGCCAGGACGAGCAGAAGGGCCGCTCGGATGAGGGCAAGTAGCCAAGTTGCGAGCTACCAAGATACACATACCGTAAGATTTGGGCAGCGCGGATGGAGTGATGGGGTGGCAGCAGGCGGGTTCGGGTGCTCGCAATGTGCTGAGCAGAGTAGATCCCAGCCGGAGGTCATGGAGGATGGACTCCACCACATTCACAGGAGTGCTACGCGGGGCGGCATGCGGGCCTGGCGTTGGGGCTGCGAGACGGATCGAGGGGATGAGCCAGCCTCCTCGCGCGGCGACGCATCTGAAACAAACAGCCAGCATGAGGCGCGTGAAATCATCAAGAAGCGCGCGTATTTGTGCTTTGACTCAATGACTCCTGGAATAACAGAGCGTCCGTGGTGAAGGGGCGGGGTAATCGGACGACGTTCGGTGCGCAGGGAGCCGAGGTAGGAGACGTACTGCATGCAGCGGCCAAGGAAGGGGGCGCTAGCTTGGTGCCATAACACGTATGTACATGCTGCTGGGCTGGGGACTTTTTAGGGTGTGACTGGAGTTGCAAAACGCGAATGAATAGTAGATATTTGCGCATGCCTGTCCATGGTCACGCACGCAAGCGGTAGTTGTTTGCAGGGGTACCCCCTGGTTGTCTGTTAACTCCGCGCGCGAACGGATAGTGCGGATCTGAGTTGCACATGGAGCGCAACGGTGGGAGTTGACGCTACACGAGCGCTGAAATGCTTACATGCATCCCGCCCACTGAGTGGCAATGGTACACGCCGTGCATGCCCACTATCATCATAAGGTCATCGCACGTCCACGCCACGGCTTCCACCTTGATGTGCCCGTCGCAATGTAGCATCGATTCAGGCAGCAGCACCGTGCAGCAGTACGTGAGTATCTGGAATCCCACGCCAGCCCGCAGCTGCAGTTGTCTCGTCAGGGTCAAGAGGCACGTCCCGAAGCATGTTGCAGCTCCCCTACAGAAACGAGTCACATGCACATCGTGCCCATTCAAATGCCGTGTGCACCGCTGGGACCGCAACACCCCCACGTAATTCTTGGCAGTTCCTTCGCATTGTGCACCAGGGCCTAGTATTCCATGACGACCCAGTGTCCTGCGGCCAGCATGCATGCAGTTAGGTTGCGGCGGGGGCGAACCCATGAAAATGGAACTCAATCAAGTGGATGATGACAATGTTTGATGCATTCGAAGAGATGTCATGCTGGCTGGACAGGGCATGAACCGCATTGCACACGTGTACACCAGAGCACCTTTGCAAGGTGGCCTTTGCACTCAGCAGCATTCATAGTGCAGCTAGACATCTTACTCGTGCGTTCAAACAGATTGTCCTGGACACAATTCACAGGTGAATAGGTGATGGAACGAGGGCAATCGGCTGCGTCCCTGATGCATTCACGCGACCATGTGCCGCTTAATCGTCCATCAACATACTCGATTGACCAGCGTTTCCCTCAATCCAAAATTTAGAGTCTGTCATCAGCGCTGGTGAAGTACAGCAATGGTGCCTATGCCGCAGCTGCGCGTACCGGGTTCATTCCCCGCAAAATGTCAACGTCTCAAGATCATGCATACACACACGCCGAAAGGTTAAAAGCACGGCGCGGTCGGGGGCACAGTAAAAGTCATAGCACACAATTGCGCAGTCCAAAATGGTATGCCGCGCGCGTGTGGGGTGCCCTTCCTCCAACCTAGCCATAAATGCCGCTCCCATCCAGTCACTAGGGCGGCGCAGTATTTGCCTTACTACCGTATCCTTATACCGTATACTCCACACGCAGCCATGGCAGCCCTGCCAACGGCACGTTATTCATACGTCCGCGGTGTCCACTCTACCCATGTATCGGCAGATCCCGCACACCGGGCTCCGTCCCAATGCCTTAGCCGTCCAGCGAGCCCGGGGGCCCCGCATCGGGCACAGGAGCAAATGCCTCCCGCAGCGGCCTCTTGGCCGCTGGCGGCGGCTGCGCTCTAGACGCAGCGGCGTCCGGCGACAGCAGCGAGGGCGGCCGGGCACTCCTGACGCCAGCGGTGGCGATGCCCTCGGGCACACCGCTATGCGTAGCCCGCCGCCCACCCAGCACCGATGCTGACTTGCTCCCCGACGGAAACATGGCGCGCCGCGCCCCCGACGCCCCCGCGCCCGGCGACAGCGCGGACGCTGCCACGGATACCGCGGACGCACCCAGCGCAGAGCTCAGCATGCCATTGTCGGAGCTGCGCTGGCCCGCCGCCGCGCCGGCGCGCAGACGCACAGCTGAGATCGCGGACATGCCGCTGGCGGGCGCATCCGGCTGCTGCCGCTGCTGCATCCCCCCAACTGGGTCGTCCTCCTCAAAATTACCCAGCTCATCCCCGTGCAGCGACGGTGACGCTGTCTGGGTCTTCGCCTTGCGCAGCTGCCTGGACGGCCGGGGGCCCAGGGCAAAGGCCGCGGGCGCCGCCAGCGGAGAGCCCAGCACGGGAGCGGGCAGGCCTGGGCCTGGCCCTGCCGAGCTGGACAGACGAGGCAAGCCCGTAACGGCGGCGCCGGCAGAAGCGTCGGCGGCAGCCGCGCCCCCAGACGGGGAGTGCTCCGGACTCCCCTCAGGGATTGAAGCCGCGAAGCGCACACGACTGGAAGAAGTGCTGTTTGCAGCCGCGCCGCCGCCCGCGCTCGCACCGGAGGCCGGTGACACCATGAATCGCCGGACCGGCCCGCCGGGTGACGCGGCCTGAGGCACCGAGACCGCGCCGCTGCCGGCACCCGCGCCGCTTGCCGCTGCCGCGATGGCGCCGCCACCGCCGGGGCCCAGCGGCGATGCCAGGGTCGGGCGAAGGTGGCTGGAGCGCCCGGCCATGCTGCCGCGCAGCCGCGGCGGCGTCTCCGACATCTGGTGCCTCGCCACTGCTGTGCCGCCGCTGCCGCGTGTCTCTAGCGGCGGTGCGCCCTCAATGTCCGGCACCTCCTCCCGGAACGGCGAGCCCATCACGCCACTGACAACCATCGCCGCGCCGGCGCCGGCGCCGCCGGCAGCCGCCGCCGCCGCCGCCACCCCGTCCAGGCTTGGCCGCGCGCTGGCGCCGGCGCTGGCGCCGCCACCCTCTTTAAACATGGCTGTGATATTCCGCAGAGACAGCCCTCGGTTGCCCGCGCGCGGCGAGCCGCCAGGCGAGCCATCGATGCTGCCAGCGCGGCCACCGCCGGCGCTGAGCCCGCCAGTGAGCTGGCTCTTGAAGCGCTCGAAAAGGCTCATGGCGTCGCTGCCTGCCGGGCTGCCCGCAACCCCTGCGGCACCACCCGCACCGGTGCCGCCGCCGGCCGTGGCTCGGGCCAAGATAACGCTTGCAGACATGGGCCCCGCGCCTCCATCCACGCTGGCAGCGGCTCCGGCGCCTCCCCAACTGGGCTCAAACGCTGGGTTCATGTGCAGCGACCGCCGCCCGAAAGGCGCCGCGACGGGTGCGGTGACGGCGCCAGCCACCCCGACGGCGCCGGCGGCGCCCGACGTGGAGGCGTATTCGCGAAACAGGTGCGGCTCCCGGAGCCCCATCGGCTCGACAGCCGGCAGCCCGCCCGAGCTGATGCGCGTGTCGCTGATGGCCGAGCTGGCGCCGCGGGAGGCCACCGGCGCTGGCTGGCTGCTGCTGCCCATCGGCTGCACCCGCCTGCTGACGCGCACGCTCCGGCCGCTGAGGCCCGGGCTTGACGGCCTGCCGTCCAGGGATGCCCGCATCACAGCAGCCGCGCCCCCGGCAGTAGCAACACCAACACCAGGGCCAGCCGCCGTCGCGCCGCCGCTGATGTAGCCGGAGCCCGTGGCGGGGCCGCTCCTGCCGCCCCACGGCAGCATGGCGGCGCGGTCCGCACTCATCGGGCCGCTGGGCCCGGACCACACCGCAGCTCCACCCGGTGGCGCCGATACCGCGGGCGGCCCCATTGCGCTGGAAGCCCGACCCGCTTGGCGACCGTGCAACGACCAGTCGTCGGAGCGCGGCGGCGGCCCCGCCGACTGCAGTGCGTGCTGAAAGGCCGACCGAAGCTCCGATTCCTCTGCCGCCGACATGTCAGCCGTGCGGCGGCCGAAGGCGTTGTCACCGCCACCGCCGCCTGCGCCGGCTGCGGCCGCCCCGGTTGTGCCCGCGACTGGTCGGGTGCCATTGCCGCCGCGTGTGGCTGCGGTGGGAAGGATGACTGCAAGGATGCCGCCGGCCTCGACGCCCGACGCCCCGGCGGCCTCGGCCGCGCCGGCCGCATCCGCCCCCACGTATAACTGGTTGGTCTCTGTGCCTGCATGGCCGGCTGCCACGCGCCGACGCGACGACGCATGCTGCAGGCCGTGATCCTGTGGGCGCGTCACCAAAACAAGCGCCAGGTTAGACCCACGCCCCTGCCCCTGCAGCCAAGCTTGGCTTTACGGCCTGACACCCGCCGTCCCTAGTGGACAGGCCAGTACAGCAATAACACCACCGCCACGCCACCCGCACCCACCGACTCGGAGGAAGCCGGGTCGCCGGGCTCCCCGGCCTCCCGCTTGCGCTTCTCCCGGGCGCGCCGTCGCGCCACGATGCCGATCACCGCCAGGCACACGGCGCCCACCACGCCGCCGGTCACCGCGGCGGCGATGATGATGGGGAGGTATGAGGTGCTGGCGCCGGCGGCGCTGACGGGCGCGGGGGCGGGCGCCGGGCTGGGGTCCGACGCGGTCGGCTGCGGCAGGCGGGGGCGCACACACAGGGCGGGGATCGAAAACAAGGTGATGAGATGCGCGTGAGGAGGCAGGCGAGGCTTGGGGCGCCCCAAAAGCGGCAGTGGCAGCGCGGGGATGTCCAATGCTGAGACCCGCCACAGCACCCAAACCTTCCTGGCGACAAGCGGCCGCCGGCACGGCACGCAGTGCCGTGGGCCATACCCTACACCACCGCGCAGCCAGACCAGGCCAAGTCCCCGCTCACCGGCCGCCCGTCGCCGCCTATGCTGGCGGTGGTGACGCGACACGCCACGGAGCTTCCGGCGCCGCCCAGCGCGGTGGTGGCGGTCAGGTCGGCGGAGCCGCAGACGGAGGACAGATTGGAGGCGCCCGTGCTGCTCAGCGGCACCTCGCTCATCACCCGCACCTGGGGCGGCGACACAGAAGGGCGGCAGTTAGGGCCGCATGCGCTACGGCACATTTGCTTCCTTTACACAGTGCTCGCTGATCGCGAGGAATGATATGCGGCTCGGCCTGCGGCGTGGGCGGCCTGCTGAAGGCCGGCACCGCTCTGCAACTGCTGCGTGCATCGTGCTTTCAGCAGCCAAGGACGCGACGGCGCGTACGTACCGTTGTGGTGGTGACGATGGCGTCCATGCTGGGGCCGCACAGCTGCAGCGCGCCCGCCGCGCCAGAGCCCGAAGCTGACTCGGCCGTCCACGCATCCAGGGCCGCTCCAATCTGAGTCTTGTACTGCTGCGTGTCATTTGCGGCTGCGGCGGGCACGCTGAGCAACACCAAGAGGGACAGGCTGCCGGCGCCGTTGGCAGGGCAAGTGCCCGAAGCCACCGCTGCCAGCAGCCGCCGGATGTCCACGCCCGCACCATCACCCGCGCCCACGCCCACGCCGCCGTAACCGTCATCGACCGCCAAGCTGACTTCGTCTTCCTCCTGGTCCCCATCCCACGCATCGCTGTAGGCCTCGGCTTCGCTGCCGCCGCCTTCGCTGCCGCCGCTTTCCCCGCCACCGCCCTCCCCGCCGCCGTCCAAGAGGCGCAGAAGATGGCGGCGCGCGGCGGCGCCGGCGTTGCAGCTGACATTGGAGATGATGTCAGTGGTCAGGTTGGCGCGTAGGGCCAGCTCCGAGCGGAAGGCATCCAGGAATCCCGAGTTGCAGCCGACCTGGGAGATGCGGCCAGCAAGGCAGCAAGACAGCAGCACGCGGGTCAGGCTTGGTGGAGAGAGCTGTGGCGAGGTTCATAGTTTGTCTGGCCAAGCGAGCGAGGTGGCATGCCCAAGGAAGGGCATTCTGCGCCAGCCCTGAGGACGCGCGGAGGCCTGGCGCCGCAGCACGGGGCCTATATTGAGTTTGCGTATCATGATGCCAGGAAATCTCCCAACCGCGCACCTCGACTTGGGTGCTGACTCCCAGGCTTGTAGTCAGGACAGCCGTTGCCTGCATGGCGCATGAGGATGAGCAAGGCCTACAAGGTCAGCCCCGACGCTGGCGTCCGACACAACACCAACTTGCTTTTCCCCTGACCTCATGAAGCGGACGTGACAAGCTTGCAATCAGTCCGTCGTCCTTGCGTGCCACCGCACCTGCACCGCCGTCGTAATTTCAACCGGCACGCGGATGCTCTTCCCAGTCACGGTGAGGTTGACGCCGCCAGGAAACAGTGTCGCCAGAGCTTCAGGGCTCGCGGCTAGATCGTCAGGCACATCGACCACCTGGGACACGGACAGGTAGCCCTGAGGGATGGAGTCGTTGACGGCCACATACTCTGGAGGCACCCCGATTGAAGGGATGATGAAAGGAGGTTGTGGAGGTTTGGGCGGCGAGGGTGGCTGGGGCGGCAATGGCGGGGACGGAGGCAGCGGAGGGCTGGGCGGCAGCGGCGGCGGGCTGGGTGCGGGCGGCGGAGGGCTGGGGTCCGGTGGTGGCGGGCTGGGGCTCGGCGGCGGGGCAGGTGGTGTGGGCGGCGGGCTAGGCGGGATGGGTGGTGCAGGGCTTGGAGGCGCAGGACTGGGAGGCGGGCTGGGGCTTGGTGGCACCGGCGAGGGCGGCTTGGAGGCGCAGGACTGGGAGGCGGGCTGGGGCTTGGTGGCACCGGCGAGGGCGGCATGGGAGGCTCTGGGCTAGGCGGTCCGGGCGAGGGTGGAGCAGGTGACGGCGGCACTGGGCTGGGCGGCGCAGGGCTGGGCGGCGCAGGGCTGGGCGGTGTGGGTGATGGCGGCGCAGGCGATGGAGGAACGGGGGATGGAGGAGCAGGTGATGGGGGTGCCGGGCTGGGCGGAGCAGGGCTCGGTGGTGCCGGGCTTGGTGGTGCGGGGCTGGGTGGCATGGGGCTGGGTGGCGCAGGTGACGGAGGCTCCGGGCTGGGAGGTGCCGGACTGGGTGGCGCGGGGCTGGGCGGTGCGGGTGATGGCGGCTCCGGGCTGGGAGGAGCAGGGCTGGGCGGAGCAGGACTGGGAGGAACAGGACTGGGCGGCGCCGGGCTGGGAGGAACGGGGCTGGGTGGCGCAGGTGACGGAGGCTCCGGGCTGGGAGGTGCCGGACTGGGTGGCGCGGGGCTGGGTGGTGCGGGTGATGGCGGCTCCGGGCTGGGAGGAGCAGGGCTGGGCGGAGCAGGACTGGGAGGAGCGGGGCTGGGCGGCGCCGGGCTTGAGGGCTCCGGGCTGGGCGGCGCGGGACTGGGAGGAAGGGGAGAAGGAGGCGCCGGACTGGGCGGCAGGGGTGGTGCTGGGCTGGGTGGCGCCGGCGGCGCCGGGCTGGGTGGAACGGGGCTGGGCGGCGCCGGGCTGGGCGGCGCGGGGCTGGGCGGCGCTGGGCTCGGTGGCGCGGGGCTGGGGGGCGCGGGGTGATGGCGGCTCCGGGCTGGGAGGAGCAGGGCTGGGCGGAGCAGGACTGGGAGGAGCAGGGCTGGGCGGCGCCGGGCTTGGGGGCTCCGGGCTGGGCGGCGCGGGACTGGGAGGAAGGGGAGAAGGAGGCGCCGGACTGGGCGGCAGGGGTGGTGCTGGGCTGGGTGGCGTCGGCGGCGCCGGGCTGGGCGGAACGGGGCTGGGCAGCGCCGGGCTGGGCGGCGCGGGGCTGGGCGGCGCCGGGCTCGGTGGCGCGGGGCTGGGCGGCGCGGGTGATGGCGGCTCCGGGCTGGGAGGAGCAGGGCTGGGCGGAGCAGGACTGGGAGGAGCGGGGCTGGGCGGTGCCGGGCTTGGGGGCTCCGGGCTGGGCGGTGCAGGGCTGGGGGGAAGGGGAGAAGGAGGCGCCGGACTGGGCGGCACGGGTGGCACTGGGCTGGGTGGCGCCGGCGGCGCTGGGCTGGCCGGCTCCGGGCTGGGAGGCGCGGGGCTGGGCGGCGCAGGGCTGGGTGGTGCTGGGCTCGGTGGCGCGGGGCTGGGTGGCACGGGTGATGGCGGCTCCGGGCTGGGAGGAGCAGGGCTGGGTGGCGCCGGGCTGGGAGGAACGGGGCTGGGCGGCGCGGGGCTTGGTGGTGCCGGGCTTGGCGGTGCGGGGCTAGGTGGTGGGTTAGGCGGTGCAGGTGATGGAGGAACGGGGCTGGGTGGAGCCGGGCTGGGTGGAGCCGGGCTGGGTGGGGGCATGGGAGGAGCGGGGCTGGGCGGAGCAGGGCTGGGAGGTGCTGGGCTGGGCGGCGCTGGGCTGGGCGGTGCCGGGCTGGGCGGCGCCGGTGAGGGCGGGTTCGGGCTGGGAGGCTGAGGGCTAGGAGGTGGCGAGGGCGGCGCTGGACTGGGCGGCGCTGGGCTGGGCGGAGGCGATGGAGGCGTGGGTGAAGGCGGGGCTGGGCTGGGCGGAGGAGAGGGTGGCAATGGGCTAGGCGGCTGAGGACTGGGCGGTGGGCTGGGTGGTGCCGGGCTAGGCGGCGCGGGACTGGGCGGCTGTGGGCTGGGCGGCACGGGTCTCGGCGGTGGCGAAGGCGGCGCCGGACTGGGCGGTGCCGGACTGGGCGGAGAGGGGCTGGGCGGGGCTGGTGAAGGTGGCGAGGGGCTGGGTGGCGCTGGGCTCGGCGGTGAGGCCACCGGCGGGCTGGGCGGCATGAACCCTCGGTACCCGATGAGCCGTACAGCATCGAACACCTGTGGAGGTACGGCAATACCGCATGCATGCTGTTCAGGAGAGCCCTACAGCCTGTAGCCTGCAACCCATGCAGCCCTAGCGCGCGACCTGCAACCCGCAACAAGGCAACGCATGCCCAGCTCGCAAGCAGGCGCTCGCCTGCCCGCCCGCCTGCCTAGCTGTTGGGCCCCGCCAACCCTGGGGTGGCGCGCGAGCTGCAGCCAGCCCCCAACACGCGGCACTGGCCTTGTATCCGTTGTCCTGAACGCCAAAGGTTATGCCGGACACGTATGTCAACGTCCCGGTGAAGTTACAGGTGTGCCTGCGGGCCAGCATCACGCCGCACACGCATGCCGCACGCGTTGGATGGCAAGCGCGGATGATGGTGAGGGACACGGGAGAAATGCAGAATGCTTCAGAGCGAACCCGGGTTGACGTTTGCACCGTGCCGCCGTGCGGGCATGCTATGAAATGTCTGTTGTGGCCGTTGGCGCATGCCACGCACCAGAACACATTGTTGGTGGTGTCGCACTTGGCCGCTGCGGGATTAGGAATGGAGAGTGGACGGATGTTACCGGTAGTTGGCCGTAGCCGGCCAGTTGTTCGACTGCAAGCTCGGCACACTGACGCACGTTTCACCCCCTCATACCACTACACCACACCCGAGTGCATGAGCGGCGGCCCTCACCAGGATCACTTCCACAGGTGGTGGTCACCGGCGAGCCCCAAGCCGGGATCAGGGTGAGATTGGGCGCTATATTTGATCTGGCCGACCCCTTGTACACAACGAGGATGCCAACCTATGAGCAGCGGGGCGCAACGGTCAGACTCGAGCAACTCAAACGGTAATTTAGGCGGAACGCGAGCGAGCGCACGGCACGCCCGACCCATCTCCTCATCACCTCCGCCCCACCCAGTCTGCGGGCCAATGCTCGCACACAGCGCGCACTTGGTGCACATGTGGCGGGGAGACTGAAGCTCACCTGTGTGGCGTACAACGGCGTGTCGAAGTACACGGTGATGTTGCACGAAGTTTGTCCGTTGTTGCCCGTATACCACGACGTCAGCTGCTCTGCCAACGCCGTGGGCTCACCACCAAGGCATTTACTGATGTTGGAACCGGTTGCATTCCAGTAGGGCGCTCCCCCAAGGCCGCCCGCAGTTCCAGCCATCGCGCTGGCCCGGGTTGTGATGTTGCTTGACACGTACGCGGTCACGTTACTTGAGCTGCAGTCGTACTGCGAGGCACTCAAGGCGGGGGCAGCACGTGACAGGGTGCAGTGTGAACCAATGGTACAAACAATTACAAGCAAGTCCGCACAATGAAAGCCCTCGCTTGAGGCGTCGCCGCCGCGGGCCCCTTGTGACACAGGCACCCTGACACTTACCAGCGGCGTGCCACCACCCGTCCATATGCCCCCGCTGCAGCTCTGCGCCGTGACTCGCTGTGCTTGCATCAGTTGTAGCACCAGAGCCAGCAACAGCAGCGCGGGATGCCTTTGCACCGCCAGGGAGGCCGTCCGCCCGGCCTGCCCCGTCGAGCTGCTGCACCATCGCTGGACGAGGCTCGACTTGGCCGCTGGACGGCCACTGCCTAACCGCGTCCCTTCTGATTTAATGAGCATGTATACAGTTACACGCTCCCCTACAAGGTTCTCATTTTGACGGATGCCTAAGCTGCGCTGCAGAGTCAAACGTGCCGTGCCTGAGCTTCCGTGCAACTACTTTTATGCGCGCCTAGCGTGAGGCTACCTATTCAGACGCTTTGTAGCAGCAAACAAAAGATTTGGCGCTTGTTCGTGGCAGCGTCGAGCGCCGGTTGCTCTTTCATCCTGGGACTGTGGCTCTTACAATGGCCCAATGAGTTATACAGATTCAGATACTTATGGGAAAGCAGCCAAAATCATTGGAATGGGGCTGAGAACGCGAACGGACGCCAATGGCGCAGTCGTGTCAATTGCCGCGGAATTCACAATACCTATTCTTTGTATGCTTGTTACTGAACACCTAATTGCTTGGCAGAACACGATGCTCTTCCTTGGCGCCGAGCACCGGATTCAGGTTTCGAGCACGAATTGTTTTACTGATTGATGATGATACACACAAGTCAAGCTCGAACTGTGAAAATGCAACTTATGGAAAGGCCTAGGGTCCCTGCAATTTGGGGACATGGAAGATTCATCGAGCGCCCGACCTCGCCCGCGGATCGCTGGAGGAGTTCAGCGACGACAGCCCGATGAATCTGGGACACGCTGTATGGCGGGTTCACCGGCCTCGGCATCGCCGTCGCAGGCAACGTGCGTGCCGGGGCCAGTTTGATGTCCACTGTTCGAGGGAGGAATACGAGGAATGATCTTACATGACAAATGCCGCCAAGCGCACCCGCCCGGGCTGGATGGGGCACGCTCAAGGGAGAGGGCGGTGATGACGCACATATGGGGCTGGGCGGGGCGGTGATGGCGGATCCGCGCTGGGTGGGTTGTGGGATGAGAGGCTCCCTGCCGGTTTGCACGGGTCCCACCGCCACCGACTGGACAGAGACGGGGGCTTGGGGTGGAGCCGAAGCGCCACATACAGCCAACGCCGCTGGCTCCCCTTCTTAAATGCCTGCATCCGTTACTGTCATGTCAACGGACGCCAATCCTTCTCCCTGCCAGGGGAGGGGCAAGCACCCGGCGGCAAGCTGTTGAAAGTTTTGGGTATTGGCGGTGGGACATGCACACAAAACACACGATCACATGTCATGAGTGCAGGGTTGCGCGTCAAGCAGCCCGCTGTGAAGTAGACTGCCGATGCTCCATCGCTGCTTTGCGACGGTGGTGGCGGCGGCTGGCATTCGCGGGGCTTCGGCAGCAGGGGAGGTGGCCGTTGCCTTTGGCGGTTGGAGAGGCCGGCGGCGCTGCGGGGCAGGAACCCAGGGAACCCCTGACCACGCCTGTATTTTTCAGGGCCCCTGGTCTGGGCGGAGTAGGCGGCAGGCAGTCCTCCCCTGTTCGGCAGCTTGAAGGATGTGCCGCTGGCCAGCTGGCTGTGCCGGCACGCACTGTTTGTGCAGGCCATCCGCCCATGCATGAGCGGGCTGTGGGCGCCAGGGGAGGGCCTCCAGGTGGGCGCCGCCAGCCCGCAGAAGATGAGAAGATGGTTGTCCGAGCATTGGCGGTGGCACGGTCCGGAACTCCACACGCTGGCGTTGGTGCGGCGGTCTAAGGGCCGCTGGGCCGAACGACATGGAGGTGGAGCCGGCACGTGCGGCGGGCGGGCCCGCGGCCTCACGGTGGTCGCAGGCAAGCAACCTGCTGCCCAGCGGTCGTCGCCGCTGGCACCGCCGCCGTCCGGCTGCCGCGTCCGCGCTGGCGCCGGTGCGTGCCGTGTGTGTGTGTTCAACAAAAAACAAAGACGGACCAAACCCGCCAAACACGCGCGCGCAGTTACACACCGATACCTACGCGGTTACCGAGCTCCGCGTTCGTCGATGTTGCCCCAGTTGTGTGTGTGTGGGAGGGGCGTATACCAGCCCAAGAGGGGGGTGAATACCATCCCAAGCGAAACCAAGCTGAACTAGACAAGGAGCAGGCAATGCAGTTTGCGGCAATCCAGGGTAACGGTGTACTCTTTCGTTTCGGGGCGAAGGGCGTAGACGGAGCGAGGCCAGCGCGCCGTCGACGAAATGCCACACAGGGGGCGCTCGGACTTGGCTCCCGCGGCAGCGACGTCCTGCAGTCTGGTTTTCTCCTGCTCCCGGCGGGGAGGTGGCTGTTGCCTTTGGCGGTTGGAGAGGCCGGCGGCGCTGTGGGGGAGTAACCCAGGGAACCCCTGACAACGCCTGTCTGGATGGGCGGAGTAGGCAGCAGGCAGGCAGCGTACGTGGCAGTGCAGGCAGGTCGTATGCATGCGAGGACGCGGTCCTAGCAGCTCAGATCAGCGCCTCACCAGGTTCCCTGCCGAGGCATGAGAAGTGCGTAGGGTTGAGTGGCGGTGGGTTTGATTTCACTGACATGATGACAGGAGCATGATCAGCATCACCAGATGGGGACGCAGGCCGTTCCAAAATGCCTTGGTGTGCTCTGGAGGCTAATGCGTCAACAGCAGTACCGCTGGACCGATAGCAAACAGTTCGTCATATGATAATATCGTAGTCATCAGGCAGAAACATAGTCAACAGCAGCACCGTTCAAACCTGACGGGGAGACTTCATCTGGCTGTGCTGAGGACGCCGCCTCTATTCTTCTACAGCACAGGCGAATTTATTGTTGAGCCCTAGGAAGTGCGTGCACCTCAGACAGCATGGCACTTGGGCTGAAGTTCGTCTTCCTGTTTGGGGCTTTGCTCTCTACAGCTCAAGCGGTCTTCGCGCAAGGTAAGCAAATACTTTGCACAACGCAAGCAATCCTGCACTTTCCGTGAGAGTCGACTCCCGAGGCCGCGGCCCGGCAACTGGATTGGGTGCTCAAACCGAAGCGCGCCCGTCCTGATCGAACCAGATTTTTGATGTCAAAAAACGCATCGCGCGTTATCCACAGCGCATCTTGCCGGCGCTGTTGTTCTGCTTAAGACCCAACCGCATCTCGCCCCCTTTCTTCTCCAGCCTTCTCGCGCCCTTCTCGCGTCCCTCGGCCCCAACCTTGACCGCACCCACCGCACCAGGGGTCCTTGCATCTGCCGGGCCCAACAGACCGGACACGCTCCCGAAAGACGAAACTCCTCCGAGGGCGGGGGGGGGGGGGAGGGGCTGCCGGGCTGCTTTTGGGGGCGTTCCTTCCCGCACCATCCGTCCACCCAAACTAGATGCGGCCCTGCTACCGGCCTGCCCCTACTGCCCGCAGCAGCAGCTCCCCGCCAAGACAAGTACGACAACGACGCTTTGCAGCCCGCAAACCGCCGCGGCAGCGCCACGACCGTGAGGTTGCCACACTCGCCAGGCATTTTGCAGGCTCCGCCAGCAACCGCGCCAGCACCAGCAGCACCAGCAGGCTGCCGCGGTCACCACCAGCAGACCGAACCCCGGCGCCTGCTGCGCGACGGGTTGTGGACCACAACCGTCTGCAGTTGCCAAGAAGCTTGGGGACTTATTCCGAAGATCCTTATTGGAGTGGCCTTCGGCATCCTGATATTGTTCCAACTGAACAGGTGTGTGCAGCGTTGCCTTGTGCGTAATGCGGAGGCAGCAGGGTGGCAGGAGGGCTGCTGGGCGCGGGGAATGCAGAATGCATGGGGCCGGATGTGGCCCTGCCCGTTAATTGCGCCTCGCCATCCAGGAGTGCATCACTGCATCCCAACATGCGTGCGTACCGGCTGCTGTCACTCATCTGCTCGTTCATCCTCTTTTGGACGTCATGCACCCTCCCGGTACACAGTTGCTTCCGGTTGAAGTACGGACGGAATATTTGGAGCCGCTGGCGGACGTGTTTCTGTCCGCGCACCCGACCCGCCGCCGTCGTCACAGCAGCAGCCGGCACCGCCTCCCCATCACCCGACGCAAGCTCCCGGCCGTCCTTCAATGCTCGCGTGAACGCCCTCAGTGCTCGTGTGAACGCGCTGAGCTTAGCAGTAGTTAGGAGCGCCTCTGCGGCAGGCACAACTTCGACACACGCCACTGATAATAATGGCAACCAACAGCTCCGGCCTCAGCAGCCCCAACCGCCGCCGCCACCACCCGGCGGGCCGCTTGCGCTGGCCCCTCTGATGGCACCTGCAACCCCTGCCGCGCCGGTATAATCGGTGGTGCCTCCAGCGGCGGTGGCCACTATCCACTCCAGTGCGTGCTTGCATGTGATTTGAAGGCGCGCAATAGAGGTTGAACGGTTGCCGCACTATGAGGACGGGGACGTGCGCTAAGCCATGCGTTTCCTGCGTTGCCATGCGTTGCGTCCTGACGCCATGCGTTCCGTGCATGCGCAACAAACGCATGACGCTCGCCCCAGGTTGCGCGAACCTGAACGCACGGTTCGTGCGCTTGCCATGCGCATGGAACGCAAGCGACGCACGCAGTTGCCAACTATTTCAAGCATGTGTATTAGGACTCACTGGCTATTCATGACGCTTAAGGCGTAATATCATAAAGCTTAGCGGAACGTTATTGCGTGCAAACTTCTCACAGTGCCAACTTCATAACATTACTTGCTTAAAAATACATTTCAGATATTAATGAACTTCACTTGTTTGCTTTCGGCGGCGACAAACACAGCTGATGAACTCCCTGGATGAACGACCGCGTGGACTGCGTCTTTCCTTACAACGCAGCCAGCATAAGAGAGAGGAGGAACAGAGCGAATTAAATCAACCGTAGCAGATCAGCGCTGTGGGCAGGCACGGTGCGCACACGTCGTCCTCCCGCCCCTTCACACAGCGCTTCGTCCACTTCGCCAATAGACGTTAGTGAGTGCGTGCCCATTGAAAGCGTATGCGACTTGACCGCAACTCGGAACGTGCGTGGATGGGAGCTGTGGCGTTAACTGCTGTGCGCCACGTGTGCGCACACGCCTCCCTCCGCCCCCCACGCAGTGGCGCCAGCTGCTGCGGTGTGCGGGATGTGCGGTGGCGGCGTCTGAAGGCGCCTCATTGCCCAGCGCGTGGCCCTGGGCAAGCCGCCGCCGCCGCCGCTACGTGTGCGCACACGCTTCCCTGCAGCCCCTTCGTAATGGCGCCAGCTGCCGGGTGTGGGGGATGTGCGGCGGTGGCGTCTGAAGGCGCCTCATTGCCCAGCGCCAGGCCCTGGGCAAGCCGCCGCCGCCGCCACGTGTGCACACACGCTTCCCTCCAGCCCCTTCGTAATGGCGCCAGCTGCCGGGTGTGGGGGATGTGCGGCGGCGGCGTCTGAAGGCGCCTCATTGCCCAGCGCCAGGCCCTGGGCAAGCTGCCGCCGCCGCCGCCACGTGTGCGCACACGCTTCCCTGCAGCCCCTACGTAGTGGCGCCAGCTGCCGGGTGTGGGGGATGTGCGGCGGTGGCGTCTGAAGGCGCCTCATTGCCCAGCGCCAGGCCCTGGGCAAGCCGCCGCCGCCGCCACGTGTGCACACACGCTTCCCTCCAGCCCCTTCGTAATGGCGCCAGCTGCCGGGTGTGGGGGATGTGCGGCGGCGGCGTCTGAAGGCGCCTCATTGCCCAGCGCCAGGCCCTGGGCAAGCTGCCGCCGCCGCCGCCACGTGTGCGCACACGCTTCCCTGCAGCCCCTACGTAGTGGCGCCAGCTGCCGGGTGTGGGGGATGTGCGGCGGCGGCGTCTGAAGGCGCCTCATTGCCCAGCGCCAGGCCCTGGGCAAGCTGCCGCCGCCGCCGCCACGTGTGCGCACACGCTTCCCTGCAGCCCCTTCGTAATGGCGCCAGCTGCCGGGTGTGGGGGATGTGCGGCGGTGGCGTCTGAAGGCGCCTCATTGCCCAGCGCGTGGCCCTGGGCAAGCCGCCGCCGCCGCCACGTGTGCACACACGCTTCCCTCCAGCCCCTTCGTAATGGCGCCAGCTGCCGGGTGTGGGGGATGTGCGGCGGCGGCGTCTGAAGGCGCCTCATTGCCCAGCGCCAGGCCCTGGGCAAGCTGCCGCCGCCGCCGCCACGTGTGCGCACACGCTTCCCTGCAGCCCCTACGTAGTGGCGCCAGCTGCCGGGTGTGGGGGATGTGCGGCGGCGGCGTCTGAAGGCGCCTCATTGCCCAGCGCGTGGCCCTGGGCAAGCTGCCGCCGCCGCCGCCACGTGTGCGCACACGCTTCCCTGCAGCCCCTACGTAATGGCGCCAGCTGCCGGGTGTGGGGGATGTGCGGCGGCGGCGTCTGAAGGCGCCTCATTGCCCAGCGCCAGGCCCTGGGCAAGCTGCCGCCGCCGCCGCCACGTGTGCGCACACGCTTCCCTGCAGCCCCTACGTAGTGGCGCCAGCTGCCGGGTGTGGGGGATGTGCGGCGGCGGCGTCTGAAGGCGCCTCATTGCCCAGCGCGTGGCCCTGGGCAAGCCGCCGCCGCCGCCACGTGTGCACACACGCTTCCCTCCAGCCCCTTCGTAATGGCGCCAGCTGCCGGGTGTGGGGGATGTGCGGCGGCGGCGTCTGAAGGCGCCTCATTGCCCAGCGCCAGGCCCTGGGCAAGCTGCCGCCGCCGCCGCCACGTGTGCGCACACGCTTCCCTGCAGCCCCTACGTAGTGGCGCCAGCTGCCGGGTGTGGGGGGTGTGCGGCGGTGGCGTCTGAAGGCGCCTCATTGCCCAGCGCCAGGCCCTGGGCAAGCCGCCGCCGCCGCCACGTGTGCACACACGCTTCCCTCCAGCCCCTTCGTAATGGCGCCAGCTGCCGGGTGTGGGGGATGTGCGGCGGCGGCGTCTGAAGGCGCCTCATTGCCCAGCGCCAGGCCCTGGGCAAGCTGCCGCCGCCGCCGCCACGTGTGCGCACACACTTCCCTGCAGCCCCTACGTAGTGGCGCCAGCTGCCGGGTGTGGGGGATGTGCGGCGGCGGCGTCTGAAGGCGCCTCATTGCCCAGCGCCAGGCCCTGGGCAAGCTGCCGCCGCCGCCGCCACGTGTGCGCACACGCTTCCCTGCAGCCCCTTCGTAATGGCGCCAGCTGCCGGGTGTGGGGGATGTGCGGCGGTGGCGTCTGAAGGCGCCTCATTGCCCAGCGCGTGGCCCTGGGCAAGCCGCCGCCGCCGCCACGTGTGCACACACGCTTCCCTCCAGCCCCTTCGTAATGGCGCCAGCTGCCGGGTGTGGGGGATGTGCGGCGGCGGCGTCTGAAGGCGCCTCATTGCCCAGCGCCAGGCCCTGGGCAAGCTGCCGCCGCCGCCGCCACGTGTGCGCACACGCTTCCCTGCAGCCCCTACGTAGTGGCGCCAGCTGCCGGGTGTGGGGGATGTGCGGCGGCGGCGTCTGAAGGCGCCTCATTGCCCAGCGCCAGGCCCTGGGCAAGCTGCCGCCGCCGCCGCCACGTGTGCGCACACGCTTCCCTGCAGCCCCTACGTAATGGCGCCAGCTGCCGGGTGTGGGGGATGTGCGGCGGCGGCGTCTGAAGGCGCCTCATTGCCCAGCGCCAGGCCCTGGGCAAGCTGCCGCCGCCGCCGCCACGTGTGCGCACACGCTTCCCTGCAGCCCCTACGTAGTGGCGCCAGCTGCCGGGTGTGGGGGATGTGCGGCGGCGGCGTCTGAAGGCGCCTCATTGCCCAGCGCGTGGCCCTGGGCAAGCCGCCGCCGCCGCCACGTGTGCACACACGCTTCCCTCCAGCCCCTTCGTAATGGCGCCAGCTGCCGGGTGTGGGGGATGTGCGGCGGCGGCGTCTGAAGGCGCCTCATTGCCCAGCGCCAGGCCCTGGGCAAGCTGCCGCCGCCGCCGCCACGTGTGCACACACGCTTCCCTCCAGCCCCTTCGTAATGGCGCCAGCTGCCGGGTGTGGGGGATGTGCGGCGGCGGCGTCTGAAGGCGCCTCATTGCCCAGCGCCAGGCCCTGGGCAAGCTGCCGCCGCCGCCGCCACGTGTGCGCACACGCTTCCCTGCAGCCCCTACGTAGTGGCGCCAGCTGCCGGGTGTGGGGGATGTGCGGCGGCGGCGTCTGAAGGCGCCTCATTGCCCAGCGCCAGGCCCTGGGCAAGCTGCCGCCGCCGCCGCCACGTGTGCGCACACGCTTCCCTGCAGCCCCTTCGTAATGGCGCCAGCTGCCGGGTGTGGGGGATGTGCGGCGGTGGCGTCTGAAGGCGCCTCATTGCCCAGCGCGTGGCCCTGGGCAAGCCGCCGCCGCCGCCACGTGTGCACACACGCTTCCCTCCAGCCCCTTCGTAATGGCGCCAGCTGCCGGGTGTGGGGGATGTGCGGCGGCGGCGTCTGAAGGCGCCTCATTGCCCAGCGCCAGGCCCTGGGCAAGCTGCCGCCGCCGCCGCCACGTGTGCGCACACGCTTCCCTGCAGCCCCTACGTAGTGGCGCCAGCTGCCGGGTGTGGGGGATGTGCGGCGGCGGCGTCTGAAGGCGCCTCATTGCCCAGCGCCAGGCCCTGGGCAAGCTGCCGCGGCCGCCGCCACGTGTGCGCACACGCTTCCCTGCAGCCCCTACGTAATGGCGCCAGCTGCCGGGTGTGGGGGATGTGCGGCGGCGGCGTCTGAAGGCGCCTCATTGCCCAGCGCCAGGCCCTGGGCAAGCTGCCGCCGCCGCCGCCACGTGTGCGCACACGCTTCCCTGCAGCCCCTACGTAGTGGCGCCAGCTGCCGGGTGTGGGGGATGTGCGGCGGCGGCGTCTGAAGGCGCCTCATTGCCCAGCGCGTGGCCCTGGGCAAGCCGCCGCCGCCGCCACGTGTGCGCACACGCTTCCCTGCAGCCCCTTCGTAATGGCGCCAGCTGCCGGGTGTGGGGGATGTGCGGCGGCGGCGTCTGAAGGCGCCTCATTGCCCAGCGCGTGGCCCTGGGCAAGCCGCCGCCGCCGCCACGTGTGCACACATGCTTCCCTCCAGCCCCGCATGTGTAAATATTACGTGTGGTCACCAGCGGTTCCACATTAGCCATTGGCGGCAAGGTACGTTCCGGCATCACGGCGTGGGCATGCGGTCATGGGGGCGCAGGTTTGTGTCGTTGGTGCCGGCGTGTCGGCGCATGGCCGTGATTGTAAATGTGGCTTTGACTTGAGACAGTGCAGCCAGTCGCGGAGCTGCCAGTTTTGGGTGCTGCCGCCGTTCAAACGGCACGCTGGACCCGAGATGAATCAGAGGAGCCCGGCGTTTCTCAACGCCTTTGATGCTAGGTTCACCCCTAACCTACACGCACGCGGCACGGCGCGCCCCTGCCTGACCGTTTGCACTGCTGGGCCTGCCCCTTTCCCGCCGCCAAGCCCGTGTGTTCCCCCAAACATGCACGCACGCGGCACGGCGCGCCCCTGCCTGACCGTTTGCACTGCCGGGCGTGACCCTTTCCCGCCGCCAAGCCCGTGTGTTCCCCCAAACATGCACGCACGCGGCACGGCGCGCCCCCGCCTGACCGTTTGCACTGCCGGGCCTGCCCCTTTCCCGCCGCCAAGCCCGTGTGTTCCCCCAAACTTGCACGCACGCGGCACGGCGCGCCCCTGCCTGACCGTTTGCACTGCCGGGCCTGACCCTTTCCCGCCGCCAAGCCCGTGTGTTCCCCCAAACATGCACGCACGCGGCACGGCGCGCCCCTGCCTGACCGTTTGCACTGCCGGGCGTGACCCTTTCCCGCCGCCAAGCCCGTGTGTTCCCCCAAACCTGCACGCACGCGGCACGGCGCGCCCCTGCCTGACCGTTTGCACTGCCGGGCCTGACCCTTTCCCGCCGCCAAGCCCGTGTGTTCCCCCAAACCTGCACGCACGCGGCACGGCGCGCCCCTGCCTGACCGTTTGCACTGCCGGGCGTGACCCTTTCCCGCCGCCAAGCCCGTGTGTTCCCCCAAACATGCACGCACGCGGCACGGCGCGCCCCTGCCTGACCGTTTGCACTGCCGGGCCTGCCCCTTTCCCGCCGCCAAGCCCGTGTGTTCCCCCAAACATGCACGCACGCGGCACGCCCCTCCCTGGCCAGGGATGGTATTCACAACCCTCCCTGGCCGTGTGCACTGCCGTGACACGACCAATGGGGGCGGTGTGCTGGGCCTGCCCCTTTCCCGCTGCCAAGCCCGTGTGTTCCCCGTGTGTGCCGGGCCTGCCTTATCCTGTCGGTCTACGCTTTGAAATTAAGAGAGATTTCAACGTCGTTTAGCTATTTCCTTCCAGGTCATGCCTAGGGATGAGCCATTGAGCCGCGCTCATGCATTGAGCTTTGCCTTCTCCTCCTTCTTCTGCTCCTACCGACCATAATTTCAGACATCATACAGTTCGTTTACATACAATGTTTTCGTCATACGATGATTTTGTTTCTGCAGTTCAAGTGCCGAGTCAAACGACGACTCTTTTTGCAGAGTCCGCCTCGTGAGCCACTGGGCTGAGATAAGGTATGTGACTTCCTCACAATTTACTTGCAAGGGGATATTGACAGCATGGCGCAGCCGTTCGCGGGGTCGGGGGGTCCGCGTTGGGGGAGGGCCGCGTTGACTGGGCTTTTGTTGCTGCTTTGAAGTCTACATCCAAAGCCATTTTATGCTCACCGATAACATCAACAGGCTTTGCGCAAGCTTTCAGGATGGAAGCTTTCAGCTCCAGCTTTCAGCTCCACCGGCAGCTCACCGGCCCTGAAGGTGAACGGTGAGTTTTAAGGCTTTATGTTTGCGATGACACTGATAAGGTGCCGGTTTGTGATTCGAGTGGTTGAACTACGGATTCGACAGCCCGGGGTGGAAATGGCGCGGGGAGACGAGGCGTGCACTACATGCCCGTCCTCCAATAATGACGACCCGGATCGCTTGCCATGACTGCACACAGGAGGAGGCACTGAAGGCGGCCGCTAAGTATCAGGCCAAGGAGGCGCACAGCTCTAAGGAGGCAAGTCTGGGACTTGAGGGGAGACCAGTCGAGGACCCAGACTCTGGTAGGGGCCACGGCCGGGGTGCCCGTGGGCGGGGCCGCACCTAGCGCTGGCCACAATGCGAGTGGTTGTGTTCAAATCGAGTAATGCAATGCATTTTGGTGCGGGCCCACCAAAGCGGCAAGCATGCGATGACTGGGATGCGAGGACGGCAAGCCGTTGCAGACATTTGTACGCTCGTTTCACTGTTTGACTGTTGCCTGCAGGTGCGCTTAAGCGGTGGTGGCTGTGGCCGTGGCACTAGCAGCAGTGGGCACGGCCATGGCAAATGGGCGTGGCCGTGGCCGCTAATAACATTGACGTGAGTGCCTGGTCGTTATTCATACCAGCACAAGCAGTGCAGTGCAGTTGATGTGGGCGTGCGGGGGGTTGTGAACGCCAGCCCTATCTTAACCAAGCCCAAGGGGGGGTCATCACGGCCGGGACACTGCCGCCACTGGGTGAAAATCCTCTGCGTGATTGTACGCTCGTTGTGACTTCTGGCTGCAGGTGCGAGCGGAGACGAGCAACGTGTGGAGAGGACGGCAGCTTGCAGCGAGCAGCAGCGAGGGGAAAGCAGCAGAGTGCGTGGATGGCAGGTTGAGAGAGCGACAGGGCGCGTGTGAAGAGCGTGTGGAGAGGAACTGCATAGCATGCGGACATGTGCGGGCAATGTTGTATGGACACGGGATCACGGGACTGCCAAGCAATGTTTCGTTGGAACCGGCAGCCTGGACGTGCGCTATCTTGCGCATGGCAGCGCGCATGCGCAAACCATGTGCGTATCATGTAACGCAACCGGCATATATGCGTTTCCGTGCGTCTCTGGGCTGCGCATGCGCAAAATTGGGATGCGTTGCCAAACCAGCGAGCTTGCGTATGTAAGCGCATGAGAGGAGCGCATGCGTATGTGTCGTGCGCTATGCCTTACGCAACCGGCATATATGCGTTTGGGGGAAACGCATTGCGCTAAAAGACGTGCGTTTGCATGCGCTGCACGGATGGGTTGGTAGGCCAACCCGCGTCAACTGTCACGTGTGCGCAAGCAAACGCAAGTTCTTTGGTGAAGCGCATGCGTCTTGTCCGTGCGTAACTTGCGTTTTGATCTTGCGTTGCGTGCGTCTTGCCGTGCGTCCAGCGCACGAAAAGCATGGCTTAGCGCACGTCCCCGTCCTCATAGTGCCGGCGCCATGGACCCAACAAGCAGTATGCCTATGTGCAGCACAGCGCAGTTGGCTAGTGCGCGGTGATGCTCCAGACGCTGAACAGGCAGCTGGCTGGCGCTGCTGGGCACCGAAGTCACACAGAGCAGTGGGCGCGGTGGCAGTGGCAGAGGCAACGGTACATTATTAGGTGGACGGGGGGTGGTCGGCGGTTGGAGGCGGGTGCCAGGTGGGTGGGGCAGGGAGTGAGGGTCGCTCGGGGGGCGCGGGTGAGGGTTGGCACGAAACACACACGCCTACCTGGCTGGGGCACTCCAAGCAGGGGCGGCGGCAACGGTAGTTCACAGCTCTGGCAGTCGCTTGAGTCATAGTGACAAGCCGACCGCGGAAGCGGCGCGGCAATCTTGGAAGGCAATTACGGTAGTGGCGTCTATATGGGTCGGTGGCGGTTTGGAGCTTGGATCAATACAATATGGCGCGCTGGAGCTAGGGCGCTGCGGGATGCACGGCTCGGGTGGAGCCTCGGACAGCGCACGTGGCGCAGGCGCATTGGCGCAGTAAGGGCGGCCGCAGTAGCCGCAGCCATGCGGGGATGGGGGTGGCGGTTGGTGTTGTAGCGGACGGTGTTGTAGCGGTTGGTGTACGCGCGTGCGCCTAGACTCTGTGTCCTGTCCGTCCGGCCTAGCTGCTGTGTCCTGTCCGTCCGGCCTAGGGGCTGTGGCCTGTCCGGCTGTCCTGTCCGGCCTAGGGCCTTGTCCTGTCCAGCCTGTCCTGTGTCCTGTCCAGCCTGTCCTGTCCGGCCCAGGGCTGTGTCCTGTCCTGTGAACAAAGCGAGCGAGCAAGCATTCATACATGGCGCCCTGTGTAACAAGAGGCTTGTCACCTAGCATAGGTTGACACGGGACGGAGCGAATCTCCCGTTACACCCCGCAGCCGCTCGCTGCATCGTTGCCACACGGTGTTTTGGGGAAGTGCGTGACGAGAACGAAGGGCGACAGAGTTGGCGACTAATGAAATGGGCGCAGGCGCACGTGGGCGTGGTGGACAGGACCCTTTTACAGTGCCTGCCGCGGGTGCGACATGCCCACACGGTATCAGCGCCATTCGTGGCTCTCGCCAAATCATGGGCCCAAAATCGGTTGGCGCGCACACCCATCCAGCCAAATCGGTTGGCACGCTGCCTTTGGCGGCATGCTTCTTCTGTATTTATTTGTACTTTGAACTGTAGCCGATTTAAGACACGGTATAAACACACACATGACATGTAGCAGCCGTCCAGAAGACACACACTGCATCTCACAATGCGGTAGCCTACACATCCGGCAGTTTATAAACCCCACGATGGCCATGCATGTATGCGCCCTACCTAACCCCCATAGCATTGCACGATCTTCTTCATGTTATGTACAGAACGCGGTCCTTTCATCTTCTCTTGGTCGTCCTCCCTCGTCCAGGCGCCGGACAACCGGTTAAAACAAACGGACAGACAGGACAGAGTCTAGGCCGGACAGGACAGCCCACAGCAGAGAACGGACGGCGCAAATAACTGAGAGCACCCAATGCATCTACCAAAGTATTATAAAGGTGTGGAGGGGAGTATGACATGCGTCACTGATGATGATGCGTCACGGACGATTGTCCTGTCCAGCCTAGGGGATGTTGCCGATTTACGTTGGCACCCACGATTTACGTTGGCACCCCCGGCTGCGACTCTCTTTTGACGAACTGACGCTCATGCAGCGCGGTGCGCTACTAATATGAGTAGATGAGGCCAGCGGCGACAGCTGGCAGCAATGTGACTAGTTCCTAATCAATCCGCGTCATCCTACGTACCTCGCTCCGTCACTCGCCCCGCAGTTGGCCATCCTGCGGTCCGTTAACATCATACATTCTCAGGGTTCCCACCCCATCCCATCCCACCCACGAAACAATTGACCACCCATCACACCACACACCACACTAAACAATAACGTATTCATTCTCTTGAAGTACCGGTAATAAAGGCTCGGGCATCCCGGCGGCGTACAATATAGCAACGCCCCACAAAGATGCAACTGTCAGCGTTCGACTGAGCTAGCTTGCTTAGCTCTGCCGCCGCTTCGCCGTGCTGCTCCGTGTCCTAGAAGGCGGCGGAACCGGTGGTGGCGCGGGCAACGGCTGTCGTGACGTTGCCGTTGATTGCGTCAGGGGCATCGGGGGTGGCGGCGGTGCACCCCTTGCACTACCACCGCCGCCAGCGTCTCCCTGGTTCATCTGCGCAACTAAGACACGGTACACAGACACCGTGACGTTGTTGCCGCTGACGCCGCCGCCGCAGCGCTGCCCGGGCGCGCCAGGGCAGGGCACGTTGCAAGCTGTGTCCGGCAGCTGCGCCGCCAGGAATGCGGGCGGCAAGGCACCAGCGCCAAAGCAGACGGTCCGCTGCAAAGCGAAGAATGTCGAGGTGTAGCCACGAGCGCTAACGGCGGCCAGGCAGCGGTCAGGGCTCTGGGCTGAGTTGGATGGGACCAAAATGGTGGACAGCACCCGCGCCGCCGCATTCTCCACAAAGCAGCCCACAACTGCCACACCAAACGGAAGTCCAGCTGTGCATAGGGAGGCGCCAGAGGGTGTGCAAGACCGGGCAAACAGGTTAAGGCGCCAGAGACACAAGGCAGGTTTGCGGGGGCGTGCCTTACGAGCTTCTATCTGACCATGTAAACCGGCTTTTGCAGCGAGCCGCTCCGCTCGTGCTTTCACACAGCTGGCACAACTCACATGGTGGCGGTCGGCTCGGCGGCAGCATGGGCGGCGGCGGACGCAGTCGCGGCGGAGGCGGAGGCGTGAGGAACAGCGGCGGAAGCGCTGGTGCTTTCGCTGCCAGGCTGTCGGCTGTGTCTATCAGCGCCCACAGTGACTGCGCGGCGGGCGAGGAGCTGCGTGGCACCGAGGCGCGAGCCTTGCTGACGGTGCTCACAACCACCGCCAGCTGAGGCACAGTCAGGGCCACCTGGCCTCGCAGGTAGCTGATGTACTGCTGCGCCGCCAGGTTGGCGTTACTGGCCTCGTTTGCTGCCGCAAGCTGCAGGTCGCCGTTGGCAGCGGACACAAAGCCGCTGAACAACAGGCCCGTGGGCGCCGTCACCAGGTTCACCTGATCATGATTCAAACAGGCAGCACGGGGGGGGGCAAGTAAGTCATCCGGTTGTGAGGGCAGGTGGAAAAGGCGGGTGCGAGGGCGTTTTTGAACCCAACGGAGTGGCACGAGCGGCTGGCTAGATTGTGCAAGTGTCCTTGAGACAGGCTGGATGCATGGGGTTACTGTGAACCAATCCCGACAGGAAACAGAAGCGCTGCAAGGAGACAGGCTGGATGCATGGGGGAATGCTCGCTCACCAGGATGCTGGTGCTGTTGAGCGCCACTGGACTGGACCCGTCCGCGAGCAGCGAGCGGCGCCCGCCGCCATCGCCGCGTAGGTTCAGCTGCAGTAGGTCCAAGTCGACCTCGCTGCTGCTATCGCCGCCACCGGCACCGCTGCCAGGCGCTTGTGCGTCCGTTTGCGCCGCGTCGGCGCGCACTTCCTCCACAGGAGCGGCGCCCAACCACAGGTCACTGCGCCGGCGCTGGTTGCGGTGGTAGGGCACAACCACACCGTGATCGCCTGGCGCGCCTGCGTCCCGTTGGCTGCTGCTGGACGCTGCAACAAGGCCGCGTGTCCGCTGCCGTGGACTGGACGGCGGCACAGCCGGGGGCGGTGCTACCGGGGTTCCCGGCGGCGGGGGCACCTGCGCACTGCTGCTACCTGCGGTGCGCTGCCCGCTGCCTCGCCGACCGGGCGACTTGGGCGGCTGCACCCGGTGCTGCGGGCTGGACGGCGGCAGCTGTGGCGGTGGCACGAACGGAGGGGGCACCAGCGGCGGCGCGTCGGGAGGTGGAGGCGATGCCACCTCCGTGTTGCTGACCTCCTCAGAGGTCGCCCGCTGCCCAGCAGGCGGCTTGGGCGGAGGCCGTGGCCTTCGGGCCGGCTTTGGTGACGGCGCCGGCTTGGGCGCCGGCGACGGTTTAGGTGACGGTGACGGCTTGGGTGACGTTTGAGGCGACGGTGAAGGCCGCTGGCCCGGGCTGGGCCGCGGGGCCGCGTCGCCACCGTAGTAGATGGCAGGCAGGACATCGGGCCCGACCACGATGATGCCTTTTCCGTTGAATACAAACTCCCGGAGGAAGTCCTGAACCTTGGGCTGCAGGTAGCCGATGTCGAAGGAGCCGATGACCAGCAGGTGGCACTTCTTGTACCCGCCGCGCATGAAGGTGGCCAGGCTGAGGTAGTGGGACCGCGCCCGGAACTCCTTGGGCGAGGCAAAGGTGGTGTGGTTCTGCATGTAGAGGTACCTGCGACGCCGCGCGTGACGTGCGGCAGCGGTTAGCGTGGGCTGGTTGCACGCACTTCAGGGCTCAGCACATGGTTAGTTGCCGCGCGCCAGGGGTGCTAGCATACGCTTGTCTGACTCACTTTGCCATGGGGACGTAGCGCTTGTCCAGTGTGCGCACGATGGCCTTGCCTCCAGTCTGCGGGCGGCCGTGGTGAGGGCAAATAAGTGTTCACGACGGCGCCAATACAAGCAGTGCGCACATGTCCACGCCGTATGCGGCGCGTAACCATGCCACCCTGCTATCATCTCCACACCCCATGCAACACGCCGACGGGCATCACATACCTTGAGCCCGTACCACGACGCCCACGTGGCAATGTTGAGGATGAGCTTGTCCATGGCGGGGTCCGATGGGCTCTTCTTGTCGGTGGGCTTGCAGCAGTCCGTAATCATCTTCTCGCCGCCTGTACGCCCATAAAGCACAGGTGCATGCACATGAATGCGAACACAAGTGTTCGGATCCGGCGTCCGGCCAATCTGCCACCTTCCCACCAGACACCGCAAAACTCCGTTCCCAGCAGACTCACCGAAAGCGGCGATGCGGCCGCGGCCGAACCGTGTAGAGGCGACAACGGCCTCCGCCTTCAACGTGTTCACGATGGGCACCGCTGCTCCCACCAGCACCAGCGGTGTAGCGGGCACTCGGTTTGGCAGGTTTGCAGGGACGTTCTGCACAACGGGTGCGTAGTCAAGCAGCTGAGCCTCCGCAAAGGCAGCTTTGACGCTTTCAACGGAGGGCGCGGGCGGCGACGGCGGGGGTGGCGGCGGTGAGGGCGTGCCCACGGGGGGTGGAGGAGGCGGCGGAGGGAAGGGAGGCGGAGGCGGGGGAGAGGGCGGCCGGGAGGGCAGCTGCGGGCGTGCAGGTGCCTGTGGCGCCTTTGGTGCGGTAGGTAGTGGCGGGCTGGGCGGCGGTGGCGCATCCGGCGCGGTCGGAGACGGAGGCGGTGGACGACGACGGCCGGGCGGCGGCGGCGGCGTGTCGGGCGGCGGCGGCGGCGGACTGGGCGGCAGTGGTGATGGGGGCGCGTTCGGTTGCAATGGAGGAGGTGGCTTGAGCTTGCGTTTAGGAATGGGCGGAGGCGACTCCAGCTTTTGAGCCAGAGCGAACGCAATGGTGCCAACTCCGATGCCGCTGCTGCCACGCACGCCCACCAGAACGGCACCCGGGGGCGTGCTGGCCGTGCCACCAGCGGCGCCACTGGACTGCAGGAGGGAGCGCCGACCGCTGCTGCCGCACGCCCCGCCATTGCCGGCGCTGGAGCTGCTGCCGTCTGAAAACTCCAAGCGCAAATGCGCCAACCCTCCGCCGGCAGCGGGGTCGCAGCACACGGTCACGGAGGAGACTTCGACGCCCGCCGGTACGTTCGCGCGGCTCGCTGAGAGCGTCGGGCTGCCGGGGTCGTAAGCGCGTCCCTCGACTGACTCAGTTACGATGATGCCGGAGCCTCGCTGGTCCTGCTCGTACTCTAACTTTATCGCCACGACCACGCCGCCAGCTGCGGAGTCCGTCACGAGCGTCAGCACCTGTAGCAGCAGCACCCGCGCGACCGAGGAGGCTGCAGTGCCAGAGCTGTACGGCTGCGCGAGTGCAGGATTGGGGAGGCTGCAGAGCTCGGGCGTGAATGAGACGAGGAGTGCGTCGGCGACAACGAAGCCAGGAGGCGGCGGCGACAAGGCCAATGGAGGTGCGGGGCTGGGGGGGTTGGGAGGGCTGGGCGGGCTGCTGGGTGGATCGGGGCTCGGCGCCGTTGGCTCCGGGGGACTCGGGGGCGGGCGACGGCGGTTCGGGGTGTTGGGCTGCATGGGAGGTACCGGCTCCGGTGAGGGATTGGGTGGCGGCCGCGGCGGCCTGGATGGCGTGCCCACAGGGAGCGCTGGCGGCTCGGGCGATGGTGGAGGCAGCCGCGGTGGTGAAGGGGGCGTAGCCGGCGGCGCCGTGGCGCCTGGCGGCAGCGGCACCATGGGCGGCTGCGGCGCGCCCGGTGGCGGCGGAGACGGCGGTGGTGGCGAAGGTGGCGGCGGGGGGCTCGGGGGAGGTGGTGGTGGCGGAGGGCTGGGCGGCGGCGGTGTCTCCGGAGGAGGTGGAGGCGGTGGAGGCGGGTTAGCGCTGGCAAGAGGCGGCGGCGGCGGCCGCGGCGGGGGCGCCGGGGGTGGCCGAGGGGGCGACGGCGGTCGTGCTGTCACGAATCCACCCGACGGAGCGGGGGGCAGCAGCACTACCGTTGGGACCGGTGAGCTGACAATGACCTCGGCTGCGACGACCGAGCTCACTGACCACTCCTCCTTGAACTCGGTCGTCAGGAGCTGATCAGGCTGGTTCGCCAGCTGCTGGATGGCCGGGACGAACTCTTCCTGCGGCAGCTCCACCGTCGGGGTGAGCAGGAAGCCGACAATGACGGAGCCCGGCGTGATGTAGAGCACAGCGCACGTGGCGGGCGGGGAGCGGGACAGGATGTCCAGGCAGGCGCCCGCCTTGAAGGCGGCAGTGATCTCCGGCGTGGACGTGATCAGCTCGTAGCTCGCGCCCTGGGGGGCGAGCGAGGGGGGCACGAGCGAGAGGGGGCGACACGGGGTTCGGACTGGGCGTGGCCCGTGGCGGCGACATGGGCGACGGGGGTGGCAGGGAATCAGGCGGGGCGCGATGGCCGCGCACACGTGGAGTGCAGTGTAGTGCCGTGCGTGTTGCGGAAACGGTGGTCTGTCATCTACTAGCTAGTCCTTTTACTGCAAGGATAACGCAGCACAACATGCAGCGGCGGCGGCGGGCCGTCGGCAGCAGCTGGTGGGCGCACCCTAGTGTGAGCCTGGTGAGCTGAGACCCAGCTGTAAGATATGGCATGCATGCAACGAGGGGCTGCACCTACCAACCCCACCACCCAAGCATGCTGATGACTCACCCCCATCTGGGTCTCCAGCGTCACGGGCGGGGACAGCGGGGGCAGTGGCGAGGCAGGCACTGAAGCCGCCCAGTTGTCTGCGCGCCATGCACGCAAAAGAGCGAAGGCAAACATACATACAGGGATGGATGTCAGTCACGCATCCGGGTAGCATCACACGCACCCTCCCAAGCTTTCTGACTTGAGTAACGTATACACGCGCGGCCTGAGATAGAGGATACCCACCTGACAGCACGCGCCCGCCGTACGGAGTTCCCAGGCGCACACTGCGCGCTGCTCGCGGCAGCGAGTACGGCGCGACCTCAATGCGGAGCCACGTGAACAGGTGCGCCGCGCCGCCTGTACTGCCGTCCGAGTACGAAGCCGTCTGTGGCAGCGCATACGACGCAATGGCCGTACCGGCGTCGCAGCCCGTCGCGTAGAAGAAGGTCAGTGATTGGGACGCGTCGGGAGACGAAACGTCCAACGTCAATCCGAACAGCCCGCCCTCGAACACAACGCAGCAGCTGTCACCCTCGCATGTGAAGGCATTGGGCGCAGACGGTGCTGCGAAGGCAGGAGCGAGCGGCGCCCCAGGGTCCGAAGGGTCCGCAGAAGCAGGATCAAATGTCTGCGCCTGGTTGAGGATAGTTGCACCGAGGAAGGACGCCTCAGGATACGTAATACCAATTGACGAGCCATTGGCCAGGGTCGCCTCGTCAAATGTGAACACAACGCCACGCTCAGGCGACAAAGGCGGAGATGGGGGCGGAGACGGCGTGGGAGGGCGTGGGGGGGGGCGCGGCGGCCGCGGGCTGGGCGGAGCAGGACTCGGAGGCTGTGGGCTGGGTGGCTCCGGGCTGGGAGGCTGCGGGCTCGGAGGCGATGCAAAGATTGGTACCGGTGGCTCCGGGCTGGAAGGCGCAGGAGACGGTGGCTCTGGAGACACCTGGGGCAACGGCGGCTCCGGGCTGGGAGGAGCCGGCGGCTGAGGGCTGGGTGGCTCCGGGCTGGGTGGCTCCGGGCTGGGCGGAATCGGACTGGGTGGCTCCGGGCTGGAAGGCGCAGGAGACGGTGGCTCTGGAGACACCTGGGGCAACGGCGGCTCCGGGCTGGGAGGAGCCGGCGGCTGAGGGCTGGGTGGCTCCGGGCTGGGCGGAATCGGACTGGGAGGCGCAGGTGACGGTGGCTCCGGGCTGGAAGGCGCAGGAGACGGTGGATCTGAAGACACCTGGGGCAACGGCGGCTCCGGGCTGGGAGGAGCCGGCGGCTGCGGGCTGGGTAGAGCTGGCGGCTGCGGGCTGGGAGGAGCCGGCGGCTGCGGGCTGGGCGGAATCGGACTGGGTGGCTCCGGGCTGGAAGGTGCAGGAGACGGTGGCTCTGGAGACACCTGGGGCAACGGCGGCTCCGGGCTGGGAGGAGCCGGCGGCTGCGGGCTGGGTGGAGCCGGCGGCTGCGGGCTGGGTGGAGCCGGCGGCTGCGGGCTGGGAGGAGCCGGCGGCTGCGGGCTGGGCGGAATCGGACTGGGTGGCTCCGGGCTGGGCGGCACCGGGCTGGGCAGCGCAGGAGAAGGTGGATCTAAAGACACCTGGGGCAACGGCGGCTCCGGGCTGGGTGGAGCCGGCGGCTCCGGGCTGGGCGGCTCCGGGCTGGGCGGCTCCGGGCTGGGCGGCACCGGGCTGGGCGGCTCCGGGCTGGGCGGCGTTGGCGGCTCGGGGCTACGCGGAATAGGAGGCGAAGGCGATGGCGGCTCCGGGCTGGGAGGCACCGGCGGACTTAGCGGCTCCGGAGAAGGTGGCGTGGGGCTGGGTGGTAAAGGGCTGGGAGGCTGCGGACTGGGCGGCTTTGGAGATGGCGGCTCCGGGCTTGGCGGTAGTGGCGGCACGGGTGATGGCGGCAGAGGCGGCGGCGGCGGCGCCATGGTCAGGACCCAATTGTCTGCAGAGCATTGTGAATAGGTGCCATGGTCATGATGTCAGCCATAGGTGCCACAGTCAGCAGTTGGGGGGGGGGGGGGGGCCAAACTGCAAATGCAGGCTACCACCTCACGTGCAATCGAATGCTGCATGTGCATGGCACGCACGTAGCACTGCGGCTGACTTCCGCAGCCATGCGCGACGTACCGCTGAGAAGCAAGCCCTGCGTCGGCGACCCAAACTGCATGCTCATCGCCGCGACACCGCCTCCCGGCGATGCCTCAAAGTCCACAAAGCTGTACAAGTACGAGTCCAGATACGGCTCCGTGAGCGGAATGACGGCGGTGGACAAGAGGCTTGATGCCTGGCAGCCCCGGCCCGCATAGAAAGCCACAGTCTGCGGCCCGGTCGGTGACGACGCCCGCGCAGACAGGCGGACAAGGCCGGTCGCAAAGTCCACGCAGCAGGGCGCGGTGGCCTCGCTGTCGCAGCTCAGCACGTTGGGCGGCGAGGGGCTCTTGAACAGCGGCTGCTTGAACGCGCCTGGTATCTGAACAACATTGCCTGTGTGCATTGAAGGCAGGGGACACAGTATTGAGTCTTCCATCGCGCCTGGCGATATGACAGAGGAATTCTTGTTCCATCCACAGTTGCAATCGCCCATTCTACAGATACCAGCCCACCCTGTGAAAGCCTACCTTGTGCGTCAAGGCCAATCTGATCAGGGTCCGAAAGCAGGGTGTCCAGGAAGAGTGCTTCATCCAGAATCCTGAAGTTGGGCGTGAAAGTGATGCCACCACTTGCAGAGAGGCTAGAGTACGTGTCTGATACGGCTGAGCCATTGACAAGGTTGGACTCGTCAAACGTCAACATCAGACTGTACTGTCCCGCTGGCGACGGGCTGGGAGGCGAAGGCCCCGGTGAAGGCGGCTCCGGGCTGGGCGGCGACGGACCGGGCGGCGGGCTGGGCGGCGCCGGGGGTGCCGGGCTGGGCGGCGCGGGCGAGGGAGAGGGCGGCGGCAGCACACACGGCGCAGGGTCTGCGATGGCCGGCTGCGCATAACACCCAGACGTGGCGTTGAAGTCCACATACAGCGTGGACGACACGCCGCCAATCCAGCAGCTCGAGCCGCCGCGAACCTCCTCAAACCAAGCCTGCCACACGCTGTCACCCAGCGAGGTCATCACTGACGCAGCGTCGGCATCGGAGCCAAAGTCCACGCAGTTGGACACCGCCAGCTCAGCGCCGTCTGAGCTCGTTGCAAATGGCGAGCCCGGGCAGTCCCCAGGAAGCACGTACGACTGAAGCGACAGGCCCCTGCTGAAGAACGCCTCCGCCAAGACACCGTTGAATCGGCGCGCCGAGTCACACAGAGCCGCCAGTGTGATACTCAGCTCTGATGCTGTGAAGAAGGATGGCGTCACGCGGATCACCGCACACACCGTGCAGCCCACAGGCGGCGCAGGCGAAGGAGGCAAAGGCGGCACAGGCGGCTCCGGACTGGGCGGCGATGGCGGCTGGGGGCTGGGCGGCGGGCTAGGCGGCATGGGTGGTGCAGGAGGCCCTGGGCTGGGCGGCAGCGGGGCCGGAGGCTCTGGGCTGGGCGGCGCCGGCGATGGCGGCTGGACTGTGCAGGGGTTCGGGTCGTAGATGGGCGCGCGTGACACGCACACCGGCCACGGCGACCAGAACTCGATGTAAAGAGACGACATCGAGCCGCCCGTCCAGCAGTTCGCGCCGCCGCGCATGAAGTCGAACCACGGCAGCCACAGCGTGTCGTCCAGTGCTGCCACGGGGGCACCAAAGTCTGGTGGGCCCACCTCGGCGCACACGGCCGCCCACAGCAGCGAGCCGTCGGCCTGGCCCCGGTAGCTGGGGTCGGAGCAGTCCTTTGCCTCAAAGCCCGTCAGCAGGCTGACACCAGCAGAGAACAGGTTCTCCACCAGAGAGCCCACAAACGGAAACGCCGAGTTGCACAGCGCATCCCGCGTGGCGTCCAGTTCATCCGGCGTGAAGGCAGACGGCGACACGCGCAGGCGCGCGCACACGAAGCACGTGCCCGGCGGCTCGGGCGACGGCGGCAGCGGTGAGGGCGGCATAGGTGGCTCCGGAGACGGGGGCACTGGCGGCTGTGGAGGGACTGGCGAGGGCGGCGCTGGTGATGGCGGCGCTGGCGAGGGCGGCGCTGGCGGGGGTCGGGCTGGGTGGCAGAGGTGGCGTTGGAGCCGGAGGCTCAGGGGATGGCGGCGTAGGAGAAGGTGGCACGGGAGGCGCAGGGCTGGGTGGCACCGGCGGTGACGGGGAGGGCGGTGCAGGCGAGGGCGGGTCTGGGCTGGGTGGCGCTGGCGACGGCGGCACGGGCGGCGATGGGGACGGAGGCTGCGGACTGGGCGGTGCAGGCGATGGCGGCGGCAGCAGGCACGGCGCTGGGTCTGGTATGGGCGCCTGGCTGTAGCACTGCTGTGTGGAGTTGAACTCCACTAGCAGGGTCGAGTAGTCTCCGCCAAGCCAGCAGCTGGCGCTGCCACGGACGATGCTGAACCACGACACCCACACGCTTGCGTCCACAGACGCAAATGCGACGGCTGCATCTGCGCCGTCGCCAAACTCTGCGCAGATAGACGCAGCAAGCTCTGCGCCATTGGAACCCGTCGTGAACTGCGGAGCACTGGAGCAGTCGCCAGGAAGCACGCTGGTACCCAGCACGCTGCCTTGCGAGTACAGAGCTTCCAGCAGGTCCACGCTGACTGGGTCCGCTGACTGGCACAGGCTGGCGTACGCCGACGCCAGCTGGTCGGGGCTGAAGTAGGACGGTGTCACGCGCATCATCGCACAGACTCTGCAGTTGGGCGGGGCCTCTGGTGACGGCGGTGCAGGAGGCACAGGCGGCTCCGGGCTGGGCGGCGCCGGTGGCGACGGACCGGGCGGCGGGCTGGGCGGCGCCGGGGGTGCCGGGCTGGGCGGCGCGGGCGAGGGAGGGGGGCTGGGTGGCGCAGGGGGAGAGGGCGGCGGCAGCACACACGGCGCAGGGTCTGCGATGGCCGGCTGCGCATAACACCCAGACGTGGCGTTGAAGTCCACATACAGCGTGGACGACACGCCGCCAATCCAGCAGCTCGAGCCGCCGCGAACCTCCTCAAACCAAGCCTGCCACACGCTGTCACCCAGCGAGGTCATCACTGACGCAGCGTCGGCATCGGAGCCAAAGTCCACGCAGTTGGACACCGCCAGCTCAGCGCCGTCTGAGCTCGTTGCAAATGGCGAGCCCGGGCAGTCCCCAGGAAGCACGTACGACTGAAGCGACAGGCCCCTGCTGAAGAACGCCTCCGCCAAGACACCGTTGAATCGGCGCGCCGAGTCACACAGAGCCGCCAGTGTGATACTCAGCTCTGATGCTGTGAAGAAGGATGGCGTCACGCGGATCACCGCACACACCGTGCAGCCCACAGGCGGCGCAGGCGAAGGAGGCAAAGGCGGCACAGGCGGCTCCGGACTGGGCGGCGATGGCGGCTGGGGGCTGGGCGGCGGGCTAGGCGGCATGGGTGGTGCAGGAGGCCCTGGGCTGGGCGGCAGCGGGGCCGGAGGCTCTGGGCTGGGCGGCGCCGGCGATGGCGGCTGGACTGTGCAGGGGTTCGGGTCGTAGATGGGCGCGCGTGACACGCACACCGGCCACGGCGACCAGAACTCGATGTAAAGAGACGACATCGAGCCGCCCGTCCAGCAGTTCGCGCCGCCGCGCATGAAGTCGAACCACGGCAGCCACAGCGTGTCGTCCAGTGCTGCCACGGGGGCACCAAAGTCTGGTGGGCCCACCTCGGCGCACACGGCCGCCCACAGCAGCGAGCCGTCGGCCTGGCCCCGGTAGCTGGGGTCGGAGCAGTCCTTTGCCTCAAAGCCCGTCAGCAGGCTGACACCAGCAGAGAACAGGTTCTCCACCAGAGAGCCCACAAACGGAAACGCCGAGTTGCACAGCGCATCCCGCGTGGCGTCCAGTTCATCCGGCGTGAAGGCAGACGGCGACACGCGCAGGCGCGCGCACACGAAGCACGTGCCCGGCGGCTCGGGCGACGGCGGCAGCGGTGAGGGCGGCATAGGTGGCTCCGGAGACGGGGGCACTGGCGGCTGTGGAGGGACTGGCGAGGGCGGCGCTGGTGATGGCGGCGCTGGCGAGGGCGGCGCTGGCGGGGTCGGGCTGGGTGGCAGAGGTGGCGTTGGAGCCGGAGGCTCAGGGGATGGCGGCGTAGGAGAAGGTGGCACGGGAGGCGCAGGGCTGGGTGGCACCGGCGGTGACGGGGAGGGCGGTGCAGGCGAGGGCGGGTCTGGGCTGGGTGGCGCTGGCGACGGCGGCACGGGCGGCGATGGGGACGGAGGCTGCGGACTGGGCGGTGCAGGCGATGGCGGCGGCAGCAGGCACGGCGCTGGGTCTGGTATGGGCGCCTGGCTGTAGCACTGCTGTGTGGAGTTGAACTCCACTAGCAGGGTCGAGTAGTCTCCGCCAAGCCAGCAGCTGGCGCTGCCACGGACGATGCTGAACCACGACACCCACACGCTTGCGTCCACAGACGCAAATGCGACGGCTGCATCTGCGCCGTCGCCAAACTCTGCGCAGATAGACGCAGCAAGCTCTGCGCCATTGGAACCCGTCGTGAACTGCGGAGCACTGGAGCAGTCGCCAGGAAGCACGCTGGTACCCAGCACGCTGCCTTGCGAGTACAGAGCTTCCAGCAGGTCCACGCTGACTGGGTCCGCTGACTGGCACAGGCTGGCGTACGCCGACGCCAGCTGGTCGGGGCTGAAGTAGGACGGTGTCACGCGCATCATCGCACAGACTCTGCAGTTGGGCGGGGCCTCTGGTGACGGCGGTGCAGGAGGCACAGGCGGCTCCGGGCTGGGCGGCGCCGGTGGCGACGGACCGGGCGGCGGGCTGGGCGGCGCCGGGGGTGCCGGGCTGGGCGGCGCGGGCGAGGGAGGGGGGCTGGGTGGCGCAGGGGGAGAGGGCGGCGGCAGCACACACGGCGCAGGGTCTGCGATGGCCGGCTGCGCATAACACCCAGACGTGGCGTTGAAGTCCACATACAGCGTGGACGACACGCCGCCAATCCAGCAGCTCGAGCCGCCGCGAACCTCCTCAAACCAAGCCTGCCACACGCTGTCACCCAGCGAGGTCATCACTGACGCAGCGTCGGCATCGGAGCCAAAGTCCACGCAGTTGGACACCGCCAGCTCAGCGCCGTCTGAGCTCGTTGCAAATGGCGAGCCCGGGCAGTCCCCAGGAAGCACGTACGACTGAAGCGACAGGCCCCTGCTGAAGAACGCCTCCGCCAAGACACCGTTGAATCGGCGCGCCGAGTCACACAGAGCCGCCAGTGTGATACTCAGCTCTGATGCTGTGAAGAAGGATGGCGTCACGCGGATCACCGCACACACCGTGCAGCCCACAGGCGGCGCAGGCGAAGGAGGCAAAGGCGGCACAGGCGGCTCCGGACTGGGCGGCGATGGCGGCTGGGGGCTGGGCGGCGGGCTAGGCGGCATGGGTGGTGCAGGAGGCCCTGGGCTGGGCGGCAGCGGGGCCGGAGGCTCTGGGCTGGGCGGCGCCGGCGATGGCGGCTGGACTGTGCAGGGGTTCGGGTCGTAGATGGGCGCGCGTGACACGCACACCGGCCACGGCGACCAGAACTCGATGTAAAGAGACGACATCGAGCCGCCCGTCCAGCAGTTCGCGCCGCCGCGCATGAAGTCGAACCACGGCAGCCACAGCGTGTCGTCCAGTGCTGCCACGGGGGCACCAAAGTCTGGTGGGCCCACCTCGGCGCACACGGCCGCCCACAGCAGCGAGCCGTCGGCCTGGCCCCGGTAGCTGGGGTCGGAGCAGTCCTTTGCCTCAAAGCCCGTCAGCAGGCTGACACCAGCAGAGAACAGGTTCTCCACCAGAGAGCCCACAAACGGAAACGCCGAGTTGCACAGCGCATCCCGCGTGGCGTCCAGTTCATCCGGCGTGAAGGCAGACGGCGACACGCGCAGGCGCGCGCACACGAAGCACGTGCCCGGCGGCTCGGGCGACGGCGGCAGCGGTGAGGGCGGCATAGGTGGCTCCGGAGACGGGGGCACTGGCGGCTGTGGAGGGACTGGCGAGGGCGGCGCTGGTGATGGCGGCGCTGGCGAGGGCGGCGCTGGCGGGGTCGGGCTGGGTGGCAGAGGTGGCGTTGGAGCCGGAGGCTCAGGGGATGGCGGCGTAGGAGAAGGTGGCACGGGAGGCGCAGGGCTGGGTGGCACCGGCGGTGACGGGGAGGGCGGTGCAGGCGAGGGCGGGTCTGGGCTGGGTGGCGCTGGCGACGGCGGCACGGGCGGCGATGGGGACGGAGGCTGCGGACTGGGCGGTGCAGGCGATGGCGGCGGCAGCAGGCACGGCGCTGGGTCTGGTATGGGCGCCTGGCTGTAGCACTGCTGTGTGGAGTTGAACTCCACTAGCAGGGTCGAGTAGTCTCCGCCAAGCCAGCAGCTGGCGCTGCCACGGACGATGCTGAACCACGACACCCACACGCTTGCGTCCACAGACGCAAATGCGACGGCTGCATCTGCGCCGTCGCCAAACTCTGCGCAGATAGACGCAGCAAGCTCTGCGCCATTGGAACCCGTCGTGAACTGCGGAGCACTGGAGCAGTCGCCAGGAAGCACGCTGGTACCCAGCACGCTGCCTTGCGAGTACAGAGCTTCCAGCAGGTCCACGCTGACTGGGTCCGCTGACTGGCACAGGCTGGCGTACGCCGACGCCAGCTGGTCGGGGCTGAAGTAGGACGGTGTCACGCGCATCATCGCACAGACTCTGCAGTTGGGCGGGGCCTCTGGTGACGGCGGTGCAGGAGGCACAGGCGGCTCCGGGCTGGGCGGCGCCGGTGGCGACGGACCGGGCGGCGGGCTGGGCGGCGCCGGGGGTGCCGGGCTGGGCGGCGCGGGCGAGGGAGGGGGGCTGGGTGGCGCAGGGGGAGAGGGCGGCGGCAGCACACACGGCGCAGGGTCTGCGATGGCCGGCTGCGCATAACACCCAGACGTGGCGTTGAAGTCCACATACAGCGTGGACGACACGCCGCCAATCCAGCAGCTCGAGCCGCCGCGAACCTCCTCAAACCAAGCCTGCCACACGCTGTCACCCAGCGAGGTCATCACTGACGCAGCGTCGGCATCGGAGCCAAAGTCCACGCAGTTGGACACCGCCAGCTCAGCGCCGTCTGAGCTCGTTGCAAATGGCGAGCCCGGGCAGTCCCCAGGAAGCACGTACGACTGAAGCGACAGGCCCCTGCTGAAGAACGCCTCCGCCAAGACACCGTTGAATCGGCGCGCCGAGTCACACAGAGCCGCCAGTGTGATACTCAGCTCTGATGCTGTGAAGAAGGATGGCGTCACGCGGATCACCGCACACACCGTGCAGCCCACAGGCGGCGCAGGCGAAGGAGGCAAAGGCGGCACAGGCGGCTCCGGACTGGGCGGCGATGGCGGCTGGGGGCTGGGCGGCGGGCTAGGCGGCATGGGTGGTGCAGGAGGCCCTGGGCTGGGCGGCAGCGGGGCCGGAGGCTCTGGGCTGGGCGGCGCCGGCGATGGCGGCTGGACTGTGCAGGGGTTCGGGTCGTAGATGGGCGCGCGTGACACGCACACCGGCCACGGCGACCAGAACTCGATGTAAAGAGACGACATCGAGCCGCCCGTCCAGCAGTTCGCGCCGCCGCGCATGAAGTCGAACCACGGCAGCCACAGCGTGTCGTCCAGTGCTGCCACGGGGGCACCAAAGTCTGGTGGGCCCACCTCGGCGCACACGGCCGCCCACAGCAGCGAGCCGTCGGCCTGGCCCCGGTAGCTGGGGTCGGAGCAGTCCTTTGCCTCAAAGCCCGTCAGCAGGCTGACACCAGCAGAGAACAGGTTCTCCACCAGAGAGCCCACAAACGGAAACGCCGAGTTGCACAGCGCATCCCGCGTGGCGTCCAGTTCATCCGGCGTGAAGGCAGACGGCGACACGCGCAGGCGCGCGCACACGAAGCACGTGCCCGGCGGCTCGGGCGACGGCGGCAGCGGTGAGGGCGGCATAGGTGGCTCCGGAGACGGGGGCACTGGCGGCTGTGGAGGGACTGGCGAGGGCGGCGCTGGTGATGGCGGCGCTGGCGAGGGCGGCGCTGGCGGGGTCGGGCTGGGTGGCAGAGGTGGCGTTGGAGCCGGAGGCTCAGGGGATGGCGGCGTAGGAGAAGGTGGCACGGGAGGCGCAGGGCTGGGTGGCACCGGCGGTGACGGGGAGGGCGGTGCAGGCGAGGGCGGGTCTGGGCTGGGTGGCGCTGGCGACGGCGGCACGGGCGGCGATGGGGACGGAGGCTGCGGACTGGGCGGTGCAGGCGACGGCGGCGGCAGCAGGCACGGCGCTGGGTCTGGTATGGGCGCCTGGCTGTAGCACTGCTGTGTGGAGTTGAACTCCACTAGCAGGGTCGAGTAGTCTCCGCCAAGCCAGCAGCTGGCGCTGCCACGGACGATGCTGAACCACGACACCCACACGCTTGCGTCCACAGACGCAAATGCGACGGCTGCATCTGCGCCGTCGCCAAACTCTGCGCAGATAGACGCAGCAAGCTCTGCGCCATTGGAACCCGTCGTGAACTGCGGAGCACTGGAGCAGTCGCCAGGAAGCACGCTGGTACCCAGCACGCTGCCTTGCGAGTACAGAGCTTCCAGCAGGTCCACGCTGACTGGGTCCGCTGACTGGCACAGGCTGGCGTACGCCGACGCCAGCTGGTCGGGGCTGAAGTAGGACGGTGTCACGCGCATCATCGCACAGACTCTGCAGTTGGGCGGGGCCTCTGGTGACGGCGGTGCAGGAGGCACAGGCGGCTCCGGGCTGGGCGGCGCCGGTGGCGACGGACCGGGCGGCGGGCTGGGCGGCGCCGGGGGTGCCGGGCTGGGCGGCGCGGGCGAGGGAGGGGGGCTGGGTGGCGCAGGGGGAGAGGGCGGCGGCAGCACACACGGCGCAGGGTCTGCGATGGCCGGCTGCGCATAACACCCAGACGTGGCGTTGAAGTCCACATACAGCGTGGACGACACGCCGCCAATCCAGCAGCTCGAGCCGCCGCGAACCTCCTCAAACCAAGCCTGCCACACGCTGTCACCCAGCGAGGTCATCACTGACGCAGCGTCGGCATCGGAGCCAAAGTCCACGCAGTTGGACACCGCCAGCTCAGCGCCGTCTGAGCTCGTTGCAAATGGCGAGCCCGGGCAGTCCCCAGGAAGCACGTACGACTGAAGCGACAGGCCCCTGCTGAAGAACGCCTCCGCCAAGACACCGTTGAATCGGCGCGCCGAGTCACACAGAGCCGCCAGTGTGATACTCAGCTCTGATGCTGTGAAGAAGGATGGCGTCACGCGGATCACCGCACACACCGTGCAGCCCACAGGCGGCGCAGGCGAAGGAGGCAAAGGCGGCACAGGCGGCTCCGGACTGGGCGGCGATGGCGGCTGGGGGCTGGGCGGCGGGCTAGGCGGCATGGGTGGTGCAGGAGGCCCTGGGCTGGGCGGCAGCGGGGCCGGAGGCTCTGGGCTGGGCGGCGCCGGCGATGGCGGCTGGACTGTGCAGGGGTTCGGGTCGTAGATGGGCGCGCGTGACACGCACACCGGCCACGGCGACCAGAACTCGATGTAAAGAGACGACATCGAGCCGCCCGTCCAGCAGTTCGCGCCGCCGCGCATGAAGTCGAACCACGGCAGCCACAGCGTGTCGTCCAGTGCTGCCACGGGGGCACCAAAGTCTGGTGGGCCCACCTCGGCGCACACGGCCGCCCACAGCAGCGAGCCGTCGGCCTGGCCCCGGTAGCTGGGGTCGGAGCAGTCCTTTGCCTCAAAGCCCGTCAGCAGGCTGACACCAGCAGAGAACAGGTTCTCCACCAGAGAGCCCACAAACGGAAACGCCGAGTTGCACAGCGCATCCCGCGTGGCGTCCAGTTCATCCGGCGTGAAGGCAGACGGCGACACGCGCAGGCGCGCGCACACGAAGCACGTGCCCGGCGGCTCGGGCGACGGCGGCAGCGGTGAGGGCGGCATAGGTGGCTCCGGAGACGGGGGCACTGGCGGCTGTGGAGGGACTGGCGAGGGCGGCGCTGGTGATGGCGGCGCTGGCGAGGGCGGCGCTGGCGGGGTCGGGCTGGGTGGCAGAGGTGGCGTTGGAGCCGGAGGCTCAGGGGATGGCGGCGTAGGAGAAGGTGGCACGGGAGGCGCAGGGCTGGGTGGCACCGGCGGTGACGGGGAGGGCGGTGCAGGCGAGGGCGGGTCTGGGCTGGGTGGCGCTGCCGACGGCGGCACGGGCGGCGATGGGGACGGAGGCTGCGGACTGGGCGGTGCAGGCGACGGCGGTGGCACTCCAGGGGCCGGGCTGGGAGGCACTGGCGACGGCGGTGGTACACCAGGGGCGGGGCTGGGAGGCAGTGGCGACGGCGGCGGCACACCAGGGGCTGGGCTGGGAGGAGCAAGCGACGGCGGTGGCACTCCAGGGGCCGGGCTGGGAGGCACTGGCGACGGCGGTGGTACACCAGGGGCGGGGCTGGGAGGCAGTGGCGACGGCGGCGGCACACCAGGGGCTGGGCTGGGAGGAGCATGCGACGGCGGCGGCACACCAGGGGCCGGGCTGGGAGGCACTGGCGACGGCGGTGGTACACCAGGGGCGGGGCTGGGAGGCAGTGGCGACGGCGGCGGCACACCAGGGGCTGGGCTGGGCGGCGCAGGCGACGGCGGTGGCACTCCAGGGGCCGGGCTGGGAGGCACTGGCGACGGCGGTGGTACACCAGGGGCTGGGCTGGGCGGCGCAGAAGACGGCGGTGGCACTCCAGGGGCCGGGCTGGGAGGCACTGGCGACGGCGGTGGTACACCAGGGGCTGGGCTGGGCGGCAGTGGCGACGGCGGCGGCACACCAGGGGCTGGGTTGGGAGGACCAGGCGACGGCGGCGGCACACCAGGAGCGGGGCTGGGAGGCACTGGCGACGGCGGCGGCACACCAGGGGCTGGGCTGGGAGGAGCAGACGACGGCGGTGGCACTCCAGGGGCCGGGCTGTGAGGGGTAGGCGACGGCGGGCCGGGGCGGGGAGGCTCCGGCGACGGCGGCGGCACGCCAGGCGCGGGGCTGGGCGGCGCAGGCGACGGCGGGCCGGGGCTGGGAGGCTCCGGCGACGGCGGCGGCACGCCAGGCGCGGGGCTGGGCGCTGCAGGCGACGGCGGGCCAGGGCTGGGAGGCTCCGGCGACGGCGGCGGCACGCCAGGCGCGGGGCTGGGCGGCGCAGGCGACGGCGGGCCAGGGCTGGGAGGCTCCGGCGACGGCGGCGGCACGCCAGGCGCGGGGCTGGGCGGCGCAGGCGACGGCGGCCCGGGGCTCGGAGGCTCCGGCGACGGCGGCGGCACGCCAGGCGCGGGGCTGGGCGGCGCAGGCGACGGCGGGCCAGGGCTGGGAGGCTCCGGCGATGGCGGCGGCACGCCAGGCGCGGGGCTGGGCGGCGCAGGCGACGGCGGGCCAGGGCTGGGAGGCGCCGGCGACGGCGGCGGCACGCCAGGCGCGGGGCTGGGCGGCGCAGGCGACGGCGGGCCAGGGCTGGGAGGCTCCGGCGACGGCGGCGGCACGCCAGGCGCGGGGCTGGGCGGCGCAGGCGACGGCGGGCCGGGGCTGGGAGGCGCCGGCGACGGCGGCGGCACGCCAGGCGCGGGGCTGGGCGGCGCAGGCGACGGCGGGCCGGGGCTGGGAGGCTCCGGCGACGGCGGCGGCACGCCAGGCGCGGGGCTGGGCGGTGCAGGCGACGGCGGGCCAGGGCTGGGAGGCTCCGGCGACGGCGGCGGCACGCCAGGCACGGGGCTGGGCGGCGCAGGCGACGGCGGCCCGGGGCTGGGAGGCTCCGGCGACGGCGGCGGCACGCCAGGCGCGGGGCTGGGCGGCGCAGGAGACGGCGGGCCAGGGCTGGGAGGCTCCGGCGACGGCGGCGGCACGCCAGGCGCGGGGCTGGGCGGTGCAGGCGACGGCGGCCCGGGGCTGGGAGGCTCCGGTGACGGCGGCGGCACGCCAGGCGCGGGGCTGGGCGGCGCAGGCGACGGCGGGCCAGGGCTGGGAGGCTCCGGCGATGGCGGCGGCACGCCAGGCACGGGGCTGGGCGGTGCAGGCGACGGCGGGCCAGGGCTGGGAGGCTCCGGCGACGGCGGTGGCACGCCAGGCGCGGAGCTGGGCGGCGCAGGCGACGGCGGGCCAGGGCTGGGAGGCTCCGGCGACGGCGGCGGCACGCCAGGCGCGGGGCTGGGCGGCGCAGGCGACGGCGGGCCAGGGCTGGGAGGCGCCGGCGACGGCGGCGGCACGCCAGGCGCGGGGCTGGGCGGCGCAGGCGACGGCAGGCCAGGGCTGGGAGGCTCCGGCGACGGCGGCGGCACGCCAGGCGCGGGGCTGGGCGGCGCAGGCGACGGCGGGCCGGGGCTGGGAGGCTCCGGCGACGGCGGCGGCACGCCAGGCGCGGGGCTGGGCGGTGCAGGAGACGGCGGGCCAGGGCTGGGAGGCTCCGGCGACGGCGGCGGCACGCCAGGCACGGGGCTGGGCGGCGCAGGCGACGGCGGCCCGGGGCTGGGAGGCTCCGGCGACGGCGGCGGCACGCCAGGCGCGGGGCTGGGCGGCGCAGGAGACGGCGGGCCAGGGCTGGGAGGCTCCGGCGACGGCGGCGGCACGCCAGGCGCGGGGCTGGGCGGTGCAGGCGACGGCGGCCCGGGGCTGGGAGGCTCCGGTGACGGCGGCGGCACGCCAGGCGCGGGGCTGGGCGGCGCAGGCGACGGCGGCCCAGGGCTGGGAGGCTCCGGCGATGGCGGCGGCACGCCAGGCACGGGGCTGGGCGGTGCAGGCGACGGCGGGCCAGGGCTGGGAGGCTCCGGCGACGGCGGTGGCACGCCAGGCGCGGAGCTGGGCGGCGCAGGCGACGGCGGGCCAGGGCTGGGAGGCTCCGGCGACGGCGGCGGCACGCCAGGCGCGGGGCTGGGCGGCGCAGGCGACGGCGGGCCAGGGCTGGGAGGCGCCGGCGACGGCGGCGGCACGCCAGGCGCGGGGCTGGGCGGCGCAGGCGACGGCGGCCCGGGGCTGGGAGGCTCCGGTGACGGCGGCGGCACGCCAGGCGCGGGGCTGGGCGGCGCAGGAGACGGCGGGACGGGGCTGGGAGGCTCCGGCGATGGCGGCGGCACGCCAGGCACGGGGCTGGGCGGCGCAGGCGACGGCGGCCCGGGGCTGGGAGGCGCCGGCGACGGCGGCGGCACGCCAGGCGCGGGGCTGGGCGGCGCAGGCGACGGCGGGCTAGGGCTGGGAGGCTCCGGCGACGGCGGCGGCACGCCAGGCGCGGGGCTGGGCGGCGCAGGCGACGGCGGGCCAGGGCTGGGAGGCGCCGGCGACGGCGGCGGCACGCCAGGCGCGGGGCTGGGCGGCGCAGGCGACGGCGGGCCAGGGCTGGGAGGCGCCGGCGACGGCGGCGGCACGCCAGGCGCGGGGCTGGGCGGCGCAGGCGACGGCGGGCCAGGGCTGGGAGGCGCCGGCGACGGCGGCGGCACGCCAGGCGCGGGGCTGGGCGGCGCAGGCGACGGCGGGCCAGGGCTGGGAGGCACCGGTGACGGCGGCGGTACACCAGGCGCGGGGCTGGGCGGTGCAGGCGACGGCGGGCCAGGGCTGGGAGGCGCCGGCGACGGCGGCGGCACGCCAGGCGCGGGGCTGGGCGGCGCAGGCGACGGCGTCCCAGGGCTGGGAGGCGCCGGCGACGGCGGCGGCACGCCAGGCGCGGGGCTGGGCGGCGCAGGCGACGGCGGGCCGGGGCTGGGAGGCGCCGGCGACGGCGGCGGCACGCCAGGCGCGGGGCTGGGCGGCGCAGGCGACGGCGGCCCGGGGCTGGGAGGCTCCGGCGACGGCGGCGGCACGCCAGGCGCGGGGCTGGGCGGCGCAGGCGACGGCGGGCCAGGGCTGGGAGGCTCCGGCGACGGCGGCGGCACGCCAGGCGCGGGGCTGGGCGGCGCAGGCGACGGCGGCCCAGGGCTGGGAGGCTCCGGCGATGGCGGCGGCACGCCAGGCGCGGGGCTGGGCGGCGCAGGCGACGGCGGGCCAGGGCTGGGAGGCTCCGGCGATGGCGGCGGCACGCCAGGCACGGGGCTGGGCGGAGCAGGCGACGGCGGCCCGGGGCTGGGAGGCTCCGGTGACGGCGGCGGCACGCCAGGCGCGGGGCTGGGCGGCGCAGGAGACGGCGGGCCAGGGCTGGGAGGCTCCGGTGACGGCGGCGGCACGCCAGGCGCGGGGCTGGGCGGTGCAGGAGACGGCGGGCCAGGGCTGGGAGGCTCCGGCGACGGCGGCGGCACGCCAGGCGCGGGGCTGGGCGGCGCAGGCGACGGCGGGCCAGGGCTGGGAGGCGCCGGCGACGGCGGCGGCACGCCAGGCGCGGGGCTGGGCGGCGCAGGCGACGGCGGCCCGGGGCTCGGAGGCGCGGGCGATGGCGGCGGCACGCCAGGCGCGGGGCTGGGCGGAGCAGGCGACGGCGGCCCGGGGCTGGGAGGCGCGGGCGACGGCGGCGGCACGCCAGGCGCGGGGCTGGGCGGCGCAGGCGACGGCGGGCCAGGGCTGGGAGGCTCCGGCGACGGCGGCGGCACGCCAGGCGCGGGGCTGGGCGGCGCAGGCGACGGCGGGCCAGGGCTGGGAGGCTCCGGCGACGGCGGCGGCACGCCAGGCGCGGGGCTGGGCGGCGCAGGCGACGGCGGGCCAGGGCTGGGAGGCTCCGGCGACGGCGGCGGCACGCCAGGCGCGGGGCTGGGCGGCGCAGGCGACGGCGGGCCGGGGCTGGGAGGCGCCGGCGATGGCGGCGGCACGCCAGGCGCGGGGCTGGGCGGCGCAGGCGACGGCGGCCCGGGGCTGGGAGGCTCCGGCGACGGCGGCGGCACGCCAGGCGCGGGGCTGGGCGGCGCAGGCGACGGCGGGCCAGGGCTGGGAGGCTCCGGCGACGGCGGCGGCACGCCAGGCGCGGGGCTGGGCGGCGCAGGCGACGGCGGCCCAGGGCTGGGAGGCTCCGGCGATGGCGGCGGCACGCCAGGCGCGGGGCTGGGCGGCGCAGGCGACGGCGGGCCAGGGCTGGGAGGCGCCGGCGACGGCGGCGGCACGCCAGGCGCGGGGCTGGGCGGCGCAGGCGACGGCGGGCCGGGGCTGGGAGGCGCCGGCGACGGCGGCGGCACGCCAGGCGCGGGGCTGGGCGGAGCAGGCGACGGCGGCCCGGGGCTGGGAGGCGCGGGCGATGGCGGCGGCACGCCAGGCGCGGGGCTGGGCGGCGCAGGCGACGGCGGGCCAGGGCTGGGAGGCTCCGGCGACGGCGGCGGCACGCCAGGCGCGGGGCTGGGCGGCGCAGGCGACGGCGGGCCAGGGCTGGGAGGCGCCGGCGACGGCGGCGGCACGCCAGGCGCGGGGCTGGGCGGCGCAGGCGACGGCGGGCCGGGGCTGGGAGGCGCCGGCGACGGCGGCGGCACGCCAGGCGCGGGGCTGGGCGGCGCAGGCGACGGCGGGCCAGGGCTGGGAGGCTCCGGCGACGGCGGCGGCACGCCAGGCGCGGGGCTGGGCGGCGCAGGCGACGGCGGGCCAGGGCTGGGAGGCTCCGGCGACGGCGGCGGCACGCCAGGCGCGGGGCTGGGCGGCGCAGGCGACGGCGGGCCAGGGCTGGGAGGCTCCGGTGACGGCGGCGGCACGCCAGGCGCGGGGCTGGGCGGCGCAGGCGACGGCGGCCCAGGGCTGGGAGGCTCCGGCGACGGCGGCGGCACGCCAGGCGCGGGGCTGGGCGGCGCAGGCGACGGCGGCCCAGGGCTGGGAGGCTCCGGCGACGGCGGCGGCACGCCAGGCGCGGGGCTGGGCGGCGCAGGCAACGGCGGGCCAGGGCTGGGAGGCTCCGGTGACGGCGGCGGCACGCCAGGCGCGGGGCTGGGCGGCGCAGGCGACGGCGGGCCAGGGCTGGGAGGCTCCGGCGACGGCGGCGGCACGCCAGGCGCGGGGCTGGGCGGCGCAGGCGACGGCGGGCCAGGGCTGGGAGGCGCCGGCGACGGCGGCGGCACGCCAGGCGCGGGGCTGGGCGGCGCAGGCGACGGCGGGCCAGGGCTGGGAGGCTCCGGCGACGGCGGCGGCACGCCAGGCGCGGGGCTGGGCGGCGCAGGCGACGGCGGGCCAGGGCTGGGAGGCGCCGGCGACGGCGGCGGCACGCCAGGCGCGGGGCTGGGCGGCGCAGGCGACGGCGGGCCAGGGCTGGGAGGCGCCGGCGACGGCGGCGGCACGCCAGGCGCGGGGCTGGGCGGCGCAGGCGACGGCGGGCCAGGGCTGGGAGGCGCCGGCGACGGCGGCGGCACGCCAGGCGCGGGGCTGGGCGGCGCAGGCGACGGCGGGCCAGGGCTGGGAGGCACCGGTGACGGCGGCGGTACACCAGGCGCGGGGCTGGGCGGTGCAGGCGACGGCGGGCCAGGGCTGGGAGGCGCCGGCGACGGCGGCGGCACGCCAGGCGCGGGGCTGGGCGGCGCAGGCGACGGCGTCCCAGGGCTGGGAGGCGCCGGCGACGGCGGCGGCACGCCAGGCGCGGGGCTGGGCGGCGCAGGCGACGGCGGGCCGGGGCTGGGAGGCGCCGGCGACGGCGGCGGCACGCCAGGCGCGGGGCTGGGCGGCGCAGGCGACGGCGGCCCGGGGCTGGGAGGCTCCGGCGACGGCGGCGGCACGCCAGGCGCGGGGCTGGGCGGCGCAGGCGACGGCGGGCCAGGGCTGGGAGGCTCCGGCGACGGCGGCGGCACGCCAGGCGCGGGGCTGGGCGGCGCAGGCGACGGCGGCCCAGGGCTGGGAGGCTCCGGCGATGGCGGCGGCACGCCAGGCGCGGGGCTGGGCGGCGCAGGCGACGGCGGGCCAGGGCTGGGAGGCTCCGGCGATGGCGGCGGCACGCCAGGCACGGGGCTGGGCGGAGCAGGCGACGGCGGCCCGGGGCTGGGAGGCTCCGGTGACGGCGGCGGCACGCCAGGCGCGGGGCTGGGCGGCGCAGGAGACGGCGGGCCAGGGCTGGGAGGCTCCGGTGACGGCGGCGGCACGCCAGGCGCGGGGCTGGGCGGTGCAGGAGACGGCGGGCCAGGGCTGGGAGGCTCCGGCGACGGCGGCGGCACGCCAGGCGCGGGGGCTGGGCGGCGCAGGCGACGGCGGGCCAGGGCTGGGAGGCGCCGGCGACGGCGGCGGCACGCCAGGCGCGGGGCTGGGCGGCGCAGGCGACGGCGGCCCGGGGCTCGGAGGCGCGGGCGATGGCGGCGGCACGCCAGGCGCGGGGCTGGGCGGAGCAGGCGACGGCGGCCCGGGGCTGGGAGGCGCGGGCGACGGCGGCGGCACGCCAGGCGCGGGGCTGGGCGGCGCAGGCGACGGCGGGCCAGGGCTGGGAGGCTCCGGCGACGGCGGCGGCACGCCAGGCGCGGGGCTGGGCGGCGCAGGCGACGGCGGGCCAGGGCTGGGAGGCTCCGGCGACGGCGGCGGCACGCCAGGCGCGGGGCTGGGCGGCGCAGGCGACGGCGGGGCCAGGGCTGGGAGGCTCCGGCGACGGCGGCGGCACGCCAGGCGCGGGGCTGGGCGGCGCAGGCGACGGCGGGCCGGGGCTGGGAGGCGCCGGCGATGGCGGCGGCACGCCAGGCGCGGGGCTGGGCGGCGCAGGCGACGGCGGCCCGGGGCTGGGAGGCTCCGGCGACGGCGGCGGCACGCCAGGCGCGGGGCTGGGCGGCGCAGGCGACGGCGGGCCAGGGCTGGGAGGCTCCGGCGACGGCGGCGGCACGCCAGGCGCGGGGCTGGGCGGCGCAGGCGACGGCGGCCCAGGGCTGGGAGGCTCCGGCGATGGCGGCGGCACGCCAGGCGCGGGGCTGGGCGGCGCAGGCGACGGCGGGCCCGGGCTGGGAGGCGCCGGCGACGGCGGCGGCACGCCAGGCGCGGGGCTGGGCGGCGCAGGCGACGGCGGGCCAGGGCTGGGAGGCTCCGGCGACGGCGGCGGCACGCCAGGCGCGGGGCTGGGCGGAGCAGGCGACGGCGGGCCAGGGCTGGGAGGCTCCGGCGACTGGCGGCGGCACGCCAGGCGCGGGGCTGGGCGGCGCAGGCGACGGCGGGCCAGGGCTGGGAGGCTCCGGCGACGGCGGCGGCACGCCAGGCGCGGGGCTGGGCGGCGCAGGCGACGGCGGGCCGGGCTGGGAGGCGCCGGCGACGGCGGCGGCACGCCAGGCGCGGGGCTGGGCGGCGCAGGCGACGGCGGGCCGGGGCTGGGAGGCGCCGGCGACGGCGGCGGCACGCCAGGCGCGGGGCTGGGCGGCGCAGGCGACGGCGGGCCAGGGCTGGGAGGCTCCGGCGACGGCGGCGGCACGCCAGGCGCGGGGCTGGGCGGCGCAGGCGACGGCGGGCCAGGGCTGGGAGGCGCCGGCGACGGCGGCGGCACGCCAGGCGCGGGGCTGGGCGGCGCAGGCGACGGCGGCCCAGGGCTGGGAGGCTCCGGCGACGGCGGCGGCACGCCAGGCGCGGGGCTGGGCGGCGCAGGCGACGGCGGGCCAGGGCTGGGAGGCTCCGGCGACGGCGGCGGCACGCCAGGCGCGGGGCTGGGCGGCGCAGGCGACGGCGGGCCAGGGCTGGGAGGCTCCGGCGACGGCGGCGGCACGCCAGGCGCGGGGCTGGGCGGCGCAGGCGACGGCGGGCCAGGGCTGGGAGGCGCCGGCGACGGCGGCGGCACGCCAGGCGCGGGGCTGGGCGGCGCAGGCGACGGCGGGCCAGGGCTGGGAGGCGCCGGCGACGGCGGCGGCACGCCAGGCGCGGGGCTGGGCGGCGCAGGCGACGGCGGGCCAGGGCTGGGAGGCTCCGGCGACGGCGGCGGCACGCCAGGCGCGGGGCTGGGCGGCGCAGGCGACGGCGGGCCAGGGCTGGGAGGCGCCGGCGACGGCGGCGGCACGCCAGGCGCGGGGCTGGGCGGCGCAGGCGACGGCGGGCCAGGGCTGGGAGGCTCCGGCGACGGCGGCGGCACGCCAGGCGCGGGGCTGGGCGGCGCAGGCGACGGCGGGCCAGGGCTGGGAGGCTCCGGCGACGGCGGCGGCACGCCAGGCGCGGGGCTGGGCGGCGCAGGCGACGGCGGGCCAGGGCTGGGAGGCTCCGGCGACGGCGGCGGCACGCCAGGCGCGGGGCTGGGCGGCGCAGGCGACGGCGGGCCAGGGCTGGGAGGCTCCGGCGACGGCGGCGGCACGCCAGGCGCGGGGCTGGGCGGCGCAGGCGACGGCGGGCCAGGGCTGGGAGGCTCCGGCGACGGCGGCGGCACGCCAGGCGCGGGGCTGGGCGGCGCAGGCGACGGCGGGCCAGGGCTGGGAGGCGCCGGCGACGGCGGCGGCACGCCAGGCGCGGGGCTGGGCGGCGCAGGCGACGGCGGGCCAGGGCTGGGAGGCTCCGGCGACGGCGGCGGCACGCCAGGCGCGGGGCTGGGCGGCGCAGGCGACGGCGGGCCAGGGCTGGGAGGCTCCGGCGACGGCGGCGGCACGCCAGGCGCGGGGCTGGGCGGCGCAGGCGACGGCGGGCCAGGGCTGGGAGGCGCCGGGCGACGGCGGCGGCACGCCAGGCGCGGGGCTGGGCGGCGCAGGCGACGGCGGGCCAGGGCTGGGAGGCTCCGGCGACGGCGGCGGCACGCCAGGCGCGGGGCTGGGCGGCGCAGGCGACGGCGGGCCAGGGCTGGGAGGCGCCGGCGACGGCGGCGGCACGCCAGGCGCGGGGCTGGGCGGCGCAGGCGACGGCGGGCCAGGGCTGGGAGGCTCCGGCGACGGCGGCGGCACGCCAGGCGCGGGGCTGGGCGGCGCAGGCGACGGCGGGCCCAGGGCTGGGAGGCGCCGGCGACGGCGGCGGCACGCCAGGCGCGGGGCTGGGCGGCGCAGGCGACGGCGGGCCAGGGGCTGGGAGGCGCCGGCGACGGCGGCGGCACGCCAGGCGCGGGGGCTGGGCGGCGCAGGCGACGGCGGGCCAGGGCTGGGAGGCTCCGGCGACGGCGGCGGCACGCCAGGCGCGGGGCTGGGCGGCGCAGGCGACGGCGGGCCAGGGCTGGGAGGCTCGGCGACGGCGGCGGCACGCCAGGCGCGGGGCTGGGCGGCGCAGGCGACGGCGGCCAGGGCTGGGAGGCTCCGGCGACGGCGGCGGCACGCCAGGCGCGGGGCTGGGCGGCGCAGGCGACGGCGGGCCAGGGCTGGGAGGCTCCGGCGACGGCGGCGGCACGCCAGGCGCGGGGCTGGGCGGCGCAGGCGACGGCGGCCAGGGGCTGGGAGGCTCCGGCGACGGCGGCGGCACGCCAGGCGCGGGGCTGGGCGGCGCAGGCGACGGCGGGCCAGGGCTGGGAGGCTCCGGCGACGGCGGCGGCACGCCAGGCGCGGGGCTGGGCGGCGCAGGCGACGGCGGGCCAGGGCTGGGAGGCTCCGGCGACGGCGGCGGCACGCCAGGCGCGGGGCTGGGCGGCGCAGGCGACGGCGGGCCAGGGCTGGGAGGCTCCGGCGACGGCGGCGGCACGCCAGGCGCGGGGCTGGGCGGCGCAGGCGACGGCGGGCCAGGGCTGGGAGGCTCCGGCGACGGCGGCGGCACGCCAGGCGCGGGGCTGGGCGGCGCAGGCGACGGCGGGCCAGGGGCTGGGAGGCTCCGGCGACGGCGGCGGCACGCCAGGCGCGGGGCTGGGCGGCGCAGGCGACGGCGGGCCAGGGCTGGGAGGCTCCGGCGACGGCGGCGGCACGCCAGGCGCGGGGCTGGGCGGCGCAGGCGACGGCGGGCCAGGGCTGGGAGGCTCCGGCGACGGCGGCGGCACGCCAGGCGCGGGGCTGGGCGGCGCAGGCGACGGCGGGCCAGGGCTGGGAGGCTCCGGCGACGGCGGCGGCACGCCAGGCGCGGGGCTGGGCGGCGCAGGCGACGGCGGGCCAGGGCTGGGAGGCTCCGGCGACGGCGGCGGCACGCCAGGCGCGGGGCTGGGCGGCGCAGGCGACGGCGGGCCAGGGCTGGGAGGCTCCGGCGACGGCGGCGGCACGCCAGGCGCGGGGCTGGGCGGCGCAGGCGACGGCGGGCCAGGGCTGGGAGGCTCCGGCGACGGCGGCGGCACGCCAGGCGCGGGGCTGGGCGGCGCAGGCGACGGCGGGCCAGGGCTGGGAGGCTCCGGCGACGGCGGCGGCACGCCAGGCGCGGGGCTGGGCGGCGCAGGCGACGGCGGGCCAGGGCTGGGAGGCTCCGGCGACGGCGGCGGCACGCCAGGCGCGGGGCTGGGCGGCGCAGGCGACGGCGGGCCAGGGCTGGGAGGCGCCGGCGACGGCGGCGGCACGCCAGGCGCGGGGCTGGGCGGCGCAGGCGACGGCGGGCCAGGGGCTGGGAGGCGCCGGCGACGGCGGCGGCACGCCAGGCGCGGGGCTGGGCGGCGCAGGCGACGGCGGGCCAGGGCTGGGAGGCGCCGGCGACGGCGGCGGCACGCCAGGCGCGGGGCTGGGCGGCGCAGGCGACGGCGGGCCAGGGCTGGGAGGCTCCGGCGACGGCGGCGGCACGCCAGGCGCGGGGCTGGGCGGCGCAGGCGACGGCGGGCCAGGGCTGGGAGGCGCCGGCGACGGCGGCGGCACGCCAGGCGCGGGGCTGGGCGGCGCAGGCGACGGCGGGCCAGGGCTGGGAGGCTCCGGCGACGGCGGCGGCACGCCAGGCGCGGGGCTGGGCGGCGCAGGCGACGGCGGGCCAGGGCTGGGAGGCTCCGGCGACGGCGGCGGCACGCCAGGCGCGGGGCTGGGCGGCGCAGGCGACGGCGGCCAGGGCTGGGAGGCTCCGGCGGACGGCGGCGGCACGCCAGGCGCGGGGCTGGGCGGCGCAGGCGACGGCGGCCAGGGCTGGGAGGCTCCGGCGGACGGCGGCGGCACGCCAGTGCGCGGGGCTGGGCGGCGCAGGCGACGGCGGGCCCAGGGCTGGGAGGCTCCGGCGACGGCGGGCGGGCACGCCAGGCGCGGGGCTGGGCGGCGCAGGCGACGGCGGGCCAGGGCTGGGAGGCTCCGGCTGACGGCGGCGGCACGCCAGGCGCGGGGCTGGGCGGCGCAGGCGAAGGCGGCCCAGGGCTGGGAGGCTCCGGCGACGGCGGCAGGCACGCCAGGCGCGGGGCTGGGCGGACGCAGGCGACGGCGGGCCAGGGCTGGGAGGGCTCCGGCTGACGGCGCGGCACGCCAGGCGCGGGGCTGGCGGCGCAGGCGACGGCGGGCCCGGGGCTTGGAGGCTCCGGCGACGGCGGCGGCACGCCAGGCGCGGGGCTGGGCGGCGCAGGCGACGGCGGGCCAGGGCTGGAGGGCTCCGGCGACGGCGGCGGCACGCCAGGCGCGGGGCTGGGCGGCGCAGGCGACGGCGGGCCAGGGCTGAGAGGCTCCGGCGACGGCGGCGGCACGCCAGGCGCGGGGCTGGGCGGCGCAGGCGACGGCGGGCCAGGGCTGGGAGGCTCCGGCGACGGCGGCGGCACGCCAGGCGCGGGGCTGGGCGGCGCAGGCGACGGCGGGCCAGGGCTGGGAGGCGCCGGCGACGGCGGCGGCACGCCAGGCGCGGGGCTGGGCGGCGCAGGCGACGGCGGGCCAGGGCTGGGAGGCGCCGGCGACTGGCGGCGGCACGCCAGGCGCGGGGCTGGGCGGCGCAGGCGACGGCGGGCCAGGGCTGGGAGGCTCCGGCGACGGCGGCGGCACGCCAGGCGCGGGGCTGGGCGGCGCAGGCGACGGCGGGCCAGGGCTGGGAGGCTCCGGCGACGGCGGCGGCACGCCAGGCGCGGGGCTGGGCGGCGCAGGCGACGGCGGGCCAGGGCTGGGAGGCGCCGGTGACGGCGGCGGCACGCCAGGCGCGGGGCTGGGCGGCGCAGGCGACGGCGGGCCCAGGGCTGGGAGGCTCCGGCGATGGCGGCGGCACGCCAGGCGCGGGGCTGGGCGGCGCAGGCGACGGCGGCCAGGGCTGGGAGGCGCCGGCGACTGGCGGCGGCACGCCAGGCGCGGGGCTGGGCGGCGCAGGAGACGGCGGGCCAGGGCTGGGAGGCTCCGGCGACGGCGGCGGCACGCCAGGCGCGGGGCTGGGCGGCGCAGGCGACGGCGGGCCAGGGGCTGGGAGGCGCCGGCGACGGCGGCGGCACGCCAGGCGCGGGGCTGGGCGGCGCAGGCGACGGCGGGCCAGGGCTGGGAGGCGCCGGCGACTGGCGGCGGCACGCCAGGCGCGGGGCTGGGCGGCGCAGGCGACGGCGGGCCAGGGCTGGGAGGCTCCGGCGACGGCGGCGGCACGCCAGGCGCGGGGCTGGGCGGCGCAGGCGACGGCAGGCCAGGGCTGGGAGGCTCCGGCGACGGCGGCGGCACGCCAGGCGCGGGGCTGGGCGGCGCAGGCGACGGCGGGCCAGGGCTGGGAGGCTCCGGCGACGGCGGCGGCACGCCAGGCGCGGGGCTGGGCGGCGCAGGCGACGGCGGGCCAGGGCTGGGAGGCTCCGGCGACGGCGGCGGCACGCCAGGCGCGGGGCTGGGCGGCGCAGGCGACGGCGGGCCAGGGCTGGGAGGCTCCGGCGACGGCGGCGGCACGCCAGGCGCGGGGCTGGGCGGCGCAGGCGACGGCGGGCCAGGGCTGGGAGGCTCCGGCGACGGCGGCGGCACGCCAGGCGCGGGCTGGGCGGCGCAGGCGACGGCGGGCCAGGGCTGGGAGGCTCCGGCGATGGCGGCGGCACGCCAGGCGCGGGGCTGGGCGGCGCAGGCGACGGCGGGCCAGGGCTGGGAGGCTCCGGCGACGGCGGCGGCACGCCAGGCGCGGGGCTGGGCGGCGCAGGCGACGGCGGGCCCAGGGCTGGGAGGCGCCGGCGACGGCGGCGGCACGCCAGGCGCGGGGCTGGGCGGCGCAGGCGACGGCGGGCCAGGGCTGGGAGGCTCCGGCGACGGCGGCGGCACGCCAGGCGCGGGGCTGGGCGGCGCAGGCGACGGCGGCCCAGGGCTGGGAGGCTCCGGCGACGGCGGCGGCACGCCAGGCGCGGGGCTGGGCGGCGCAGGCGACGGCGGCCCAGGGCTGGGAGGCTCCGGCGACGGCGGCGGCACGCCAGGCGCGGGGCTGGGCGGCGCAGGCGACGGCGGGCCAGGGCTGGGAGGCTCCGGCGACGGCGGCGGCACGCCAGGCGCGGGGCTGGGCGGCGCAGGCGACGGCGGGCCAGGGCTGGGAGGCTCCGGCGACGGCGGCGGCACGCCAGGCGCGGGGCTGGGCGGCGCAGGCGACGGCGGGCCAGGGGCTGGGAGGCTCCGGCGACGGCGGCGGCACGCCAGGCGCGGGGCTGGGCGGCGCAGGCGACGGCGGGCCAGGGCTGGGAGGCTCCGGCGACGGCGGCGGCACGCCAGGCGCGGGGCTGGGCGGCGCAGGCGACGGCAGGCCAGGGCTGGGAGGCTCCGGCGACGGCGGCGGCACGCCAGGCGCGGGGCTGGGCGGCGCAGGCGACGGCAGGCCAGGGCTGGGAGGCTCCGGCGACGGCGGCGGCACGCCAGGCGCGGGGCTGGGCGGCGCAGGCGACGGCGGGCCAGGGCTGGGAGGCTCCGGCGACGGCGGCGGCACGCCAGGCGCGGGGCTGGGCGGCGCAGGCGACGGCGGGCCAGGGCTGGGAGGCTCCGGCGACTGGCGGCGGCACGCCAGGCGCGGGGCTGGGCGGCGCAGGCGACGGCGGGCCAGGGCTGGGAGGCTCCGGCGACGGCGGCGGCACGCCAGGCGCGGGGCTGGGCGGCGCAGGCGACGGCGGGCCAGGGCTGGGAGGCTCCGGCGACGGCGGCGGCACGCCAGGCGCGGGGCTGGGCGGCGCAGGCGACGGCGGGCCAGGGCTGGGAGGCTCCGGTGACGGCGGCGGCACGCCAGGCGCGGGGCTGGGCGGCGCAGGCGACGGCGGGCCAGGGCTGGGAGGCTCCGGCGACGGCGGCGGCACGCCAGGCGCGGGGCTGGGCGGCGCAGGCGACGGCGGGCCAGGGCTGGGAGGCTCCGGCGACGGCGGCGGCACGCCAGGCGCGGGGCTGGGCGGCGCAGGCGACGGCGGGCCAGGGCTGGGAGGCTCCGGCGATGGCGGCGGCACGCCAGGCGCGGGGCTGGGCGGCGCAGGCGACGGCGGGCCAGGGCTGGGAGGCGCCGGCGACGGCGGCGGCACGCCAGGCGCGGGGCTGGGCGGCGCAGGCGACGGCGGGCCAGGGCTGGGAGGCGCCGGCGACGGCGGCGGCACGCCAGGCGCGGGGCTGGGCGGCGCAGGCGACGGCGGGCCCAGGGCTGGGAGGCTCCGGCGACGGCGGCGGCACGCCAGGCGCGGGGCTGGGCGGCGCAGGCGACGGCGGCCCAGGGCTGGGAGGCTCCGGCGACGGCGGCGGCACGCCAGGCGCGGGGCTGGGCGGCGCAGGCGACGGCGGCCAGGGCTGGGAGGCGCAGGCGATGGCGGCGGCACGCCAGGCGCGGGGCTGGGCGGCGCAGGCGACGGCGGGCCAGGGCTGGGAGGCTCCGGCGACGGCGGCGGCACGCCAGGCGCGGGGCTGGGCGGAGCAGGCGACGGCGGCCCGGGGCTGGGAGGCGCCGGCGACGGCGGCGGCACGCCAGGCGCGGGGCTGGGCGGCGCAGGCGACGGCGGGCCAGGGCTGGGAGGCTCGGCGACGGCGGCGGCACGCCAGGCGCGGGGCTGGGCGGCGCAGGCGACGGCAGGCCAGGGCTGGGAGGCTCCGGCGACGGCGGCGGCACGCCAGGCGCGGGGCTGGGCGGCGCAGGCGACGGCAGGCCAGGGCTGGGAGGCTCCGGCGACGGCGGCGGCACGCCAGGCGCGGGGCTGGGCGGCGCAGGCGACGGCGGGCCAGGGCTGGGAGGCTCCGGTGACGGCGGCGGCACGCCAGGCGCGGGGCTGGGCGGCGCAGGCGACGGCAGGCCAGGGCTGGGAGGCTCCGGCGACGGCGGCGGCACGCCAGGCGCGGGGCTGGGCGGCGCAGGCGACGGCGGGCCAGGGCTGGGAGGCGCCGGCGATGGCGGCGGCACGCCAGGCGCGGGGCTGGGCGGCGCAGGCGACGGCGGGCCAGGGCTGGGAGGCTCCGGCGACGGCGGCGGCACGCCAGGCGCGGGGCTGGGCGGCGCAGGCGACGGCAGGCCAGGGCTGGGAGGCTCCGGCGACGGCGGCGGCACGCCAGGCGCGGGGCTGGGCGGCGCAGGCGACGGCGGGCCAGGGCTGGGAGGCTCCGGCGACGGCGGCGGCACGCCAGGCGCGGGGCTGGGCGGCGCAGGCGACGGCGGGCCAGGGCTGGGAGGCTCCGGTGACGGCGGCGGCACGCCAGGCGCGGGGCTGGGCGGCGCAGGCGACGGCGGGCCAGGGCTGGGAGGCTCCGGCGACGGCGGCGGCACGCCAGGCGCGGGGCTGGGCGGCGCAGGCGACGGCGGGCCAGGGCTGGGAGGCTCCGGCGACGGCGGCGGCACGCCAGGCGCGGGGCTGGGCGGCGCAGGCGACGGCAGGCCAGGGCTGGGAGGCTCCGGCGACGGCGGCGGCACGCCAGGCGCGGGGCTGGGCGGCGCAGGCGACGGCGGGCCAGGGCTGGGAGGCTCCGGTGACGGCGGCGGCACGCCAGGCGCGGGGCTGGGCGGCGCAGGCGACGGCGGGCCAGGGCTGGGAGGCTCCGGCGACGGCGGCGGCACGCCAGGCGCGGGGCTGGGCGGCGCAGGCGACGGCGGGCCAGGGCTGGGAGGCTCCGGCGACGGCGGCGGCACGCCAGGCGCGGGGCTGGGCGGCGCAGGAGACGGCGGGCCAGGGCTGGGAGGCTCCGGCGACGGCGGCGGCACGCCAGGCGCGGGGCTGGGCGGCGCAGGCGACGGCGGGCCAGGGCTGGGAGGCTCCGGCGATGGCGGCGGCACGCCAGGCGCGGGGCTGGGCGGCGCAGGCGACGGCGGGCCAGGGCTGGGAGGCGCCGGCGACGGCGGCGGCACGCCAGGCGCGGGGCTGGGCGGCGCAGGCGACGGCGGGCCAGGGCTGGGAGGCTCCGGCGATGGCGGCGGCACGCCAGGCGCGGGGCTGGGCGGCGCAGGCGACGGCGGGCCAGGGCTGGGAGGCTCCGGCGACGGCGGCGGCACGCCAGGCGCGGGGCTGGGCGGCGCAGGAGACGGCGGGCCAGGGCTGGGAGGCTCCGGCGATGGCGGCGGCACGCCAGGCGCGGGGCTGGGCGGCGCAGGCGACGGCGGGCCAGGGCTGGGAGGCGCGGGCGATGGCGGCGGCACGCCAGGCGCGGGGCTGGGCGGCGCAGGCGACGGCGGGCCAGGGCTGGGAGGCTCCGGCGACGGCGGCGGCACGCCAGGCGCGGGGCTGGGCGGCGCAGGCGACGGCGGGCCAGGGCTGGGAGGCGCCGGCGACGGCGGCGGCACGCCAGGCGCGGGGCTGGGCGGAGCAGGCGACGGCGGCCCGGGGCTGGGAGGCGCGGGCGATGGCGGCGGCACGCCAGGCGCGGGGCTGGGCGGCGCAGGCGACGGCGGGCCAGGGCTGGGAGGCTCCGGCGATGGCGGCGGCACGCCAGGCGCGGGGCTGGGTGGCGCAGGCGACGGCGGGCCAGGGCTGGGAGGCTCCGGCGATGGCGGCGGCACGCCAGGCGCGGGGCTGGGCGGCGCAGGAGACGGCGGGCCAGGGCTGGGAGGCGCCGGCGACGGCGGCGGCACGCCAGGCGCGGGGCTGGGCGGCGCAGGCGACGGCGGCCCAGGGCTGGGAGGCTCCGGCGATGGCGGCGGCACGCCAGGCGCGGGGCTGGGCGGCGCAGGCGACGGCGGGCCAGGGCTGGGAGGCTCCGGCGACGGCGGCGGCACGCCAGGCGCGGGGCTGGGCGGCGCAGGCGACGGCGGGCCAGGGCTGGGAGGCGCCGGCGACGGCGGCGGCACGCCAGGCGCGGGCTGGGCGGCGCAGGCGACGGCGGCCCAGGGCTGGGAGGCTCCGGCGACGGCGGCGGCACGCCAGGCGCGGGGCTGGGCGGCGCAGGCGACGGCGGGCCAGGGCTGGGAGGCTCCGGCGACGGCGGCGGCACGCCAGGCGCGGGGCTGGGCGGCGCAGGCGACGGCGGGCCAGGGCTGGGAGGCGCCGGCGACGGCGGCGGCACGCCAGGCGCGGGGCTGGGCGGCGCAGGCGACGGCGGGCCAGGGCTGGGAGGCGCCGGCGACGGCGGCGGCACGCCAGGCGCGGGGCTGGGCGGCGCAGGCGACGGCGGGCCAGGGCTGGGAGGCTCCGGCGACGGCGGCGGCACGCCAGGCGCGGGGCTGGGCGGCGCAGGCGACGGCGGGCCAGGGCTGCGAGGCGCCAGCGACGGCGGCGGCACGCCAGGCGCGGGGCTGGGCGGCGCAGGCGACGGCGGGCCAGGGCTGGGAGGCTCCGGCGACGGCGGCGGCACGCCAGGCGCGGGGCTGGGCGGCGCAGGCGACGGCGGGCCGGGGCTGGGAGGCTCCGGCGACGGCGGCGGCACGCCAGGCGCGGGGCTGGGCGGCGCAGGCGACGGCGGGCCAGGGCTGGGAGGCTCCGGCGATGGCGGCGGCACGCCAGGCGCGGGGCTGGGCGGCGCAGGCGACGGCGGGCCAGGGCTGGGAGGCATCGGCGACGGCGGCGGCACGCCAGGCGCGGGGCTGGGCGGCGCAGGCGACGGCGGGCCAGGGCTGGGAGGCGCCGGCGACGGCGGCGGCACGCCAGGCGCGGGGCTGGGCGGCGCAGGCGACGGCGGGCCAGGGCTGGGAGGCATCGGCGACGGCGGCGGCACGCCAGGCGCGGGGCTGGGCGGCGCAGGCGACGGCGGCCCAGGGCTGGGAGGCGCCGGCGACGGCGGCGGCACGCCAGGCGCGGGGCTGGGCGGCGCAGGCGACGGCGGGCCAGGGCTGGGAGGCTCCGGCGACGGCGGCGGCACGCCAGGCGCGGGGCTGGGCGGCGCAGGCGACGGCGGCCCGGGGCTGGGAGGCTCCGGTGACGGCGGCGGCACGCCAGGCGCGGGGCTGGGCGGCGCAGGCGACGGCGGGCCAGGGCTGGGAGGCTCCGGCGACGGCGGCGGCACGCCAGGCGCGGGGCTGGGCGGCGCAGGCGACGGCGGGCCAGGGCTGGGAGGCTCCGGCGACGGCGGCGGCACGCCAGGCGCGGGGCTGGGCGGCGCAGGAGACGGCGGGCCGGGGCTGGGAGGCTCCGGCGACGGCGGCGGCACGCCAGGCGCGGGGCTGGGCGGCGCAGGCGACGGCGGGCCAGGGCTGGGAGGCGCCGGCGACGGCGGCGGCACGCCAGGCGCGGGGCTGGGCGGCGCAGGCGACGGCGGCCCAGGGCTGGGAGGCTCCGGCGACGGCGGCGGCACGCCAGGCGCGGGGCTGGGCGGCGCAGGCGACGGCGGGCCAGGGCTGGGAGGCTCCGGTGACGGCGGCGGCACGCCAGGCGCGGGGCTGGGCGGCGCAGGCGACGGCGGCCCAGGGCTGGGAGGCGCCGGCGACGGCGGCGGCACGCCAGGCGCGGGGCTGGGCGGCGCAGGCGACGGCGGGCCAGGGCTGGGAGGCTCCGGCGACGGCGGCGGCACGCCAGGCGCGGGGCTGGGCGGCGCAGGCGACGGCGGGCCGGGGCTGGGAGGCTCCGGCGACGGCGGCGGCACGCCAGGCGCGGGGCTGGGCGGCGCAGGCGACGGCGGCCCAGGGCTGGGAGGCGCCGGCGATGGCGGCGGCACGCCAGGCGCGGGGCTGGGCGGCGCAGGCGACGGCGGCCCGGGGCTGGGAGGCTCCGGTGACGGCGGCGGCACGCCAGGCGCGGGGCTGGGCGGCGCAGGCGACGGCGGGCCAGGGCTGGGAGGCTCCGGCGATGGCGGCGGCACGCCAGGCGCGGGGCTGGGCGGCGCAGGCGACGGCGGGCCAGGGCTGGGAGGCGCCGGCGACGGCGGCGGCACGCCAGGCGCGGGGCTGGGCGGCGCAGGCGACGGCGGGCCAGGGCTGGGAGGCGCCGGCGACGGCGGCGGCACGCCAGGCGCGGGGCTGGGCGGCGCAGGCGACGGCGGGCCAGGGCTGGGAGGCGCAGGGCTAGGCGGCTCGGGGCTGGGTGGCGTTGCGCAAGGGGTTGTGTATGGCGCACCACATATCTGGGTTCCTGTTGTCACGACCTGACTAAGATTTTGCATGGACGAGAAGGTGGCTGGTATCGACCCTGACAGCTGCGAGCTTCCGCTGAGATCCAGGGTGACCAGTTCCGTCAGAGTTGACCAGGCCTCTGGCAACGGCGTGAACGCTTGTAGGCTGCAGGCAGCAGGGCCAGCAGAGCAGTAATGTTTCGAGTTCAGTTCAGGTACAACTCCTGGCCTTGACGCACTTACTTTGTGAAATTGTTTCCCGACAGGTCGAGGATCGTCAGATCGATCAGCGCTCCAATTTCGGCTGGCAACGTGCCTCCAACTTTGCTGCTGATCGTTAAATTATGCAGACCAGTCATCAAGGGGAAGGCGGTCTTTGGCAGCTCCGTCGGCGAGAAGCTGGCGTCGTTGCAACCGGTGATCTGTGGTGAGCGTGGGGCACGGAAATGGGTTGAGGATCACGACCTTCATCAACAATTCCGTTGACGTCAGCAAACCTTGCTCACCTCGAGGGCGGTTACCCTCTTGTAGGTGGTGCCATCCACCACCAGGGAGGTGCCGCACTCAATTCCCGACCAGACGCCAGCGCCGCCATCGCACAGTTGGCTGGTGGTGATGCTCCAGTCGCTGAACGGGCAGTTGGCACTGCTGAACACCGGACGCACGATCTCAGAGAGCGCGAACGCCGCCGGCAGGTCGTCTGCGGCCGAAGGCGGCGAGGTGTCGGGGAGCGAGTGTTATGCTGTCAGGGGTGCACGTGCTGTCAGGGCCACACACAAACTCCACACACTGCACCACAAGGGAGCTGCCATCGCAGCTGCTTACCGCAGACTATCGAACTGTAGTACGAGTTGGGCGAAATGATGTCCACGCCACCAGACTGAGGAATGGTTCCGCAAAAGCCGGTGATATCGAGGTCGAGCTGCAGGGGTCCGCTGGGGGCGAGGATGGTCGCATATGCAGCCGGGATCGTGCCTCCCAAAAACCTGAATGCGTAGATTCAGCACATGCACTAGTCATAAGTTGTGACACCTCAATCCATTATTCACTAAGAAAGCAATGAAGAAAGCTGCTACCCTGGCTATCCCCAGGCGTGCGAGGGCATCTGTCATAAGTTATGACACCTGAATCCAAGCTCCAACATAAAGCAACCTACACTCGCCCCCCCTCCATCTTACGGATTGTGCGAAAGGCGTAGGAAGGTCAGTGAGCTCAGAAGGTTGGGTGGAAAGGCTGATGGCAGCGGCCCCGCCTGCAAGTGCAGCAGCAGAGCGAAGGCACACATGTGGGCGTGTTGTCATAACACTCACCCAACAGAATATCACAACAACGCATGCATAAAGCCCCCGGGACGCATCGGGCTTCTTCCGCCCGCCGTCGCGTATTAGGCCCCGCTCTCCTCCTCGCTCTTATGCATATGCACTCGCATTGGTTTGGTTTGGTTTAGATTGGGCTGGTGTTCACCCCCCCCCCCTTACCTGGAACAGGTTGAAGCTCAAGTCAAGGGCACGCAACGGTGGCTGCGGCCCCGTCATGAGAAGCTCGGGCGAGCCTGTCAACCGGTTTCGCTCGAGGTCTGCAACACATTGAGAAGGTACAAGCCATCAGCATGTGTAGATGTCACGGACATGCCGTACATGCCCGGCCCACGCTCGGGCGGCAGTGCTGACAGTACGTATGGCGGTGACACGGCGGCAATCAACCCACACGCAGATTGTTGGATGTATGCTAGGCTGCTAGCTACATGCCACCCCCTTGTCTAGTTTAGCTTGGTATAGATTGGGCTGGTGTTTACAGCCCCCCCCCTCCCCTCCTCTTGATCAACGCACCCAATTTGGTCAGCAGGTTCAGCCTGGAGATAGTGGTCGGGATTGAACCTGACAGAGTGTTCCCGCTCAGTGTGAGCGCCTGTGAGGGCACCAGCAACGGAGCGTACCGTATGCCCGCCCGCACAAAAGGGCGCAAGGCGTCACAACAGGCAGGACCCATATGATCATGCCTGCGCCCAGGTGCGTTGTCAGGTGCGCTGCGTATGGGGCGCGTTAGGTGTGCGTGTGCGTGATCCGGCAGGGCCCGGCACCATTTTCGTGGGCGCAGGCACAGCTTCCAGCAGGATCATGGGGGCAGGCACGGCAGAGGAAGTTTCATGGGCAGGCATGGCGGCGGAAGTTTTGTGGGCAGGCACAAGAAGTTTAGTGGGGTGGCAGGCAATGCATATTACCTGCAGCTTGGTCAGACCGCTCGTGTTGAACCAGCCGGGAGGGATTGGCCCAGAGAAGCCGTTGACAGGCGCAAGCTGTGCATCTGACGTGAGCTGCAGCACTGTCAGCTGGGACATAGCGCTCCACGACGGCGGCAGCGCACCGGTCCCGTACGGCGCGTGTATTGCTACAGGTTCGAAAGGGGAGGGGAGCACAGCTTACAGAAAGATTTCTGTGACTGCAGGCACATATAACTTCAGGTGGGGGGCAGGCACAGCCAAATGTGGGCAGCCAGAGTTGGGGGCAAGCACACACGAAGTTTCGTGGGGCATGGGCATGACGCAGGGGCGGTTTGGGTCAGGCAACCAAAAGCGTTTCGTGGAGCAGGGGCAGGTATGGGGCAGGCGGGCAGAGAGTCACCAGCTGCGCATCAGAGCCTGGCGTGCACAGTATCCCAACGTACCAAGGCGCTCCATGGCCGTCATGGCACTCCACTCAGCCGGCAACGGCCCGGCCACATCCATGCTGGCCATGCTAAGTTCCCGAAGGGCTACCATCTCTGTGGGAGTTTAAGAGCGAAACATGGATGCTTTCAGGAGTGGATGGTCAAGCAGCGATGTCGGTTGGTGTTCGCTCAGTAGGTATGCGGTTGCCGATGGGCCGGCTGCCCGCAACCTTACCTGACCAGCTGCTGGGAAGCGCGACGGGCACAGGCACGTACGGGGCGCGGTTTGAGTCCAGCCGGAGCACCGTGATGCTGCTGAAAGAGCTCCACGCAGGCGGCAGTGTTCCCTGTGCAGGGGACCCGGTCACACAGCTGCCGTTGCAACCTAGTGGGTAAGTGTTGCAATCGCTGTCATGATGGAAAAGCAGAAGCGCGGCACTGCACTACGGCACTGCACCCACAGATTCGCTCAAGGCACTCACCGAGATCTCGTTGCCGGTTAGGTCCAGCGAAACAAGCAGGTTGCAACTGTTTGCAAAGTCGAAGCTCCCTCCGATAAAACTGTGAGACGGAGCGTGCAAGCGTAACGTGATCGGCCCCCGCGCGTGTGGGAGGCAGTTGCAGTGGTAGAACGCGCAACCGCAAGCGAAATATGACTCACTTGCCACTGAGGTCCAGCAGCGTGAGCGACGCAGGTAACGTTGGGATGGGAGCTGCGCAAGAGGACAAGTAAAGACAGGGCGTCGCACCTAGCCCGGCGAATAGAACAAAGCCCGCTCCTGTGCGTAGCGGAGGCCTGGCCAGCGGCGTGCGCATCATAAAGCAAAGCATCCTCTCACCATAAATGTACGCAGACCGGACCGTAAGCTGCTGCAGCCGTGTCAGTGAGGATACGGTACTGTGCAGCAACGCGCCGATACTCGCCGCGACCACGTTGATGATCTGCAGTGGGGGGCACACAGGCGTGAGCCGCACAGTGGGGGAAGGGGCATTGCTGCGTCACAAGGGCACTACTGGGGCACCACTTTCTTTGCTGTGCCCGCTCTGCCAAACCTGTCTATGCACCTGCCCCTCCAAAACGTTGTGCTAGGCCTGCCACTTGGAAACGTTCAGCTCCGTGCTTGCTCCTCCAAAACTTTGCCCCAAACTAGTGCGAACCCTCAGCAAGCACCTGGATTGAAGTGACCATGCCGTAGGTCACACCATCAGCCGTCTCGTTGGCACCGCACTCAACGTGCTCCCAACTGCACACGGCGATGCTGGAATCCCAGGTGGCGAAATACGGATCGGCCGCAGCATAGTAACCGCGCGTAACGCTTAGCGCGTACTTGGCCACCGCGTCATCTGCACGTGGACATGAGATAAAAGGGGTTAGTTGTAACATTGCACGGCGCTGGAAATGCCACACACTGTGACAACTCTTGCGCAAGGCATGGTCGACCACAACCGCTCCCACCGCAAAATTCAGGCCACACGCCGCCGCTGATGACGGTGGTGGCCAGGTTTGAACGAGCTGGCCCGCACACGCTTGTGTACTCCAGGCCCAGGGTCGCCAGGTTGCTGTTCTCCCACTCGACTGGGATTGTGCCGGACAGGAACCTGTTGGCCAGATTGCAGCCGCACTGTTGCAAAAGGAAGCGCAGCTGCTTGCTAGCTAGCATCGCCCACAAAGAAGTAAGCAAACCAAAACATCGCGGCAGCAGCAGTCTCATGCTAGAGACGCATCAGTCTTACGGGTTATTGCCCAGCAGCAAGGTCCTCAGGTTCAGCATGGTGGGCAGGTCGGGAAGGAATGCAGTGGGTCGTGGGCCCGCGTTAAAGCGGTTGCTGGACAGGTCAAGCAGTCTGAGCCCAACAACACGCGTGATGGACGCCGGGATCGGCCCCGTGAGCTCGTTGTTGGCGAGGCTGAGCTCCTGCAAGTATTATGCACGGCGGCGTCCAGACGGGTGTGAGCAGGATGCACCAGCAAGGATCGTCTGGTTCATCAAAGCGTGCATAACAAATCACATTGAAATGCGCGGTCGAGCGAGGGCATCGTTGCAGCAACCCTGCCATGCACAGGCGGCGCAAAAGGTGTGCCATGAGCTGATCCCCACCTCGAGGCTCGACATGTATGCGCCCGGTCCTCCAAACCATTGGATGGGGATGGTCCCCGTGATCCGGCCACCCAAACTGCCGGTGATAGCAAGCTGCATCGCGGCAAGGGCAACGTAACGTGATCGTGATATGTGCGCAGGCGGGGGATCCGCGCACGCTTTGGAACCCTCACACGCGGGGGTGGACAGGACAAGGCCCTAGGCTGGACAGGACACTCTAGGCCGAACTGACAATGAGCGCACCTTTGTGAGGTGCACCAGTGTTGACCACTGAGCCCGCAAAACGCTGGCCCCCGTTTCGAGGAGCGACAGGGTCCGGAGCGCCGTCATGCCGCTCCACTCCGGCGGCAGATCCTACGTGTGTTCAAATTGGAAACCGGTGGCGTGGATTGTTGTCATCACCATGTAGCAATGACGTATGGCAGCATGGCTTAGTCGTTTGGATCCGTCCAGTCGAGTTCCCTTTGCATGCACTAACTAGCTAGCACTTACGCGGAAGCTGAGGTTATTCATGTAGAGGTGCTGTAGGTTGGTGAGCCGGCTGCCCCAACCGGATTCATAGTACCTGCACCATGTCGCGAAGAGTGGCGTGTTGGCGCGGTTACTCATTGGGACCTCCTGGCTCATTCACACCGGTGTCTTTTCCAAACACGCCCCAAGTGTCATATCCAGTCCCCACCCCAAGACAGTCGTTCTCACCCCACTGCTGCGAAGTTGTTATCGCTGAGGTCTGCGTGAGCACCGAGATGTTGCAAAACCAACATGATTAACATCCACACATCAGAAGCGGAGGTCAAAGTGCGCACTGGCTGGCATCAAGGCATCAAGCCAAGCAAGTTGGCTGCCTTACCAAGGAACGTCAAGCTTGCGAGGTCAAGCAGACTGCGGAAAGAGGTGAGAGGCAGGTGATGGGGGCAGCAGGGTACCAACGTCAGTCAGCAAGCAAGGCGCCGCACAGTGGGCAGTCGGTGGGTAGTCCTGAGTGCGAAAACTCACAGGCCATCAATGTAGCCGTTGAAGTTGTTGCCGTGGAGGTCCAGATGCACAAGGTTGGTGCACGTGTCCAGGATGCTGATGCTGCCACCCAGGCTGTTGAGTTGCCCAGCACTGTGTGCCGGTTCAGTGCGTCACGTGCAAAGACAGCAGGTGAGCGCATGTGCAAGGGGCACGGCAAAGCCGCATGCGTAGGCACGCACGTCTTCGGAATACAGACACCCCCAGCGCTTCTGCCGTGCCCACGAAACTTTCTCTGCCGTGCCCACGAAACCAGCTGCGCTTACTTGTCACTCAGCTCGAGGTAAGTAAGAGACCGGGGCAGCTGGGGAATGACCCCTGTGATGTTGATTCAAGACACCGGACAAAGGAGTATGTCATTCAACGCAAGCAGTTGAAACAGATGAAGCTGCCCATCAGATTGCACGCACCTCTCAAAGCAGAGCCAGCAATTGTGAGGGAGAGTAGGTCCGTCATCTGGGAGATGGTGTTTGGCAACGTGGGGTAAGATCCTTGCGTCACGCCCCGTACCTGCAGAACAGCCACGTGCGCAGACTTGAGCACATCAGCGGGCAACAACACGGACTTGGACCAGCATGCATATAGTAGTCCACAACAATTGCGACAGAGACGACCTGCAGGGCGCTCGGTTGCAGGTCAAACATTCACTCACCTCCACGGAGGTGACCTGATAGTAATCCACAGAGTCGACTTGGCTAACGCTGCAGGTGACATTGGTCCAGGAGTTGAGGCACGGCGAGTTACCCGCCCAAATGGCGTTGAGCCTTGGGGAGTATGCAGTTCGAAGGCTCCTCAACACGCTCCCAGAGGTGATATCATCTGCGATACGGCAGAACGTGCGTAGTTGACGGCGGCCGTGCGAGATAGGTAGGTCCGCTGTCTGAGCTAAACATTACGGGCCCCGGTGGCAAGGACTGCCGGACACGCCGGACCAAACCTCACCGCAAACTGAAGGTACTGTGCCAGCAAAGGTTACCGGTATCCCAACTGTAGAGGACCCACATGTTGGGGACATTCATCAGCAACGTAACTTGCACCAATCAAAGCAGCCATGGATGCTACGAATGAAGGAGCATACGGCTGACGCATCCGCGCGCTTTGGCCTGCCCACGAAATTCTCCGTGAGCTGTGTGCCCCTATCCCCCGTCCCCATGCATCGGCCCAATGCATGCAGCGGCTTCAGCACTTACCGGTAGGCCCACACACGCCTGTCCCCGTCACGTCGACGTCTTGCAGCGAACTGAAGGATGACAGTTCCGGCGGCAGCGTGCCTGCCAGCTGCCTGTGCATCCACCGAGGTATGGTAGATAGGGCAGGGCATCAACGCCTCGTTTTGTCTACGCGCTTACTTCGCATCGATGTACGTGTCGCACACTTCCCTGTGTCATTGCGATTCCCCAACCCTGAACCCAGCTCACGAGTTGCCAGAAAAGCTGAGGTACTGTAGGCTTGTCAAGGCCGCGAGGCCCACTGGGAAGCCTGGGGGACCACAGCAGCAGGTAGGGGTGGCAGGCGGTGATCGGGCCGACGCGGGGACAAGGAGTGACACTGCCGCGAAACTGCCCGCTGCCCCTGACCCACGAAACTTTGTCACCAGCTAGCGGGTGAAACTGGCGGCTTTGCTGCGTGCCTGCCCCAACCCACGAAACTTTGTCTGGCTGGCTGGCTGGCTGGCTGGCTGGCTGGCTATGGCTGCTGTCAACGTAAAGGTGATGAACGTACCGCTGGGCCGGGGCCCCCCGGTGAGATCGTTCCCGCTCAGGTCCACCCGGGTCAGCGAGGTCACAGTCGTAATGCCGCTGGGAAGCGCGGACGACAGGGCGGACGTCATCGCCAGCTCCTGTACGGCATGGTGCAATGAATGTCACTACTTGAGTTTCCTCAGCTGCCTGACCACAAAACGTCCTCGGCACCCGCCCCTTCGACGCGGTCTATGCCTTGCATTGCACCAGCCGATGACGCACCCGAAGGGAGGACATGTAGACGATCGGGTCCGAAAACCACTCGGCTGGCATGGGCGGGCATGGGCCGGCGCATTGACAGTCCGATACAAACAGCTGCGCGCATGTAGGGAATAGCGGTAGTGTATTAAGAAACCAAACGCCGCCACCCGTATAGACACACAGGGGCAGGGTAAGCGAGCATGTATACATAGAATAAAGCGAGCTGGCACATGGGGTCCATCACGCTCTGCACGGACGCACCTTCGTCAGACCGGTCAGCCCGCTCCACTCAGGGGGATAGATGGCGCCATAAGGGAAGTTGACATTGACCAGGGACAGTGTCTGGAGCGTGTCGATGGATCCCCAGGTGGCGGGCAAGTACGCCAAACCGTATGGGCCTGGGTTGTTGAAGTACATGTGCACCAACGCTGTTTGGCCTGAGAAGCTTGGGAAGTTCCTGTATGTAGTAAGCGGGGCGGCAATCACGGGAATGGAAATGTATTAGCTGGCTTGAGGCTGAAGCTGGAGTGGCTACTGCCTGGGTTCCCACGCACGATTCCCACGTTCGTCCTTGTAAGAACCACCAGGTGTGTGGTGCCCAAATTCGGTTCGACAGTCAGATACTTGCCCGCTCAGCATGTTGTTGCCGAGGTCCTGTGCGGCGGGGCGAGTAGGGTAAACGGCAGATCCGGTTTCAAGAAGCGCTTGGCACACGTCATCGAGGCGATTAGGTTGGGTTCGACAGGTTCGATTCCATTTTGGCATACGCAGTAGTAGCAAGCAAATAAGCAGGCCCGATTCAGGGCGGCTCACCAGGTACGTGAGGGACAACGACGCAAGGAGACGGCCATCCAAGTAGGAATCAGTCAAGCTGTTGTAGCTCATATCTGTCCATGAAATCATTACACAAGCAGCGGTGGGTGCGTGTGATGGCAAGCCCGGACATGGCAAACCCGCGCAATGCAGCTTGCATTTTGCGCTGCAACCCCACTGTCCGTATGTTGAGTTACGTACCGAGGTGCAGCAGGCCAGCCGCGCCGGAAAACATGTCGAGGAGGCCACCAATGGTACTGTGCGCGCACGCAGCAGATTGGGGCAGCCATGGGCAGCAGTTCATTTCGCGCAGGCATGGGCAGGCGGTATACGTGCCTCTTCAACACACGTTACAGCACGATCCCCGCTAGAACGCTTACTTGCGGCTCAGGTCGAGGTACGTCAGGTCCGCGGGCACCAGCGGTACTGCTCCCCAGAGAGAGCTGCAGGGTTCGGCAAGTTGTTGGTGTAGTGGTTGTCAGCCGTATCCCCATGAACCCGCCGAACACACAATGCATCTGTGTGTGTAGCCCTCAGTCCGTTATTCTAGGTGGTATTTAACGCCCCCCTCCCTTGACGCACTTGTTGTGGAGATCCAGGTGCAGCAAGCCGCCTGAGAGCGGCGGGATAGTGCCTACAAGCAAAAGGTTGTGCGATCGGCTGTCGGTCGGCACGAAACAGGGACCTTGCGAATGTTTCCAGGCGTCATTTTCTCCGCTGTGCCCGCGAAACGGCCTGCGCTGTGCCTGTGAACCTTTCTGCGCTGTGGACCCGAAAGTTTGCGTAGGGCAGAGCCTACTGCGTAGTACCCCATACCCCATGCCCCCCTACCGGAGAGGTAAGATGACGATATGACCAGCTTTGTCATCTTTGTCAGGGCTGAAATGGCGCTTGGTATAGATGGTGGCACTGTGGAAAACAAACCGATGATCTGTGGGCGGCAAGCGAAGGTAGTATAGGTCTGAGTGTAACCTAATCGGTTAGGTAGTGTACACACCTGGGGCCCTCACACGCACCAGCAGCTGCAGCACATATGCTCACAGGCACGCACACACACGCACGTGCGCACGCGCGCGCACAATACTCACATGCACACACATAACACACCCACCGCGTTTGGCGGATGCTTTGTCCGTCCTGCTATCGCTGTCGTTAACACACCCACCACCCCACAAACACACGCGCGCGGGCTCCGCGTGCCGCGCAATTACCTCAATATCGGTGACGTAGCGGTAGTCCACAAAGTCGATGTTTTCAGTCGTGCACAGGACGCCTGCCCAGCTGGATTCACAGGGCCGGCTGCCGTCCCAGATGGAGGCCAGGTGGTAGTCACTGCGCAGGGACTCGAGCGCGGGAAGCGTGGCGGCATCGTCTGCGGTGCCACACATGCAACGGGGAAGCCAAATGCAACGGGGAAGCCAAGTGAGAAGTATAGGAAGGCGTTCAGCAGGCTATTCAGGCTGGACGGGCGTGCGTACGTACAGGTAGTAGTACAGGCCAGGTCGTGGTTCCCCATAGCAGATACATGCATGCTTTGAAGGCCCTAGTGTGCGTACTCACCGCAAGCAGCGGGTACAACGCCTATGATGCTGAATGGCGAGCCTGCAATGCAGAGGTGAGACATATGCAGTCATTAGGCATGGTCATCCCTGCGGAGACACTGCGGCGCGCGGGCAACTACGGCAGGAACGGGCCCGCCTGCACACACAAGAGCCAGCTGGCGCCGAGAGCATACACATAACTTACCGCTGTTCGGCCCGCACACGCCGGTGTTGGACACGTCAACGCTGGCGAGGTTTGTCTGGTAGGCCCACAGTGCGGTGGGAAGTGTGCCCGCCAGCCGCCTGTGCGATGCACGGCACCAATCGGAGGATAAAGTCATCAGTGAGCTACTGGTTCCTTGGCAACACCGCGCATAAACAGCACAATTTACTTGCGCGTTCCCGCTGACTTCCGTACGTTTAACGGCACAAATACTTACGCGTTTCCGCTGAAGCTGAGGGCCTGCAGCGACGCCAGGTTCGACACCCAGTCCGGGAAACCGCTGCACACGGGGGCGCAAAGGCAGACAGGGGAGTGAGGACCTGGCACAGGAACGTCCGTGGGCAAGCACAGCACAGAACAATACGAAGGGGCGGGCACAGCTCACAAAATGCTTTGAAGGGGCAATAATGGCAAGGCACGCACCTGGGATATGCTGCTGGGAACGAGGGTCCCACCAAGTCATTGTCGGCTACCGAGAGGTAGGTTATTTGCGATAGCAACTCCCACAGCGCAGGCACGGTGCCCTGTGGGTCCAGGGTTTGGCAGGCAGTCAGGTAAGCGGCCATGGACTTGAGGCACGCAGGAACACCTGGCCCGTTGCATGGGCAGCCTGCGTGCACCACTTCTAGTTGGCCCCCGAGCTGCATGCACAGCAATTTCCGATCCGCAAGCAATGGGTCGCACCACCCGACGGCGGCGGCACCCACCGTCAGGGAATTTCCAGAAACGTCGAGATGGACCAAGGACGATATGTAGCCGAAGTATTCAACTGCATCAAACGCCGGCAGCTTCGCGCCGCCTGAGAGCGGCACCAGCGCTGACGGAATGGAGATAGACGTGATCTCCTGTGCGTAAGGCTGCACCCCGGTGTACCTTCCCATGCAGGTCACCCCAAACATCACGCACGGGTCGGGCCCACTCCAGCCCACAAGCGCGGTCGTGTCGAAGCCGGAAGCCTGGGCGGTCGCGGCGAAGTTGTTCAAGACGTACGTGATGAATGGGTCCACTCCAGCAGCTGCGCGAAGGGGCGGCGCGGCGAGCGGCAGGTGTGAGTACATGTTCACACAATCCGCCGCCGCCACCAGTTCTAGAATCAACAGGTTCAAACGCCCGGCCCATTCCCCGAAGGACGCGTTTTCCACAGGCCCGCACGCACTTGGACAGTCGGGGAACTCCAGCGAGTTGAAGGATGCCCACGGGTCTGTACATGGCAGAGAGATTTATTATCAAGGGCTCACTCCAAGAGGCGGACAAATGTGCGCTGCCGCGTGTTTCACTCTGCTGTGCATGCATGGCACACCCGTGCGTTGGTCGGCGCTATGGTTTGAGCTTGCCTGGGCCGGTGTAGCAGAGCGAGACGTTGGCGACCTCGAACACAGTCAGTTGAAGTGATAACAGGTCGGACCACTGAGTTTCGTGGGCAGGCAGGGCAGGCACAGCACAGAAAGTGTCGTGGGGAGAGGGGCGGAGGGCAGGGCGGAATTGCGTGCGCATCTGTACGAGCAGGTTCAAGGCAGGCCCCGTGGACTTGTTTCCCACGCCAGCCTCACTCACAATTACGGGGACGGAGCCCGACAGCAACGTGTTCTCATTGAGCTGCGAAGAACAGGAAGGCGGTATGGTTAAGCAGCGGCATGTCTGCTGGCAGCTCATTCTGCTGCTTGTCCATGCATTCCGCGCCATGCCGTGCCCATATGTGCACCACGGCCGCAGTGATATGAAAAACGAGCATCGGTTCCATCCGTGACATGGCTGGGGTTTACCTTAAGAGACGTTAGCAAGGCCAGATCGGTCCAGGTTGACGGTAGAGGCGCGCCTGGTCCAATGCTGCAAGTGAAGGACGTGGAATAAGGTTTCAGCAATGCATCCGCTCTTCTGCATCTGCACCCATGCTTGCTTGTACACCCTCCCCCCTGCTACATGCATCCCCACCGCTGTCGCACTCACTTGATAAAAGCATTGTTGCTCAGATCAAGGTTGAGCAGGCTCGTAATGGCGCTGAGGCTGGCCGGCATCGGGCCCGGGACCATGCTTTTGATGGTGAGCGAAGTGAGGTGTGTCATGTACGGGAATGCCGTGTCCGGCAGGACGGCCGGGATGTAGTTGGCATTGCTGCAGTCCGTAATCTGCAAACCCAGGAAACAAGACGGCAGAAGGTAAGAACGTTGCCATATGTGCCATGCGTGGTGCAAACGTGGTGCAAACAATGCATGCACCGTACCGTGCCGAAGCCAGGTGGATTCACCGAAACCGGGTTGCCACATGTGAAACCCTGTTTACCGTGAGGGACGTTGCCACGCGGTTGAAGCTGCTGGTGTCGCACGCAACACCCGCCCACGGCGAGTCCGCACAGGCCGGCGCACCACCGTCCGGCACCAGCGCCCAACTGGCCAGGCTGCCGACGCAGCTGCTATTCACCCCGGCGAAGCCTGGTTTGAGGAGCTCCGAGGCCGCGTAGGCAAAGCTCACATCATCGCAGAAGTCGACGTTGTGGCCCACATGGCCAAGAAGGGCTCCAGAGCCTTTGTCTGCACAGTTGCCGGGCCGGAAAAAGTTAGAAAGGAGTGTAGCAAAAAATGCGGAGCGAGCACAGCGGATGTGTCACGGTTCTTCCACTACGTATGCACGGCGCACCGGGCAAGGTGCCGCAAGACGAGGTGCCGTCGATGTTCATTTGCAGGTAGCCGGAGGACCCATCCCACAGGATGTCCGAGTATGATGATGGAAGCTGTCGAATTGAACATGTAAAGATGGCGAGCGTAGTGAGACAAGTGCAGCAGGGTAGGCATGGGGGTCATAATCAGCTGGTGGCATGCATCCTACCCGCATTTATAGCAGCAGGCTCCCCCCCCTGCTGCATCACCCTCACACCCCTTCATTTCCTGCATCTCACCGTGCCCGCGAGGTACCTAAGCAACGCAGGAAAGGGATGACAAGGGGGTGGGGGTAGCCGTCCAAACGTCAGGGAATGTTGAAAGAAGATGTTAGGGGTTGCGGGGTAGCCATCAAAACGTTAGGTGGTGTTGATTACGCGACCGTTCCGGGGGGTTGTGAATACAAGCCCAAGCTAAACCAACCTACCTAGACAGGGGACGGCCCGGCAACGTTGGGACCTATGGCCCTAGGCTGGACAGGTGGTCCATCCACCCCCGGCCCACATGGACCGCTAAACAGGACGCTGGTACGCCCGGCCAGACACTCACTTGTTTCCCTGCAGCTCCAGCGACTGAAGATTGAAAACCATCGACAGCTCTCCAGGAAAGGCGGAGGGGTCTGGTCCATACTGCGAATGGACAGAGACAGAAGATACCACTGCCGTCAACTCCCGCGCGGCAGATAACTTGGGTACGCACGGGCTGGCATCGAGCGCGCGAGCATGTCGGCACACGCAGGCGCGTGCGCTCACCACCATCAGGTTGTTGTGGAGGTCGAGGGTGACAAGGCTTGGGATAACGTTTTGGAGGAGGAATATTGGGTAGCCGGTGAGCTTGTTGTTGGGCAGGCGGACTTCAGTCAGACCGCCCACGTTGCCCAAGGTGATGGGCACGTCGCCCGTTAGGGAGAGGCCGTCAAGCACCAGTGACTGCGACAGGTCGTACGCGTGCAGACATATGTTTATCGCATACGGTACGGCACGGCACATTCATCACCACAACCAGCAAGAACCCTGTGATGCATCAAGTCGTGCAGCAGGACACCACGCTCCCAGTGATCGTACCTGGAGGTTGGTCATGACGTAGTACGCACCGAACGGGTCATAAAACCATCCGGGGATGCCGCCATTGAGATTCATGTTTTTCAGAGACAGCTGTGGGCGTTCATGAAAAATAAAGGGGCACGGTGTCTTCATGACGCAGGCACACATGCGCGTAGCAACAGCAGAACCAGCATCAAGGCCCACACGGCCAGGTATTCGCAATCGCACTCGTGCCCCCCCCCCCTTGGGAATCGGAGAAAACTAACCCCCCCCTTGCCGTTCACCATCAAGCGTCACAGCAGGCACTTCCACTTACGCGCGTCAGGTAGTACAGCTCAGACCATGCTGGTGGTAGTGACCCTGTCAGGCCCGGCGCCTCAAGCTCCAGCGTGTCCAAAATGCCGCCGAGCTGGTAGCGATCGCCCCAGGCTGCCGGCAGTGTACCAGTGAGGCCAGACATGCCCATCAGCCGGAGTGTTCGCAGGCTCATGTGCACCCACGCGTCCGGAAGCGGCCTGCCATGAGCACGCACACAATGCACAACATGCCTCAAAGGTTACTCCATGCAGTACACCCAATCACACCCCCATTGCATGTGCCTGCCCCCTGCCTGGTGACGTTGGTTTAGCTGGTATTCCACCCACCCACCCAGCCTGCGATCGACAAACGCTTACCCGCTGACGGCAGGATTGTCGCTGAGGTCTGATGGTAGCAGGACACAGCACGTAAGTGGGCGTGGAGTAGGGCGGGGTCAGGTACGCACGTTATGCATGCGTGGATTGTTGACAGGCGCCATCGTCCAGCCGGCGGCATCCAGCCAAGGAGTGAAAACGCCTTAGCTGTGTGTTCACTCGGCAACGGTCTACAACAACGTACTGCATGTTGGATAGATGCACGCGCGCATGCATGGCGCCCCACGTGTATCGCCATCTCGCGCCGGGTGCCCCATAGCCCTCACTCTGCCCCCGATAACCCACCAAGATAGGTGAGGTAAGGCAGCGTCGACCAGCTGCTGGGCAGGGTGCCAGACAAGGCATTCTGCTCCAGTCGAAGAGATCCCAGGTTGGGCATTTGGGCGATGCCGTCCGGCACAGCTCCTGCAAGCAATGCGTTATTAGGTCACGGGGGCGCAAGCGGCATTACTGCAACGTGCAGCAGGGGCGGGCACACTGGGGCAAACGAACCCGACTCTCCCGCTTTTCACACGTCCAACTTCTCACCAACAATGTTGTTGTTGTAGAGGTGGAGCTCGTACACTTGCAGGGCGGTGATGAGCGGAGGCAGCGACATCGTAAGGGCCGCGTTTGTGTTGCAATCATGGATGCGCATGATCTGTAGCGTGTAGTCAATCGCGGTTATGCCCGAGGCGGCCGACAGACCGAGTTCTGGACGGTTCCACTGCGCGATGCGCAAGGTGGGGTCGAAGAACGACGCCAGGGTGTAGCACGGCGAGCTGGGATCCAGCTTCCGCATCTGGGGCTTCAAGCTCCCCAGCAACACGGCGCGGGCCACCCAGTCATCTGTCGAGCAAGCAAGGCAGGTGTAACGGGAGACCCGCTTCCTTGTCAAACTTGGTGACAATCCTCTTGTTACAGCAGGTGGCATCACACTAGAGTTTGGGCCGGCCAGGCAAGGTGTTAGGTAATCCTGCACCCCTAATAAGCTGCTGCAGATAGACTTGCAACGAGATAGAGTGCTGGATGAATGAGGAGGAGGTCGTAAATGCGCTGGGTCAATAAAGCATTAAGGCTAATGCGCGCAGAGCGCTTGCGAAAACGTGGTCAGGGATTACGTACCACATGTGTCGGTGGCCGGCAGGACCCTGCTCGTGCTGCTCGTGGGGCCATCCGACGTCTTGCCTTGTATCGCTGTATGAGCAGAGTAACATGACAGATGCGGGCGCTTGTATACGCAGTGAAACCGTGTGCGAGCATGGACTTGACGAACCCTGCGTCATCACTTGAGACAATCACATGCTCCCTCCCTCACGCACCCCTGGCCGAGATGTCGCCGCAAAGGAAGGTGCCGGTGATGGTGAAGCCGCAGTTCTCTCCCGCGCCGTCACATGCCCTGAGTGAGCTCTCGAGCAGGCTCCCGTCCCAGGCGCCAGGGATGGTGCCAGCGATGGCGCCGCTGTGGGCACACGGGGGACGGCGCGTTGGCACAATACTTGGCGTAGAAGCGATGCAGTGGGTGCTACAATCCGAAGGCCCGGCCGCGTTAGTGGTGCAGCAGCGCCTAGGGCAGGACGCTGGTCCCAGCAGGTGGCCACCGGGTGGTGATGAAGCACATGAATGTATGTAAGTACCGTGACCGTACGTACGAATGCAAATGCCGAAGCCTTACTTACTTATTGGCTAGGCTCAGGTCGTACAGTGCCAGGCTGCCCCATTCAGGTGGCAACGTACCCTGTGTGCATAAAACCGCGCATTGTGCTTAGCCTGCTGCTGGGCGTGTGGCATGCAAGCACAGACACGCGTTTAACCAATGGACACACCCACCGCAAGGTACGCGTTGTTAGAAAAGTCTGTAAAAGGCAGGGTTAAAGGAAGCGGTTAGATCAGTATACCAGGTGGGGCAGTGGGGCGTTGGCGATAAAACCATGCAGGCCGGGTGAGGCGCCGTTTCATTCAACAACATCAACAACATGCCGGCGAGACTGGCGAGCGAGGATGTGAAGGCAAAACGCTGTCGCACGTACCAAGAGATGTGAGTGACGCCAGACCGGAAACGTCGACCGGTAGCGTGCCTTGCAGCGCGGTGGCAGTGATTGCCAGTCGCTGCACAGCAATGCAAGTTACGGGATACACGACTGCTGGGTCAGCGCTTGACAAAGACCCCCGACGAAAGACCCCCCATGTGCGTTAACGCGCGTGTTGGCGCAACCTACGTTCGCCGCGTGCACAGCAGCCTGTTGTGCAAGGCGCATGCCCCGCCAGCCCGCCCTCCGAGCTCCCTGACCCACCCACCTGCAAGTACGCAAGGCCGAATCCTGGCGCGAACCATGTTGGTGGTAGCGACCCTGTCAGGCCCGATGCCTCAAGCTCCAGCGTGCTCAAGGTCCCGCCAAGGAATAATATATTCCCCCAGGCTGCCGGCAGTGTACCAGTGAGGCCAGACATGCCCATCAGCCGGAGCGTTCGCAGGCTCATGTACACCCACGCGCCCGGAAGCGGCCTGCCACGCGCGCGCACACAAATGCACAGCAGCGTGTCACAGCATGTCTCAAGCGCGACTCCATGCAAGACATGCATGCCTTCCATCTGCATCCACCCTCCCCCCCCCCCCCCCGCCGTCTGCAACAAAAGGCTTACCCGCTGACGGCAGGGTTGTTGCTGAGGTCTGGTGGTTGCAGGACACAGGGCGTGAGTGAGGGTTGAGTAGGGCGGGGTTAGGTGCGCACGTTTTGCATGCGTGGATTGTTGACAGCTGCCATCGGTCCAGCCGGCGGCATTCCAGCAAGTAATAAAAACGCTTTGTTGTGTGTTCACTCGGCAACGGTCTACAACAACGTACTGCATGTTGGATAGATGCACGCGCGCATGCATGGCGCCCCACGTGTATCGCCATGCATTGCGCATCGCCATCTCGCGCCGGGTGCCCCGCAGCCCTCACTCTGCCCCCGATAACCCACCGAGATAGGTGAGGTAAGGCAGCGTCGACCAGCTGCTGGGCAGGGTGCCAGACAAGGCATTCTGCTCCAGTCGGAGCGATTCCAGGTTGAGCATTCGACCGATACCCGTCGGCAACGTTCCTGCAGCGCATTAGGTCACGGGGGCGCAAGCGGCATTACTGCAACGTGCAGCAGGGGCGGGCACACTGGGGCAAACGAACCCGACTCTCCCGCTTTTCACACGTCCAACTTCTCACCAACAATGTTGTTGTTGTAGAGGTGGAGCTCGTACACTTGCAGGGCGGTGATGAGCGGAGGCAGCGACATCGTAAGGGCCGCGTTTGTGTTGCAATCATGGATGCGCATGATCTGTAGCGTGTAGTCAATCGCGGTTATGCCCGAGGCGGCCGACAGACCGAGTTCTGGACGGTTCCACTGCGCGATGCGCAAGGTGGGGTCGAAGAACGACGCCAGGGTGTAGCACGGCGAGCTGGGATCCAGCTTCCGCATCTGGGGCTTCAAGCTCCCCAGCAACACGGCGCGGGCCACCCAGTCATCTGTCGAGCAAGCAAGATAGGTGCGTGGCATCACTCTAGAGTTTGGCCGGCCAGGCAAGGTGTTAGGTAGTCCTGCACCCCTAAGCTGCTGCATAGCATTTGCATAATCATATGCTAGGTGAATGAGGAGGAGGTCGTAAATGCGCTGGGTCAATAAAGCATTAAGGCTAATGCGCGCAGAGCGCTTGCGAAAACGTGGTCAGGGATTACGTACCACATGTGTCGGTGGTCGGCAGGACCCTGCTCGTGCTGCTCGTGGGGCCATCCGACGTCTTGCCTTGTATCGCTGTATGAGCAGAGTAACATGACAGATGCGGGCGCTTGTATACGCAGTGAAACCGTGTGCGCGCATGGGCTCAACGAACCCTGCATCATCCCTTGAGACAATCACATGCTCCCTCCCTCACGCACCCCTGGCCGAGATGTCGCCGCAAAGGAAGGTGCCGGTGATGGTGAAGCCGCAGTTCTCTCCCGCGCCGTCACATGCCCTGAGTGAGCTCTCGAGCAGGCTCCCGTCCCAGGCGCCAGGGATGGTGCCAGCGATGGCGCCGCTGTGGGCACATGCAATGGAGTTGTGGGGAAGGACTGGATGCTGAGCGATAGATGCAGAGAGACGCAATGTGTTTAGATAACAGTCGGTACGAAAACGCAGGCACGTGATGAGCGGGTGCGCCCCCTGCAGGCACTTACTTGCTAGCTAGGTTCAGCTCGTATAAACCCATGCCGCCCCACTCAGGCGGCAGAGTCCCCTGCATTCGCACGCGGCACATGGCAGTGATTCAAACAGGCCGCATGTATCCGCAGGGCAGCAGAACAGGTATCCGCAGGGCAGCAGAACAGGTACGAACGTTTACTCGGCAGGACTTGCAGACACCCACGCACCGCGACGTAAGCGTTGTTGGACAAGTCTGTTGGGGGCACATGCAATTACAGTAGTGTCAGGACGCATGCATACGTGTTGCAGCAGCAGCAACAAGCAAGACCGACTTACCCAGATACGTCATGGTGACCAAGTTGGTAACGTCGACAGGAAGCGTGCCTTGGATCTTGGATCCACTGATTGTGAGCCGCTGCCAAACCACGCGCATCGCACACACAGGGAACAGGGCGTACATTGATTATCGCCAGGGTTGGCCAGTACCGTATTTCAGAAAGACACCCCGCAGTCAGCAGCATGCAGCAGTCACAGCGAAACCTCGCCTACCTGCAGAACCGGCATCCCGCCTGGCGCAAACCACGCCGCTGGGAAGTCTCCTTCGAATCCATACGGCACATTCACGTTGGTTGCATCGACTCCTGAGCTCAGCTTGAGCTCTGTGAGCCCCACCAGTGTCGACCACTCAGCCGGCAGGGATCCGGTGCCATGAGTTGAAAGCACTGCAGATCAATAACACAGCAGCCGTCAGCAGCTGACACAGCTAGTGCTTGATGGGCGCCAGCGGAGCATGCACACTGCCCGTGCATGTATGGTTCCTGCGTGCCCTAGCCCACCCCGGCGGTCAGCCAACGCACCTAGGGTTGTCAGTTTTGTAAGCGCGCTGTAGCTTGGCTGAGCGGGAGGAAGGTGAGGAAACAGCGTGGGGGGTTGTCGGTGTCGTGTAAAATTGCATAAAATTAACACGAGGTGGGCCTCGGCCCCGGCCCCGGCCCCGGCCCCGGCCCCGGCCCCGGCCCCGGCCCCGGCCCCGGCCCCGGCCCCGGCCCCGGCCCCGGCCCCGGCCCCGGCCCCGGCCCCGGCCCCGGCCCCGGCCCCGGCCCCGGCCGCCGGGGCCCCGGCCCCGGCCCCGGCCCCGGCCGCCGGGGCCCCGGCCCTGGCCCTGGCCCTGGCCCTGGCCCTGGCCTCACCGGTAAAGGTCCGGTGACCACGGCGGCGGACAAATCTAACCGCGTGAGCTGAGTCATTCCCGAAAACTCGTACGGCAATGTGCCCTGTGCAGGCAATGGCAGGGCATGCACATGCGTTGTGATCTTGCTGGCCAGGCGGCGCCAACAAGTCAAAGCGGGACATGATGAACACCATACCACATGTGTGCGAGGTAGGCGTGCCTGCGGGTTAACGCGCCCGACGCACCGAGAATGGTCGGTTGCCCAGGTCTAGATGCCTCAAAGCTGTGAGCAGCCGCAGGCCGTCGAGGCTCCCGCCAATGCCAACAGGATTCGCGGGGTCCCTGTGGTCGTTCGTAATCGTGTTGGGTTAGCTTCAAGTCATATCGTGCCAACGCATCGCATGCATAGGCAACCGAGCTGAACTGAGGTGACACAACGAGGCAACGCAGCTCACCCTCGCAAGTCTGTTGTTGATCCCGGTAGGTTGGATAGACGGCAGGCGGCGCCATGTGGGCAAACACGTAACCGGGCAGAGGAATGGATAAAAGGATAGCCCGAGTGAGGGGAGATGTGCTTGTTGTGCGAGGCATGGAGCGTGGGCCCCCACGTAGATCCCGTGGTACACGTGCATGCTGCCAACTAGCGTGCCTGCCCCTGTTCAACCTTGTAAGGATGAAGCCTCAAAAAAATCTAGGAGGTGGACGTTGCTCACCCAGATAGGTCAGGAACTGGGGCATCGGGTTGGGTAGCGAGCCTGCACATTGAATAACCGTACATGAGCACGTGAGCCATAGACGACGGTGTGGGCATGCGGGATGGGCAGTTGAATCAAGCTTCACGTGCATTTGTGTTGAGGCCCGGCTTAAACTTGGGTAGCGCCGCCCATGCATGATGTCGCACGGGCTTACCGAACAGGTCCGAGTCGGTGATGACCAGCCTGCACACAGCCACGGGCAGTCGTACAGCAGGGTTGAGGGAGGGCAGGGCGGGCATAGCCAAGGACAGGGGATCGAAGCCAAAACAAGGGACAGCCCCGAACAGAGGGGAAGCAAGGACGCGGCGGCAGCGGCAGGAGAGCCAAACACAGTCAAGGGCAGTAGGCAGGGGAGGACAGCCATGGGTAAGCAAGATATCAGGATAGCCAGGATCGTAGCAATGCTCATCTGCTCACCGCTGCATCCGGAAGAAGTTCCATATGCCAGGAGGGAGGGTGGGCTGGACCGAGCTGGCTCGCAAGCCGCTCAACTGCAAGCCGGCGCCACCAAACGCACACGTAATCCATCAAGTGGGAACGCCCGCTTCAGCGGTCCTCGGCATTGCAATCCTAGCACACGCGAGCTGGTTCCTTACTTTATGAGATGCTAGACTTATTGCGACACAGCAGAGCGCTACCATTGATCGCGCACGCACCTCGATGGACAGTACCTCAACCGCAACGAGGTTTGAGCCGGCGACCAGAGACGTAAAGTACGCCCCAGTACACTGGAGGTCAAGTGGGTGGGGGCAAGAGGAGCATTGGGCCATACACAGGGGCACGCGGAAGCGGATGCACGCAGCGCAGATAGGTGCTGCTGGGGACGCGCACACCCAGGGTTTATGGTGCCGGAGACGCGCGCACTCGCCCAGGGGTTCCACACGCGCCCGCCGGGCACCCGGCTGCAATTCGCTTACCTGCACGCCAGCAAAATCTGAATAAAAGGTGTATGGAAAGGTGTTGCTTCCATAGCACAGCCTGTTCGCCGAGTAGTCCCAGGTTGACAGCAGTGGGCTTCCGCTGTACGCCGCTGCGAAGCTGCGGTAGTGCAGGACGACACGGTTCAGATGGTTGACAGGGCCACGACAGCATGTACGGGCTATCAAGCAATCCTGCTCAACGCAGCGATTACCTTTCCAGCAGTGCAGCTTGTTCTGGGGCATCTGCGAAGGGCAACCGAAATCAAGGGCACGGCTCGCTCCAGGGGCTCCCGCGGCACGCTCGTTCATCGTCAGCAATCGACCCCAAGGAAGGTGGGGACGCGTCCATGTACTCGGCAGGGTAGATATAGACAGGCCAGGCGCGGCACCCAACAGTACAGCGCCATTGCACGGCTTCAAAGGCCTTGCTTGCAGCCATGCAGCCCACTTACCGCAGGTCCTGGGATCGTACCCTCGTGGCGCTGGGTGGACGTTGAAAGGGAACGTGCCCGGCATGGTGCCGCACCAGCTCGTGACGTCCACGCTAAAGTAGGTGAGCGCCGTCAGGTGGGACCAGCTGCGAGGGATGGTGCCTCCCAAGTACCTGTTGGAATGCACCGGTGCATACATGATTGCATGATGAAGTAAGAGCAGGCACGTCAGGATTGCGGCATGTGCACATACTGGTGGTTGTGAGCGCGCATGCATGTAAGGCAGAGGTGTACGGCAGGTGCACGGCAGCAGACCGTAAACCCCGCGGCGGGAAGGCCACCCCGCCCCCCCAGGCGTGGACCGCCCCATGTTCCTTTGCTTGGGCGCTACGCACAGGTTGTTGGAGATATCTGTGGTACGTCAGACATACGGCGAACACAGGGTAACACAAGATCAGTAAGCTGCGCCCGGTTACGGAGGTATGACATAAAGCAAACACAGGGTAACCCAACATCAGTTGGCGGCGCCCGGTTGCGGAGGTATGCTATGCCATGCTATGCAACACTGCTGCGGTTTCAAGAAACCTGAACGTGTATCGCGCACGTACCCAGGCGAGTGAGGTTGACCAGAGCAGACAGAGCCGGGCGGAACTGTGACTCGACAGTCGCGTACCCCGTGTCCGCGAATAGCTAGGTGACAGAGAACATGATACCGGGGAGCAATCGGGAATTAACATGGCTGGTGGCGTTGGAAATGCATCTCAAGCTCCCGCGCATCCCCACACACGCCCGCCCCCAGTGCATCCCCGCACACGTCTTACTGCGATTGCAACGCACCCGAAACGGCGCCCCTTTGAGTTTGTTATAGCTGAGGTCCAGCGTTTGTAACTGGACTCCGCTAGCCCAGGACACCGGGATGGTGCCCGTGAGAGCATTGCTGGCAAGTACCAGCTCCTGAAGTGCGGCGAGGCTGGGAGTCCCGCCAAACCATGACGGCATCAGCGGTCTGCAGCAAGGTGAAGCCGGTGTGCATGTGAGTGAGTCAGCGGACTTTGCCGCACCGTGCCTTGTAGCCGCCCCAGCAGCCCTGCTACCGTGCCAAGCCGCTCCATCCATCTACACCGCGCGCGCCGTGGGCGAAGTTTGACGGCCTCCGTCGCCGCCCGGCTAAAATCCCCACGCCGACCTGCTCGCCCCGCGCCACCGGCCGACAGGTCAGGTCAGGGGAGGACACCGGGACTGTGCCGCCCCGTGTCGTGCCGAAGCTGTCGATGAACGACGCCACTTCCAGCCCCGCCCCGCGCCGGCCCCCGCAACCCGTGTCCGCAAAGTGCTGGCCTAAAGCTACCACCCAGCGCACCCGCTGATTCCATTCGTGCTGGCGTTCAGCCGCGTCAACAGCGACAGCGCGCTCCATGACGGCGGCAACGCCGCGTTGATGCGGTTGTTGGAGATATCCAAAGCCTGTTGCGAAGGGGCACGGCATGGCAGAGAAAGTTTTCGCCGGGGCAGGACAGGGGGCAGCGAAGCACAGGCCAGGGGGCAGGACAGGTCAGGGAGACAGCACAGACACACATGAAAGGTCATGGGAGGACAGGCACGAGTCGGAAGCGCATCGTCAACACACGAGTCTATTCTGCCGCTTGGCAGCTCACCGTCGGGGTGGCGGCCCCTAACCCACGAAACGGTCCTGCCGCTGTTTCGGACGCTGCCCCCAACCCACGATACTTACGATCAGGCTGGTGATAACCGAAAGCCCGTCCAGCGCCGCTCCCGCCGACCACACGCCTGCCTGCACATCTCCGGGTATTGAGATGGACGTCACAGACGCGCCCTGGCAACCTACGCCCAGCCACCCCGTGCAGGGGTCAGCCGTATTCCAAGTGCTGAGGCTAGGGGCCGCCGGATCAGCGCTCAAGCCGCTGGAAGCCAAGCCGCTGAGAGCAGATATTACGGGCGCGGGCACTTGACCTGTGACAGCAGCGGAAACACAGATTGGGGGCCTTGTTGAGGGACTCTGCGCTGACACCGCCTTTCCCGCCCCCGCGAGCTCTCTCAGATATAACTGCCGCAGAATAGGCTGTAGTGAAGCCAGGCAGTGAGCTGGCCGCATCCCCGGTCCTCAGCCCCCTAAGCGACCGTCGAAGCGCGGGCCGTGCCCAGCCAACCCCGACCGGCCATGCACCCCCCCCCTTCAAGCGACATTGTAGGACGAGTGCAGTTTCCACATTCAACCACATCAGCGCCCCACGGCGAAAGCCCACTGGTATCGCCCCGACAGACATTCTCCAGTTACTTGTTAAAACAATTCAAATATGGCCCTGAGCATTTTTAACATAAGCAGGTTCTGGTGCTGTGCACGCCTGTCCCGCTGGCGTAAAGCTTTCTGCGTTCACAAATCGCGCAGCATACCAACCTTGGCACCTGGTCCCCTGCGACGTATACAGAGCATGCTCATTTGGCACCTTTGTTCATAAGATGTCTTGAGAACATTGCAAGCGAGGTCGCCGGTTGGGTTTGCGCTCGGACTGCGACACTTACGCCAAGAATGAGAAGCGCGTGAATCCAGAATAGGGATGTCAAGCGTGTTTTGACATTGCGCATTCTCCATTCCATCATCCTTCAGTCAGAGGCACGGCTCCCGCCCACGCCCTCACGTCCGCCTCCATAAAGCATCAGCGCCCATAATTGAGCTAGTCAATCCTGTTCACCAGCTAATAACGTGCTCGCTATCTCGTCGTTCCCGAGTTGTGCCATATTAGCGCGAAGTTACTGGCTGCCACTCGCGATTTGTTGTGTGGCGTTGAGCTACGGGTGTCCGTTACAGAAACATAAGATACACCTAGTAAACCATGTGACGTGTGGGGGAGCGAGCGATGGGCCTCATCCAAAACCGAAGTGAGAATGATGTGATGGTTTCCCGTTTCAGTGCATCAAAGATAATTCCGAGTCTGTGTATATATCTGTTATGTAAATCATGTGATGAAGGCAAGCACCGTGCATCATTTTGCCTTCGGAATACAAGTTGGCAAATGCCTATTGATACTACACAGCCCGCAAAGACAATTGTGTTCTAATGCATCGACACTGGCGTTGTGACGCAACTGCCCAAGACTAACCACCGAGGAGCGGCGGATTCAGCTAAGCAGGGGCCCTCGGCTGGTTTCGCCATTGTGTTTCGTATAGTGGCAGCAGTTAATCGTGTGCAACCAAATATGCGCTCGTCAGAGAGGCTGGCGAAGAATTCGTCCCGAAACCGCCGATGCGAAGGTGCCGTCCGAGAGTTGCAGTGTGGGATAGCGAAGCCTGGATCTGGACTGCTAGTGACATTGCTATGTGCCTGTGAGCCTAGACCTGGTATGCCATCCGAAGACGCCCCCAACAACAGAAAGAATGCTTCAGGGATTCCGGTGACACGTCCACCAGAGTTTGCTACATCATATGTTGTCCGTCCTTTCTCTAGGGAATCGGGATTCGGGAGTAACGGAAAAGCAGCGCAACCAGGAGCACACTCATGAGCGTCCCCATGCCTCATGGCACAGCACGATCCAACCGTGACACCATGAACGGTCGGCATAAACCCTTCTCTGCCGGCAGATTGCTCTACCGGAATACTGGCGCCACCTCCCCTGGGTCCTGCCGCCGCACCACCAGGCGCACACCGTCGCAGCTCCCTTGCCCAGGCGCCACACAGTCCACCCCGCACAGAGCTGCCGCCGTCCAGGGACAGGGCTGCATTCGCCGAATATGGGGTGCGCCATTGGGGCAGGCAGGCAGAAACGTCACCACAGCTGCATCTGCAATCATCTCCCACCTGCACTGCCTCGCGCCCACGTCGCCTGCTCCTCCTTGCAACACACCAGCTGCGCACCAGAGCCTGGCGTGCACATCACCTGCCTGCCCACGAAACGGGGCTACATCCATAGTCCATTACAAAATATACCCATACCTGCAAGTCGCATCCCTGTGCCGCGAGGGAGTGCACCATGTAGCCCTGCTACAGTGAACCCAGCGTTGCTAGATAGACTAGCAGAGTTGTCTATGCGTCCTGCCAAACCGCCAACTATGCGCCTTGCCCACTCGGACCCTCAGGTTAAGCGCAACAAATCTAGGGCGTGCAGGACTACCACGCGTCTCGTAGGCGGACGCGCTCGAATGCGCTGCCGCCAAGAGCACCCGAGCGAGTACCGGATGACTGCGCCCAGACGCTGTCATCATGAGCCAGGGTTCTGAAGAATATCTAGGGCTTTCTGCCTCATTAATAAATCAGTCAGCCATTCAGACAGGACTGGTCAGCTCGTGGCCCACAATTACTCATCAGCGATGTTGATGCCATTCGCACGAACTGCATTCTCACTGCTCCTCGCCGCCCCCTGTCTCACCCTCTGCCCCCGACGCTGCCGCCGCCTCATCAAAGCCATCCTCGCCATCGGCATCCGGATCGCGGCTGTGATGTTGGTGCTGCCGCGACAGGATCTATGGCAGAAGGGGACAATGAGGGATTCGCGTCAGGCCGGCGGTATGTATGGTACTGGGCCGGTGGCCGGCCGCACGCAGAAAGACGCACAGGCCACCAAGCAAGACGCACACACCCACACATACACGCACGCACGCACGCACGCACGCACGCGCACACACGTGTGCGGGCTTTTCCATTTTCTCCAACATACACGTGTGCGGCCCCCACGGCATGAATGGCACAGTGCTCAAGGTGCTTATGAGGGTTGGCGCGGTGAGACTCACGTGCTCCAGCTCCGCCGCCAGCTCGTCGCGCTCGCAGTAGGCCTGGTTGAGCTCGCTCTCCAGCGCCGCCTTCAGCTCCTCCAGCTGCGACACCTGCGCCTCCATCTGCATGACACGAGAAGAGCAGAGAAGAGATGAAGAATTGGATTCGGGGCTTCAACAGAATTGCAGACTGAAAACGGATCCAACATTATCCGCCCGTGCCCCTGCCCATTTTCACGAAACTTTGTCTGGCTGGCTGCCCCCTGCCACTGCCCGCGAAACTAGTGTGCCCCTGCCCCCACCTCCGAACTTTGTCAGGCTGGCTGTCCCCTGCCCCTGACCCTACACCGTCTACCCGATCCGGCCGTCGCCATACCACGCCTGCCACTCGGAAACAACCTCTGAATCTCAGTGGCCCCGCAGCACCTGCCTACCGTCTTGAGTTTGTACGTGAGCTCGCTGTTCTTGCTGACCAGCAGCTGGCTCTGCACGATGAGGCTGTCCTTCTCCTCGTCGTGGCTGGTGTGGTGCGCCGCCGCCGCCTCCCGCTGCACGCGCGCTAGCCGGTCCTCCAGCTCGTACGAGCGCTGGTCCGCGCCCTGCAGGAGATAGCAGCAGCAAATGGATGCAGGGGCCCTCATTATCCTGACATGGCGTGGGGTCGCGTTGGGGTTGCGTGGGGTGCGGCAGCTTGACAGCGCCGGTGTGACAGTGGCCCTTGCTGTGCACGCCTTGCTATGTCAGGAGCCCCAGTACCCGCAGCGCGCTGCTCCCGTGCTTTCCAAGCAGGCCTGCACGTGTATTCAATTCTCACCTGCCGCAGCCGCTTGTGGTACTCCACTTCCTTCTTCAGGCGCGCCAGCTCCAATCGGTGGCCGTCCTCTATCCGGTGCAGCCGAGTCTGAAAGTGAGCCACTTCGTTTTCCAGAGCCTGCCCAAGCGGCACGCGAAGGGTGACCAAAGTGCATCAGACAGCGGTGCGCCACAAGGGGGGGGGGGGGGTGCAACCTGCGGCGGGCGTTGTGGGATTGTCCCCGGGAACGGTCCCGATTCCCGGCAGCGTGCCAGATCCGAAACATGTACCGAGTGCATTACCGGCAGGCTGCCTTCATGGCGATAGGACAAGGCGCGCGGGTACAACAGCTAAACCCGCGCCAACGGGCGCAACATGCGCAGACCCCACAGCCGGCCTCCGGACCTCACCTGGACTTGGTCCTTTTGTGTCCGAATGATACCTCGGAGTTTGCTGTAGTCAGACCCTCCTCGGCCTGCGGCTGCGCCTGGAAGGAGCAGCATGCTGGACTGGTCGAGCGACGGGCGCCCTCGGCCGCGAGGCCCACCGTCGCTATTAGGGCCTGGTCCTAGCCTTGCCGCAAGCTGAGGGCTGAGCTCCGATTTCATCATTAACGAGAACTTGCACCTGGTCGACCAAAGAAGTTAAGCTTCGTGACTTGAATTTAGTCACAAAAGCTGTTTTGTTACGCGACTATACTTTTGCGTGCGCTGGTGCTAGCGTGATCTCTGCGTGGCTTTGGGCCCATGCTGGTCCCGCCCAAAAGCTCATGCCAGCTGCGTAAACAAGTGCGGCTGGCAGCCTATTCTGCGCCCGTAAAGGATGTCGCAGTGCTACAGCAACAAATTCTGAGGTTTGATTTGGCGCCACAGCAAAAAATCTACATTTTTTGCATGTTGGACAGGTGGCCCCACCGGATGCGAGTTAACATTTAAGAGTCATTGAAAGTTTGGAGCGTCTAAGAATAACGACCGGGGCTCCCGAAACCTGTCAACGATCGAGGATTTCGCGGTGGCGCTCGGCGGGAGGCACAAATGGAGGCGGTTTGAGCGACTTGGCATCAAATTGGACATGGCAGGCAGCGCATAACGAAGCAGCCGAGGTTCGGGCGGGTCGGGTCACGGAGCGGCGGGGTCTGGTCCCGGGCGTGGCGTCTGGCCCCGGCTAGTCCTCAAACAACCGGCGTCAGCGTCAACCATGGACCCAAACTACCACCAGCAGCAGCAACAACAGCAGCAGTATCAGCAGTACCAGCAGTACCAGCAGCACCCGCATTACCCGCAGGCGCACCAGCCCACGCCGCCGCAACAGTACGCATCGCCGCAGCAGTACACGCCCCATGCGCACCTCACGCCCAGCTCGCAGCCGCAGCACCTGCAGGCGGGCATGCCGCAGCAGCTGCCGCAGGCGCATCCGCAGCTGCAACAGCACGGGCTGCCGGGCAACTACGCGCAACAAGTGCAGCAGCCGCTTGGGGCGGCGATGGGAACCGGCGCACCCGGCGCCATGATGCAGCACCACATGCAGCAGCAGGTGGCGATGCAGCAGCACCAACAGCAACAGCAACAACAGCAGGTGCAACAGGTGCAGGGTGGGCAGCACATGTCACAAGCGGGCATGCACGTGCCGCAGCAGGTGGGGCAGGGGCAGGGCATGCCAGGCATGAGCATGGGGGCGGTGGGACAATCGCACCTGCAGCAGCAGCAGCAGCAGTCGCACCAGGCCATGGCTGTCAGCCCACAGCAGCAGATGCAGCAGCAAGGAATGGTCATGCCCGGCGTGGCGGCGATGGGTGTCGCAGGCGGGGGAATGGTGGGTACGCCGGGACAGGCGCAGGTGCAGGTGCTGCAACCGGCGGCCGTGCCGGGGCAGGCACAGCAGCAGCAGCAACAGCAGCTGCTACAGCAGCAGCAGCAGCAGCAGCAACAAGCGATGCAGCAGCAGATGCACCAGCAGCAACAAGCGATGCAGCACCAAGCATTGCAGCAGCAGCAGCAGCAGCAGCAGCAGCAGCAGCAAGCACTGCAGCAGCAACAGCAACAACAGCAGCAGCAACAACAGCAGCAGCAGCAGCAGCAGCCGCACCCGGTGCATGCAGGGACAACTCCCACCGGGCCACCAACCACCGCACCGACCACCGTGGGCACAGGCGCCCCCAACACGGCTGCCACAGCGCCTACCACGGCCCCCGGGGCAGGCAGTGCCACGGCCCACGCTGCTGCTATTGGCGCAGTATCCCCCGCCGCTGCTGTCGTGGCGGGATCGGCGCCTGCAGTAGCCGTCGCGGCGGCACCGGGAGGCGTCCCCGCGGCGGCGGCGACAGCCGCGGCTGCTGCCGGCAGCCCGCCTGAGTACAGCCGTGTGGTGTTTCTGGTGGAGAGCACGGCGGCAACGCACCAGTTCTGGCACAACATGCGGTCGCTGTATGTGGAGCCGCTGCTTCGCCAGATCGACAAGGGGCACTTTGGCAAGGTGGAGCTGGCGGTGGTGCTGGTGGGTACGCCCGACTGGACGTGCGACCAGCCGGTAGACGGTGAGAAGTTTGGGAGCGGGGTGGGGTGGGGTGGGGGCGGGGCGGGGCTTGGATCGGGCTGGTGTGCCGCGAGAGACGCGGGATTTGATGTCTACGGTAAGGGGTTAGGACAAGTCGGAGGCGCCCGGCAGTGTCGTGCTCACGCCCGTCGCAGCTAGATGCACAAAGAAATGCTTGGCCCCGCCGACGCGCGCCTCCCGCAGGCACGTCCTGGACTACCTCGGTGAGCGAGGTGCGCTCCCTGCTGGACGCCGTGCAGTTCGCCGGCGGCGGCTTCGGCCCCATCGCGCTCACGCAGGCGCTGGCGCACGTCATCTACCTGCAGACGCTGCCCTCCTGCTTCCCCGTGTCGCCGCCGCTGCCCGGCGGCGGCTCGCTGCCCGCGCCCGCCGACCCCGTGGTGAAGTGCCACGTGCTCATGCTCGTGGCCTCGCCGGCGGACCAGGTGCCGGTGCACGTGCCCGGCCTGAAAGGCAGCGCGGTGGCGCCCGGATCTGGGTCGGGCGGGGGCGCGGGCGCGACGTTGGGGGTGCGCGGCGCCACCACGCACGTGCCGGCCATGCACACGTACCACAGCCTGGCGCGGCTGGTACGGCAGTCGTACCACATCCACCTCAGCATCGTGGTGCTGTACACGCGCGAGACGGTGGGTCCCGTCAGTGGCGGCGGCGGCGGCGGCATGGCTACGAACGCGGCGCTGCCGTGCCTGAGAGGGGCGGGGGTGGGGGGCCGATCGGGGCGCCGCCACGTGGGGGCAAGGCACGCCTATGAGATGTTGGGGGGCGGGGGGGCATGTATACCTCACGGCGGCACAAGTAGGGTTGGCGCGGCGCCCCTCGGTCCTCGCTCCTCAATGCTCGCTCCTCGAACCTGGCGCCGCGCAGGCCCTGTCGGCTAAGGAGTACATGTACATGATTGTGAACGACCACCTGGAGTGCCGCGAGCGCGAGCAGCAGAACAACGAGATGGTGCAGAACATCCGCATCAGCCACGTGAGTGCGCGTGGCGGCTGGGCCGCTGCCACAAGCGGCCGCGGTGGCGGCGTGCCGTGATCCTGGGCGCTGCGCGCACACGCACCTGCATGCCGGTACTAGGTTGTGAAGACTGTTTGCATCCTAGCATCCACTTCCGCGAGGCGGGGCTCCTTGAGCCATGCCATTGTGCCAGACCGCACTTGAGCCACGGGTTTTCGCTTACGCCCCCGGCCGACGCACCGGATTTGCCGCCGCCCACGCAGCCCACGGCCCGCGACCTCATCGCCTTCATCTCGCCGACCTGGGTCAGCGCCACGCACGCGCTGAAGCGTGAGGTAGATGCCGCAAACCGCCTGCGCCAGTTGCAGCTGCAACAGCAGCAGCAGCAGCGCCAGATACAGGCAGCGGCTGCCGCGCATCAGGCGCAACAGGCGCAAGCGGCGGCCGCTGCGGCCGCGGCCGCGGCCGCGGCGGCGGCCGCGGCAGCGGCTCAGCCTGCAGGGGTAGCTGCGGCGCAGCAGCCGCATGTTCAGGCGCAGCCGCAGGCGAATGGCGACAGCGGCGTGGCAATGGCGGGGCAGGAGGCACAGAGCGCACCGCGTTCCACGGTAAGCCCCGCGCAGTTTGGGGTTGGGATGTGCCGACTGGCCCAATACGGTATTAGTCGACGGGTATCTTTTAGAGAAGCGGTGGCGATGGTGGTCTCAATGTCTGACTGACTGTATGCTCCTGTGCACTCACACCTCCTGGCCCTGACGTCCTAACGCCTTGCGATGCCAATCACAGCAGCCAACGCCACCGTACCCGGGGCAGGCGCACGCAGTCGGCGGCGTCACGCACAACTACGCCGATCCAGCGCAGGCTGCCGCGGCCGCGGCGGCGGCAGCGGCCGTTGCCGGCGCGGCGGCGCAGCAGCACCACGCTCAGCAGCAACAACAGCAACAACAGCAACAGCAGCAGCAACAGCAGCAGCAGCAGAACGCGTTGGCGGTGGGGTATCCCGGCACGGCACAGGCGGTCAGCGGAATGGGACAATATCCGGGCACGGCGCCAGCGCAGGGCGCGGCCATGTACGGCGTGGGCGTGGGCGGCACGCCAGGGCAAGCGCCGGGGCAGCTCTCCACCACGGCCTCTCCGGCCAACTACTACCACCAGTCGCCCCAGTACACCCAGGCGCAGCAGGCGGCGGCGGCAGCGACATTGGCGGCGGCGGCGGCAAACCGCACGGGCTCTGGCACGCTGCCGGTCAACGCCGCGGCGGCAGTGGCGCAGCAATTTGTCGTCGGCATCGCGGCAGCTGCGGCAGCCGCAAAGAAGAGCGTGGCGCAGCAGGGGCATCTCGGGAAGCCCGGCGCGATGGGGCAGCCAGGCGCGCAGCCGGCGCGCCCGATGGTGGGCGTCGGATACAACACCGCGTTTGCCGCCGCCGCGGCGGCGGCGGCGGCGGCCCAGCAGGCAGCGCAACAGCAGCAACAGCAGGCGCAGACGCAGGCGCATGTGCAACAGCAGGCGGCCGCTGTGGCTGCCGCGGCAGCCGCGGCGGCGGCTCAGCAGCAGTACGGCGTGCAGGCGCAGCAGCAGGCCCAGCAGCAGGCCCAGCAGCAGGCGGCACAGCAGGCGCAGCACGCGTACACGCCAGCCATGGCGGCGCAGCAGCCAGCTGTGCAGCCGGCTCAGTTCATTGTGGCGGTGCCGCAGATATGGGCGGCGAGGCTGGGCGTGCACAACGACAACTCGCAGTACCAGTATCCCATCTTCCAGGTGGGCCGGCACGCATCCTGGGTTCCTGGTTGCCGCTTCGCTGTGTGCCCACTGCTGTGCAAAGCGTGCGGGCTGCTGGATCATGGCCGGGAACGAGGGACGCTCGGGACAGAAGGGATTTATTTTGGTGAGGAGAGTCGCCGTGCTTTCATGGCAATGTGGTTAGCAGCGGCTCCAGAGGTGATTATGCGCCGCGAAAAGCAAAACTTTGCTCTGCTACTTCCCAGGTGCGCACAACGCCGGAGAGCATCACGCCGGTGAGCTGCAGCGCGGCGGAGGTGGAGAAGCTCTTCGAGTCGCTGCAGACAAGGCCCAACCTGTGCATGAACCGCGCCGTCACTCAGGCGGAGGTGACCAACCTGTACTCCATCCGCATCGCAGACGTAAGTGCTGCCGCACGCAGCAGGGCATTTCGTTGGGCTGCCTACACGCCATCGTTACGTTCCAACAATCGCAGTTCGCTTCTTGAGCGGAGCTTCTATTCGCAAAAGCCTCAACAACATATGCATGTATGGCCGCAGATCCGCCTCGAAGTGATTCTGGTCACGGACTTTCCTGAGTCCATTGACGTCTTCAACAAGGTTGTCACGGTGAGTCACCAGCCATGAGTGTTACACAGGACAGCAATTGCGTGTCACTTTGTGTAGCCGTGTAGCCTTGTGAAAGCTTGGGCAACCCGTCCCCAAATCAGCCGCCTAAGCTGAGCACTTCTGCACGCTGACGGCCGCCCTGGCTGCCCGTTTCTATGGCAACCGCAGGACGTGCGCAACACCGGCGGCATGGCCCTGGAGCTGGAGCAGCCACTGCACGGCTACGGTCTCATTATCTGGCCGTCGGCAATCAGCGGCGGGCTCAAGGGCGATGGGACCGACTCGCGGGACCCCATCCCGGGCATGTTCATCAGGCGGTAGTGGCCCGCTGAGCTGGCAGGCGTGGTGAGAGATGTGTTATGGTGCCTTTGCGTGGCCGAATCCTGGACGCTGAAGGGCCAGACGGACCAGACGAGACACGGACGGGGGCTCGCTTGGCGTGGAGCGGTCCATGGTGTAGAGCGGCCCATGCAGCGGCCTGTGCAGCGGCCGGTGTATCAGACGTGCGCAGGGGAGGACGTGCGCTAGGTGAGTAGTAGGCTCCGTGTGTGGGTAGAAATTAGGGACAATTGCACACGGTGATACGGTACGGTATGTTCCGCTCAGGGCGAAGCAATCCGTTGCCTGCGGTGACTGATATGTCGCTGGTAACACGCTAGAGTACAACGTGTTTTGGGGCCGTGCTCGATCCGTCGGCCGGGTCAAGCACTGGCTGTAAGGCAAGCACCTGTATGGGGGCACGGGCAGGGGCGGGGTTTGGGGGCAGGGGCAGGATTGGGGCACGCAGCCAGACAGGCAGCTTCTGTGCTGGGGGCAGGGGGTAGGCACACCGGTAGTTTCGTGGGGCCGTGGAGGCAGGCTCACAGAACGTTTTCCCCGTGTCGCACACAGCGTCCCCGATGCATTCACCGCTACGCAAGTACTGTGCAGCTGTGCCTCCCCCTGTCCGGTGTCCGCTGTCCGTGCCTCCCCGTCTTCCCGCTGGAGTGCAGCTACGGGACCTTCGGGGAAAGAGGGATCGGCTCGCGTTGCTGTGCCGGTGCGTATTACATGGACCCCGCCTGCGGCCCTTCCACTCGTCCTAGCCTAGAAAGAGAGCGTAATGGTGGTCGATCTCACAGTCTACGTGAGCATCTGAATGTACGTTCCGCGGGCCGACGCTCCTGGCGTCGCCCGCGCGTAAGGATGCACCACCACGCACAGCCAGACAGCAATGCAGGTGTGGGCACCATTGCCCTGAGTGAGAAGCAACGCAACGTCCGCGAACCGCACTCTCACACGCCCATAGCGCACGTCGCAATGCCAGCTTGCTAGTCCTCGTCCGGCACTGTCTGGCACAGTGGCGCGCGCAGTACTAGCACTCATTCGAGGACTGGGATAGCATGAATCACGCTCCCAGCAGACTTCGTACCGCATGTCTAAGGCTAACACAAAACCGCCGCACTGATGGACGCGCGGACAAGGCGCGCGACAGCCAGGACATGCGTACGAAAGGCACATGGGCACATACGTTCTGCGCAGAGAAGTTGGCCGTAATACCGTACACTCATGCCAGACTTTCACACTGTGCCGAGCTCCAGCTGCAGCGAATCATTCAGTGTCATTTTGCTGGCCCCTTCTGCAAGCGGCAGGAATACGGTGATAAGAGGGTGAATGTTAAGCAGGGGATGCAGGTGAACTGTCCCAGGCTACGGATTGGCGCAGACACATGTCAGTACACCACCCGGCCACAGTGCCAGGTCACATCCACGCATGGCGGTGACGTCGGAAGCACACCACACCGCGGCACTTGGGCCTCTCCGGCTATACCGGTTAGCGAACTGCTTTCGAAACGCGAACGCGAATGCGTGTGACACCAGAAGACGTCGTTGTCGCTAGCACGCATAGAAGGTCGGTATGCCGTGCCCACCTCGCCATCGACCGCCTGCTTTGCCTCCACAGCCTGGCTTGCCGCGTCGAATTCCGCCTCTAGGTCAGCCTCCGCCTGGATTTAGCAGTTGGGTGGACAAGGCGGGTTCACAGTGAAAATCAGCATGCCCAGCGATAGCAGGTGATAGCAGGTTGGGGGCTGGGGGCCCATGCTGCCCAGGACAGGTCGACACCAATGCCCCGCCACCGCTCACTGTGCTTTTCTGTGGTTATGCAATGTGTACGATGTTATGCACGTGCTGAGGTAGCACGACTACCACGCATCTGGCAGGATTGCCCCAACTCTCCTGCTTTGCCCCTGCCACTTCCCACCACCGCTGCGTCCCCCAGTGGGTCCCCGCCAACCTGGAGGCGTCGCGCCAGCTCCGCATCGGAGACCTCTATGTTGCGCTTGCTTTGCACGGCCTTGGCATTTTCGGCATCTAGCCTGCACAAATTGTGATTGAAGAGGAAGGGGCTCCCGCGTGAGACATGTCGAGCCAGATGTCGAGCCTAAACTTGCACAGTGCTCACTCTGCCTGTAGTCGTTTTGCCAGAATCTCGTCGTCTGCCATTTCAGCACTGTAAGGCTGCGGTGCCGTCTGCTTCCTGAGGTAAATTGGCGAAAGTCGTCTGAGCCCCATGCATGTTCTGCGAATGGAAACTTCCTTTTCAGACTGCATTTCCCTGCACAAACGTCGAGCATTAGTTTCCAATTGGGTGTTACCAAATACACACGTGAAGCATCAGCCACGCAGCAAGCGAGCGTGTTTTCTTGACAGCAACACCCAGAACCGGCGCAGTAGGATGGCGCAGCAGCCTGTGACTGTGCACGAGTAAGGCATTTGTCTGGAGTTGTCGGGTTGTGTGGTTCAAGTGGTTTCTTTTTCTAGTATCACGAGCGACTGATGCATGCCTCTGCCTCCGCGCGCAGCCTCTATGGTTTCCCGATCAAAGTGCTGCCATCACAAGAGGATGAGCGCCGCAGCTGCGATGTTAACGCGGAGCGCGAGGTCCCTCTGTGGCAGTAAGCTGGGTTGAGGCAGCTTCGGGCGGTTCCGGTCCACGGTTTTCCCCGCTCTCCGTCCGCCCCCGCGTCGGCCTACCCGCACGTTAGCTTACGGCGCCGCGCCTTTACGTATTCCCTTTGATGCCTCACAGGCACTACATTGAGAAGGACAAGCTGCCCAGCAATGACACAAAGCTGAAGGAGATGATCCGCAAGGTGGGGCGGGCGCGTCGTGCAGGGTACGCAGTCGTGCAGGGTACGCAGACGTGCAGGGTACGCAGGGCCGCGGGCGCGAACACGCCGTTACCAGCTACCGGCGTCAACCACCTGGGAATATATGGTGCTGTGGCTCTCAATGCAGGGCGTGCCGCCAACCCTGCGCAACTGGGTCTGGATGGAGACCAGCGGCGCCAACAAGAAGAAGGCGGCGCACGCAGGTGTGACGTTGTGGGAGCGTGAGTGGTCTTCCTGCCAGACCGCCACCCAAAGATATGGCGGACTCTGCCAGTTGCACGGGGTTAAGCAGCTGTGGGCGTGGATGGCGGGAATGAAGTGGTTTGGTCACTTCGCGCTGATGGCGTCTGTGTCGCGTCGCCTGGCCGGACGACCCGGAGCACGATGGTTGCGCCCTGGTTGCGCAGCCGGAAGCCATAGCGCGTTGATTAGGAACAGTCGCAGCAACATCTTGACAACAGCAGACGCTCGTACGACCGCTTCACATCACCGCCCTTCCTCAATTGTCCACGCGCCCGTATGGGATACTGGGGTCTGGGCTCATTCAGTCCGGGGACGCATGTACCGTTGGCCACACCACCGACAGCGGACGAGGGGGACGTGCTCATGCGCCCGCGCTTGTCGGTGCTCGTGCTTACAGCGCCACATCCCACCTTCTTGTACACGCAGCCAACTACTATAGCATCATGGTGAAGGCGGGCGAGGAGTCGCAGTACAAGAAGGACATCGAGACGGTGAGTGGTAATGCTGTGGGGGCGGGGAGCGGTTGCAGGCGGCGTGCAATGACAGGGAATGGCATCATTCCCGGACTAAAAGAGCAGCGGAACCCAAAAGACGCAATTCCCAAAACGCAGCGGTGAGGGCGGTGCATACGGGGCAACTGTGGGCTAGGCCAGTGCTAGGCAGATGCTTTCATGCCGGTAGGGCTTGGAGCCTTGTACCGTGCCGTCATCCGCTTGGTCGCCTCCGTCGCCCAGCCTCGCCCGGCCTCACCCACGCCACACCGCTGCCTGCCCGCCGCTGCTCCATTCCTCGCTGCAGGACTCGACCCACACCTTCCCCGACCACGCCTGGCTGTCCAGCCCGGACGGCCGTGCCGCGCTGTGCCGTGTGCTGCAGGTGAGAACGCGGGATAGGTTTCACTGTGCGCTGTCCGCCATGCGCCACACCACGGTCCAGTGACACGGTGCTGCACGCGTACTGTGTGCTGCTGGCGAGTGCCAGCGCCGGCCCGCCATGCCCATCCCTCCAAAAACGCTCTCCACAACCAACACCGCAGTCCGCACGCCCACGTGCGCCACAGAACCACCGGTCGCACCCACGCGTGCCTTGTTCCCCTCCCCCCTTCTTCTCGTCATAATTAATCATGCATGGAACCCCTCCCCGCCCCCGCCCCCGCCCCGTTGCTTCCTCGCGTTGCTTTGCATGTGCGGCCGGTCCCTGCGTGGCGTCTGCGCGCCTGCGCGCGTAGGTGAGTCTTCCCTGGTCTAGGAAAGGAGTGCAGCCTCAAAGTTCGCGGCATAACGCACGCAAATTACAGACACACAACACCACACAACGCTAGCAGTTTACTTCGCGCACACGCGCTTTTATACACGATGTTCAGTTTTTAGATATAGCCACCAAACGGGGACGCCACGGCGAGCTCTGGCGCTGGACAAGCTCGCGCCAGCGGTCTTCACCTGCTGCCTACGCTGCTACACTTCGCTGTACGAACCTTACAACCCCCCCCCCCCCCCGCCCCCGCCCGCAGGCCTACAGCGTGCACAACGAGCGCGTGGGCTACGTGCGCGCCATGAACACGATCGTGGGGCTGATCCTGGTGGCGCTGAACCGCAACGAGGAGGCGGCCTTCTGGCTGCTGGCGGCGCTGGTGGAGGACACGCTGTATCCCGGCACCTACAGCCGCAACCTGGAGGGCTGCCAGGTGCGCGCTGACGCGCGGTGCAGGGGCAGGGGGTGCGGTGGCAGCAAGGGTGTGGTGGTGGCGGTGGTGGTGGTGGCGGTGGTGGTGGTGGTGGTGGTGGTGGTGGTGGTGGTGGTGGTGGTGGTGGTGGTGGTAGGAAGGGGTTCGGGATGGTGGGCTGAAGGGGATTGCATGGGGTTTGTGGGGTTTGTGGTTGGTGTGGGACTGAACAGCCGGAGCATGATAGGCCATGCAAAGCTGGGGCAAGAGCGAAGGCATGGAAGGGCACTTGAGAGCTGCCCGGAGATTTGAATTTTACACGCACCGCCTGGCCTTCCCCAACGCCCTAACCTGCCTCCCACCAGATTGAGATGCGCGCGCTTGACGAGCTCATCGGCACCAAGCTTCCGCGCCTGCAACAGCACTTCCAAGCCATTGACTTCGACATCTCCATGCTCGCCACGGACTGGTACCTGTGCCTCTTCTCTGTGTCGCTGCCATCCGAGGTGCGGCGGGGGCCGTCCATTTCCTGGCTAGTTGTACCGTTGTCGCTGAACGCGGCTCAGGCATGGCAGGAGCAGTCTAAGCACAGCACGTAGCCCTCACGGCCTGCCCCCGAGCACGCTGGCCGCCGCGGCTTGCCGCAAATGCACACCCGGCTCCCCCACACTTCGTTGTACCATCCTTGCAACCCCCACCTCCTCCTCCCTCCCGCCCCGCCGCGCCGGCGCAGACGGTGATGCGCGTGTGGGACTCGCTGTTCTACGAGGGCCCCAAGATCCTGTTCCGCGTGGCGCTGGCCATGCTCAAGATCTACGAGGAGAACATGCTGCGCGTGGGCGACGCCGGGGAGCTGCTCGTGCGCATGCGCAACGCCGCAGGTGCGCAGTCGGCGGGCGCCTAGCCCGCGCTAGCCTGGCTTCCGCGGCTGCAATGGCGGTGGCGGCCCCTGCCCGTGCTGTCCATGGTTGAGAGGCCTTACGGCCTCATGTGTACATGCCATGCCATGTGTTCGTGCGGCGCGGTGACCTGCATGCCGACTCATGTGCCCCCAGCGCTGCGCTCGCTGCTGCAGCACGCCCGTAACATTCGGTATCTGCCTGCCATCCCCTCCTCCATGCGCCACAGCGACCATGCATCAACGCGACGTTCTGATGGCCACGGCGTTCGACCACATCGGCTCGCTGCCCATGGCCACCATCGACAAGTTCCGGGAGATGAAGCAGCGAGAGGTGCGGCGAGCGACGGGGTGACTTTGGGTTGGGTTTTGGCCTGCAACTGAGGATAATGGCCCCTGATGGGTCGGGGCTCTACCCTATAGTTGCCGTAACGTTACCAAGGTTGGGTTGGGCTGCACTGCTGCATCCGCGCGCTGCCTGGGCACAGCGCTGGCCTGCGGGTGCATCTGCAAGGGAGCATGCTGAGATGTGGGCACGATAAGAACGCCGGCGTGCGTGTTAACACATGTCGCGCACGCACGTGTGCAGGTGGAGGAGATGCTGGCGGGCCGCGGCATCCGCGCCGACGTGTCGGGCGGCGGAGGTGCGCAAGGGTCCACGAGGAGGAGGCCTCGTGGGGAGGCCTGCTGCATGCATAACAGGCCGTGCTAGGAAACGCGTGTGGCAGCAAGGGTGGCCGTGCCTGCTGTTTGAGTACAGTGCCGGGGTTTGCCCTCACTAGGAATCACTTACTCAACCGGGAGTTGGACCGTGCTGAGTTCCACCACCACTATCCATGCGCGCAGCCTCACGCGGCGGCGCGGCGCCGGGCGTTGAGAAGGTCAAGCAGGGCCTGGGTGAGTCGTGCACCGGAAGAGCCGTGTACCTGTACCCATCCCTGTCCATGGCGGGCCGCGCATCTACAATTTCCAACTGTGCTCTCGCTCCCGGAACCCCTCCTACCTCTTCCATGCATCTCAACAAACCCTACGACCCCGGTGCATGTGCCCCGCTTCAGGCAAGTTCATGGCGGGCATGACGAAAATGGCGGAGAAGGTGGCGGACAAGACCGCCGAGCAGCTGGCCAAGATGAACACACGCGACGACGCAGCACCTGCCGCCACCAGCGCCGGTGGCGCGCCGGCTGCACCCGCCGCGCCGGCTGCGCCCGCCGCGCCGGCTGCACCGGCCGCGCCGGCTGCGCCGGCGCCTATCCCGGCGGCCCCGGCTGCCGAGCCGCCGGCGCCAGTGGCGCCGGATGCGCCGGCGGCTGCGGCTGCGCCGGCGAAGGAGGAGCCGGGAAACCCCTTCCTCTAAGCTTGGGGAGGAGATGGGGATCGCGGATGCGTTGGGGTTGCGTCGGTCTGCGTTCTACGTAAGGCTGGCGATGTTTTAGTTGCGTAGAGGTGCTGCGCGGCAGATGCAATGCTGGTGGCTGGCCCCCGGGATGTTGCCGGAAGAACCCGCACTTGAGTTTCAGCGTGAATGTTCATGCGTTGAGGACTGAGTTGGCAGCGCTCGTGCTGCCGTGTGTCATCATGTCTACTGTAGGTGCATGAGATGATGGGCGGGGGTGATGGAGCGCATGCGCACCTGCCAGACACCGTAGGGCCCTGCCTAGAACGCTTTAGGCTGGAGTACGGGTGCACACACATGTGGGAAAGTACGGTAGATCCGCAAGGGCCCAGGTGCTGGATAGAGGCGCCCGGCATGGCTGAGTGCCGAAGCCCGCCGGGCCGTTTGGCATGGAATATGGTTCAGGTCAGGGGGGTTCAAATACCACCAACATACTAGCCCAAGGGTATTCAGGTGGACGCATGCAGGATGGGCGACTTGAATGTCGCGGCGTGGGACGGGCATCGGCGCACAGGATGAGCCAACTGAGTTGGCTGGTCGAAAGCATGAAGTTACCATACGCTTGCTAGCCGGTGTGCTGCTTCTCGTTATAATCGACAGAGACTGTAAGGCCTTCTGTCCTTGACACACATTGCCGGCCGTGGACTTTCCCTCGAGAGAATTAATGGGGGTCGGCTTGTACAGGCCAACGTGCCCAGCGCATCCAGCTATTCAAGCACAAGCACAGCAGTACACACGACAGCCAAACAGCCGCACGACATCCTGTAGCCGCAACACTGCCGCTAGCTGCGGGCCTGCTACCGCATATTGTCGTATGCTCGCCAGCAAAGATGTCTAATCAGAGGGCGTTGGCTGCCCCCTCCGCTCCGCACATGCTTGCCGCCGCCGCCGGGCCCGGCCGCCCCTGCTGGGCCAAGGGCCGCTGCCGCCGCCCCCGCTTTTCTAAACCCTAATACCGTACGTGACATTCGCGGTTTGCGCCAGCATTGAGTTTGCCCAGTATTGATTTTGCCCAGAACGCTGAAAATGTCGTAGCCCTGACCATTTTGCCCGTGGCAGTGCTTGCCCTGCATTTTCTCACGTTCCACACTCCACATGTATTGTGGATCTATCGGTGTCCACAACCTGGTCCACGTGAACCACACTTCGCTTGCTCCAAAGACGTCACCGCAGAGCACATCAAATGCACGTCACAAACAGCCCACCACCGGAGCCGTCCTCCTCGCCGTTGTTGCCATCCCATTCCGCGCCGGCCTCCTCGTCTATGAAGTCCCCCCACATGCCGCCCCCGCCCCCGCCGCTACCTGCTCCGCCTCCGCCCGTACCCCAGCCCCCTACTGTCCGGGGCTGCAGCGAGCCAGCGGAGGGCTGTCCGCCGTAGCCATGGGCAGGCCCCCCACTGCCGCCGCAGCCACCACCATCGCCGCTGCGCGAACCGACATCACCACCCCAGCCGTCTCGGGACGCAGTCTGGGTCGGACAGGCTGCACCGTGCGACGCCGGGTGCGACGCGGGCAACCCAGTGGTCTGGAACTGCTGGGACCCGCGTGCCGGCTGCTGCTGCTGCTGTTGCTGGTGTTGCTGGTGACTGAGTTGGAGCGATTGCCGTGACGGGTGCTGCGGTACCTGTGGCCCACATACCAGCGCCAACCCTGCATGCCCCACAGCACCCCTGCCGCCAGCTGTGGTTGCGCCACTGCTCCACACATAGTCGCCGAATGCCGGACAGCCACCACCACTGGTACCTTGCCCCGACCCGTGCCCGCCGAGCTGCGCCCCCGTCACCGCCGTGCCGGAGCCAGTGGCTGTGATGGAGAAGTCACGCGCAGCAGGCGCTCCGTACACCGAGGGCAGCCACTGGTGCTGCTGCTGCTGGTGCACAGCGAGTGGCGGATTGAGCGGGCGGTGCAGTTGCTGCGGCCCGGGGAGGCCGTGCTGCTGGTGCAGGTGCTGCATGCCTTGCTGTTGTGGGGCGGTGGGGCCGGCCGCGGGCTGCCACTGTCGGCCGGGCTGGCTGACCTGCTGCTGGAGCTGGTGCCGCGGCGGGGGCAGGAGTTGCTGCTGGTGGTGCGACGGGAGGACACCCTGCTCCTGGTTAGCACGGTTTCCATGCTGTCGCCCGTACGCAGATGGCACATGTACCCTGGGCACTCCCGCAATCCCGGGTCCCGCAGCTCCGGGCTGCCGCTGCGAAGGGCTGGGGCCTGCCGGGCCAGCTGCACGCCCGTAAGGCGCTGCAGGGCCGCGGGATGATCCGTTCTGCGGCCAGGCGCTGTTGCCTCCAGCGGCGGGGAAACCACCATACTCGGCGTCCTCCTTGCCTTCGCCACCGTTGCCTCCTGATGAGCGCGCGTGCTTCCGCGCGCGGCCCTGCCCCATGCCTTCGCCTCGGCCACGCTTGTTGCCTTGGTCCGGCAGCGCTGTCACGAAGGTGCCGGTGGGCCCCGGCCCGCCATCGTCCTCGCCACACCCCTGCTCCAGATCGTCCTCCTCGATGAAGTCATCCCAGTTCATTGCGGGGCCGTGCTGCCTCTGCTGCCGAGCGGAGTCGACGGCGTGCTGTGGTGCAGAAGTGGACGGCCCTGAATACGCGTGCTGCTCCAGCCGGTCTGCCTCTACCTCCTGCGCCTCCCCTGCTGCCATGTTGAGGCGCTGAACATGCAGGCGGATGTCTTTGCCGGAGTTGGAGATGGCGAAGACATGCTGAATCGTTTGTTTCTCACCGCACACGGCGCACGCGAACTTCTGGACCTTTTTAACTTGCTGGGCCTGGAACTTGTTGCATTTGACGCATTTCACGGCTTGAAAAGTTTGGGGCATTCTCACATTCAGGAGACAGCTCGCGAAGTCCAGGGCGCGACAGGGAGGTTGTCGATCTGTTGCATTTGTGTGCAGTTAACTAAGAGTGTCCGCAACTAAATGCATGCGGAGCATGAGAAGAACCTGTGAGCTGCACGCGATTGGCCTGCATCACCTCCCATCGAAGAGCTCCCGCCTGCGGAATCGATTCCATGTGCTGTAGCCCCAACACCGGCGCCGGGGTAAGGCCCAACAACGGCGCAGGGCAGCGGCGATGGCAGGCAGGAGAGATGTGAAGGGCAGGGGGAAGACGAGGGGCGAGGCACAATGGGCACGGCCTACTAGCCCAAGGCACCGAGTAGGCTGTCGGTGCTGCTGGTGACACGCCCCGCGACAAAGCACTGTCGGCACGAGCGACCTCATCAGCGTGGCGGGGTTGTACAGTAGCTCTCTGGATTGGACGTTTCCCTGCCCTGATTCAGTGCTCGCGACGAGATCTAGCATTCAGCCGCATCAAGTATATTACTGCTTCCGTCTGCCGAGTGCGCGAGTCGTGCCATCATTACGGAAGGGCGCCTTTGCACGGACACGTGTCTACCTACACTCCCTTGACTTCACGAGCTATCAACGATGGCAGCATGCCGTTTGGCTCCCCTCCTGCTTGTCTATGAATGCGCGCGCGCCCCATCTGGCCATACGACTCAACGAGACCGGAGTCGCTCCCAGACGCGTCCCTTCCCTGAAATTGCGCACACGTTCAGCCCAGAGGCCTGTGCCCAACCCCAAGAGCCCGCCTTTCAGCTTTCCTTTCCCAGCTCCGCCGCTCAGAACTACCCCTACTCCGCTTGCCACGCGTGCTCATCGCCCTTGCGTGCCCTTGGCGCGGTTTAGCGCCATCTCCTCCAGCACCTGCAACCCGGGTGTACAGCAGGTGCAGCTTCGGTCAGCATGGAGTCATGGAGCGGCTGAGTCCTCAAGTGGGCTGGCAAGCTCATACGGGTGCGTAAGCACAGCCTGCGTCAAGGAGTCCCCCGTCCGTACCGTCTTCAGCGCCAACCCGACCCCATCCCTTACCCAGAACCAACCCCGCGCTAACCTGCGAGATGAAGTCCACATCGGCCTGGTCGCGCATGACGCCGCGCGGCAGGAAGTCCTTGAGCTCCGCCGCCTCGCGCAGCAGCTTCTTGCGCTCCTCCTCCACCAGCCCGCGCACACGGTCGTCCTCGGAGCGCCTGGATAGAGGGGATCGCGAAAAAACGCGTTACGCGGTGCCTGCAAGCTGCGTGGATGCGCTGCCAACCCGTGCTGCCATTGTGCCCGACACCCGCAACCCCAGCACCCGCAACCCCACCCAGCCTCAGTAGTACCCACTTTGCCGCGTCCTCCGCTTCCTCGCGCGCCTTTGCCGCCTCGAACGCCGCGCGCTTCTCGTCGATGAGGCGCTGCACCTCGCGCGCGTGCTCCGCCATGCGCATGCGCCTCTTCTGCGCGTTCATCTGCTCCAGCTTTTCGTCCTCCGCGTACTTAGCCAGTGTGCGCTGCCGGAACGCCTCCTCCTCGGCACGGAACGCCGCCTCGCGCTCCTCCTGCAGACGCATCGACAAGATTGCACGAGAGGTTGCGGTACGGAGAGGAGGAGAGGCAGTGCGTCCCATGCAGCCGGAACCCATCCCGATCTGCGAACCCACGGCTCGTCCCAAACCGACTCCCCACTCCGCGGCGCCAACAACCCACCTTGAGCTTCATCTGGTACTCGTTCGCGCGGCGCATCTCCTCCTTGGACTCCTCCGCCTTGCGCTTGCGGTCCTCGTCCTCCTGCCGCCGCTTGGCCTCCAGCTCCTCCTGCCGCAGCATGTTGATCAGCTCCTCCTCCTCCTCGCGCCTGCGCAATGAGCGAAGCCGGCGTGAGGCCATTCAATAAAGTGTTAGCTGAGCGGGCTGGGGTGGCGAACAGCGCACATATGGAGGCATTGTCCATGGGAACATCCCTCGCTTTTGCCACAGTCCGTCGACTAGCTCTGACGGCTCCGCTCAGCACGGTTGTGGTTGGGATCCACAGCTCACCTGGCCATCTCCGCCTCCATCTCCCGCTTGACCTTCTCGTACATCCGGTCGGCGATCTCTTTGCGCATCGCCTTCCGCTCCGCCTCCTCCCGCTCGCGCTCGCGCACCGACTGCCAGTACTCTGCAGGCGCAATCGAGTGCACGTTCCGCCGTGTCAGTGCCAACCTTGGCGTGAGCCCCAATAGCCGTGGCTGGCACGCACTGGCCGCGCAATCAGTGCAGGTTGAACTGCGCCTTGCACTGGCTGACGCACCCCCACCCAGGGCTGACTGCGCCTCCCCTATTGAGCGGGCGATGAAGGTAGCCACGCAGCGCAACGTACCAACCAGATCCAGGCCCGTTCGTGCAGTCCACCCGCAGCGTCATGCCTCTGCTATCCCATGACCCAGCCCCGCGCGCTCTGCCTCCCTGCTCCGCAATCCCGCTTGCACCCCGTCTCCCCCTCCACCAGGCCCCCCGGCCCCCACCTTGGATCTTCTTGTCCTCCGCGGCCGCCGCCTCGCGCTCCTTCCGCCGCAGCTCGTCCTGCTGCTCCAGGAAGTGGCTGATGAAGTCCTTCGTCTCCTCCTGCCGCTGCCGCTTGGTGGCCATCTCCGCCGCGTCCTCCTCCATGATCCGCCGCACCACCTCGTCAATCATGGCGCGCTCGCGGACCGCCTCCTGCTCCGCAAGGCGGGCCGCCTCCTGCGCGGTGGGTTGGGCCGGTTGGTACTTCCCTCCAAACCCCAACACCCACGCTACCCCCGACTCCATCCAATACCGGTCCCGCCCACACTCACCGCCTTCTCCTGCATCTGGTCCTCCAGCATCAACCGCGCGCGCACGTTCGCCTCGCGCCGCTTGGCCTGGTTCTCCTGTTCCTGTGCCTCCGCCTCCGCCGCTGCGCCCGCCACGAACTGGTTGAAGGCGCGCTCGTACTCCTGCTGCTGCTCCCCGATGACCTTCTTTTCCACCAGCTGGTCAGAGCGCTCCTTGTTCACACGCGCGACGCGAATCTTTTCCGCAAGGCTGCAGTTCGGAGGGGCGGCAGCACACGAAACACGTCGTTTCCTTGAGCCTACGTAAGCGGAGACAGAACCAACCATCCGCATAACATCCCAGCAACAATAGATTCGGCCTGCTTTTCCCCCCGTCCCGCCCAAGGTCGTCCCACCGCCCACCTGCGCAGCTCGTCGCTTTGCTCGCGTAGCCGCTGCACCTCGCGCTCTGACCGGTCCTTTTCCTGCTGCTTGCGGGCCATGGCAACGGCGATGCGCTCCTCCTCCTCGGCACGGATCGCGTTCAGCGTCTTTTGCCGCTCATTCTGTGCACCGATGGGAGGAGGGGAAAGAGCACTTGCAGCCCCGCCCAGCACATACGTAGCAACGCCGGACTTCGTGGCTACCGCCAATTGCGTGTTAGACGTGTACCCCCTTTCCAACCAACCCTACCCAGCTCCCTGCCCAGCCCCGGGTTCTGGCTCACGCTGATGGTAGCCTGCCGTGCAATCCCAACCCTGAAACCTCCTGGCCCTGTCTGCCATGCCCCGTGCCCCACCTGGTACACGGTCTCCAGCATCTGCGCCTCCGACGCCCGCTCCTTGAACTCGCGGCCTTTCCGCTTAAAGTCATCCTTTACGGCGTTTGCTGCTACGGTGTCATACGTCTTTTGGTCAGTGAAGTACCTGCGGGGGAGCAGAAACGGAGTGAGCTCACAGAAGCTCGCGCTCGCGTGCATGGCCATGTTGCGCGCGTACCTGTTGATCTCCGACTTGGCTGCCTCGGCAATCCGTCGCGCAGCCTCCCTCTGCTCCACCGCTGCAGAAACAGCAAGCGAACACCGCGTTGGCCTATCGCACTGGCAAGTTGCCGCGCATGCACCGGGTGTTTGGCCCAGCAAACCGGCCTACCGCGAGCGAGATGGCCCCTCTTGGGGGCTCGCATGCCACTATCGTGACATGAGCAGTCACCGGCTGACATCTTGGCCACCCAAGCTCGAAACCCGGACCACTTGGGCGGCTCTCGGGCCGCGGTTAATGTGTTAGGGACCCTAGCAGCTACGGTTGACGTATAATTGGGGTGATGTAACTTCCTTGCCAAGCTCAGCGCACGCGCGAGCAAGGATTTAGTCTCGCGACGCTTCTGTTAATCAGGCTCGTATTATGCGGTACCGATGCAAAGAAATAATTGTGAATACACGTTGGAGACACCAAGGAGTTGGCAAGACAGGGCTTGACATCCTCGAAGTCCTCAAGCGACAATTGCGCAGGATCCGCGTTTCTTGCTTCCCTGGGCATCCCTGACGCGTGGGCCGACATGCTTTCTGTTCTCATTACTTGTACCTACGCGCCCAGTATTGAGACACTGAAGACCGAACTTGCTGACAGCTGCGACCAGGTCTTCTTTTGTTGTGCACTAGTCTTTCCGCGAAGGCAGGGTTATCTTCACGAATGCTTTCGCTTGAAGTGTCATAGAATTAACATGAAGGCGCGACGCAGCGAGAGCTGCCCTCGGCCGGGCCGCAAGCCGGTCAGCGGCGCAACACCACCGCAGGTGAGGCCAGCAGTCTCGGAGGCTGCAATGCTCTTCAGGACACCCAAAACCTCAAATAGTACAAATGAATACAGGCCGAGCCCCGGGTGCTGCCGGCGGCCCTGGCCCCGCTGTTGACACGGGCATGCACCCTGCAAGACCTCGGGCCGGAGGACAAGCAGAAGGTCACGAAGCTCTTGAAGCAGGTGCGTGCTGTGTCTATGGAGGGGTTAGTCGATTCCATCCCAACATCAAGGGCAGGGTTGAATTGTATACTCCGCGGCGCTGCTGACAGCCAGTATGGCTTCCACCCGCAGGTGGTGGAACTGGGCCAGGAGGTGCAGACCCTGCGTCAACAACGTGACGAGGTAATTCCCAACCGTCAGAGCCTCCGCTCATCGCGAGCCTGTTCATCATGCTTACACCATTCCCCAAATCAAAGTGCTTCCTCATGTCGCCGGTCCTGCGCCTCTCTCCTGCTACGATGCAGACAGCCAAGCAGTTTGCTGAGCGGGAGGAGGAGCTGAAAGAGAACCACCGCCAGCTGCACAAAGAGCACCTGCTGTGAGTGTCGATGTGACTTTGTACCGGCAGCACAACCGGTGGAAAGCAGTTGCCCATTACTATAATGCACGGCTTTTAATGCAGATTGAAGAAGAAGCTGGGCCAAGTGCTCTTGGTGCTTCGTGCGTCACAGGCCAAGGTATGGACGGGTGCAACATCGTATGTTGGGGAGCGGGCCAGCCCCGACCAGCCGGCACTGCTTTGGAACCCGCATCCTTTGACGTGTCGCCACACGTGCACCAGGTCCATGCGTTGGAGGCGACGCAACAGGCGGCAGAGCCAGCGCAGAAGCCCCAGCCCAGCAGCGACCCATTCGGAGAGTCAGATGCCGCCGTGCTGCCCAGGGACCAGCAGGCGCAGCCGTGCCCGCAGGCCCCATCGGGCCTAGGCCATGACGAGGGCTCCTCTACAGCTTGCAACGGGATAGGGACTCCGTGCTCCAGCAGCCCAGCACCGGTGCAGGCCGCTACCGCCGGCCCCAGCGCGCCAGCGCTGCTCCATGTGGCACCCGGCACGCGCGTGAGTATCACCATCCACCACACATCAAACCCGCACGCAGCCTTGCAGGCATCTGGGCCTGACCCGGGCGGCGTCATCGCCATCCCCACCACCACAGCGCCCGTGCCGGCGCCTGCTGTGCATGTGCAATCTGCTGGCGCGTGTGATGCGGGACCTCCCAACCCGGACGCTCCGTCGTGCAGCAGCCACTCGCCGACAGCGCCGCGCACGTGGCGCAGGGGAGCAGGGGCGGGGGCGGCAGGCGCCGGCGAGGGCGGCTGGGGCGCAACAAGCAGCTACTGCGCGGCGACGGCTATGAGCGCAGGATGGCCGCGGGCGTCCTGTGTGTCGGTGGCGTCCTCCAGCGGCGTGGGATTGGGCGCAGCAGGGACAGGGGCAGCCGGCAGTAGGGTTCGCACAGGACCGCGCAGCATTCAGGTCGACTCCAGCATGCAGCACTTTGAGGCAGTGCCCGTAGAGGAGGTAAGCGCTGGACAGACATTGCTGGTCACCCGCGACAACCACCTCGTTTGGGACTTGGTATTATGGGGCCTTAGCAATGTGACTTGGGCGCAAGGGGTGCGCATGCCCGCAGCTAGGCCGACTTGAGGTCATCATGTCTGCCCATTGCACTTATGGCATGGGATTCACACACGCCACAGGTGTCGCTGGAAAGCCCGACCGGCCAGCTTGGCTCGCCCATGATTGTGCCGCCAAGCGAGGAAGTGGTGGCCGCTGCGTCCAGCTTGCTGGGGTGGCAGGTGCGGGGCGGGGCTGCAATGACGTGAGGGGCTCTTGGGCTGCGACCACAGAGCGATGTGCGCTGACGCCTATTCAACTCCGGCCTTGCACAGGCGCAGCAGGGTTTCATGTCCGCTGACGAGGCGACCAGCGCCCTTCGCTCCGGCCCCCGGGGAGCCAACGACGCACCCGCCTGCAGCGCCGCCCGTGCTTCCAGCAGCCGCTACAGCCTTGGCTGCGGCAATGCAGCTACGGGGGCTATGGCACGCAAGGTGCTGAGCTACGATCCGGCGATCGGAAGGAACGGCGCATTCTACTTTGTTGACGTGGACAGCCCGCCCGACTCGGACGTGGTACCTGCAGGTCGATCGGCGGTGGTGCCGCCCGTGCGCGACCAGAACAGCGCCGGCAGTGGCGTCGGGCATGCCCCGGGCCAGGGCGGGATGTGTACACCCGGCAGCGCGGCGGCGAGCGGGACGCAGGGTGGTGGCGAGCCCGCTCGGGATGCAGCAGCCTCGGGAGGTGCAGGGGCGCAACTCACGGGCCAACCGTATGCGGCGCAGAGGTGCGCCGCGGCGGAACTGGCCAGCACACGGCAGCTACCATCGGCTCAGCACGCGCACGGCCAAGCGCTATCCTTGCCTGCACGGGCTATGGCGGCTGAGCTGCCGGCAGCCGTAGAAGGCTCATCCGGCGTGGAGGCGCGGCTGCAGCCGGCCCATAACCACAGTGCGACGGCGGTGGCGGCGGCAGCATATCAGGACTGCTGCCCTGTCCCCAGCTCCCGAGCTGGCGCTGTCCCGACCGAAGCTGCAGCTGCGGCTGCGCACGCACGACCCGGGCCTAGCTTGCACGTGGTGGGGCTGCCAAGGGGCATGTGGCACGGTCACGGTCAGGAGCTGCAGCAGCCAGGGCTAACTGTTCCGCAGCCTGCGCCACCGTTGAGCCCGTGCAGTTACGCCGCAAGCGACAGCACAGCGGCAGTGACACCGTTGGCGCCCCTGCATGCCGCGGCACTGGCTCTGGCGCAGGCCGGCGTTGGTAGCGGGCAGATCGTTGCCGGCGGCTGCAACAGTAATACTGGTGCCATAAGTGCACTTGCCGCGGGCGGCAGCGGCGGAGGGGGCGATAGAGGATGTGTGCAGACGCCGGTCAGCACCACTGGCAGCCTTTGCCGGATGGCGGTCATGCTTGACGACCTGGCTCGCCGGCAGCACTGGGCCGTGCAGCCTCCGCCCGGGATAGCGCCCGCGCAGCCGCTGATGTTGCCAGCATCTCCAACGCCGGGACTGGCTCAGGAGCATCAGCAGCACCAGCAGCCAGCATCGGGGTCCACCGGAGGGCCTCAGGCGGTGGCTGCTTGGCTAGAGACGCACGCGGGGCCGGCGTCCTCCGTGGGCGGCAGCTGTATCACGGAGCGTTATGACGAGTCCTTTGTGGACATCCTGTCACAGGTGGGTGGGCGGGCCGAGATGAACTTTCCGGTCGCTGTTGTGCGCATCTGTCTGGCCGCCTGTCGTGTTGACAATGCTGCGCAACTGTGCTGCCCGTGCTTGCAGGTTGACGATGAGTTGGAGCAGCAGTATCTGCAGCAGCAACGGCAGCAGCAGAAGTTGCAGCAGCAACAGGACCAGGCGGCCAAGCTCGCACGGCAGCGAGGGCAGCGCGGCGGCCGTTCGACCGGTGCACATGCAGGAGGGCAGCGCCAGCACGGCTCGCCCGCCACGGCAGCTGGAATGGCGGTGGCTGGGCCGACGCCACGATCTCATGTAAGTTAAGCGCATGCCGGCCGCCTGCCGCTTCAGTCCGCAACACTCCGCAGCTGCATGCCTGCTCCGGCCTCGCCAAAATCCCCGCCTCCTATGCTGCGTGCAGAAGGTCTCCATGGACGCTCTCCTGGCGGCCAACATATTCGAGGAGAATGACGTTCTGAGCGCTATTTTGGAGCAGGAGCGCTGAGGTGGCCTCGGATGGCGCCAACTGCGGGAGTGGAAACGCCACGGAGCCTTTCGCAGTCGCAGCGCTCCTAGGAAGGTGTATGATGCCGTGCGACTGATGGGCCAGTGCGCATATAACTCAGTATGTGTTTTACTAATAACATTAGTTTGTGTGGCGCTGAAAATCTGCGCTGACGTGACTTCGCGACTTGAGCTACGGCTGGTCCTCATCCCTGTCGCGGTCGGGTTTGTGCCACTCGGCCACATTCTTAGCAGGCTTTGAATCATCCACTTGACCGAGCTCTGTGGTGGAAAGCAGACAAAGAAAAACACGGCCTTCGTCTGGGCACCCCAGTAGCTCTTTTGTGCGGAATCGCCCTCTTGTGCGTTGTTTCAGAAGCTACAGAGATAACAATCGACGCATATTACGTAGTTCATTCGAGGTTCACGAACCAAAGCGCTGGGTTGATTGCGCGCTCCGCCGAGTGCCCGCAGCGACCCATCTATTGTAAGGCGCTGAGCGTTTGCATCATCATCAGTGGAGCTTCCCAGCATATGTGCCAAAGCGTCCTGAGCCACGGAGCTCGACGAACGGACAATTTCCGGTGCTAACTCCTCGCTGAGTCGCGGGGAGGCTCGGCGCTCAAGCACAACAGCACGAAGTCTGCGGCAGGAGTAGTCACCGTGCTGGGTCGCTTGGGTTTTCGCCGCTGACAAACACACGGCACGATGGCACTGGCCACGACCAACTATGGGCAGGGCCCGTACAACTCGTCCGTTGACATGCAGTAAGCGGTGGCGTCGGTTAAGGGGCACACTTGGCGTGAAGGTTGTAGGCGCTCGGGTTGGGCGGGGGATAGAGCACGGTTGCCGCCCTACGACGAGCTGACGATGAAGCTACCCTCCCTGCGTCAGGAATCTGGGCAACCTGATGCATGTTGCGGAGGTGCAGTATCAGAGGCAGCTGAAGACCCTGCAGGCGGTAGGTTGGGGTAGCAGGTCTCGCGAAGCAAAAGGGCACCTTTCGCGCTGGTCCTAGCTGCAAGTCAGCACAGGTCCAAAGGACGGACGGACCTGACCGTATCCATGCTCCGGAACTCTGGACTGAAGCATTGAACCACTCCCCATTCGTGCCCTTGATGCTCCTGCCCACAGCTCCAGAAACAGGCGGAGCTGACCGCTGAGGAGAATGCGGCATGGCGCCATCGCGAGCAGCGGCGCATGGATAAGTATGAGGCAATCGATTACGAGCGGCAGCAGCAGGCGGAGCACCGGGCAGAGCTGGCTACGCAGGTGCGCGCCTATGGACAGGATCAGCGCACCAGTAATGGGCGTGGTGATTATGCTATGGCGAAACCTTGGTTTCCTTTCCAGACGGGGCCAGTCTGCTAGTCAGGAAGAGGAAGGGGGATGAACACAAGCCCAAGCTCAAGCAAGCCTAGCTAGACTCGGGAGCGGGACGACGCCAGGGTGACAGCACCCGCGATGGGGACCCCTTCGCCAAGTGGGCTGCCACCTGAATCCTGGATCTGCCCTGCGCTCCCCGCAGGTAGCTGAGAACCGCGCTGCCCGCATGGAGGCGGCTGCGCAGCATGAGGAGGCGATGCGGGCGGCGGCGGCCGCAAAGGTGCAGGCAGTGGAGGACCGGCTGGTGAGTGCTGATTTTGGCCTAGGGCTTTGCTGGGTTGCGGCTGGGGTCGTTCCTGGATTCTGAGCTAAATACCCAGGCCGACATGGCGCATCAAGGGTGCACGAAATATACGGCTCGAGCTCCTTCCCGCACACACCGCCCGCCGCCTGCCACCACCACCACCACAGGCCCGCTTCGCGTCAGAGCGCGCCGAGCATGCCGCTCAGGAGCGGCAGCGCATCGCCGGGCTGGAGGCGAAGCGCGAGGCCACCTACCGCGCCAACCTGGAGATGCTGGAGAGCAGGCGCCAGGCCATGCTGGCGCGGGAGCGGAAGATGGAGGACATCCTGCGGCAGCGGGAGGAGGTCAGTCAGGAGCGGGAAAAAGGAAGGAGGGAGGTAGCGGTCCGTGCGCGCGCAACGACGAGGAGGAAATACGAAGAGGGAGGATGGTGGATCATAGGGGATCAGGAGTTTGGAAGCGCGAGGGGGTGATTCCACTGAGTGATTTGGTGTGGTGACGCAGTCTAGACGATGGGTTGACCACCCAAACCACGCCGGCCCTGTTTGTGTTTATCGCCTCCCTGCAGCTGCGCCAGCTGCAGCTGCAGATCAAGGCGGAGGAGGACTACCTGCGGGACCACCAGCGCCGCACCATCAAAGCCAAGGCGGAGAGGGACCTGGAGGGCCGGCTGGCCACCTTCGCGGCGCGCAACACCGCCAAGGACGAGTACGCCACCCGCCGCAAGCAGGTGCGCGTTCGCCAAGTGGGCGAGGTGGGGGATGGGATCAAGGGCGCACAGCCGCTGGGCAGGCCGCGGGTTGGGTCAAGCCGCGCACGGGCCAAGCCTCGTGCTCGCCCCTCTGTCCCTTTGTCCGCAGGAGCTGGAGCACCTGCGCAAGATCCGCGCGGACGAGCTGCGCCAGCGCTTTGACTACATCGCCGCACAGGTGAGTTTGGCGTGTGGTTGGGCAGGTGGTGGGGGTTGTGAAGAGGCCATGCTCGCCAAGCGGCGTGCTCTGGAGCTGTGAGGCCTCATCGGCCCCTCACCGCGCTGACTATGTCTGTTGCCTTGTTCCCCATCCACACTCGGACGCTGACACTCTTTGACCAGGCCAACGAGGCTGCGGTGGTGGCGGAGGCGGAGCGCCAGGCACTGGCCATGCGGCTGGACGACAAGACGGCGCGCGGCGAGGCGCTGGCGGGTCAGCGGCAGATGCTGCTGAATGAGATGGCGTCGCTGCGTCAGGCCATGCAGCGGCAAGAGGAGGTGCTGCGTGCCAGCCTGCTGCGCATGCGGCAGAAGGGCAGCGTGGCGCTGCCGGAGGAGGTGGTGCGCACCCTGGAGGCATTCCAGGTGGGGCGGGCGCGGCAAGCCCCAATCCCAATCCTGTAATGACAGAGGGCGCGTAGGGAAGGGGGAGCATGGAGAAGGGTATGTGAGCGGTGAAAGTTTGGAAGTTGTTGGACACGCTGCCCTGACACCGCACCCGGATTCCATCCCCACCCTTTCTCCCATGCTCTAGACCGGCGGGCCCGTAAAGGCTACGGCGTTGCTGGGCGGTCCCCGCGGCTCGCCCGGTCGGCTGACAGGCGCAGCACCGCGGCTGGCCCTGCCTGCCGTGCCCGCGGAGGAGGCCCTGGCCGCGGGCGCCTTCGTCGGCACCACCATCCGCCGGCCGCGCTCCGCAGCCGTGACGCCCCGCACGCCGGCGGGCGCCGGCGGCTACGGCCGCGGCGGCGCAGCCGCCGCCGGCCGGCCCGGCTCCGCGGGGCCCGGCCAGGGCCAGGTTGTGGGCGAGCGCGCGTACCTTACCGCCATGCTGAGCCCGCGCGTGGGGCAGCCCGGCAAGGCGCGGCGCATGGCGGCGGCGCAGCGGCCGCTGAGCGCCAGTGCGGACTTCCGCCGCAGCGCCGACGCGCGGCCCGCGGCCTCGCCCGCCACGCCCACGCGGCCCGGCGCGGGCGCCGCGCCCACGCCCTACGCGCCCTACACGCTGCCGCAGGCGCGCAGCCGCGGCCGGCAGCCGACGGTGGAGGAGCAGGTGGCGGAGATGACCAAGACGTCGGACGCGGCGGCGGAAGCGGCGGCCAGCGGGCGCTACAGCGGCGTGCACGAGGTGGCGCGGCCGGGCAGCCGGCGCGAGGAGGAGCTGCGGGCGGTGCTGCAGGAGGAGATCGGCAAGGAGGGCGAGCGGCAGGCGATGCTGGCCAAGGTGGGGCGGCGGCTGAGAAGGGAAAGGGTGGCAGCGGACCGCGGGGGGTGGGGACGGTTGCATTGGAGCCACTGGGCGTCTGTTGCCGAACCGTTTCGTCCTTGAAATGTCGCGTTCTTGTGGGTTGGGCCGTTGGGGACACTCTACCTGGAGTTGAAACCAAGGAGTTGGGCGTGCCAGCAGGGCGGCCTCCCTCCCTATGACTGCTGGCTGGCATGCCGCCTTCCAGCCCCACCCTAACCCCGGCCCGCCTGCCCGCTGCTCGCTGCACGCCCAGGTCGCGGACGACGCCGAGCGCGCCCGGCTGGTCAAATACTTCACGCTGGAGCGGGAGGAGGCCAAGCGGCGCATCCTGGCGCTCAGCAACGCCGCGCAGGCGGCCCTGTACCACTGAGCGCTCTTGGCAGAGTGCCACTGAGCGTGTGCGTAGTGCCTGGCTACCGGAATGCTTTGATCAAGCATGCAAACGCGAATGCACACGGCATTGTGGCGCTGTGCGATCAGATGTGAACACAAGTAAAGTTCAGGGCAGGGCAGGGTATCCCTGGGGACGGGGAGGAGGGCCAGCAGGAGTAACCCCCGAGTTGATTCACTTGGGTTAGAAACGGCCAATGCGGTACGTGATAGTAGCACTGTGACACGGACGGACTTGTCACGGCACACTTCTGAGACGCTGAACCGACGTTTTGATTTAGACCAGCAACTGACTGTGACCCGATGTACGGCTCGAGCGCGACGATTGACGCGTTCGATGCTTCATGTTCTTCTTAGGAACATGGATATGCAAGCAGGTTGGAAGCTACGTGGGATATAGGGCAGAAGCTCTAGGGTTGCGGGTGGTGGGCAAGGTGGTCGGTTAAATGCTTGACACGGCAGGCTGCCGGCACGGATTGCGCCCGTGCGGGGCCTGGACTCAACTCGCATGCACTACGCGATGTAATGTTGCCACCAGTGTGACCTCTAGTCTCTGCGCGTCAAGCGCCTCCAGTGCAGGGCTGGAGGTGATGCCACCGCAGCCCACAGGACAGCGCGAACCATTGAGTCCTTGAATTGCATACTTGCTTCCGCAGGAGAAGCGCACATGCCTCAGGTCCGTTCATTCCACGACCCGCCTTGCAGTCCACGCACGCAGCCCCCATCCCTTGTTCAGCGTAGCTGCGCGCGTGGAAAGGTGTCGGTGCCGTGACCACCTGCCCCTTGCATATCGCCATGACAGGCTCATGCTCAATGCCACCCTTGTAGTCTTCTGCAAGCCCCCGCCTCCCTTTGTCGGCTGGCTCTCTCTCCCTACGCGGCCCTGCGACACAAAACGTTGGCCGAACGCCTGCGGGTTGTCATCGCCCGACACACTACAACATGGCACGTCCACCCCGACTCATAACAGCAACATCATACTCCGCACTTGGCCCGGGCCACTTCAACAGCGACTACGCTAGGCCTGACCTCCAGTCCCGCGCCCTCCACCATCACCTGCACGCCAACGCGCGCACCGGCTCTGCCTCTTACTTCGCCACCCAGGTTCTGGCACCGCGCAAAGCCCGTGCCTCAGGACCGCACGCCCGCGCGGTGTGCCGCCCGCAGCCTTCCGCCCGCTCCCCTGCGCCTCCGTGCCCCCCCAAAAAAACCTCCTGTCACCCTCCTCCAACCGGCCACCTCCACATCCAGCCCACCGCCCCGCCCCGGCTCCCACTCCCGCTCCTCCGCCCCAGGCTCCGACTCCCTGCTCCGCCGCCTAGAAGATCATGGCCAGGTCTGCGTCCTGCTTGGCCAGCTCCAGCAGCATGGGGTCGTCGAAGAACTTGTTGATGGACACGTCGTCGGACATGCCCTTGCGCCGCCGCGTCTTGACCATGAACTCGCGAGCCAGCGCCTGAGAGACGGAATGAGAAAGAGATGAGAGTGTGAGAGAGAGGCGCGGGTTGGTTGCGGTGGAAGTAAGTGTGGGGTTGGGTAAAAGTAAGGCAGCAGCAAATCGATGGGGTGTGCTGACCGAAAAAGGGAGGATGTCGGGTGATGGGAGGTGCACGTGGCTGCTGGACTGCGACTGTGCCCCGCTGTGAAATACACATGCGCCGGTAGACGCGCGCCGTGTCAGAATGACGGGGAGTCGCTGGCGCGGCGCCGCGCGCACACACGCAGGTGCGGCGGGGGCGCGACCCTGCGTGCTGCCAAAGGCACTGAGGGTGCGGGGCGCCGCGTGGCTGCATGCACTGTTATCACCCAACCAGCTCTACCTCCACGCACCAGCCACTTGGGGTGCCCACCGAAGAGACCCGAACCAGCTGCCACGCGGGGCCCTGCCCGGCTCCGCCCTGCCCTGTCCCCCTTTGACAACGGGCACGCAACGCACGCCAACCCCACCTGCACTGGCGCGGGCTCCAGTGGCCGCAGCACAATGGACTTGTCCAGCGGGTCGCCCGGCACCACCTGGGGTGGCACGAGAAGGGTTGGCACGTGTCGGTGTCGCGACAAGCATTAAAAAGCGAGAGTCAAGCTGAGTGCCGAGTCGTACAGCCTGGTACGCAGCTGATCAGACTGCATCGGCGGACGCCGAACTACGAGTCATTCCACCCTGGATTCAGCGCCGTGCAAGCCCCAAACCGCAAGCCCAGATTGCGGCCGCCGCCGCCGCCGCCGGTATCGCACCTGCCAGTGGTCGAACACGGACTGGCAGAACGCCTGGCCCTGCGTGTGGTAGCGCAGGTCCGTCTCGAAGCCGAAGCTCTCCACCACGGGCAGGTAGGCCTTCACGATGAAGATGGGCGTGCCGGGCTTGGGCACGTCCGCAGTCACGTGGCCTCTGTTGTTTTGGAGGGCGACCGGGGAGTTGAGCGTCGTCGAAAAAGGGTTGGCGCCAAGTTCCGGTTCCGCCCAGGTGTGGAAGCTGTCGGTTTGTGTCACGTTGAGATGACACCAGGTAAGCGGACCGCCAGCCCAAACTGTCACCAACTCGGCGCCGACCGCCGCGCAGCCAGGCCGTTGCCATCGCCCACCCCAGCACCCACCTCCGCTTTGCCAGCACGTTGTAGATGGCGGCGATGCAGTCGGCGGGCGTCTGGATCTCCACATAGTACACCTGCAGGCAATGAGTCGTGGGAGGGGCACATCCGCCGTCACCAGCCGCACGCATGGGTCCGCCCTTACCCGAGCTGCAAAGACGCACACACGCCGAGCCCTGGCACACACAACACAACACACACGCAGCCGCCGCGCGCGAGCGGGCGGGCCCAGGCACGCACCGGCTCCATGAGGCGGGGCGTGGCCATGAGGAAGGCGGAGTAGCACACGCGGCGCGCGGTGGGGATGATCTGGCCGCCGCCGCGGTGGATGGGCTCGGGCGCTATGGCGGCGTCCAGGATCTTGAACTTGACATTACGGATGGGCTCGTCGCACAGCGGGCCCTCGCGCGCGCCCCACTGGAAGCCCTGTGTGAGTTTGTGGAGCGGCAGGTGGGCGGTCGGTCAGAAATCAGAATGTGACTTCGCCCATGGAGGACGGCGCCACCTGCCCGCAAGTGCTTGCCATGGGGCTGCCATCCCTCGCCCGCCTCCTGCGCCCACCCTCATCCCCACTCGTGTGTAACTCCTGCTGGCCAAGCCGGGCGCTGCCGCAGCCCGCACTGTACTGCTGTGCCAAGCCGGGCCCGCACCTGGATGACGCTGTCGCGCACTGCGTTGAGCAGGCCCTTGTTGGTCTCCGCCGCCAGCGAGTCGTCCAGCAGCACGTTGGGGCCCTGCAGCTCGGGGCCGAAGGCCCACAGGCCGCGCACCGCCAGCAGGTCCCACTCGTAGCGCGACTGGAACCACTCCTGTGAGCATGCCGAAGTACGACAGGAGGCGGGGCAGCAGTCGTCGGGTCAGAGGTGGCGACGACAGCCATCTCGCACCCCGCGCGCCGACGACCAAGCCAGCTGCGTCCCAACCTTCCGCTCTGCAACCACTCCTCGATGCGCAGCGCACGCTATTCCGCGAGGTTTCAAACCCTATCTCATCCTTCATCACCACCACGCCGCCCGCACCGTGAGCTGCTTGCGGCCCATGTCCAGCCGCACGTTGCCCGCCTCGATGTCCTCGGCCAGGCCCTTGTCCAGCGGCTCCGCGATCATGGTGATCTTGTTGCGCTTGTTGGGCGTCTCCGCGAAGCACTTGAGGCTGGACGACTCCACCACCGTCTCGCAGAAGGCCACCACCGGGTCCGCCACCTTGACCTCCACCTCTGTTCCGTGCGCGCGCAGCCGGAGCGCGGAGCGGGGGATGCGGCAGGTGTTAGAGCGTGAGCACGGGGCGAGGACTCCACCCTTGCTTCCCACAGCGTGTACAGCCCACCCACCCTGGCGTCACCCCCGCCGTCCCTTGCCTGTCCCTTGTCTAGTTTAGCTTGGTTCAGCTTGGGCTGGTATGCACAACCCCCCCCCCCCGCCTCACCAGCGTACAGCTCGCGCAGGTCCTTCATGAGGCAGTCCAGGTACATCTCGCCGGTGCCGAAGATGGTGTGCTCGCCCGACTCCTCCACGCGCGTGCTGCACAGCGGGTAGCTTTTGGACACCTGTGCGCGGGGCGTGGTTGCGCGGGGTGTCATCCGCGAACGTGGCGGTGTTGGTGTTGGGCTGGTCGCCGACAGAGATGAGCCACCAGCCGCACAAAGGAGCCCCTTGCCCGCAGAAAGCGGCCACCGACTGCGGAAAGCAGGCCCAGAGAGCCACGCGCCCCCCGCCCACCTTGCGCAGGCCCTCCACCATCTTGGGCAGCTCGGAGGGGTTCAGCGGCTCCGCGGCGATCTTGACGGTGGAGCGCGTCTGGAAGCGCAGCGGCCTGAGGGCGGCGTGGGGCGAGCGCGGGAAAAGCAGCGCAGTCGAGCGGCGGGGTTGACACGCGAGTGCACGAGTCGTGGGTGAATCACAGCACTCGCTTTCTGCGCCGCACCACGCCGCTGCCGCTCGCGCACGCCAACCCGCCCCAGAGCCATGCACCCCGCCCACGCCCGTACATCCTACAACCACCCTACAACCAAATTCGCCAAGCCCTGCGCAGCGCTCTGCGCACCGGAAGATGTGCACGGGCTCGTCGTACGCGTCCGACACCAGCGTGGCCGTGCGCGTGATGGTGGCGTCCACGCCCTCGATCAGCACCAGGTTGCCGGCGGTGGCGCGGGCCACCGGCACGCGGTAGCGCGCCTGGTACACCCACACGTTGCCCACCGTGGCCACCGCGCTGTCCTCCTCGTCCTCGGGCGTGTACGACTCGCCCAGCACCTGAGCGTGCGTGACGGCACACGACGTGGCGGGGTTGTGAATACCAGCCGCCCCGCGGCGGTGTTGCAGTCAGCTCCACGTTCCACCCTCCCTCCCCACCCCCACCCAGCCACCAACACGATCGTGTCGCTGCAGCAGGTGGCATGCACGTGGTCTGAAACACCGCTCGGACGTGCCGTTCCTGCACCCTATTCTTGTCCCATTCCGACCCGTCAACGCCATCGGCCGCAACCCCACGAGCACAGCATGACCTTTATTGCATTTGCCCCCGTCTACTTTTTGTTTGGTTTAGCTTGGGCTGGTATTCGCAACCTCCGCTTTCACCGCTGTTCCGCCCATCCTTGCAACCCCAGCCCCTTCCTCCCTTCCTTGCAACCCCAACCCCATACTTACAAAAAAACCGTCACATGCACGGCTACCCCCCCCCCTCCTGCTACTCGGGCCCACCTTGACGGTGTCGCCGGGCCGCAGGGTGCCGCTCATGACGCGGCCCAGCGCGTCGAAGCGCGTGCAGTCCTGGCGCGGGAACAGCTTGGCCACCGCCACCACCAGCGGCCCGCGCGGGTTGCAGGCGGACATGAACGACACCGCCGGCGCGTCCGACGGCCCGCTGTAGTGCGCCGCCACCTGGTGACGCGGCCGGTGCGGGGGGTTGGCAGGTTGGGAGGTGGCAGCGTGCGTGCATGTGTGGGTGTATGCGTGTGCATGGAGCCACGTGGAAGCCGGGGTTCCCGCCGGTGGGCTGTGCGGCCCAGCGCCCCTCGCCCGGGGCCCCGCACCGCCCGGTCCGCGGCAGGCACCAACCCAATCTGCCCGTGTCGCGCCGTGTCCGCCCCGAAGCCGCGGCAGGCACCAGCCCATGCCGTGTCCGCGCCCCCAAGCCGCGGGAGGGCACAACCCAATCTGCGCCGTGGTCTGCGCCCAAACACACCTTGTCCGCTGTGGCTTTCCGGCTGGGCGGCACGTGCGCCACCAGCATGTCCACCACACCCGCGCAGCTGCCTAGCACGCTGGAGCACACCTGCGGAGCGACGCGACAGCAACAGGTTACGCGACCGCCGAAAACCGTCACACATCGACGGCTACCCCACCTCCCAAACCCCCAACCCCACCCGCAACACACCCTTGCGTCAGATGCCCAGTGGACCACCCGAACGCGCACGGCCACACGCCCACCACGCCGCACACGCGCGCCCAAATCTGCTGCCCTCTCCCGCCCCCCCCCCCCCCGCAAGCCGCGCACCTCCTTGAGCAGCGGCTTGGTGTCCAGGTTGTACGTCGCGGTGCGCAGGTACACGCCCAGACCCGCCAGCAGGCCCTCCACCGTCTTGGGGTGCTCGCCTGCGCGCCGACCAACGAAGCATACAGCAGTAAGCGCTCGGCGCCGCCACGCGTACCCTATCGCAGCCTTCGCCTCCCGCCCGGTGCCAAGCAGCCCCCATGCCGTGAAACAAGGGCCACACACGCCGCCCGCACGCCCCCAGCCCGCACGCACCGATCACTGCGCTGTACATCTTGTACAACGGCTCCAGCACGAACTGCACGAAGCTGCGCTCGACGCCGGCGCGGGGCGGCGTACGGCGGAACACGCGGTCCTCCGGCACGAAGTACAGGTCGCCCCACAACCGCTTGGCGAACTCCCTGCGTTTGATGATGGTAGTAACAATTGAAACGCAGATTGAATGGATGGATGGATGGATGGATGGATGGAGGGATAGAGAAGAGGGCGAGCCAGCAAACGCGCTTTGCTGACGAGCTGTGGGAGCAGCAGCATGATAGGGGCGGCGCCGGGCAGGGCGCGTGGCGAGCGCGTGCGGCACCCCGACAGCGGGCGGGTCGCTGTGGTGAAGAGGGGCGAGGACGGCTGGCTGCGACGCGACTGTGCCCCGCTGTGAAATACACGTGCGCCGGTAGACGCGCGCCGTGTCAGAATGACGGGGAGTCGCTGGCGCGGCGCCGCGCGCACACACGCAGGCGCGGCGGGAGGCGACCCTGCGTGCTGCCAAAGGCACTGAGGGTGCGGGGCGCCGCGTAGCTGCATGTAACTGCCACGCATCTATCCGACTGGCTGATCAGCTACCGGCCCTCCGCCAGCTCTCGTTTTCCCGCCCTCCCTGCCACACTCCCCCTCCTACTCCAGCTCGGCGCTCCGTGGCGGAGTCGGGGCAGCACCCAGGTCCACAAAAGGCACCGCGCGCACCCCAACGCGGCGCTCGCACCCAGCCGCCCCCCCCCCCCCGGGCCCCCGCACCCGGGGGCGGCACCGTTTGGCGGCAGCCGCTCACCTGGGGTCGAACCCGGCTCCGTAGATCTCCGCGTACAGGCGCGCGAAGGACTGCAGGCTGAAGGACCAGCCGCTCTGCGCCGCCGAGAACGTCACATTGCCGCGCACCGGGTCCAACAGCTGCTCGGGGGGCACCTCGCCGCCTGCAGCGCCCGTGGCAGCGACATGAGATGCACTGAGGGGCCCGGATTGACGATCGGAGGCCCTCTATGCGCTGCTGCCGTTTCGCCCACCCGCATACGAGCACCCGCTTCCATGCCCTGCCCCCTTGCTCCGGCCTGCCCGATGCCAGGCCCCAGCCGGCTACACACGCCGCCGCCCCGTGCCGCCGTCCCCACCCACCGTAGCACGCCGCGATGAGGTTGTTAACCTCCTCAATGGTGTGCCGCAGCTTGTGGTAGGCGTCCGCGGGCGGCAGCTTCAGCTCCGTGATAAGGCGGTCCACCTGCAAGGACAACGGATTGGTTGGGCCCGGTGGGTGTCCGTGCAGGGCTGCGGCTTCCGTACGAGCTGGAGCTTGCTGTGTGCGGGTGCAGCGAACATGGATTGCTGCCGTACCGACGACGTCCGTTTCATAACGCGCTGGCTGCTGCTACGTCTATCAGTGCTGGTGCTGGCGCTGCATCGCGAGGGCAAGGGACAAACCGCGCTCGGAGTCCAGGCTGCCGCGTCAAAACACGGCGCGAACAGCACTGTAGCGGTGCAGCAACTGCGGCCCGGCGGCCGGGCGCGGCTGGCCGCAGTGTAGCTGCGCAGCCAGACACAGCTGCTTCTGCGCATGCAAACATGTTACCCCGGACGCAGATGCCGTCCCACGGCGTTATCCCCCCTTTGCATTTCCGGCATGCCATGGCCACACGCCGCGGCCGCGCCCGTGTTGCATCCAGAAGCCGTCCGGCCCATCCCCGGACCCCTCACCAGCCCAGCCATCCCGCAATTCCCTCCCTGACGGCGCGCCCGCCCGCGCGCGCCGCGGCCCAGCGCCCAGCGCCCCTCCAACCCGCTGCCCCCCCCACCTTGCTGATCATGAGCGTGATGGACAGCCCCTCCTGCAGCGCCTGCCGCACCGCCCGCTCCGTGACCACCATGATGCCCTCCGCCGCGTCCACCACCAGCATCACGCCGTCCGCCAGCCGCATGGCCGCCGTCACCTGCGGGTCGTGTGTAATTGTGTGAACGCGTTCGTTGCTGCCAGGCAGCGACTGGCGTGCGGCACATGTGCTGCGCGTGTGGCGTAGCCGGACTCGCTCGTGGAACTCTTGTGCACCCCTCCCCGCGTGCGCCCCGCTTGCCATTCGTCGTTTGTCGCGCCCACACAACCCCTGAACCGCGGCCACACCGGCGCCCGCACCTCATCGTTGAAGTTGACGTGGCCGGGGCAGTCCAGCAGGTTCAGCAGGAAGGATTTGCCACTGTGGCTCTCCATAACGAGCGACATGGGCATCATCTTAATGCTCATGGCGCGCGCCTGCTCGTCCAGCCGCGTGTCCGTGAAGCGCAGCTGCTTGCCCGCCGCCTGCTGCGCCGTCGTCAGCTTCCGCACCTCGTGCGTCTGTGCGGGAGGGTGCAAGTGCGGATTTCATACAAGCCGTGAGGTCGGCAGGGTGATTGGTGCGGCAAGAAACATGCGTTGGCGGCAGTGTGCAGCGCTTCTTGCGACCCTGCCCGCCCCGCAGCCACCCCTCCCCTGGCATGCTGCCGCCACGCCACGCGCATGCCGCACCCACCTGCTCCACAAACATGTCCATGATGGTCGTCTTGCCGTGGTGCAGATGCCCGACCACCGCCACGTTGCGGACCAGCTCCGGGTTTGCCATTAGCGTGGCCAGGAACTCGTTGGAATAGTTCGTGCGCAGCGGCTCTGACTCGAGCGTCTCAAACTTCTTCACCTTCACGGGCGCCACGATAGGCACCTCCAGCGGCTGCGCGTCCTCCTCCATGACCAACGTCTCCACCTCCGCGCCGTATATCTCCTCGGCTGAGGGGTAATACTTCTTGTCCTCGTGGAGGACCACTGCCATGCCCGGCCCCCCCTCGTCATCTGCACCGCACACGGTGGCAGCCCGGAGGGCAGGCGGCCTCAGCCCAGCGCATCTGTAAGCTTCCCCGCCCCAAGCAACCAGAGTATGCGCATTGCACTGGGCTTGCGCGCAACCAGTGCACAATGCACCCGCAAAATGGCGCGCTGGTCGTGACGGGAGGCATCTCCGTAACCATTCATAACTTCGCACTGTTCGAGCCGCGCAACTTGCCTTCTTGCATGGCATCGCCTGGTCCCGGCACCCCATCCTCGTCGTCGGCCCCTTCCGAGCCACCGAAGCCATGCTGCACCTGGTGCTCCTCTTCCTCCTCCTGCATAGCAACCGCATTTTCAGGATATCGCCTGACCAGCTCGAGCCTGCGTTCTAGCCGGCGGCGATCGGATCCGACTAACCTCACTGTCCTCTAGCGCAGGACCGATATAGTTTCCGAACTCATCATACATATCCTCCGCCATGGCCGCTAGCTTTAATTACTCCACGCGGTCGGAAGAACTGTCCTTGCTTGCGCGCCCCGCTGCTGAAAGCTTTATCGCCCTGCCATTCGGTTGCAACTCCTATCTACAGCCCTCGAAGGGCCCGAACGCGCGAAAAAGGACCAGTCAAGCGAACGGTGTGTTTCAAGGTCAATCGCGACGACAAGAAGGAAGCCGCAGTGACTCAAGAAAATATTGTGAAAGACGTCAAGCGGAGTGCGGCTAGTCAACCAATCTCGTAGGGGCGGGGCTCGCATTGTGACGCGTCGGGTGCATGACACGCAGCACATCCCGGCACATCCCTCGCAACAGTCAGCGCGGCCCTCGGACGCCTGGCGTGTCCCCTTCGCTCAGCTGTCGTGGCCCCTGTCCCCGGCCCCTGTTCCCTGGCCCCCCAGCTGCGGCAATTTGACCAATCGACTCCTAGAGAGTAGGGACAGGCTCCGCATGATGAGTCCGGTACCAGAACGCCTTCCGAACTCCTGAGCTGTGCCTGCCTATGCCTGCCCCCACGAACATTCCTGTGTGCCTGCCCCCTTCACACGTTCTGTGTGCCTGCCTGCCTTTGCCCCTGTCCTGTCCATAACTTTTTGTGTTGTGCCCCGCCAGCCCATTTGTGCCTTGCGTGCCCTTTGCTCAGCTGTCTCCGGCCGTGTCCCCGGCCCTGTCCCCGGTCCCACAGGTGATGGGACGAGAGGCTAGTGTAGATGCTGTTTGCGCCCACACTCACGTACAATATGCGGTACCATAACTACTCACACACAAATGACTGGTTCACAGTCCTTAGTCGGAAGCGATTCGAACCCTGTAACATGCGCGCAATGGTTCCCTGCGTCGGGGGCGCACACGTGCAGCTGCTAACCGACTCAGTGCTCGTATCTTCCATCTACGCTGTAGAAATTTGCCCAAAATCCGCCGAAGGCGGAGAAAAATTTTTGGGTTTGGGTTTCGGCATCTACGGAGCGTAGACGGTTTGGGCGGGTTTGGCGGTCTTTTAGACAGGGAGCGTAGATGGTTTGGGGGTTTTGGGGGCGTGCCCCTAGGAAAATTTTTCGAGGTGTAGATGGCGCGGGAGGGGTCACCTACGCTGTGTAGACGCCGGGGGCCCAAAGCCATCTACATGATACGGGCACTGAACCGACTGCCACTGCGCCAACCTAACATTTCGGCCACCTAGGCCAAAATCGGATATGCTCGGTGTCTACCTGCACCGCCTGCCCACAAAACATTCTCTGCTGCACTAGGAATCAGGTGGCGGCCCCTGCGCCGCCTCAGTGAGCATGGAGCCGTCTAGTATGTACAGGTATCGACAACATGAGCATCGGCGTTGCTGCTACTACTGTCAATTCCTCCTGTCTCTATCCCAATAACGCCTGCCTGGACTCTAGAGCACGTTCACACGAGCTACGGTTTTCAGCTAACGACGGCTCGGAGGCTTGGGGCTGGGCGGCTTGGGGCTGGCAGGGCGCGGCCGCGGCCGTGGCGGGCGTGGGGGCGGGCGAGTGGGCTTTGGCGGGCCCGGAGGTGCCGGGGGCTGCGAGAACGGCGGGCAAGAAGGGAAAGATAGCGATGGCTTATTTAGGTGCCGCATGACAGGCCTTGTAACACCTGATTGAACCGCGTGTCAAACAAAAACAAACGGAACAAAGCAGTCAGGCGTGATACCTGCACCCCACCCACCGATCGTGGCCGCACGCAGGTACCCTGGCCACTACACAGGAGGCCCGCTGGGCAGCATGTTGGGTCCGCTCCCGTGGTGCAACACGTGCTGCCGGCGGCGCAGAATACGGCGGCCCCGCTGCTGGTGCTGCAGCATTGCGAATCGCTGGGAATGCAGGCGCCGCCGCAGGACTGCATGCACGCGCATTCATGGTGGTAACTCAGCCGAGAAAAAGGGCCATGCGCCAGCAAAGGGTACCGTAAGCAACACTGACCTTGGTGCCGGCCTTGCAGACGCAGGCGCCGCCCACGCACTCGAAGGCGTCCGCGCAGCACTTGCCGCCACAGCATGTGCGGGCGGAGGGGCAAATGGAACCGTCGCCGCAGCACTTGCTGCCGGCGGGGAAGCAAGTATCGCCACAGCAGCTGGATCCTGGGAAGCAGTAGTTCGCGACGCCTTCGGCGCTGGCCGAGCAGCACGTGTAGTTGGAGGGTAGGCACACCGAGCCGCAGGTGATCGTGCCAGGCTTGCACACGCACTTGCCCGCGCCGTTGCACTGTGTTCCTTCCGGGCAGCACGTATCGCCGCAGCAGGAGGAACCTGAGGGGCACAGCACGCCGTTACCGCAGCAATTGCTGCTGCTCGGGACGCAAGAGCTCCCGCAACACTTGTTTCCGGTGGGGCACGCGCTGCCGCCGGTGCTGCCGCCGAGGCCGCAGCACGGCGTCCCGGCCGGCACGCAGGTGTTGCCGCAGCAGCTGCTGCCTGCGGGGCAGAAGTTGATCTGCCCGTTGGCGCCCACCGAGCAACACGACGCGCCAGGCTGCAGGCAGAACGCCCCGCACGACGTGCGGCCCGCCTGGCACGTGCACTGCCCGGCCGTGGTGCACGTGAAACCGCCGGAGGTGGGGCAGCAGCTGCCGCCCGATGAGGAAGCGCCGCAACAGGCGGCACCGGCGCCACACCACGTGCCCGCGGCGGCAGAGCAGCAGGTAGAGTTGGCGGGCATACAGGTGCTGGAGCCTGCGTACGGTACGTTCGGGGGGCCATGGTTGAACATTAAACACCAAGAGTTGGACATGCGATGGGTTCTGATGGAATCCCACTATGCGCAAGAGTGTGCCTTGGCGCCACCTGCCTCTAGAATGCCAGTCCTGCAACTTTGACGACAATCAGCAGCTACCCAGGGATGGCTAGAAGGACGTTATCAGGGGAGACTAAGGAAGCGACTAGACTCATCCTCCGAAGGCCCGTCCACCTTTCATGCCCAAGCAGGCCTTCAGCGTCTGCGCCTCGCTGTACTCACCGCAGCAGCGGCTCTCAGCCCTGGGGCAGTACGTGCCCGTACTGGGCGAGCAGCAATCCAGCGCGGTGGGGATACAACCCGTACCGCCTGCTCCCTCGCGCACAAGGAGTGGAAGAGGGGCCGGGAGGTGGATGGGGCGGGGTGACAACAACAAGTATAGCCGTGCCCCAGATCCCGACGCCACAATCCAAAGCAATTAGCGTTCAGGGACGCTCCCATGCCGGCTCACATTCTGGTCCAGCATAGGGCACAACCCACCCGGCCAGGGTGGGACAAGGGCACGAACTTACAGGGCTTGGATCCGGCGGCGCAGCTCTGGAGCAGCGCGCGTTGGCGCCGGGCCGCTCCCTCGCCCTCGCCTCCATCTGCATCCAGCCCCTCGGCACTCCCCGCGATGGGCTGGACCTGGCTGGCGGGGTAGCGGCCGTCACTCGTAGCTATGCCGCTGCTGACCATAGCATGCATCATGCCGCCTAAACCTCCAAAGGCATGGTCTGACGGCGCGATGGTGAGTGCGGGTGCGGAGGAGGAAACCGCGGCTGTTGCCGTGAGGCCCAGCGTTGCGGCTGGGACGCCGCCTTGGCGAGTGGCGAAGGGGTGCTGGACAGCAGATGTCTGGCAGGCAGCGGATTGAAGCAAAGCATTGGCGCTACCCTTGGCTTGCTGCTGGCGTTGCTGGTGGTGCGGAAGGGTCACGCCGCCTGACGCGGCGTTCGCACAACTGAGCAGCGAGATCAGTAGAAGAAGCGCCATCGCAGCTGCAGCTGGGCTGCCGGCGCTGAGGCATGCCCACCGCCCGCCTTGCGTCGAGCGCCTGCATTCAAACAATGCGGGGTGGCCACAATGGACCTCACGTTGTGCGTGTGGTTGTAGACCACCAAAGGATCCGGTTGTGGGTGCCGCGTGTTTGCACGGGGGGTTCGGGGCCGACCCTGCTCCTGCCTGCTCCTGCCCCTATCTGCCCCTGCTTATGGGCAGGAGTTTCCGCTTACACAAACCCTGAAGTCCGCTTGCTATATGGCTTCATTGGGGCTGTCATCTCGTAGAACTGGTTACAGAGACTGCAACGGCTGCATTCTCGTTCACAGCCCGTCCGCGAAGATTGCGTAGCAGCCCCGATGCTGGCCCCGATGTGCCGGGACAAAGCCCCAGCGGGCGTTGGCGCCTGATCCATGGTTGCCATGGTTTGGCTGTACTTATTCTCTCGTCTACGAGGTCCCAGTCCGCTCACCTCATAAGCGCGAAACGTCCCGCGGGTGGAAACACAGCCACCGACGTCGCTGCGAAAGCGGTCAAAATATAGTGTGGCAAGCTCGTTTTAGTTGTTGGTTCTACCAAAATTGCAGTGGAGTCGACCGATCCTCTCTTACGATCCAGGATCCAACGCGCCCGCCAAATCGCGAAGCGAGTGCGAAGCGACAGGGCCGGCCACGGGTTTTGGCGCCCGCGCCCCTGCCACGCCCGCGCCAAAGTGTGGGTGCCAAAACGCGTGGCCCCACCAAGGGACACAAACGCATTCACGATCAGTGATGCGCCTCCAATTAATTCACCTCCCAACCGTTTTAAAAGCTAGGCATGTTGCGCGGGCTGGGAGGGCCCGAGCCGTAGTGGCGGGAGTGGGTGGCCAGGGAGCCGGAGCAGCAGGAGGTGAGGGAAACGGCGGCGAGGCATGAGGTGGTGAGGGAGCCGAAGGGAGTTTTGCTGGGGCTGGGAGAGGTCGGAGAGGGCGAGGGCGGGGCCGCAGGTGATGGCGACGGGGGCAGGGGCGAAGGAGTTGGCAACAGGGGAGGCCTCCCCTGGTTGGCAATTGGGGCGACGGCGGCGCGCGTGGTGCAGGGGATTGCGGCGGTGTGGGCGGCGATGTGGGCGGCGATGTCCGCGGAGGCAGCGGGCACGCCAACACTGCTGTGAGCGGCGCAGAGGGCCGGACACAAGGAGTGGCGTTGGCGGCAAATGCATCAGTGGTGCCGGAGACGGAAAAAGCGGATGGAGGCTTTGGCCCCGGGCTAGGCGGCGCTGGGACGGAGACGAGGCACCAAATTACCCCGGAGCTGAAGACGGTGGTGTAGGAGAAGGAGGATCAGTACTGGGTGGCTGCAGACCAGGCGGCACAGGCGACGGCATCCGGAGAAGGAGCCGGGCTGGGCGGCGCAGGGCCAGGCGGCTCTGGGCTGGGCGGCACAGGCGACGGCGGCTCCGGAAAAGAAGCCGGGGTGGGCGGCGCAGGGCTAGGCGGCTCTGGGCTGGGCGGCACAGCCGACGGCGGCTCCGGAGAGGGAGCGGGGCCCGGCGGCGCAGGGCTAGGTAAATGGTAAGTGGGCGGTGCAGGCGACGGCAGCGCATGCTGGGTTCGATGGAACAGTGCAAGCGGGGCACGTTGGTGAAGTCCCGTCGTGTGTAGGAACCTCCCAGACCCAGCAGTCAAGGAACAATTTGCGACAGCAGACTGGAGCGCGCGGTTGGTCTAACGCCGGAGTACCTGTACCGATGCGGTGCTGATTGGCTGCCAGGCTGGTAGTTTGCTGATGCGCATGCAGGGTGGCGCCAGGCTGGGTGGCAGCGGAGGGTTGAATTGTAATGGAGGGCTTGTCACGCCAGCTGGTGTGGCCGGACACAGCGTGGTCAGTGCCGGTTTGCGTGTCAGGTTGAAGTCGCGTGTCCCCAGCTGGGGCACGCGCGGATTGCGTCATCACGTAGTATGGCGTTACAGGCTGCACGGGTGGGGTGGATGGGGAAACAAGGGGGGCCGGCGTCGAAGGCGGCATGGCTACATTAGGCCTGCGCCCACATCATCTGGCAAGACCAGGAGCAGGCAGTCCTCGGCACCCCGGCCAAGGACCGGGCGCTAGGAAGGCACCATGTTCCAGCCTTTCGGGCGAATGTCAAGGCTAACATAGGGCTGCAGCCGACCCCAGAAGCCGGAGATAACTGGCACACTAATGCGCATAACTTGGGCCGACATGAAAGCCCGACGACCCGCACGCAACCCAGCCATGACCACCTTCTTCCAGCCCATGCCCAAGGCAGACACTGGCAGACACCACATTGCACACCGGTGGCGCCAGCCCGGCAGGCGGCTGCACGCGTCAAACACTCACCTGCAGACTCGGGCGTGGCACCCATCGCCATGGCCATGTCCTCCGCAAATCCTGCGCCACCACGCAGTCCCAGGAACGGTGCCGTATCCCCATCACACATGTCCATCGCACAGACCGGATACCAGACGCACGCGCTTGGGGTGATGAGTCTGCTGGTTCGGCGCCGATCAGCACCTGGGGGCTCCTGGTTGCCCTTCCCTTCAGCTGCAACTTCACGCACGACCAGCCGCGGCCCGACCCAAGCGGTGGGTGGGTGGGTGCACAGGGGCTTTTGCGAGCGCGTAGCATGCTCGGACCTTTCTGCGCCTGCTCTGCGCTATCGGACCCGTGCCCACCTGCAGCTGATGCACACCATTGCATTGCGTTTCGCAGGAGGCCCCGGCAGTGGCAGTGGAGTGAGGTGGCGCTCTTTTTGGGCCAAACCGCAGGCCATTGTAACGACATTTGGGAAGGCGGGTCTGTGTCTTGAAGAGGGAATCATGCGGGTGCCAGCAGGGAGTCGGGAATCAGGAATCAGGAGTCACGAATCAGCCTGGGTAGTATGGGGGACGGTTCTGCGTAGCGTCAAGCCATTATCCCGCGTAACCCTGACTGCCTGAAAGCTTCATGAGCAGGTACGGCACATACATTTGGACGAGGAGGGGGGGGGCAGACACACTTTGTGGGCAGGCACATCCCAGAACGTTTTGACGGGGCAACCGCAGCGTGCGTGGGAGAAAGGGCCGGCCTGTCGTCTTGGCGGACGCCTGTACTCACGGCCAGAGTTAGCCTGGCTCGGGGTTCCTTCGGCCCCCTAGGCCGGACAGGACACAGTCTGGCTGGGCCGGACAGGACCGCCGTGGCCCATGCATGCCAGCCGGACAGGACACAATCTAGGCCGGACAGGACAGCCAGACAGGACACAACCTAGGCCGGACAGGACACAGTCTGGCTGGGCCGGACAGGACCGCCGTGGCCCAAGCATGCCAGCCGGACAGGACACAACCTAGTGAGGCGAGGGGCACGGGGGTCATTCGGGGTCCTTCCCCGAGCGCGCGTGTTTATCGTCCACGGTTGTCGTCCAACATTGTAACCTCTTGGCTAATTGAGACTTTGTCACACTCTGCACAGGTCACCACCTGCTCATCGCATGCCCCAACACTCGCATGGCTTACTTCGCAATTGTTAGCGGAAGGCTTCACCGACCCGTACTGACTGCGGGCATCATGCGCGCGTAACCATGGCTCCGCGTTCGTAAGCAAGAGGGGGGCCTCCATGCGTGGGCGAAATGTATCATCGACAATACAGCGTTTGTGCTAGTACCGTGACCGCGAGCACGCCAACTCCTCTGCCAGGTCACCGGCCCGATGGTGCGTTTAGACAATGCGGGCGGGAAGGAGAGCCCGTCGCAGCGTCGTGATATGTCTGCTGATGCAGTGCGCATTTTGTTAAGATGGCACAACTGCTATTGTGTCCACATGCGGCCCTGACCAAAAAAGCAAGGGCCGCAGGGCGGGGGCGGGCGTCGGAGGGCCGACACGCAGAATCCAATGAGTCGCCCGTCCACAAAATCATCCGCTGTTGCTCTAAATAATTTACACCAACTTATACGTGCTGGCCTGGTTGTTCAGAGAACGCAGCCATAGGGCTGGCAGGTGTTTTTTCAGCAATACTTTGCCTGGGCCCAATAGTCGGCCTTATAAATTTGGACACATACAGTTGATCATGGCATCAGTATGAGCAAATCAAAGGAGCGCGCGAGGCTTTGCTGCATAGTCAAAGAAGCAAGCCACGCAGCCACGAACAGACGAATGCTTGCGCAGCATATAGGGATATAGTTACCCGAGATGTGTTCAGCTAACCGGAGGAGGCGTGGAGAAGGCCTCCGTTTCTCGGCGTTCTTGGCGTTGCTGGCATCTGTGGTGCTCCAGCTCGCACAGGTACGCAAACGACTGTGGCATACCTGGCAAACTCACAACTCACACGCGCCTAACTGGTGCCGCCTGTTGCAGGGTGAGGATTGGCGGAACGCGTTAATGCGGGACGACTTTTCGGTGTAGCCTGCGTGTTAGGGCAGGAGTCGAAGGCTCCGCTGTAACCGTGATTTGCGCGAAACATGCTGGTAATGTCTGGTGGCAGTGCGGCGGGGCCTGGAGCCCACCAACCGGTGTAGTACACCGTGGCGACCCGAGTCTGGTGTTTTGCCCCGCTCAGAGCCTACGCTCGTAAGCCTGGCTATGCATTTCCCTCGCCGTGCAGCTTGGAATGTTGAGCTTGAACATCCCGACCCCTCTTTCCCCGTGCACAGCTACGACGGAGACGGATGTCCTCACATTATACCTGCAGCCCATATTCGCGGACCCCAACTCAACATGCAGCACGGACATCACAAATACGTGGACAGGCAGCGTGTGCAGTGGCACGGTGCGTTTGGGTCGGAAGACGCCCGTAGACGGGTTGTGGGGGCTGGTGGGGGCTTGGGCCCGTGCACCGTGTCATAAGCCTCATCGCGCCGCTCTCCCAATCACACGACAGGCGTGGTACGGAGTGGGCTGCACCGGCGACGGAGTGCCAGCCACGACTAACACGGGTACGTGAGTCAGGCACTCAGGCGCCTGCAAGTTCCGTTGGTGTTGGCCACGTCTGGGGCCTGGGTGCGGGATGCCAGCCCATCAGTAGGTACCAGAACGTGCTCCACGGCTTCAGGGTTCGGGGGCTACAACTCAAACACCATGTGGCCTGTGCCCCACCCCCCGCGCCCCGCAAACCTTTCGCCGCTGCCTGTTCTGTCGTATGAACTTGCGCCAAACTGATTGCATGAAACAGGCTTCGTGAACTCGCTGTTCCTGCCGAACTGCTTCCCCGGCGGGGTCGGGGTCGCGGCGTCGCTGCCGACTCAGGTCTCAATTCTCACGGCGCTGACCCGGTTAAACTTCACGGGTAATAAGCTGGTAAGCGGGGCGGGTGAACCGCCTATAGCAAGGGTGTGGGGTTATGGGACTGGCACGTGGGCACGGGGAATGCGATGGGTCCACCGGGCGTGGGTATGCTATGGCATCATGATACACGGGAGCCGCATACGTTGCTGGCGCGCTGCAAGCCGACTGCCCACGTGATCGCTACCCGCAGAGCCCCAACAGTGGCCTGCCAGCCAACTACTCGGCGCTGACCGGCCTGCGCCTGCTGGGCCTGGCGTCCATGGACCTGGAGGCGGGCCCGGTGCCCTCCAGCGGCTTCCCGCAGGCGTGGTCCGCGCTGACCAACCTGCAGAATCTGGACCTGTCTAAGAACCGGTAGGCGGGTGGGGGCGGGTGCGGGGTGCATAGGCACACGGCCGCGTGGGTTCAGGTAGGCGCCGGCCGTTGCGCGCAGCACACGACTGTTAACGAGGGCTTTCTCCTGGAGCATGTACGACAGCACCCCCCTTGTCTAGTTTCGCTTGGGTTTAGATTGGGCTGGTGTTTACAACCCCCCCCCCCCAACAAACCGCTACACGCGCGCTCCCCACAGATATCTTGGAGGCGTCCTGCCACAAGCCTGGGCCAACTTGGGCTCGATCGTCAGCATAGACGTGTCGAACACTGGAGCTTGCGGCACAATCCCGCCCGGTCTGAGCAGCTTTGTGACGCCCTCCGGCCTGCCTCCGTTCTGTGGTGAGCGCCACACCTGCACCTGGGTTCGCTGTGATGCTAAGCTTGTATGTGGGCGGGCCGGTCCTGTTTGCACCGTTGCAATTAGTCCTAGAGCTGATGGAGAGGTCTCGGCCCCCGGCCTGCTGCACTGTGTTGCGATTTCCGCGCCGTCTCGCTTCCCCAGCTGACACACTCGCTATCTTGGTGCCCACGACCCCGCTTGTCCCCAAGAGCTCGTGAACTGCCGGCGCTACCTGACGGAGACGCTGCAGCCCATGATCGACAGCCAGGGGCAGCCCGGCTCGGCCTGCAACCTCACCCAAGTTTGGCCCAGCAGCCAAAGCATGGACATGTGGGCCGGCTTCACAGTCAATTTCACGACTTTTGGAACGACGCCCATTACTGACGTCATCGGGTTTGTCCTAAACAGCTGCTGTAAGTCTGGTCATGCAGGCAGGCATGGGCGGTTGGGTGGGATCCGACTCTGAGGAGCCACCTAGAAGGGGCGCAGATGCAGTGCACGACAGTGGCCCCGCTGAAGTATCGGCATGCCAAGCATAATTGCATGGGGCACCCGGTGGCCACTCTTGACATCTGCTCGAAACGCCGCCACTGCAGATGCCAACAACGGCAACTCATTCAATGTGGTCCTGCCGAGCGGATTGACGTGCTTCAGCGGCCTCACGCAGCTGAATTTCAACGCCAACAACGCAGCAGGTGGGCAGCAGGGGGCCGCACAGGGGAAGGGCTCTTCTGTTTCGGTGGTAAACAGGCGGGAATGTGCAATAGCGGCCACGACGCTGGTGCTTTGCGCCGCCCGTTGCGCCGCCCGTCGCCATCAACCTGGCGTGTACGTCCATGCCGCCGCGCAGGCCCACTGCCGGACGGCTTCACGCAGCTGACCCAGCTTCAGGAGCTGTGGCTGGCTGACAACATCTTGTCGGGCAGCTTGAAAGCGTCCTACTCCGCCCTCACCGCCCTCACCATGCTGAAGCTGCAGGTAGGTGCTTGGCGGGCTGTGTACACAAAATGGAGGGCGAAGCCTGCTGGGGGATGACTCTACCTGCTGGTTGCCTACGCCGCGGCTTTGGCCTGGCTGGCCAACCCATTTTCCCTGTCTCACAGAACAACCTGTTTACCAACACGCTGCCCCCCGAGTGGTCAACCATGAGTCTGCTGGCGGAGATTAGCATCAATGACAACGTTAATCTCAACGGGTGAGGGCCGGCAGCAGCGTGCCAACGCTTAACCATGCGCACAGCGCACGCTTTCCGGCCCCGCCTGACTACGTATGCCTTGCGTGCCTGTCCTCCACATCCGCTTGCCGGCGTGCCCTGCCCTTCGCAGAGCCATCCCCTCCGCCTGGGGCAACCTCACCAGCCTCACCACCTTCTCGGCCCGCAATGTGGGCGTGGGCGGCCAGCTGCCTCCCGCCTTCAGCTCCCTGACGAAGCTGTCGCGGCTCACGTTCGTGTCGGACACCCTAAGCGGCACACTGCCGAGTGAGTCCGACATGCGCGCGCCACTTGAAAGTAGCGTGGGGGCACGGTCGTGGGGCACGGTGGACAGGCCGCCAGAAAGTTCCGCGGGAGGCAGGGTGGACAGCGAATACCCAGGTGTCGGGCCCGCCGCGGAATCCTGGCAGTGCCTTCACAGCCATGGAGGCGGCACCGTTACCTACACCACCGACCGCCCGCGTGCACTGGTCCACGGTCACTACGACTCCATCATACACCAACGTGCACCTGCCCCCCACCGTCATCAGCCCCGACCCTGCCCTCGTCCGCTTGCCCGCCGCCGCAGGCGAGTGGAGCACGCTCTCGGTGCTCTCGTATCTGAACATTGCTTCCACCAGGGCCACCTCCACCCTGGTGAGTGTCCTGCGCTGTCTTGACTCCCCTCCTCTCTGCTCTGCCCGCCCCTTCGAAACTTGCTCTGCTGTGCCTTCTCTTGCTCTCTGCCTGCCTACGGATTTCCCCCTCGAAACTTCCTCGTGCAGACGGGGCCAATCCCAAATGCGTGGTTCGGATTTGGTGGCGTGCCAGCGATGTTTTCGCTTCAGGTGGGTGCTCAAAGACCGCCGCACGCGCTGCTTCCTGCACCTCGCGCGATGCGTGCTGGTGAACATGCACGTGTTGTACTTGATGCCCCTGTGCTGTGCAGGATCTCACGATCAGCAACACCGGGGCCTCGGGGACCCTGCCCACTTCGATGTGGCAGATCACGGGCCTCACCAAGTGCGTACCGTAAGCAGGCAGACGCCCATTTCGTGGCTTTTCGTGGCTGAGACAGAAGGGGTCAGGCACAGCAGAGAAAGCTTCGAAGGGGCGGGCACAGCACAGGAAGGGCGAAAGTCGCGCCCATGCGCCCGCAGTTACCACGTCACTGGTCCCGCAGCCTGCGTTGGGGCACATGCCACGAGCGCCAGCTGCGCATGCGCCTAGACGGAGCCTAGTGAATGCCTTTCACCCTCCTTGCCTGCTGACGCCTACGAGATGGAGCTGAAGGTCTTTAACCCCCCTTGCCCGCACGTGCAGGGTCGACTTTTCGGCCAACCGGCTGAACGACGGTCCCGACCCTACGGGCTTTTTGATAGACTACAGTATGCTGACTAATCTCCAGTCGCTGAACCTAGCGGACAACGTGTACCTCGGTGGAACCGTTCCTTCGTAAGTGTCACGGCGGTGGGGAGTCGGAGCTGTGCCGCTTGCGTTGCTGTGGTGTGCGTGTGTCGCGGCTGACAGCTGCCGCCCGCGGCCTGGTCGGCCCCTGCTCCCGTCGTCGCGCCGCAGTGACTGGGCACTCACGCTGAACAGCCTCACGTACATCAACCTCCAAAACACGGGCGTTTGCGCACCGTTCCCAGCGGGTGGGTGCACGAGCGTATGTCCTGACGCCCCAAACACCCACATGTCCTGTCCAGCCTCCACCCTCCGCCCTCCAGCCTTGCTGGAGAGGCCGTATGTGGGTGTTTGCGTGGTGACTCTTCGTGCGAATTTTGTTGGAGATGCCTGTCGATGCCTGGCCCGTCACGCTGCTGAGATTGAATCTGACTCACCTTGTCCGCCACGCATGTGGCAGGCTTGAACGCGTCGCTCACGCCCGGCACGTTTGTCAACTCATACTGTGGTAGGGTGGGCCAGGGGTGGGGAGGTGAATACCAGCCCAAGCTCAGCCAAGTCTAACTAGAGGGATTCATGGCAAATGCAATAGCAGCAATGCCGCGTTCCACGCCCGGGCGGGGGGGGGGCGGAAGTCCCGATGGGAACCAATGAATATTCACACGGGTGAGTGCACCACGTGTGTGTACTCGCCGCCGACCACCCTGCGCCCGCTCCCGCCCACAGACGACCTGCGCGCGGCGTACAACCTGGTCACCAACTTCAAGCCCATCTTTGACAGCACCACGCCTGGTGTGGGCTGCTCCCTGGCCTCCTGGGACCTGGGGACCAATCCGCTGTGCAGCAACACCTGGTCCGGCGCGCTGTGTGCGTTCGCCGTCAACACCATGGGCGTGAACGTTGGGAGTTTGACGTCGTTGCAGGTGCGCGTCCGCGCCATTATTATAAGCACTCCTGCCTGCTTGGCCCTGTGTCGCGTCAGCACGTTACACAGCCCCGGCCGCAGTGTGTATGTCTTTGCTGTTTGCTGCTTCGGTTGAAGAGTATACCGGCCATGGTGGCGATGGGGGAATGCTGTTGTCCAAATGCAAATTTGTGCCATCCCCCAAACTCGCACCCACGACACTTTTGAAAGCTGTGCCTGTACGGCCTGACCCTGCCCCCAGCTCCTCAACTGCAACGCCGGCGGCTCGGCGGTGCACTTCCTTCCGGGCTCGTTCACGGAGTTTGGCGGCAGCCTCCGTAACCTGGTCATCTCAAACTCGGCTCTGACCGGCACGCTCCCTGTCGGTGGGTGGGTGGGTTTCAAGGGTCAACAGTAAGGGGCAAGCAATGGGTGTGGGTGGCTGGTGCGATATGGGAATTCGTTCTCTTGCCAGCCTTCTTGGACAGTTGACCCCTGACGTCGGTGTAGACGTGCTTCCAGGACAATCCATTCCATCATCCGAGCCTTGCGTGTCCCTGGCTTTCGCCCTCGCACCCTATCGCTCACAGAACTCGGCCAAGCCTTGGGGCAGCTTACCAAGTTGGACCTCTCAGGTATGTTCGGCGAAGGCTGCATGGCAGGGCAACCTAGGCCGGACAGGACAGGACACAACCTAGGCGGACGGAGTCAGGCTGGTGATGACCGTAAGACCGTCCAGCGCCGCTCCCGCCGCCCACACGCATGGGTTTGGATCGGCGAGGGAAGTCGTTGAATGCGCTGACCCATGGACCATTGCCGCTTTGTGCAATGCATTGCAGCGAACATGTTTACGGGCCCGATCCCGGGGTGAGTGGGTCTGAGTATCGAAATGGGCTGGCGGGGCACAGTTTCGGACACCCGCGTGCCACTCCCCGCCTAGGCTGAGTCCAGAGGGCCCCACACCTTTGAGGTGCCGCCAACGACTTCAACATAGCGATATGACATTGGCATGGTATAGTCGTTGGGGTACAATCGGTCTGGTGCAATACGCGGGATGCCGTCCGGGGGGTGCTTTCCCCAGCCAAACCCGGGTGGGTACACGAGCGCATGTACGCCTGGGGCCTTGTCCAGCCTAGGGCCTGTCCTGTGCTGTCCCGCCTAGGGCCTTGTCCTGTCCACGTGTCCTGTCCACGTCGTCCGCAAACCATGTCTCCTCCACGCTCGGATCGCCTGCACATGCCGCTCACGAACTGACAATGCGCGCCCAGCAGGAATTGGAACAACCTACCGAATCTGGTCATACTCCGCCTTTACAACAATCTTCAGATAAACGGGTCCATTCCGTCGTCGTGGGGGACTGGTGAGCGATCGTGGGGTTGCATGAGTGCATGACTGTAACATCCGCTCCCCCAAACCCCGGCCACCAACCCCATACACGTTCGACGCGCTATCTCGCGTGTGTACGCATGCCCGCCCCCGAATGTACGGTACCATCTTTGCAACCCCCCGCAGACCTGACTTCACTGGCCGAGCTGAACATGGGGTCAATGGGACTACTGCGAGGGCCGCTACCGGATTGTGAGTACCGGTACGGCAGTTCCGCCCGGGCGGTTTCTGCCCCTGCCCCTGCCCACGCCCACGCCTCTGCCTACACGGCTATACCGTACTGCTGGGTACCGTCCTTGCAAGTCCCCCTGCCCACACCCCCACGACACTTCGTGAAGGAGTTCTTGAGGATGCACGGCATGCAAAGGCACGGCGCACGGCGTTGCCGAAAGTTTCATGGGCAGCGGCAGGCAGCCAGCGGGAGTAGCCCCGGCGGGCTCCAGCACCCACCCATACGTGCACGGACTGCGACTGACCTTCGGTCTTGCCCCCGCCCCTCCCTTGGATCTTTGATTTCTCCTAGCACTCGGATTCCTGCCCAACCTGGGCGACATCACCATCCAAAGCAATTCGCTTACGGGCACGCTCCCCATCCAGGTCAGTTTTGGTGGCTGTGAACTGCCTTGACGCCTTGACGCCCAAGCTTCACTTGACGTGATAACACCCCCCGCCCAGTTGATGAACTGAGTTTGTGTTGCTGCAAATGGTATAAAACCCCCAACCAAGGAAGCCTACCTCGACCGTAATACCCTTGCCTTGACGAGGTCCATACCCACATTCACAGTGGTCGAGCCTCAGCTTCCTCAGCAACTTGGTTGTGGGTGCTGGCGGCAACACCGCGCCCGGACCCAGCGTCAACGGCACCGTACCCCACGATTGGTTTATCAACGGCAACCTGGCGCTCCTCGCGGTGAGCGCGGGCACCGCATCCTGCAACCGCATCCCGCAGCCGTAGGACCAGCAACCGCAATTTTAACAGTTTCCATACATTGCATCGTGTTACAATGTGGGCGGCGGCTCCGCCGCACTAAGGGAGGAAGAGGGTACCTGCAAGCAGAGAACTAGCGTCTTCGTGTGGGTTTGGGAGGGGCGAGCCCGAACCGCCGCAAACCGCCGCAAACCGGGGCGAGCCCGAACCGCCGCCGTGGGGTTGGGAGGGGCGAGCCCGAACCGCCGTGTGGCCCCAGGGAGAGGAGCCAGGAACGACGGCGTCAGTACTGACAGAAGGAAACTCGCAAAGTAGCGAGCGCCTGCCAGCGCCTCGCTACCGATTACGGCCCTCGGCACGAACCCAACGGACACACCCCACCCCTGGGGCCCCCCAGCACACTCTGAACGTAGGAAACCTCGGTTTCCGACTATTCGCTACGCTCATGCGGAAACCGTACAGTTTCTTCCTTCTTCGCTGCTGTGTCCTGTTGTGCAGAACCTGCAAATCGCGAACACCAAGGTGTCTGGCCCGCTGCCAGATCCTGGCGATGCCTTCCAGGCCAACTTTATGGGGCTGACATCTCTAGATCTGAGCTCCAACCTGCTCAGCGGCACCCTGCCTGACTCGTACCAGGGCTTCACGTGAGTCGGGGCAGCGTGCCGGCGGACACGGCTGACCGGTATCGCAGGGGCACTTGCCCACATGCCCCTGTGCGGCGTGCATGAACCACGAGGACAAAGTGGCGCACAGCGGGTTGAAGGCTCGCGCTCACCATTCTGCCTGCCTTGCTTGAATGAGGCAGACATCCAATCCATGCCTGTCCCCCTTCCCAACTTCCTGCCTGTTTCCCTGTCCCCTGCGCCCTTCCCCATTTGGCTACTCGCGTGCAGCGCCCTGCAGCGCATCGTTCTGACTGATAACACTCAAGTCACTGGCAGCATCCCGACCAGCTACTCGACGCTGGCTACCAACGGACTGGTGACACTGAACGTCGTCAATACTGGAGTCTGCGGCGCCATCCCCGTCGGTATGTCCGTAGCTGCTCTGACCAACCACGTCCGATATCATGGCCCATACTTGCTTGCCTCTCTTGCAAGTTGCAACCGCACTGCGCGACCGCACTGCGCATGGCCAATCAACGCCCGAACCCCTGCCTGCCGTGATCGCAGACATCAGCGGCGCAGTGACGCCGAACCCCCTCCCGGCCTGCCCCAGTCCGCCATCGCCACCTGCCCCGCCCCCGTCACCACCCAGCCCCGAGCCACCTTCCCCTGCACCGTCTAGCACGCCACCTAGCCCCGCACCTCCATTGCCTGAACCTCCTTCACCTGTGCCGCCCAGTCCAGCACCGCCCAGCCCTCCTCCGTCGCCTGCGCCTCCTTCCCCCGCACCGCCCAGCCCGGAACCTCCCAGTCCAGCACCGCCCAGCCCTCCTCCGTCGCCTGCGCCTCCTTCCCCCGCGCCCCCCAGCCCGGAGCCTCCGAGCCCCGCGCCGCCCAGCCCTCCTCCGTCGCCTGCGCCTCCTTCGCCCGCGCCACCCAGCCCGGACCCTCCCAGTCCAGCACCGCCCAGCCCTCCTCCGTCGCCTGCACCTCCTTCGCCCGCACCGCCCAGCCCAGAACCTCCCAGCCCCGTGCCGCCTAGCCCACCGCCCTCGCCAGAGCCTCCTTTGCCTGCACCCCCAAGCCCGGAACCTCCCAGCCCCGCGCCGCCCAGCCCTCCTCCGTCGCCTGCGCCTCCTTCGCCCGCGCCCCCCAGCCCGGACCCTCCCAGTCCAGCACCGCCCAGCCCTCCTCCGTCGCCTGCGCCTCCTTCGCCCGCACCGCCCAGCCCAGAACCTCCCAGCCCCGTGCCGCCCAGCCCACCGCCCTCGCCTGCGCCTCCTTTGCCTGCACCGCCCAGCCCGGAACCTCCCAGCCCCGCGCCGCCCAGCCCACCGCCCTCGCCTGCGCCTCCTTCGCCTGCACCCCCCAGCCCGGAACCTCCCAGCCCGTCACCGCCCAGCCCTCCTCCGTCTCCTGCGCCTCCATTGCCTGCGCCCCCCAGCCCGGAACCTCCCAGCCCCGCGCCGCCCAGCCCTCCTCCGTCTCCTGCGCCTCCTTTGCCTGGGCCCCCCAGCCCGGACCCTCCCAGCCCCGTGCCGCCCAGCCCTCCTCCGTCGCCTGCGCCTCCTTCGCCCGCGCCACCCAGCCCGGACCCTCCCAGTCCAGCACCGCCCAGCCCTCCTCCGTCGCCTGCGCCTCCTTCCCCCGCACCGACCAGCCCGAAACCTCCCAGCGGCGTGCCGCCCAGCCCTCCTCCGTCGCCTGCGCCTCCTTCGCCCGCGCCCCCAAGCCCGGACCCTCCCAGCCCGTCACCGCCAAGCCCTCCTCCGTCTCCTGCGCCTCCATTGCCTGCGCCCCCCAGCCCGGACCCTCCCAGTCCAGCACCGCCCAGCCCTCCTCCGTCTCCTGCGCCTCCTTCCCCCGCACCGCCCAGCCCGGAACCTCCCAGCCCCGTGCCGCACAGCCCACCGCCCACGCCAGAGCCTCCTTCGCCCGCGCCCCCAAGCCCGGACCCTCCCAGTCCAGCACCGCCCAGCCCTCCTCCGTCTCCTGCGCCTCCATTGCCCGCGCCCCCCAGCCCGGACCCTCCCAGCCCCGCGCCGCCCAGCCCTCCTCCGTCTCCTGCGCCTCCTTTACCTAGGCCCCCAAGCCCGGAACCTCCCAGCCCCGCGCCGCCCAGCCCTCCTCCGTCGCCTGCGCCTCCTTCGCCCGCGCCCCCAAGCCCGGACCCTCCCAGTCCAGCACCGCCCAGCCCTCCTCCGTCTCCTGCGCCTCCTTCGCCCGCGCCCCCCAGCCCGGACCCTCCCAGTCCAGCACCGCCCAGCCCTCCTCCGTCTCCTGCGCCTCCTTCCCCCGCACCGCCCAGCCCGGAACCTCCCAGCCCCGTGCCGCACAGCCCACCGCCCACGCCAGAGCCTCCTTCGCCTGCGCCCCCCAGCCCGGACCCTCCCAGTCCAGCACCGCCCAGCCCTCCTCCGTCGCCTGCGTCTCCTCTGCCTGCACCCCCAAGCCCAGAACCTCCCAGCCCATCACCGCCAAGCCCTCCTCCGTGGCCTGCGCCTCCATTGCCTGCGCCCCCCGGCCCGGACCCTCCCAGTCCAGCACCGCCCAGCCCTCCTCCGTCGCCTGCGCCTCCTTCGCCCGCACCGCCCAGCCCGGACCCTCCCAGCGGCGTGCCGCCCAGCCCACCGCCCTCGCCAGAGCCTCCTTTGCCTACGCCGCCCAGCCCGGAACCTCCCAGCCCCGCGCCGCCCAGCCCACCGCCCTCGCCAGAGCCTCCTTTGCCTGCACCCCCCAGCCCGGACCCTCCCAGCCCGTCACCGCCCAGCCCTCCTCCGTCTCCTGCGCCTCCATTGCCTGCGCCCCCCAGCCCGGAACCTCCCAGCCCCGCGCCGCCCAGCCCACCGCCCTGGCCAGAGCCTCCTTTGCCTACGCCGCCCAGCCCGGAACCTCCCAGCCCCGCGCCGCCCAGCCCACCGCCCTCGCCAGAGCCTCCTTCCCCCGCACCCCCCAGCCCGGACCCTCCCAGCCCGTCACCGCCAAGCCCTCCTCCGTCTCCTGCGCCTCCTTTGCCTGGGCCCCCAAGCCCGGAACCTCCCAGCCCCGCGCCGCCCAGCCCTCCTCCGTCGCCTGCGCCTCCTTCGCCCGCGCCGCCCAGCCCGCCTCCGTCGCCTGCGCCTTCTTGGCCTGCGCCGCCTAGCCCGGAGCCTCCCAGCCCCGCGCCACCCAGCCCACCTCCCTCGCCTGAGCCTCCGCTACCTGCGCCGCCCAGCCCCGAGCCGCCCAGCCCGGGGCCGGTAAGCCCGCCTCCCTCACCAGCGCCGCCTAGCCCGGAGCCTCCCAGCCCCGCGCCACCCAGCCCACCGCCCTCGCCTGAGCCTCCGCTACCTGCGCCGCCCAGCCCCGAGCCGCCCAGCCCGGGGCCGGTAAGCCCGCCTCCCTCACCAGCGCCGCCTAGCCCGGAGCCTCCCAGCCCCGCGCCACCCAGCCCACCTCCCTCGCCTGAGCCTCCGCTACCTGCGCCGCCCAGCCCCGAGCCGCCCAGCCCGGGGCCGGTAAGCCCGCCTCCCTCACCAGCGCCGCCTAGCCCGGAGCCTCCCAGCCCCGCGCCACCCAGCCCACCTCCCTCGCCTGAGCCTCCGCTACCTGCGCCGCCCAGCCCCGAGCCGCCCAGCCCGGGGCCGGTAAGCCCGCCTCCCTCACCAGCGCCGCCTAGCCCGGAGCCTCCCAGCCCCGCGCCACCCAGCCCACCTCCCTCGCCTGAGCCTCCGCTACCTGCGCCGCCCAGCCCCGAGCCGCCCAGCCCGGGGCCGGTAAGCCCGCCTCCCTCACCAGCGCCGCCTAGCCCGGAGCCTCCCAGCCCCGCGCCACCCAGCCCACCTCCCTCGCCTGAGCCTCCGCTACCTGCGCCGCCCAGCCCCGAGCCGCCCAGCCCGGGGCCGGTAAGCCCGCCTCCCTCACCAGCGCCGCCCAGCCCGGAGCCTCCCAGCCCCGCGCCACCCAGCCCACCTCCCTCGCCTGAGCCTCCGCTACCTGCGCCGCCCAGCCCCGAGCCGCCCAGCCCGGGGCCGGTAAGCCCGCCTCCCTCACCAGCGCCGCCTAGCCCGGAGCCTCCCAGCCCCGCGCCACCCAGCCCACCTCCCTCGCCTGAGCCTCCGCTACCTGCGCCGCCCAGCCCCGAGCCGCCCAGCCCGGGGCCGGTAAGCCCGCCTCCCTCACCAGCGCCGCCTAGCCCGGAGCCTCCCAGCCCCGCGCCACCCAGCCCACCTCCCTCGCCTGAGCCTCCGCTACCTGCGCCGCCCAGCCCCGAGCCGCCCAGCCCGGGGCCGGTAAGCCCGCCTCCCTCACCAGCGCCGCCTAGCCCGGAGCCTCCCAGCCCCGCGCCACCCAGCCCACCTCCCTCGCCTGAGCCTCCGCTACCTGCGCCGCCCAGCCCCGAGCCGCCCAGCCCGGGGCCGGTAAGCCCGCCTCCCTCACCAGCGCCGCCTAGCCCGGAGCCTCCCAGCCCCGCGCCACCCAGCCCACCTCCCTCGCCTGAGCCTCCGCTACCTGCGCCGCCCAGCCCCGAGCCGCCCAGCCCGGGGCCGGTAAGCCCGCCTCCCTCACCAGCGCCGCCTAGCCCGGAGCCTCCCAGCCCCGCGCCACCCAGCCCACCTCCCTCGCCTGAGCCTCCGCTACCTGCGCCGCCCAGCCCCGAGCCGCCCAGCCCGGGGCCGGTAAGCCCGCCTCCCTCACCAGCGCCGCCTAGCCCGGAGCCTCCCAGCCCCGCGCCACCCAGCCCACCTCCCTCGCCTGAGCCTCCGCTACCTGCGCCGCCCAGCCCCGAGCCGCCCAGCCCGGGGCCGGTAAGCCCGCCTCCCTCACCAGCGCCGCCTAGCCCGGAGCCTCCCAGCCCCGCGCCACCCAGCCCACCTCCCTCGCCTGAGCCTCCGCTACCTGCGCCGCCCAGCCCCGAGCCGCCCAGCCCGGGGCCGGTAAGCCCGCCTCCCTCACCAGCGCCGCCTAGCCCGGAGCCTCCCAGCCCCGCGCCACCCAGCCCACCTCCCTCGCCTGAGCCTCCGCTACCTGCGCCGCCCAGCCCCGAGCCGCCCAGCCCGGGGCCGGTAAGCCCGCCTCCCTCACCAGCGCCGCCTAGCCCGGAGCCTCCCAGCCCCGCGCCACCCAGCCCACCTCCCTCGCCTGAGCCTCCGCTACCTGCGCCGCCCAGCCCCGAGCCGCCCAGCCCGGGGCCGGTAAGCCCGCCTCCCTCACCAGCGCCGCCTAGCCCGGAGCCTCCCAGCCCCGCGCCACCCAGCCCACCTCCCTCGCCTGAGCCTCCGCTACCTGCGCCGCCCAGCCCCGAGCCGCCCAGCCCGGGGCCGGTAAGCCCGCCTCCCTCACCAGCGCCGCCTAGCCCGGAGCCTCCCAGCCCCGCGCCACCCAGCCCACCTCCCTCGCCTGAGCCTCCGCTACCTGCGCCGCCCAGCCCCGAGCCGCCCAGCCCGGGGCCGGTAAGCCCGCCTCCCTCACCAGCGCCGCCTAGCCCGGAGCCTCCCAGCCCCGCGCCACCCAGCCCACCTCCCTCGCCTGAGCCTCCGCTACCTGCGCCGCCCAGCCCCGAGCCGCCCAGCCCGGGGCCGGTAAGCCCGCCTCCCTCACCAGCGCCGCCTAGCCCGGAGCCTCCCAGCCCCGCGCCACCCAGCCCACCTCCCTCGCCTGAGCCTCCGCTACCTGCGCCGCCCAGCCCCGAGCCGCCCAGCCCGGGGCCGGTAAGCCCGCCTCCCTCACCAGCGCCGCCTAGCCCGGAGCCTCCCAGCCCCGCGCCACCCAGCCCACCTCCCTCGCCTGAGCCTCCGCTACCTGCGCCGCCCAGCCCCGAGCCGCCCAGCCCGGGGCCGGTAAGCCCGCCTCCCTCACCAGCGCCGCCTAGCCCGGAGCCTCCCAGCCCCGCGCCACCCAGCCCACCTCCCTCGCCTGAGCCTCCGCTACCTGCGCCGCCCAGCCCCGAGCCGCCCAGCCCGGGGCCGGTAAGCCCGCCTCCCTCACCAGCGCCGCCTAGCCCGGAGCCTCCCAGCCCCGCGCCACCCAGCCCACCTCCCTCGCCTGAGCCTCCGCTACCTGCGCCGCCCAGCCCCGAGCCGCCCAGCCCGGGGCCGGTAAGCCCGCCTCCCTCACCAGCGCCGCCTAGCCCGGAGCCTCCCAGCCCCGCGCCACCCAGCCCACCTCCCTCGCCTGAGCCTCCGCTACCTGCGCCGCCCAGCCCCGAGCCGCCCAGCCCGGGGCCGGTAAGCCCGCCTCCCTCACCAGCGCCGCCTAGCCCGGAGCCTCCCAGCCCCGCGCCACCCAGCCCACCTCCCTCGCCTGAGCCTCCGCTACCTGCGCCGCCCAGCCCCGAGCCGCCCAGCCCGGGGCCGGTAAGCCCGCCTCCCTCACCAGCGCCGCCTAGCCCGGAGCCTCCCAGCCCCGCGCCACCCAGCCCACCTCCCTCGCCTGAGCCTCCGCTACCTGCGCCGCCCAGCCCCGAGCCGCCCAGCCCGGGGCCGGTAAGCCCGCCTCCCTCACCAGCGCCGCCTAGCCCGGAGCCTCCCAGCCCCGCGCCACCCAGCCCACCTCCCTCGCCTGAGCCTCCGCTACCTGCGCCGCCCAGCCCCGAGCCGCCCAGCCCGGGGCCGGTAAGCCCGCCTCCCTCACCAGCGCCGCCTAGCCCGGAGCCTCCCAGCCCCGCGCCACCCAGCCCACCTCCCTCGCCTGAGCCTCCGCTACCTGCGCCGCCCAGCCCCGAGCCGCCCAGCCCGGGGCCGGTAAGCCCGCCTCCCTCACCAGCGCCGCCTAGCCCGGAGCCTCCCAGCCCCGCGCCACCCAGCCCACCTCCCTCGCCTGAGCCTCCGCTACCTGCGCCGCCCAGCCCCGAGCCGCCCAGCCCGGGGCCGGTAAGCCCGCCTCCCTCACCAGCGCCGCCCAGCCCGGAGCCTCCCAGCCCCGCGCCACCCAGCCCACCTCCCTCGCCTGAGCCTCCGCTACCTGCGCCGCCCAGCCCCGAGCCGCCCAGCCCGGGGCCGGTAAGCCCGCCTCCCTCACCAGCGCCGCCTAGCCCGGAGCCTCCCAGCCCCGCGCCACCCAGCCCACCTCCCTCGCCTGAGCCTCCGCTACCTGCGCCGCCCAGCCCCGAGCCGCCCAGCCCGGGGCCGGTAAGCCCGCCTCCCTCACCAGCGCCGCCTAGCCCGGAGCCTCCCAGCCCCGCGCCACCCAGCCCACCTCCCTCGCCTGAGCCTCCGCTACCTGCGCCGCCCAGCCCCGAGCCGCCCAGCCCGGGGCCGGTAAGCCCGCCTCCCTCACCAGCGCCGCCTAGCCCGGAGCCTCCCAGCCCCGCGCCACCCAGCCCACCTCCCTCGCCTGAGCCTCCGCTACCTGCGCCGCCCAGCCCCGAGCCGCCCAGCCCGGGGCCGGTAAGCCCGCCTCCCTCACCAGCGCCGCCTAGCCCGGAGCCTCCCAGCCCCGCGCCACCCAGCCCACCTCCCTCGCCTGAGCCTCCGCTACCTGCGCCGCCCAGCCCCGAGCCGCCCAGCCCGGGGCCGGTAAGCCCGCCTCCCTCTCCAGCGCCGCCTAGCCCGGAGCCTCCCAGCCCCGCGCCACCCAGCCCACCTCCCTCGCCTGAGCCTCCGCTACCTGCGCCGCCCAGCCCCGAGCCGCCCAGCCCGGGGCCGGTAAGCCCGCCTCCCTCACCAGCGCCGCCTAGCCCGGAGCCTCCCAGCCCCGCGCCACCCAGCCCACCTCCCTCGCCTGAGCCTCCGCTACCTGCGCCGCCCAGCCCCGAGCCGCCCAGCCCGGGGCCGGTAAGCCCGCCTCCCTCACCAGCGCCGCCTAGCCCGGAGCCTCCCAGCCCCGCGCCACCCAGCCCACCTCCCTCGCCTGAGCCTCCGCTACCTGCGCCGCCCAGCCCCGAGCCGCCCAGCCCGGGGCCGGTAAGCCCGCCTCCCTCACCAGCGCCGCCCAGCCCGGAGCCTCCCAGCCCCGCGCCACCCAGCCCACCTCCCTCGCCTGAGCCTCCGCTACCTGCGCCGCCCAGCCCCGAGCCGCCCAGCCCGGGGCCGGTAAGCCCGCCTCCCTCACCAGCGCCGCCTAGCCCGGAGCCTCCCAGCCCCGCGCCACCCAGCCCACCTCCCTCGCCTGAGCCTCCGCTACCTGCGCCGCCCAGCCCCGAGCCGCCCAGCCCGGGGCCGGTAAGCCCGCCTCCCTCACCAGCGCCGCCTAGCCCGGAGCCTCCCAGCCCCGCGCCACCCAGCCCACCTCCCTCGCCTGAGCCTCCGCTACCTGCGCCGCCCAGCCCCGAGCCGCCCAGCCCGGGGCCGGTAAGCCCGCCTCCCTCACCAGCGCCGCCTAGCCCGGAGCCTCCCAGCCCCGCGCCACCCAGCCCACCTCCCTCGCCTGAGCCTCCGCTACCTGCGCCGCCCAGCCCCGAGCCGCCCAGCCCGGGGCCGGTAAGCCCGCCTCCCTCACCAGCGCCGCCTAGCCCGGAGCCTCCCAGCCCCGCGCCACCCAGCCCACCTCCCTCGCCTGAGCCTCCGCTACCTGCGCCGCCCAGCCCCGAGCCGCCCAGCCCGGGGCCGGTAAGCCCGCCTCCCTCACCAGCGCCGCCTAGCCCGGAGCCTCCCAGCCCCGCGCCACCCAGCCCACCTCCCTCGCCTGAGCCTCCGCTACCTGCGCCGCCCAGCCCCGAGCCGCCCAGCCCGGGGCCGGTAAGCCCGCCTCCCTCACCAGCGCCGCCTAGCCCGGAGCCTCCCAGCCCCGCGCCACCCAGCCCACCTCCCTCGCCTGAGCCTCCGCTACCTGCGCCGCCCAGCCCCGAGCCGCCCAGCCCGGGGCCGGTAAGCCCGCCTCCCTCACCAGCGCCGCCTAGCCCGGAGCCTCCCAGCCCCGCGCCACCCAGCCCACCTCCCTCGCCTGAGCCTCCGCTACCTGCGCCGCCCAGCCCCGAGCCGCCCAGCCCGGGGCCGGTAAGCCCGCCTCCCTCACCAGCGCCGCCCAGCCCGGAGCCTCCCAGCCCCGGGCCGCCCTCGCCGGAGCCGCCCAGTCCTGCTCCTCCATCGCCTGGGGCTAATGCAGCACTTCCGCCAAGCCCGAGCCCTCCCCTACCTGTGATTCTGGTATCACCACCATCCCCATTGCCAACTGAGCCCCCGAGTCCTGTTCCTCCGATCCCCATACCTGCATTTCCACCTAGCCCCGACCCACCGGTGCCTAATCCACCAGCTCCCGTGAATGCCCCGTCTCCTCCAAGCCCGGAGCCACCGATTCCTCTCAGCCCTACACCGCCCAGCCCGGATCCGCCATCACCGGCCCCGCCGAGCCCCACCCTTGTGTCATCACCGCCCTCTCCCTTGGGCATGGCCCCACCCAGCCCGGAGCCCCCCAGCCCCACGCCGGGCGTGCCGCCGCCGTCGCCGGTGCCTCCCAGCCCCATTTCTGGAGCAGGCTCGGACATGTATATTGACTTCCGTTTCCAGGGAGTGAATCTGCCAGGTATGTTTCTACCCGCCCGACGTTGCCTGTGCCCGTGACTACTCCTAGTCATGCGCTTGCCTGAACCGGGCTTGCAGCAAGCTAGCGGTTTACGGTCTGTCTGGCGCGCGCGTGAGAGCACCTGCTCGCTGTACCCGGCAGCCTCACCCATTCGATTTCCCCCACCTCCCGCCCCTCGCAGACGTCAACCAGACATTGTTCTCGCAACAGAGCTGCAGTGAGCTACAGTCCTCCACGGCCGCCTTCAACTGCGTCAACAACAAGCTGACCTCCGGATCCATCATCGGCGGTTACGTGCTGACCGCCCCGCCGGGCACGCCGCTGGAGGTCTTTTATGCCGCCGTGCAGACAGCTATGGCGACTGATCCCGCCGCATTGTTCTCGGGTTCCTTCCTTGCGTTGTACGGCATTTCATCTGTGGACGGAATCTTGCTTCCTGGCGCTGCCATCCCACCATCGCCTCCCACGCCCAGCCCGCCGTCATCACCTCCACCGCCGCCGCCCCCTCCCCCTTCCCCACCTCCTCCGCCACCGCCCCCACCCTCGGCTCCGCCGCCAACAGCCCTGCCGCCCTCGCCGCCACCACCCGCTCCGGCGCCACCGCCGCCGCTCACGCCTCCAAGCCCACCTCCTCCCTTGATTGTGAGCCCGCCATCCCCTTCACCCCTTGTGCCGCCACCCTCGCCTGAGCCCCCGGTACCTGAGCCCTCGTTCTCGCCACCTTTGGCGCCGCCGCCGCCGCCATCACCCTCGCCGCGGTCCCCAGCTCCTTCGCCTCCGCCCCCGCCGGCGCCCTTCCCACCTCCATCGCCTCCTCCTCCGCCCGGTCAATTCATCTCCGGGTACGAGGTGACGTACACGCCCACGTTCTGTGCCGGCCTGGCGTCTGACTCGGACTTCGACGTGTTTGATCCGTCGGCCCTTGATCAGTTCGGCCTCGTCACCGCGATCACGTATGTGTACGATTCGGCGATTCCCGGCGTGGTCGTGGCGGTGAAGCTGGTGTACGGCTTGGGGTCCACGACGCACACCGACGTCCTGGCTGGTAGCGTGTACGGTAAGCTTTGGTTACACGTGACACGCAGGTGCCGTTGGGTTGGGTTCCGCATGCATATGGCAGGCCTCAATCGACTCGCTTGCCCGCCTCCCTTGCCTGCAGACCCCAGCAGCCCCACGCTCTCGGAGAGCACCGTTAGCCTGGTCTCGTCAAGTGGCTCAGCGCTGCAGACGCTCTCTGTGTGTTGCACCGCCACCGGATCAGTGGCGCAGCTTGCTGTGGGCTTTGCAGACGGCACTGCAGCGTCTACCGGGCTGTGCCCGGCAGGCGCGCGCCGCCGCGTGCTGCTGCAGGCCGGAGTGGGCGCCGGCGGCGGCAGTGCCGGCGTGCCGACTGGGGCTGTGGTGGGCGGTGTGCGTGGCGGCCGAGGCGCGGGTGTCAACAGCATCGGCTTTGCGCTCGCCGTGAAGAAGCGTGAGTGGAGGGCCTTACATGCATGCAGCAGCTGATGTGATGCAAACGTGGCAATGATTAGCCGCGATGCTTGGATAGAACAGACGGCAAGTTGCTCGTCCGCCCTTTCCCTCATGTTTCTGCAGCGTACCCACCGCCGCGGACCGTGCCATTCCCACCGAGCCCGGCACCGCCGTCCCCGGAGCCCTCGCCCCCGCCCGGCCGGCGGCGCCCCCCGCCGCCCAGTGCGCCGTCGCCGCCTCCCCCGCCACCACCCTCGCCGCCTTCTCCACCCCAGCCGGCCGCTCCCGGCGTCCCCGCCAGGCCCCCCCTGCCGCCCCGCCCACCGTCTCCCCCGCCGCCTCCGCCATTCCTACCCAACGTGCCGCCTTCACCGCCGCCGCCGTTCGGCACGCCGGCAACGCCCGCCTCGCCGCCGCCGCCCCCGTCACCCACCACTCAGTCTGTGCAGGTTGCTTTCCAGACGTCTGCGAAAGTGGACTACGTGCAGATTGTCGCGGACGTGCCGCCGCAAGTGCCAAACACGGTGCCTGCGTCCACGCTGGTGCTGCTCGGCCCGGCGGTGCCCATCGTTCGCAACTCTTTTTCGGACCCCCTGATTGCCTCCACGCACTACGGCCACGGCCGCGTGGCTGCCTTTGGTGAGTGCAGTCTGCAGAACTGCAATGAACAGCTTCCGCCACGCTTACTTACTACCTTTAAGGACGCTGTGGCTACTTACTACCTTTAAGGACGCTGTGGCTATGGCATTGACCCACCTCGCTTGCTCCTCCCGCCTCTGTCCCCCGCGCAGGTGGCGAGAAGATGATCACGGGCTGCTGCAAGCCCGGGGCCAAGCCCACGCCCTCGGACCCGTCCCTGGACAAAATCATTGTCAATGCCGCCGACTGGACGGCGTGGTACGGCAAGAAGGTCGGCAAGGCCATCATCCGTGTCGCCGACAACCGCTACGTGCCCATGGCCAAGTAAGGCGATTCACCCTGCGCTTGTGATAGTCCGGCGTCATGACGTGTGCGCACCCTGCCGAGTGACCTCTGCACACCCGGATTCGACTCCTGCGCACAGATACGTCGTGAAGCAGCGGCCTGACTCGTTCGATAACCTCCAAAGTGCAAAGATCAAGACCTACTACCTTTCCCTTAAAGCGTTCCTAAAGAGTGGGCACAGTGAGTGGGCAGTAGGGCGGGCCATTCGCCCTCTGGGCCTTGCTGCCACGCTTCAAGCCAGCATTGAGCGGCTCACAGGTCATCTCGCGCAACGTAACGTTCACGCACTCTTTACACACACCGTGCCTACCCACATGTCCCTGGCTGCCCTACCAACAGAGGCCTGCGACGTGTACGTCATTGGGTCGTACGACATCCAGTACCTGGATTCGCGCGTCTCACAGTTCCTCCAGAATTTCGTGGTCCAGGGCAAGGGGCTCATCGTGGTTGGCCCCGACGTCATGCCATCCATCTTCTACCCCAGCTCCGTGGCTGCCCCTGTGCCCTCACCCCTTACGGCGCCCTCTGCTCGCACTGCTGCTGCAACCCCCTCACCCTCCACCGCCGGCCGCCGCGGGCTCCTCCTGCAGCGCGCGGCGGCGCTGCTTGGAGAGGCTTCTGACACTGACCTTGAGCACGCTGGTGTGAATTTGGAGGCCGACTCCGGAGAAGAGATGCGCCAGCAGCTTGTCAGCCATATGGCCGCGGCCTTGGCGAGGCGGCGGGAGCTGCAGCAGTCAGGTGGCAGCAGTGCTCCTGGAAACCCGCTCTTCAACTCGACCAGCATCCCTGTGAACCAGGTGTCGGGACCCATGGGTCTGGTGTTCAGTGGGTACGTGTCCAACCCCGGCGGCAACCTGACAGTGAGCAGCCCCAGCGAGCTGCAGAACGCCGAGCTGGCAGCCAACCAGTATGTGGAGTACCTGCAGGTAATATGGGAGCGGGCGGGTGGTGCGGGTGTCAGCAGTGGGCGTGGGCGGGTGGGGTGGCGATGGCACACAAGGGGCCAGGTGCCACCACGAAGGAATGCCAGAGCCGCCTCAGCACGCATGGCGCGCACGGCCTCACTCTACACATCGTTCTACTGCCCGTGACTCTATGTTCATCCTTGCTGGCACACAGGGCCGGATGACGCTGACGGTTCCGGAGCTGTCGCTGGCTGTGTCTACCATCACCAGGGCACAGGCGTCAGTGCCGCGCAGCACCCCCGGCGCCTCTCGCTTCTGGCACCTGTCAGATGAGGCCACTTTGCTTTCCGCCACCGCGCCGGCCCTGCCGCCCCTGTTTAGAGCTCCGCCGCCGCCACCCCAGTTGCGGCCGCCGCCGCCTCAACCTCCGCCCCGCCCGCCGCCACCAAGTGAGTCAGCCGACTTGTGTCGCCGTGTCTCATGCGGCATCCCATTGTTCACCTGCTCGCATTGCCCTCTCTATTTCTTAACGACATCCCCTAACGCAACCTCATCACTCCTGCCGCGCCGTACCCAGGCTTCCTGCCTCCGCTGACCGCGTACGTGGGCTGTTTCTTCGAGCTGGCATCTCGCCGCGCACTCAACACTACGCTGCTGACCGGCGCCAGCATTAGTGTGGACAGCTGCCTCGGCGTTGCGACAAACTCCAGCAACCCGACCATGGTGCGTGAGCAGCAGGGCGTTTCGGGCTCTAGGGATGTCTGTGGGGGAAGCTGGCACCAGTCGCCAAGGCGCACATGCATGTCACATGTGCGTGGTCGTAAGCTGCGGGTCCGGACTTGCTTGCGTGTGTTTCTGCCCGCTCCACGCATCTGCTGCTGCAGGTCGGCACGACGTTCATGGGCCTGCAGCGCACCGCCTGCTTTGGCGGCCGTGAGCTCAGCGCATCCTTCGTGGCCGCTCAGATGGCCGAGGGCACCTGCCCCGTGGCCTGCCCCGCCTCAGCCAATCAGAAGTGCGGAGGCAACGCCAACGCCACCGGCATCCCCGTCAGCGTGTACCGCATCCTGTCCGCCGCGCCGCCGCTTCCCGTGTCGTCACAGCCGGTGGCTGGAGTGCCACCGTCACCGGCGGCATCATTCCCCGCGCCGCCGGTGCCGCAGCCTCGCCAGCAGCTGCCCTCGCCAGCACCGCGCCCGCCGGCTGGGCCGCCACCAACAGGAGCCAAGAAGAAAAAGCGGATGCGCAGGCGCGCAGTGTAGATAGGGCGAGAGCTGGACACGCCAGTCCTGTTAACCACTCTTCATGTGTTCAAGTACAGAAGCAGGTCATATCATGACCTTGCCGTGAATTAATGTGTGAAGAAAGCACCACCACGTAGCTTACTATGCAAGGCGTCCAAAGACCGGGTACTATTCCAGTCGGATCAGGGGGGGCTACCCCTGAGTCGGATGCTTCGGTCCCACGGCCTCAGCCTGTGTGCGCGCTGGCCACTGGTGACCCATGGAATGCCGTCCGCTTTATCGCTGCTGTGGGAGTGCGCTTGCGTGGCCTTAATGCATCGTTTATGTAGTGTAGAAAGGCTAGCTAGGCACACGCCCTCCCGTGCAGCAGTACATGCATGCCGGTGGGAACCTCTATGCTATACATATGGTTGCGTAAGAAGAACCCCATGCTGCAGCAATGCATAGCACGGATGAATTGCGCTGAGAAATCAGGCAGGCCATGAGCATATGTGACGGCCGCAGACCCGCAGTAGGCCAGAATAGACTAGAGTAGTGCGGCGCTTATTGAGGTTATTTGACGAAGGCAGACGGCCGTGTCATTGGACGTTGGCCGCTCCGTGAGGGTGGGGCGTGGCGCCTGCCGGGGAAGGCGGGTTTTGACGGTTTGTGCCATTCTGGTACCGCCCGAGGACCTGCCTAGAAGATTAAGAGGCCTCGGCTCTGTAGGGCAGCACACTTATAGTACAGCGCGATGTTTCCTTCAAAGTGAGTTGAGGTCACAGGTTTGATCGAGTGGTGTGGGTTGAGCTGTGTGCAGCGGTGTGTGCAGCCACGGCGTCACGCCTTACTTTGTGATGCGGCAGGCGTGGGGCTGAAAGGATTACACGTGTACGTTCCTGATTGCCCGCCACGAGACCACCCGAGCCGCAAGGGCTCCTCGTCTCCTAGCCCTGTAACAGGAACTCACTGGAACTCAGGACTCGGTCCCACAATTCGTCGGCCACTGCGTGCAGGGCTGCCCCCATGATACAGTCGCAACTATGTAAAGCCGGACAGGACACAATCTTGAGAAACACCGTGCAGCAGCAGCTAGGCCGGACAGGACACAGCCTGGGCTGGACAGGACACAGTCTGGGCTGGACAGGACAGTCTAGGCCGGACAGGACACAGCCTAGGCCGGACACAGCCTAGGCAGGGCAGGGCAGGGCAGGGCAGGGCAGGGCAGGGCAGGGCAGGGCAGGGCAGGGCAGGGCAGGGCAGGGCAGGGCAGGGCAGGGCAGGGCAGGGCAGGGCAGGGCAGGGCAGGGCAGGGCAGGCAGGCAGGGCAGGGCAGGGCAGGGCAGGGCAGGGCAGGGCAGGGCAGGGCAGGGCAGGGCAGGGCAGGGCAGGGCAGGGCAGGGCAGGGCAGGGCAGGGCAGGGCAGGGCAGGGCAGGGCAGGGCAGGGCAGGCAGGGCAGGGCAGGGCAGGGCAGGGCAGGGCAGGGCAGGGCAGGGCAGGGCAGGGCAGGGCAGGGCAGGGCAGGGCAGGCAGGGCAGGGCAGGGCAGGGCAGGGCAGGCAGGGCAGGGCAGGGCAGGGCAGGGCAGGGCAGGGCAGGGCAGGGCAGGGCAGGGCAGGGCAGGGCAGGGCAGGGCAGGGCAGGGCAGGGCAGGGCAGGGCAGGGCAGGGCAGGGCAGGGCAGGGCAGGGCAGGGCAGGGCAGGGCAGGGCAGGGCAGGGCAGGGCAGGGCAGGGCAGGGCAGGGCAGGGCAGGGCAGGGCAGGGCAGGGCAGGGCAGGGCAGGGCAGGGCAGGGCAGGGCAGGGCAGGGCAGGGAATCCTCCGTGCAACTTCCCATGCAACTTGGTGACGCAGAGTAAACTTCCCAGAGTTCCCACGCTCTTGTTGGCGGGGGCTGAGTCGTGAAGTCTTCAGCTTGCTAAGTGCTTAGACCCGAGTCCTGAAGTGGCTGAGCACACTGCGACGGCGCTACCACCATAACACGCGCTACCACCATAACACGCGCTGCCATGGGATGTTGGGATGTTGGGATGTTGGGATGTTGAGTAAGTTTCGGCCCGTGCCCGTGCCCGTGCCCGTGCCCGAGCTTGCTGATACTCAGTTAAGATGGTGTGTTTATGGCGAGGCTATCAAGCGCGATAAGCAGCTAGGACCAGGGCAAGCGTTCGCTGTTGTCCAACATCCCGGCTCAGCATCTCTTGGGACGCCCTTGGATATCCCGACTTACTAACAACTCCTAGCCTAGGCCGGACGGACAGGACAACTAATACGCACCAGTACGTACTAAGATGCATTGATAAGGGGTCCAATTTCGGCAGTTGAATGTAATCTGGATCCACGCACCTGTCGCCGCGCCGTAAAATCAAATTTTCGCCACTCGGTCCACGCCATTCTGCAGCTCGATATCCCTTCTTGCGCCCAGTGACTTGCCAAGTCTACAAGTGCAATGTGCTAAACTTGCGCCCAGTGACTTGCCACTCCCACACAACCCCGTCATCATGTGTCTCAGTCTCAGATTGGGCCGGACAGACAGGACAGAGTCTAGGCCGGACAGGACAACCGGACAGGACACAACCTTAGGCCGGACAGGACAGCCGGACAGGACACAGAGTCTAGGCCGGACAGACACAAGGACACAACCTTAGGCCGGACGGACAGGACACAACCTTAGGCCGTGGTCGGCCGTCGGCCTCGGCGACCTAGGTCTGTGATGACCGCAGCCTTCCGCACGGAGAGGGGCCCGAACTCCTGGGTACGGCAACACCGCGTGCATCACTTGTCCGCTGCGGCGTAGTAGTAGAAGGAGGCGATGGGGGGCGAGCTGTCGCTCCACGACTCATGCGGCAGCATCAGGCCTACCATGTCCTTCGGCGCCAGGAACGCGCGCAGGCCCAGCCCGTGCGGCGCCAGCGCGGCCGCCACCGCCTCGCGGCTGGGACCAATGCCGGACAGGAAGGGCTCGCCCTTGTTGGCCACCGACTGCACGCGAGGGCATGTTGGGCGGTTGGATGGGTGGGTTGCGACTTGGGAATGGAGAGGCGGCGCGGGGTTGTGCGTGGTTGTGGCTTTCTGGTAGGTCTGACAGCGCCCCAGCGCCTGCGTACGAGACCTACTCCTTCTGTGTTTTACCTTCGCCTACTGAATGTGCATGTTTCAATGTACGCCTTCCCCCCGTTCACATGGACGGCTCCCCCCCCGCTGTCCCCCTCGCTCATGTAACCCCACCTTTCGCGTGACCTTGAAGCCCGGGAACTTGCCGCGCCCCTCCAGCGCGTCCAAGCTCATGAAGTCGAAATACACGCGGCTCCCGGGCACCGCCAGCCCCGACAGCGCCGCCAGCAGGCCCCCGGCGGCGGCCTGGGGTGGCACGTCCGAGTATGGTCAAGGGGGGCGGGAGCAGCGGGCGGGTGGGACGGTGGCAGGGAGCGGGGTTGCGAACACCAGCCCAAGGCCCAAGCGAAACCACACTAGATGGCGGACTGGGGGGGAGGGCGTGGCGGGCGCGCAATGATTTGAGTGCGCCACACAAGCGCATGCCGCGCAAACTGACAGGAACACGTACAAACACACGCCGATTCCGCCTCTGCCGCCGTCTATACAACTCGATCGCCCACTGCGCCCACTGTGACCACTGCACCCACTGCGCCCACGCGCCTGCGGCAGGTAGTAAATGAGGCCCTCCACGGTGAACAGCGTGCGCTGCAGGGCCGGGTGCAGGCGGGGGGGGGGGGGGTGCACACGTTTTTGCAGGGTACAGGTATGTGTGCGTCGGGGTTGTAAACACCAGCCCAATCTAAACCCAAGCGAAACTAGACAAGGGACAAGCAGGTGCAGTTTGCGGCAATACAGGTTGACGGTATACTCTTGCGTTTCGGGGTGTAGAGTGTCGACGGGGCGAGGTCGGCGCGCCGTCGACGAAATGCCACCCAGGCTATTTTTCCAGTGCGTCGGGGTTGCATGTGCGTGCGGGATAGTACGCATGGCTGGCGTATCGCAGTCAGTTAGAGTGGGCGTAGACTCCGCCCACCGTCGCCCGGCCCCGGCCCCCATGCAATCGTCGTGAACGCGCGCACGCACGCGCGCACGCACCTGGCTGGGTTCGAAGGCGGTGCCCGCCAGCGCTTCGGCCAGGCTGACGCGCGACAGGTCCGCGGCCACGAACGTGGGCAGTCGGGCCTGTTGTGTGCGGTCAGAAGGTGGTGGTAATCACGCACTGCATTCCGGTCCGGTTGTGGAAGCCGAGGCCTGGGCCGGGGGGCCCTTACGGGCCTGGCACCGGCGGAGCAAGGCGGCGGGGGCGGCATAGACCGGCGGTGGCGCAGTGGGTCAGCCCTGGCTGGCCAGCGCCCGGCAGCCCCCCGTCTGGGCCAAATGAAGCCTCTCGAAATGCCCCTGGGCGCCGCCTACCGTACGTGCGCCGTGCCCGAGCCCGGCGCACTGCAGCCGCGCACGCATCACGTAGGCTGTACACGTCCGTACGAATGCATGCCCCCCGATTTCCTTCTTTCCAGTCATTATTCCTGAAGGATGGAAACAGGCTCGCCCAACCTCCATGCCATGCGTGATGCGTCACTCACCGGGTCCTCCACGAACTTGAGTTTCTCCACCAGCGCCTTTTTTGCGGACGAAGCGGCCGGCAGGTCCACCTGGGGGCGCACGAAGGCGGTGGCATTTCGGGCGACATGCGTGTGGTGCTCCGGTCGGTGCGAGGTGCGCAGCAGGAAGTCAGCGTGGTCAACGCGGCACACACAAGTAAGCAAGCGCGGACACGGGTCGCAGCAAAACACGCCAGCACCATTGTGCACCCGCCTGCGCAAGCATTGGGCGAGCAGTGCTCGCAGCCAGCCCACGGAGCCACGTGCACACACCTCGAAGAAGCGCACGCCGGGTGCGCCCAGCCGGTACGCGCGGGTGTCGTAGCCCGCGGCAACGATGACCACCTGCCGGCGCGCAAGCACACGGAACAAAGCCGCCAAACACGTGTGAGTGTGCATGCGTGCGTGCATCGGAGGAAACCAAACGGAACAAAGTCCGCACAGCAGCGCAGCGCGCGCGCGCGTGTTGAACCGGATAACGAACGCTGCATCACCTCTCAATCGCCGACCCCGATTCAGCTCCGCTATCCGCATCACCCCTGGCCCGCACGCCCATCACCTGCTGCAGAGCCGCTCCCTATTCGCCTGCCCGCCCGCACCCCTCCCGTGCCGCGCTCACCTGCTGAATGCCGTCCGCCAGAGCCTCCGTCACTGCCCCGTCAAACCACTTGGTGCGGGCGTCGATGAAGTTGACAGCGCCCGGCACGCCCCACAGCGGGTTCTCCAGCGTGCGCTGCCAGCAGCAGGGGGCGGGTTGGAGCAGCAGGTTAAGGCCGAGAAACGGAGGGAGCGACGTGGTTCTTAGGATCTGACACGGACGACGAGACTTGCCCGGCCGAGGGAAGCGGTTCGCCGCCTGCAGCTCCCTCCTACCTTAAGCCCCTGCCCCTTGTTGTCCCGACCAACCGACGCTCCCTCTCTTCCTATACCTTTCCCCACGTAGCACCCTTGCCACTCTTGCCTCAAAGCAAGCACCCCGCCCCCAGCCCCCCGCCCCGCCCGCGGCTCCTCCCATACTGCACCGTACCACCGTCACGTACCCGCAGCTGCGCCCGGCTGCCGGGCAGGTGCTTGAGCAGCCAGCTGCGGCGGGGCATGAGCTCATCACGCAGGCGGGCGGCCAGGGTGTCGGCGTTGGCGTTGGGGCGGCCCAGCTCGCGGTTGAGGGTGCGGAACACCAGCTGATGCATGCAGGCGCCAGCGTGAAGGGAGGCGGATAGATGAGGAGCGAGCGGGCGCCAGGGGGCGGGGGCCAGCCGTGGGTGCAAGTGCGCGGGTGGGGACGCGGGCAGACGCGCTCGCACATGGCGGGCTTGAAGCTGGGTGGCTTGCCGGCCCTCCCACGTGCCGACGTGGACTGCTGGCACCAAATGCGCACACCCGCACGGTGCTCCTCGTTAGGCTGAGAGGGGGCGGCCCCACGGGGCGGCCTCCCCTTCGTTGCGCCCTCGTCACTTTCGCCTCTTGTCCAGCCCCTCCCGCTGCCCCCTCGCTCCACATCTCTACCTGCCTGGCTACCCCTCCACCTCCTGGCTCCACCCTTCACCTCCCCGCTCGCACTCATACCTGCGCCCACCACTCCCCTACCTCCTTCCCCCGTCCCGCCTGCCACCCACCATGTCGTAGTTGGTGGGCTGCCCCCGGGTCACCGCGTACAGCAGTCCCAGCTTGCTACTGCCGGCCGTGCCGGCAGCAGCAGCTGAGGCTGTAGCTCCAGCAGAAGCCTTTGCAGCAGGCGATGCGGCCGTGCTCGTGGGGGCGCCGGCCGCAGTCGTTGCCGTTGACGGCGTTGGTGCAGCTGTAGCGGCGCCGCCATCATAATTAGAGGCAGCGGTGAGCACAGATGATGCGGGCACCGCTGCCGCGCCCGCGAGTTGCGCCCCCCCGCCGCCACCGGCCTCAATCGTCGGTGGCGCTGCTGCTGTGCGCGACATGCTCGCCCGAGCTGTTGTCTCCGCGCCACTGCTATCGCTTGCTGCAGCCGGCTTCTCTGCTGCGCGTGCAGACGTTGCGCGCCACCCCGCCGGTCCGAGTGCGTGCGAGTGTTGGAGACGAACGGCTGCTGGCTGGGGCAAGGGTCAGAGGCGTTGCTGCCGGTATTGCTGCGGCGCAAGCGGAGCCTTTGGAGAATTGCTTGCGTGGTGAAGACGAAGTCGTCGCGCGCTCCTAGAAAGGTCCAGGAAGTGATGTGGGCTCGGACGTGCCAACCGCCGGCAGAGCGTCGGTTACAGCCCGATCCGGCGGGGCATTCCCATCTTCAGTGCTCCGCCTCCACTTTCCACGTCCTAAAATCCCATCCAAAGACTAGTGAAAAATGGGTCGTTGCTGACCTCGAAAGTACACGTAACCTACCGCGGTGACCGGAATCGCGTCACGTGAATGAGCCAGTCGTACAATCAATGCCCCAAATGAGAGGTCCAGAGGCGCTAGAGAGTTCGATGCTTAAAAATGCTACAGTCAATTGGAAATAACGGTGGTAAGCTACCAACAATGCTCGATTCACGAGTACACATACAATCACTGTTGCACTCGACGCGCAAGAACCTCTTCTTGCACAGCTTCGACATGCTATGCCAGCGTGCCGGCAAATGGGTTCCGTGCAAAACTAAACTGTGCGGTGTTGCACAAATGCGCCACTGCTTCCCTCCTGAACCAATGCAATCTTCCCAATGCGCACCGTCGAATTCGGCCTAGGCAGAGCTACTACCCCGCGGGAATGCATGGGACGAATGCACAGGGGCGCACTCTTTCGACACCTCCGAGCGAGGGCGTCATATCATTCCAGTCCTCCCACACAAGCTTTGCTCATGGACTGGGAATCTGTAACCATTTTCATCATGCATATGGGGATGATAAGCTCACCGTCATTACGCTGCGAGCCTGAGCTTTTTCTTCTTGGCCCCTGGCGGAGGCGGCCGTACCGGCGGGCGCGGTGCTGGCGAGGGCGGCTGCTGGCGAGGCTGCGGCACCGGCGGCGCGGGGAATGATGCCGCCGGTGACGGTGGCACGCCAGCCGCCGGCGAAGCCACGGGAGGCGGCGGCGCGGTGGACAGGATGCGGTACACGCTGACGGGGATGCCGGTGGCGTTGGCGTTGCCACCGCACTTCTGGTTGGCGGAGGCGGGGCAGGCCACGGGGCAGGCGCCCTCAGCCATCTGAGCAGCCACGAAGGATGCGCTGAGCTCACGGCCGCCAAAGCAGGCGGTGCGCTGCAGGCCCATGAACGTCGTGCCCACCTGCAGCAGCAGATGCGTGGAGCGGGCGGAAACACACGCAAGCAAGTCAGGACCAGCAGCTTCCGACCACGCACATGTAGCATGCATGTGCGCCTTGACGACTGGTGCCAGCTTCCCCCGCAGATATCCGAGCCCCAAACGCCCTGCTGCTCACGTACCATGGTCGGGTTGCTGGAGTTTGTCGCAACGCGGAGGCAGCTGTCCACACTAATGCTGGCGCCGGTCAGCAGCGTAGTGTTGAGTGCGCGGCGAGATGCCAGCTCGAAGAAACAGCCCACGTACGCGGTCAGCGGAGGCAGGAAGCCTGGGTACGGCGCAGCAGGAATGATGAGGTGGCGTTAGATGATGTCGTTAAGAAATGGCGCGGGATTCACAGCAATTACGACCAGGTGGACAATGGGATGCCGATTGAGACACGGCGACACAAGTCGGCCGACTCACTTGGTGGCGGCGGGCGGGGCGGAGGCGGAGGCGGCGGCGGCCGCAACTGGGGTGGCGGCGGCGGAGCTCCAAACAGGGGCGGCAGGGCCGGCGCAGTGGCGGAAAGCAAGGTGGCCTCATCGGATAGGTCCCAGAAGCGAGAGGCGCCGGGGGTGCTGCGCGGCACTGACGCCTGTGCCCTGGTGATGGTGGACACAGCCAGCGACAGCTCCTGAACCGTCAGCGTCATCCGGCCCTGTGTGCCAGCAAGGAGGGACAGAGAGTGACGGGCAGTAGAACGATGTGCAGAGTGAGGCCGTGCGCGCCACGCGTGCTGATGCGGCTCTGGAATTCCTTCCCACGTGGCGGCACCTGGCCCCAGCGTGCCATCGCCACCCCACCTGCCCATGCCCACTGTCGATGCTCGTACCACCCGCCCGCCCGCACCTGCAGGTACTCCACATACTGGTTGGCTGCCAGCTCGGCGTTCTGCAGCTCGCTGGGGCTGCTCACTGTCAGGTTGCCGCCGGGGTTGGACACGTACCCACTGAACACCAGACCCATGGGTCCCGACACCTGGTTCACAGGGATGCTGGTCGAGTTGAACAGCGGGTTTCCAGGAGCACTGCTGCCACCTGACTGCTGCAGCTCCCGCCGCCTCGCCAAGGCAGCGGTCATATGGCTTTGAAGCTGCTGGCGCATTTCTTCTCCAGAGTCGGCCTCCAGAAGCGCACCAGCGTGCTCGAGGTCAAGCTCAGAGGCCTCTCCAAGCAGCGCCGCCGCGCGCTGCAGGAGTAGGCTGCGGCGGCCAGCACCGGAGGGTGCGGGCACAGGGGTAGCCGCGGAGCTGGGGTAGAAGATGGATGGCATGACGTCGGGGCCAACCACGATGAGCCCCTTGCCCTGGATCACGAAATCCTGGAGGAACTGTGAGACGCGCAAATCCAGGTACTGGATGTCGTACGACCCAATGACGTACACGTCGCAGGCCTCTGTTGGTAGGGCAGCAGGGATATGAGGGCAGGCAAGGGGTTGATAAGGAGTGCGGGAATGTTGTGCTGCGCGAGATGAGTTCGCTTGGAGCGTGGCAGCGGCGTCACACCACACAAGGCCCTTGTGCTTTCTACACAAGGCCCAGAGGGCGAATGGCCCGCTTTGCTGCCCACTCACTGTGTCCGTTCTTGAGAAAGGACTTCAGGGACAGGTAGTAGGATTTGATGTGAGCGGTCCTCAGGTTGTCGAATGAGTCAGGCCGCTGCTTCACGACGTATCTGTGCGCAGGAGTCGAATCGGGGTGAGCAAAGGTCACTCGGCAGGGTGCGCAAACGTTATGACGCCGGACTATCACGAGCGCTATGGGTCAGACTGCACGCAAACAGCATAAAGCAAGAGTGCGTCTGCCTTACTTGGCCATGGGCACGTAGCGGTTGTCGGCGACACGGATGATGGCCTTGCCGACCTTCTTGCCGTACCACGCCGCCCAGTCGGCCGCATTGACAATGATTTGGTCCAGGGACGGGTCCGAGGGCGTGGGCTTGGCCTTGGGCTTGCAGCAGCCCGTGATCATCTTCTCGCCACCTGCGCGGGGGACAGAGGCGGGAGCAGCAAGCGAGGTGGGTCAATGCCATAGCCACAGCGTCCTTAAAGGTAGTAAGTAAGCGTAAGCGTGTTCATTGCAGTTCTGCAGACTGCACTCACCAAAGGCAGCCACGCGGCCGTGGCCGTAGTGCGTGGAGGCAATCAGGGGGTCCGAAAAAGAGTTGCGAACGATGGGCACCGCCGGGCCGAGCAGCACCAGCGTGGACGCAGGCACCGTGTTTGGCACTTGCGAAGGCACGTCCGCGACAATCTGCACGTAGTCCACTTTCGCGGACGTCTGGAAAGCAATCTGCACAGACTGAGTGGTGGGTGACGGGGGCGGCGGCGGCGAGGCGGGCGTTGCCGGCGTGCCGAACGGCGGCGGCGGTGAAGGCGGCACGTTGGGTAGGAATGGCGGCGGCGGCGGGGGAGAGGGTGGCCGGGGCGGCAGGGGGGGGCCTGGCGGGGACGCCGGGAGCAGCCGGCTGCGGCGGGGAAGGCGGCGAGGGTGGTGGCGGGGGAGGCGGCGACGGCGCACTGGGCGGCGGGGGGCGCCGCCGGCCGGGCGGGGGCGAGGGCTCCGGGGACGGCGGTGCCGGGCTCGGTGGGAATGGCACGGTCCGCGGCGGTGGGTACGCTGCAGGAACATGAGGGAAAGGGCGGACGAGCAACTTGCCGTCTGTTCTATCCAAGCATCGCGGCTAATCATTGCCACGTTTGCATCACATCAGCTGCTGCATGCATGTAAGGCCCTCCACTCACGCTTCTTCACGGCGAGCGCAAAGCCGATGCTGTTGACACCCGCGCCTCGGCCGCCACGCACACCGCCCACCACAGCCCCAGTCGGCACGCCGGCACTGCCGCCGCCGGCGCCCACTCCGGCCTGCAGCAGCACGCGGCGGCGCGCGCCTGCCGGGCACAGCCCGGTAGACGCTGCAGTGCCGTCTGCAAAGCCCACAGCCAGCTGCGCCACTGATCCGGTGGCGGTGCAACACACAGAGAGCGTCTGCAGCGCTGAGCCACTTGACGAGACCAGGCTAACGGTGCTCTCCGAGAGCGTGGGGCTGCTGGGGTCTGCGGGCAAGGGAGGCGGGCAAGCGAGTCGAGTCCGATTTACGTGAAGCATGCCACGTGCATTCACATAACGACACGTAACTGAACCCAACGGCACCTGCGTGCCACGTGTAACCAAAGCTTACCGTACACGCTACCAGCCAGGACGTCGGTGTGCGTCGTGGACCCCGAGCCGTACACCAGCTTCACCGCCACGACCACGCCGGGAATCGCCGAATCGTACACATACGTGATCGCGGTGACGAGGCCGAACTGATCAAGGGCCGACGGATCAAACACGTCGAAGTCCGAGTCAGACGCCAGGCCGGCACAGAACGTGGGCGTGTACGTCACCTCGTACCCGGAGATGAATTGTCCGGGCGGAGGAGGAGGCGATGGATGCGGGAAGGGTGCCGGCGGGGGCGGAGGCGAAGGAGACGGCGGCCGCGGCGCGGGTGATGGCGGTGGCGTTAGGGGCGGCGGTACCGGCGGCTCAGGCGAGGGTGGCGGTGGAAGGGGTGCGGGCGAAGGCGGTGCTGGATTAGGAGGCGGCGGGCTCGGCGGCGGACTCGGCGAGAGAGGCAGTGGCGCCGGAGATGGTGGCGGCGGTGAGGGTGTAAGAGCAGGCGGCGGCGGAGTGGGTGGGGGCGGTGGCGGAGGAGGAGGTGGGGACGGGGGAGGTGGCGGAGGCGGTGCCGGAGGTGACGGCGGCGGGCTGGGCGTGGGAGGCGATGGTGGGATGGCAGCTCCAGGCAGCAATGTCCCATTGACAGATGAAATGCCGTACAACGCAAGGAAGGAACCCGAGAACAATGCGGCGGGATCAGTTGCCATAGCTGTCTGCACGGCTGCGTAAAACGCCTCCACCGGCGTGCCCGGCGGGGCGGTGAGCACGTAACCGCCGATGATGGATCCGGAGGTCAGCTTGTTGTTGACGCAGTTGAAAGCGGCCGTGGAGGACTGTAGCTCACTGCAGCTCTGTTGCGAGAACAATGTCTGGTTGACGTCTGCGAGGGGCGGGAGGTGGGGGAAATCGAATGGGTGAGGCTGCCGGGTACAGCACAGCAGGTGCTCTCACGCGCGCGCCAGGCAGACAATCAACCCAAGCTCGCTGCAAGCCCGGTTCAGGCAAGCGCATGACTACGACAGCAGGGGAATGGAACAGGTACATCACCGACCTGGCAGGTTCACGCCCTGGAAAGTCATCTCAATCCCCACGTCCGAGCCTGTGGCTGCCATGGGACTTGGGCTCGGCGGCACCGGACTTGGCGGGCTGGGCGGCATGGGGCTGGGTGGCACAGGGCTCGGCATGGGGGGCGCTGGCGATGGAGGCGCCGGGCTCGGCGGCACAGGCGAAGGCGGCTGAGGTGAAGGGGGAGGGCTCGGCGGCGCGGGTGACGGGGGCGTTGGGCTGGGTGGTGCTGGGCTTGGAGGCTCCGGTGATGGTGCTGGGCTGGGCGGTGCCGGTGATGGAGGCGCCGGGCTGGGAGGTTCAGGCGAGGGCGGCTCAGGCGACGGGGGAGGGCTCGGTGGCACTGGCGAGGGGGGCTCAGGCGATGGCGGCGGGTTGGGTGGCGCGGGTGATGGAGGCGCCGGGCTTGGCGGCGCAGGTGAGGGCGGTACTGGGCTGGGTGGCGGGCTGGGTGGCGCCGGCGAGGGGGGCTCAGGTGACGGGGGAGGACTGGGAGGAGCCGGTGAGGGGGGCGCAGGTGATGGGGGCGGGCTGGGTGGCGCGGGCGACGGGGGCGCAGGACTCGGCGGCACAGGCGATGGCGGCTCAGGCGATGGCGGCGGGCTGGGAGGAGCCGGTGACGGCGGCACTGGGCTCGGTGGCGCCGGCGAGGGAGGCTCAGGCGATGGCGGCGGGCTCGGTGGCGCGGGCGACGGAGGCGCCGGGCTTGGTGGCAAAGGCGCCGGCGGTGCGGGGCTGGGTGGCGGGCTAGGTGGCGCCGGCGAGGGGGGCTCAGGTGATGGGGGAGGGCTCGGCGGTGCGGGCGAGGGTGGCGCAGGGCTTGGTGGCGCCGGTAAGGGCGGCACAGGCGATGGCGGCGGGCTGGGTGGCGCGGGCGAGGGCGGTGCAGGGCTCGGGGGCACAGGCGACGGCGGTACTGGGCTGGGTGGCGGGCTAGGTGGCGCCGGCGAGGGGGGCTCAGGTGATGGGGGAGGGCTCGGCGGTGCGGGCGAGGGTGGCGCAGGGCTTGGTGGCGCCGGTGAGGGCGGCACAGGCGATGGCGGCGGGTTGGGTGGCGCGGGCGAGGGTGGCGCCGGGCTCGGGGGGACAGGCGACGGCGGTACTGGGCTGGGTGGCGGGCTGGGTGGCGCGGGCGAGGGGGGCTCAGGTGACGGGGGAGGACTGGGAGGAGCCGGCGAGGGGGGCGCAGGTGATGGGGGCGGGCTGGGTGGCGCGGGCGACGGGGGCGCAGGACTCGGCGGCACAGGCGATGGCGGCTCAGGCGATGGCGGCGGGCTGGGAGGAGCCGGTGACGGCGGCACTGGGCTCGGTGGAGCCGGCGAGGGGGGCGCAGGCGACGGCGGCGGACTGGGAGGAGCCGGCGACGGAGGCGCCGGGCTGGGTGGCACAGGCGACGGTGGTGCGGGGCTAGGTGGCGGGCTAGGTGGCGCCGGGCTGGGCGGCTGGGGGCTGGGCGGTACAGGCGAAGGAGGCGCAGGCGAGGGCGGCGGGCTTGGCGGCGTAGGAGACGGTGGCGCAGGGCTTGGCGGCGCAGGTGAGGGAGGTGCGGGGCTCGGCGGCGGGTTAGGTGGCGCAGGGGAAGGTGGCGCGGGGCTGGGCGGTGCTGGGCTCGGTGGCAGAGGTGGTGACGGGGGCGGGGCAGGTGGCGATGGCGGACTGGGGCAGGCTGGGAGTGGGTTCGGCGTCACTGCGCCGCTGATGTCTGCGATCACGGCAGGCAGGGGTTCGGTCGTTGATTGGCCATGCGCAGTGCGGTTGCAACTTGCAAGAGAGGCAAGTAAGGGCCATGCTATAGTGACGCAGCGGGCTTCGTTGGTCAGAGCGGCCTGTATGCTAAAAACCTACTGGCGGGGATATCGCCGCAGACGCCAGTATTGACCACGTCAAGTGTCACCAGCCCGATGGTAGCCAGCGTGGAGTAGCTGGTCGGGATGCTGCCAGTGAGTTGGACGTTATCAGTCAGAATGATGCGCTGCAGGATGCTGCAGGCAGGAGGCAAGTGGGGAAGGGGGACAGGGATAAATTATCATCGGCTGAACCCAGGGAGACGGAACGGCGTGAGCGAGCCTTCAACCCGCTGTGCACCACTTTGCCCTCGTGGTTCATGCACGCCGCACAGGGGCATGTGGGCAAAAGCCCCCGCAATACCGTTCAGCCGTATCCGCCGGCGCGCTGCCCCGACTCACGAGAAGCCCTGGTACGAGTCAGGCAGGGTGCCGCTGAGCAGGTTGGAGCTCAGATCCAGCGACGTCAGCCCCATCGCGCCGGCTTGGAAGGCACTGCCGGCGTCCGGCAGCGGGCCAGTCACCTTGGTGTTCCTGATGCAGAGGTTCTGCGCAACAGGCCGACGGAAAACAAAGCAGACCATTGCATGCGAGCAGTGATGGGTGGATGGGAAGTGGCAGCTCTTAACGAGACTTGCATGCTTCCGGTCCCTGCACCGCCTGCATCCCACCGTGCACCCGCGCTCACCCAGAGGGCACCCAGGTTGCCGCTTGTAAACCATATCTGCGGGAAGGTGCCGTTGATGCTGGGCCCGAGCGCGGCGTTGCCGCCCGCACCCAGAATCAGACTTGTGAGGGAAAACATGTTGACCCATACAGCAGGCAGCGTGCCCGTCATGGAGTTGCTCTCAATGGTAAGGTCGCTAAGGCTGGGAAGAGAGGACAGCGATTCCGGAAGCGGTCCTGTTGGCAAGACGCACGGGCGAGGGAACACGTGGATGACACCATCACGCATGGGTCTTGTTGTACATGGTGATGTTTAACTGAGGTTTCGTTGGCCCAAGAATGGCACCGCCTAAACGATGCACATTTGGGGTTGTAGAAATGCGGTGGACACCCACGGTGGACACCCTCCACACCCACCAGTGAGCTTGTCCATACCACCCAGGTTCAGCGTAAGCAGCGAGGTCATGCCTGTCAAAAGGCGAGGGTCACCGTCAAAACATGCGTGTGGTGTGCGTGCGTGTACGGTGTACCGTATGTGTGTGACAGGAGTGCCGTCAGCCTGAAGCCAGTCAAGCCACCGGCTGCAACGGACCAAGCAATGTGTTATGTCGCGTCGCCTGACTCGCCGTTCACATTGTTGCCCCATTCCGTGGGAATGGACCCGTTGATGAATCTGTTGGAGCTCAGATCCAGTTGCTGCAGGTTCGATAGATCACTCCATGCGGATGGGAGGGTTCCGCTAAGCAGGTTCCCTGTTGGCGACGGGTCAGCGGGGGTGAGGACAGCGTCGATGAGTTGCAGATGGCCTCCCTCTGACTTCGCGCCCATACCATCCCGGACGCCCTCCTGCCCTCACATGAAAGGTCCAAGCGGGTGAGTCGCCACAACCTGGTGCCAATGTCTGCACAGCAATTCGCAAGAGAGCAGCTAAGCAAAGGAATGACACAAGCATTGCTGGGCGCGTGCTGGGTGCGAGTCCCCATCGTCGCACACACCAACACGGCACCCTTGCCCTTCCCTCGAAACCACCGCGCGCTTGCCTGGATGCAGCGTTCCGCTCATCAGCGAGTCTGAGATGACCAGATTCTGGAGGTTGTCAAGCTGAGTGACGCTCGCGGGAAAAGGCCGTGCCTGTAATTGGCGCGTCAATGAGTCGTGCCTAAATTAACTTGAGCGCTGTGCGTGCTGGGGACGGGCATGAGTAGGCCTGCGGCTAGTTCCTCTGCAGCAGGACGGGCAACTTACCGGCGATCCGCCAGCGGTGCAATTGAGGATCTGTTTCGTGGGGGCAGACAGTGGCAGAGAGGCAGGCATCCAGAGGAAGTTTCGTGCTGGGGTGCAGGTGCAGTCAACGTTTCGTGGGGGACCAGGCACAGTAGAAAGTTTCGGGGGGCAGCTAGGGGCAGGGGGGACACACGCCCATTGCCATCTTCAGCAAGGGAAAGGTTGGAAGCCAAGACCAGCGTGCAAACGCGACCAAAAGCAAATGCGTCGCCTAAGCCGTGAGGCAAACCGACTCTGCGGCCACTGCCAGACATGGCATGTTCACAACGTGCTCACCTGCAGCGAAGTGAGTTGCCCCAGGCTGACGCCGGAGCTGTCCGGCGGACCGACCAGGCACCGCGCGCCGCTCCACGTATTGCCGCACAGCGGGTTAGCGATGTCCCACGAGCTCAAGTCGCAGCCGGAGCCAACGACGCCGCTGTCGAAAAGGGGCTTGAAGTTGGTGGCCAGGTTCAACGCCGCGGGAAGGTCATCTGTAGGTGGCGAGGCATGTGCACGTTCAACGTGAAACAATAACAGCAGCTGACATTGCTTGCAATCCCGGCCACTCCTGGGAACGACTCACCGCAGTACGAGTTGACGGATGTGCTGTTCGTTTTTGCGGCGTTAAGGCCTGCAACGGCGGCGGGCAAGTCAACGCACAGAGTCAGAGTTGCAGGGTTCGCTTGGACTGCTCGCGCTGGTGCAGACGTTTTTCCCTCCCTCCGTACCTGAGGTTTTCCCCATCTCCCCCTCGTTACCTTCCCCATCCCCTTCCCCGCCTCCTTTCACCTGATGAGCCACTCTAGCCCGCTGTCCCACCCGCTTCCCGCCTACCCGAAGGGAAGGGCGCGCACACGCCCGTGTTCGACAGATCCAGAAGTGTGAGGCTGGTCAGCGAGCCTGCCCATGCCGAGGGCACGGTCCCGCCCAGGTACTGGTTGTCGGCCAAGTTTAGCGACAGCAGGTTTGTCAGGGCGAAGTAGTTAAACTGGAACCCAGACGATGGTGTGGGGCCGCCAGTGAGCTTGTTGGCGGAGAAGTCAATTCTGCAGGTGGTGGGGGCAAAGGGGGTCAGCGTGGAGCTTTGCGTTACAGACCAAGTGCACGGCATTGCAAGTTAGTAGGTCAGGCAACATGAAGCACCCACTTACGAAGTAAGGCCGGTGACTTGGGACAGGTCGATGGGTAGAGCTCCCGAAATCGCAGTGTTGCGGATGGTGAGGCTCTGCATAGCGGGAAGCAGCGGCAGGTGTCAAGCCTCGCGTTACAAGCGACGGGATGGAAAAGATCCCGTGACAGCACGCGCCACAGCACACGCCGCGGCCCTCCCGCACCTGCAGAGACGACATGGAAGGAGTGAGGCCACCAGGCCCAAACCAGGCGTTGGGGATCCCGCCCGTCATCGTTGACGTGGCTCTGGTGGACTCCAGGTCCAGCAGCGACAGCGCCGTGAGCGTGCTCCACTCGCCTGCGGCGGCAGCGGCGGAATGGGAAGGCGAGAGACACACGCCCAGCTGCTGGTGAAGGAAGCGAGCGCAGAGCAGCAGCGAGGGCTCAGCAGCCCGCACCAGATAGAGCCCGCAGCCCAAGCTACACATGGATGGCGGACTCACTCGGCAGCGAGCCGCCCAGGGCGTCCGACACGAACGTGAGCCGCGCCAGCCGCGACAGGGCGCTGAAGGAGGGAGGCAGCTGGCCGCCCACGCCCACATTCCGGGCCGAGAAGGTGGTGAGGCTGGTGAGGTTGCCCCAGGCGGAGGGGATGGCTCTGCGAAGGGCAGGGCACGCCGGCAAGCGGATGTGGAGGACAGGCACGCAAGGCATACGTAGTCAGGCGGGGCCGGAAAGCGTGCGCTGTGCGCATGTAAGTGCGGGCGCGCTGCTGCCGGCCCTCACCCGTTGAGATTAACGTTGTCATTGATGCTAATCTCCGCCAGCAGACTCATGGTTGACCACTCGGGGGGCAGCGTGTTGGTAAACAGGTTGTTCTGTGAGACAGGGAAGACAGGGAAAATGGGTTGGCCAGCCAGGCCAAAGCCGCGGCGTAGGCACACAGCAGGTAGAGTCGTTCCCCAGGCTTCGCCCTCCATTCCGTGTCCACAGCCCGCCAAGCACGTACCTGCAGCTTCAGTATGGTGAGGGCGGTGAGGGCGGAGTAGGACGCTTTCAAGCTGCCCGACAGGATGTTGTCAGCCAGCCACAGCTCCTGAAGCTGGGTCAGCTGCGTGAAGCCGTCCGGCAGTGGGCCTGCGCGGCGGCATGGACGTACACGCCAGGTTGATGGCAAAGGGCGGCGCAACGAGCGGTGCAAAGTACCAGCATCGTGGCCGCTAACGCCCGTGTCCTTTCCCGCCTCTTACCACCGAAACGGAAGAGCCCTTCCCGTGTGCGGCCCCCTGCTGCCCACCTGCTGCGTTGTTGGCGTTGAAATTCAGCTGCGTGAGGCCGCTGAAGCACGTCAATCCGCTCGGCAGAACCACGTTGAATGAGTTGCCGTTGTTGGCATCTGCAGTGCCGGCGTTTCGAGCAGATATCAAGAGTGGCCACCGGGTGACCCATGCAGTCATACGTCCTTGGCATGTCGATACTTCCGCGGGCCCACTATCGTGCGCCGCATCAGCGCCCCTGCTCCCCTTCTGAGTCGCTCCTCAGAGTCGGATCCCACCCAACCGCCCAGGCCTTGCTTGCATGCCCGGACTTACAGCAGCTGTTCAGGACGAACCCGATGACGTCAGTAATGGGCGTCGTTCCAACAGTCGTGAAATTGACTGTGAAGCCGGCCCACATGTCCATGCTTTGGCTGCTGGGCCAAACTTGGGTGAGGTTGCAGAAAGAGCCGGGCTGCACCTGGCTGTCGATCATGGGCTGCAGCGTCTCCGTCATGTAGCGCCGGCAGTTCACGAGCTCTGGGGGACACGCGGGGTCGTGGGCACCAAGACAGCGAGTGAGTCAGCTGGGGATGCGTGCAAGACGGCGCGGCATTCGCAACACAGAGAAGCGGCCCCGGAGCCGAGACCTCTTCATCAGCTCTAGGGCTAATTGCAACGGTGCAAACAGGACCGGCCCGCCAACATACAAGCTTAGCATCACAGCGAACCCAGGTGCGGGTAGGGCGCTCACCACAGAACGGAGGCAGGCCGGAGGGCGTCACAAAGCTGCTCAGACCGGGCGGGATTGTGCCGCAAGCCCCAGTGTTCGACACGTCTATGCTGACGATCGAGCCCAAGTTGGCCCAGGCTTGTGGCAGGACGCCTCCAAGATATCTGTGGGGAGCGCGCGTGTAGCGGTTTGTTGGGGGTGCTGTCGTACATGCTCCAGGAGAAAGCCCTCGTTAACAGTTGTGTGCTGCGCGCAACAGCCGGCACCCACCTGAACCCACACGGCCGTGTGCCTATGCACCCCCACCCGCCCGCACCCGCCTACCGGTTCTTAGACAGGTCCAGATTCTGCAGGTTGGTCAGCGCGGACCACGCCTGCGGGAAGCCGCTGGAGGGCACCGGGCCCGCCTCCAGGTCCATGGACGCCAGGCCCAGCAGGCGCAGGCCGGTCAGCGCCGAGTAGTTGGCTGGCAGGCCGCTGTTGGGGCTCTGCGGGTAGCGGTCACGTGGGCAGTAGGCTTGCAGCGCGTCAGCAACGTATGCGGCTTGCGCGGAAGGCTGCTGGAATGACACACCTGCATGCCCACGCCCCGTGCCCCCATCGCATTCCCCGTGCCTACGTGCCAGTCCCATAACCCCACACCCTTGCTTTACGCGGCTCACCCGCCCTACGGCTGACCGCTTACCAGCCTATTGCCCGTGAAGTTTAACCGGGTCAGCGCCGTGAGAATTGAGACCTGAGTCGGCAGCGACGCCGCGACCCCGACCCCGCCGGGGAAGCAGTTCGGCAGGAACAGCGAGTTCACGAAGCCTGTTTCATGCAATCAGTTTGGCGCAAGTTCATACGACAGAACAGGCAGTGGCGGAAGGGTTTGCGAGGGGCGGGGGGCGGGGCACAGGCCACATGGTGTTTGAGTTGTAGTCCCCGAACCCTGAAGCCGTGGAGCTCATCCCGGTACCTACTGATGGGCTGGCCTCCCGCACCCAGGCCCCGGACGTGGCCAGCACCACCGGCACTTGCAGGCGCCTGCTTCGCCTACCCGTGTTGTTCGTGGCTGGCACTCCGTCGCCGGTGCAGCCCACTCCGTACCACGCCTGTCGTGTGTTTGGGAGAGCGGCGCGATGAGGCTTATGACACGGTGCACGGGCCCAAGCCCACCAGCCCCCAGAACCTGTCTACCGGCGGCTTCCGACCCAAACGCACCGTGCCACTGCACACGGCGCCAGTCCACGTATTAGTTATATCCGTGCTGCATGTTGAGTTGGGGTCCGCGAACATGGGCTGCAGGTATGTCATAAGGACGTCCGTCTCCAGAGTAGCTGCGGGGGCATAAGTGCGAGGGCCCAGGTTACAAATAATACGCTAGAGCCAAGCACGAACCCGATGCGCCCGCCTGCTGGCCGCTACCACTGCTGTGCCCTATTACGATTGCGCCTATCATGCAAGTCTCATAGTTGCTTGGAGACGCCGCGAGCAGCGTCCAGCGCAAAGGTGCCCGCCGAGCGCGTTGCGCCTCACCCTGTAGCACGGCGGAGACGCGTCAATTGCAATCACTTGAAAACAAACTTGGAAACACAACAATAGTCGCGACTGACCTGTGCGAGTCGAAGCCACACCAGCGATAGCACGAGCAAGGGGATGCTCCTCGCGAACCGCGAGCGGCCGCTGCCGGGCTGCCGCCCGGTGCTTGCGCACATTCTGTCGATTGGTGTTTATCGCAAGTCCCGCATTGGTAAGGCTGAGCGCCGATGTGCTTGCTGCGCTTGAGGAGAGTTGACCTTACTGCCGGCAATCAGCTTTCCGTGCTTATGAAGTGTAACGATAATACAATGAGTATCGCAATGTGTAGGGCTCACTAGAAGCGGGGTCCGCGCTGTGCTGCAGCGGCCTGTCTGCAGCGCTCTGTCGGCGTAGACTTGAAATTGGTCAATGCAAACGAATATGTGATATGACAAGCTATTTCATGTACTTAGAGAGAAATGTTTTGCGCCACTGAAGTTTGGATCGAGGCTCGACTGCAATCGCGCCAACCAGCGCCCGATTCCCCGCCGCACCGTCCAAAGCCCAACCCATACCATATGCTTGAATATGTTATGCACACGCTGTGACGAGCCCTGGGGGTGACCGCTCGCTCGGACTTGAGCTCGCGAGATGCCACAATGCCCGACTTCTCTGCGCGCCACCACCCCCTCATCACCCGCCCTCCACGGAGCACGCGTGCCGCGCACAAACCCTCCTCGGCTGGCGCGCCCCTCATCTGCACACGCTTTTGCTTGCGAAGAGGCTGGTTCCTCCGTTCGGCGCACGGTTCGGCCGTCCCGCCTCGCTCACAGCACCCACTCCGCTCACAGGGACAGCCGGACAGGACAGCCGGTCAGACACCTTTCGCTCACGAGCACAAGCGATCGCGTGAAGGCACTCTAACCTTTCTCTATGTGTAACACGAACTCAATACACAGTAGCTCTGACACTGGCATGCACATTATGCCCCTCCGATCATCGTTCTCGTACGGCCAGAAATACCAGACACACGGCTCGAGAAACGCAGCTAGAGGACACGCCAGGATTGCCTCTCGGTCACACAATGGCCTTGCCGTTGCTCACACTGTCACGTCCATGGTCACTCCTCACCGCGCAGCGGCTGTGTGTACGGCAGCGGCTGCAGCCACACCTCCTGCCCCGGCGTCACCAGCGCAAGGCACCTCGGCGCCGCCAGCAGCTGCATGCTGGGCGGCAGCGAGCCACGGGCGGCATGGCACAGGACACGCGGCTGCAGCGTGCGACCGATGATCACCCCGGCGGCGGCTTGCGGGTGGGAAGGCAGGGCGCCGCTGGGAGCAGCGGCAGCGGGCGCCGCGCCGTCGCCGGCCTGCGGACCGCGGAGCTCCGCCGCCGCGGCCGGTTGCGGGTCCTCACCGCGGCGAGCTGCAGCCCCGCCCCCTGCCTGACGCATGGCAGGCGCTACTGCTGTTGCGGGTAGATGCGGCTGCACCCGCGGCTGCGCTGGACCAGCCGCGTAAGCCGGCACAGCGCTCGCACCACTCGCACCGTTTGCACCGCTGGCGCCAGACGACGGCACCGCCTGTCGCGCGTTCGCCCGTCCTCCATCCGACCGTTGCTGCCGCGGCAGTCCGCCCAGCTGCAGTCCTGAGACGATATCACCCATGGGGAAGGCGAAGAGCCCGGGCCACAGCAGCTGCTGCACCTCTGCCCTCTGCTGCGCCGCCGGCTCGGCAGGTGAATCGAACTGCAGGCACCTGACCACCAGGAATCCGCCGGTGGCGCACACCTGCGTGCAGCCCAGTTTGTTGGTGAAACGTTGGTGGCGCACTTCACACTGCGCACTGTGTAAATGCGCGCCCTACCAGCCGCTCGTACGTCCTAAATCATCTCCGCCCTTTTGGGAGTTGGGATGAACTGCCACACACATCGTGCCCACACACGCCACCCCACACCCCACACACACATACGGGATGAGACGCCTTTGCTCTGAACCCTCTGCCGCCCTCACCTGGAGCCGCTGGTCCCAGAGGATGCGCGATGCCTCCTCCGCGGTCAGGCGGCAGCGCTGGGCGGGGCTCGTCTGCAGGCGGGGCGTAGGCGTGGGCACGGCTTGCATGTGTGCCAGGTGTGCGCATGGAGAGGACCGGTATCCCCGGTAATTGAAGACCTACAGTGCCGCATATGCTTGTGGTGCAAGGGGCGGCGCCAATCAACGTACCGTGCGGACCACCACAGGCCGCTCGCCACGCTCGGCAGGACCGCTGCTGGAGCCAGCCGCTGGCGCTGCCGCTGCCGCAGCTCCAGTCCCGCCGCGCACCATCGCCGCTTCCACCCGCTGCCCCGCCACCGCCGCCGCCGCCGCCGAGGCGCCGCCGCCGCCGCCACCGCCGCCGCATCTGGCCACCAGCGCCCCCAGGTCCACCGCCGATACCTCCACCTGGAAGTCACACGACCAAGCCGCCGCGCCCACTCCCGAGCCCAGCGGCCGTGCCGCCGCCTCCGCCGCCTCCGCCTCCTCCACAGGCGGCCGTGCCGCCGCCGCCGCAGCTCCCATGGCACTCGGATGCAGTGGAGCCAGCGGAGCCGCCGGAGGCGGTGGCGGCGGCGGCGGCGGCGGCGGCGGCGGCGGCGGCGGCGGCGGCGGCGGCAGCGGCGGCGGCGGCGGCGCGCTGGACGCCATCATGAAGCTGGGGCTGGAGGAGGCCACGAACAGCACATCACCCAGGCACAGCAGCGCCGTGTTGCGCCTGGTATCGAATGAAAGGGTGGGGGTTCCATGCATGATTAACGTTTGACAAGGGTTGGGGAGGGACCTGGCGTGCGGCACTCGGCGGGCGGGTGGTACGACATGTCAGAGCGTGCCAGAGCCTGTTGGCGCCAACCGCAGCCTAGCTTCGCCACGTTGATGCGGGGACGCCGGTAGGCCGCAACCTCCTCGCATGCCCCCTCTCGGCACCCAGCTAGCGCCCAAGGACTGCCCTGACCCACATTCCCAGCCGCTCCGCCCATGCAGGTCCACCACCACCAGGGGCGGGTTCCCTCCGCGCGCGCTCACCTGTCCATGAATACATGCAGCCAGCGGCCCGCGTCCGCCCGCCGCACCGACCTCAGTTCCACGCCGTCAGACGAGCGCAGCGCCAGCACGCCGTGGCGGCCGCTGAGCGCCATGGAGCGGACCGCTGCATGCGCGAGCGCGGGAGAGGCGCGCAAGGTGTTGAGCGGCAAAGAGTTGCTTGCTGTACGGTAATCTGGGGCGTGCCGCATGCGGCGAGCTGACTGGCGATGTGGGTCGGGCGGCGGCGGCTAGCTGTGCACACCTACTAGCCGCAGCTTTCCCGACCCAACCACGTTCCGCAGACAGGCCCGCGCACCTGTGTCCAGGGTTGGCTTGATGATGGCTTCCAGCCGGGCGCCCGGCAGGGGGCCCACCGCCGCCTCTGGGCCGCGCGCAGCGCGCGCGGCGCCGGCAGGTGACGGCTGCGGCAGCGGCACGCTCCAGACCAGCACCTCCGCCCGGTACGCGACCGCCAACAGCGTCTTCCCGCAACTGCTGCCCTTGGTGCGCAGACCACCAGTGCCGCCGCTGCTGCTGCAGCTGCTGCCGCTGCTGCTGCCGCCGACAAAGTCATCAGCCTCACCGCCGTGCTCCTCGCCCCCCGCTGTGGAGCTGCCCAGCGACGACGACGCCGAGGCGGCCAGCGCCAGCACCGGGCCGCGGCCGCAGCCCTGGATGTACGGCAGGTGGCCGACTGCGGTCGCACGGGACACGTCCCACACCTGCACGGCAGCACGTCACACCGGCGGTGGGGGCAGCCAGCACCAAAGGGGCACGTCAGCAAAAGCGGCAGAAGCAGTAGCAGCCGGCAAAAGAATGAACGACCTCCCGCAGGTCTGCTGCCCAGCAAAGCACGCAGCGCATTTCGGCAGCTGGCAATAATGCCCGGTGCGCCGCAAGGGGCTTCCTAAGGCTGTTTTAAATTGGGTCGAAGCTGGACTGCCGCCCTCCAACCCACCGCTCACCCAGCCAATCTTCATCACCACCCACATACCAGGACTCGGCCATCAGGGTGCCCGGTGGCCACGAAGCCGCTGGCGGGTGGCGGCTTGCCGCCAGCGCCACCACCACTGCAGGTGCTCCCGTCACCATCATCGACCGCACAAGACACCAACACGTCGAGGCCGCTGCCGCCGAGGTCGGCTGCATCCCCTGGCAATGCCTCAGCCGCGCCCACGCCCGGCTGCGGCTCTCCTGCCTCCAGCGCCTGGGGACCCGCCGCAAAGGCGCCGTCGTCCACGTCGCCCCGAGCGCCCGCCAGACCACGCGCCTGATGCTGGCGCAGCTGCAGTTGCTGCGCGGGAAGCGGTGGCACGGACACAATCCGCACCCCGTATGCCCCACCGACAGCATAAGCAGCAGCAGCCACCGGCGGCGTACTGTTGTCGTGTGCCGCCGGCACTTCCGCCGTCGCTGGCGCCAGAGGCACGAACGCCAACCGCTGCTGCGTCTGGTCAAACACCACCAGACTCTGACTCGCTGTATCCAACGCCGCCCTTGAGCCCCGCACTCCGTCCAGCCGTTGCGGCAGCGGAGGTACTGGCGCAGCAGACGGGCTGTGCAGGCTGCGGATGCCTAGCCACCGACGCAGCTGTGCCGCAGGCCTGCGCACGTGACAGTACCGTACTGTGAGGGCCAATCGAGTCGCAAACAGGCGGCGAAGGAAAGGCCCTCGCTTCCCACAAGCTGTCGATGTGCGGTATGCATAGACGCCGTGCGCGTAGACGGCCAAAGAGGTGCGTGCGTGCGTGGTGCAGCTTGCCCACCTGCCAAGTACATCACACTGCGGCTGTAGCAGCTCACGCATGGGTTCATGAAAACAAGGAGATTGGTCCTTGCTGCTGCTGTCCTGTCCAGGGCCGGCGGCTGCCGTGTGCGCGGCGTCTAGCATCGCGTGCCAGAGCCGCGGCGTGCGTGTGGCATCCCGCCACAGGCGCGACACGCAGGCCGACCGCGCCAGGTCGGCAGGAGCGTAAAGGCACTGCAAGACCTCGAAGACAACGCCAGGGCTCCAACCGAGGTCGCAACCGGACATCGCGCTTGGGAGAGTCTGTGCTTCCGATAATATCACGGAGCTGTGTGTTAATAGCTAAGTATATATGTTGGCTTCAGGGTAGACGGGGCCGCGTTTAAACAAAGGCAGCCGGCGAGCCCAAGCATCCAAAGGGCGCGCAGACAGGCCTTCAGTTTCAACGTGAGTAAATAAGATAATTAGATACGAGGCAAGAGGTGGAGGCGCCGTGAGACAGTCGCGGCGACGAATTCAGCTGCATTCGGCTGCATGGCGGGAACGCTGGCGGTTGTAAGGAGTGGCGGTTGGGCTGATGCGGCTGGCGGCAACTGCTGGTCACCACATCAACCCCTGCAGCGTTCAGCGTCTCGACATGTAGTTACAACGCTCGCTTGCAAGGTTGCACCCCTGTTCGCCTGGGGCGCACAAAATAAACCTCGAATTCACGCCGGGACTTCCCTCCTTGCATCGTGCCTTGCATTGAGTGGGCCAGCCAGCCGGTCGCCGCTCGTGCTAGGCGGGCCTCACCAGTGTCGGTGCGTATCTATCTGTACCACCCATCTATATGACTGAATCAAGTAGTAACAATGCTCACCATCGCATGTCAAGCCGCAGCACAGGCAGTGATACGGAAGTCGGGTTGGTCATAAACATCTGGTAACTCAATCACCGCAGGAACCTTCAAAGGCATGTTGAAACAGTAACAGTTGAACTTCGTACAGCATCCGTTCCACGGCTCACAGCAACATCCCGCCTTTTCCACTCCCTCGGCACGCACACGGTCCGATGCTTGATTCAATTATTGCTGCCGCGCCTGCTTAGGCGTGCGGCTGCGGCGGGTACTGCTGGGGCGCGTAGCCCGGCTGGGGCGGGTATCCCTGCTGTGGCGGGTATCCCTGCTGTGGCGGGTATCCCTGCTGCGGCGGGTATCCCTGCTGTGGCGGGTATCCCTGCTGCGGCGGGTACTGCTGGCCGGGCGGGTACGGGTACGCTGCGGGGCAGGATGGGGCATAGCACACGGGCTGTCAGAGATGCAGGAAGTTGATGCCGCGCACCCGCAGTGTTGAACCCTATTCGGCTGGCGACATAACAGGACAATGGCCGTCGGCCATGCAGATTGTTGGAAGCAATGCCCAATGATCCAACTTACGCGCCGGCACCGCGACCATCTGCTGCTGGGGCGCGGCAGCGGCGTGCTGCTTGTGCAGCTCGACGCCACCTGCACGACGGTGATGCGCACGTCAGCGAAACGCTTTGGATAGCGGGTGTACAGGCTGCCACCTGCCTGGAAGGCACCAATTGGTTTGGGCTACGCCGGTCACCCACGTTCACCCCAAACAGGCACCCTGGACACCCTAGTATGCGAGCTGGTGGGCCACTCACCGGGGCCCAGGCCGCGGATCTTGCACTCGCGGTACTCCTGGCACATGGCGCAGGGCGAGCACCAGCACGTGAGGCAGCAGTCCGTGCACCCGTCGCCTGCGGATGGAGCATGTGCACACGAACGTCAAGAGCTAATCCAGTCCGGCAGCTGGTTGCGTAGGTGCTTCAAGGGAATGGGGCTACGCTGTTTAGAATGGCTGTAATCTGGTGGTGTGTCAATGTCCATGCCCTTGCTTCGTCGTGCTGGGCGATGGGCGGGAAAGTCTCGCTGTCGGATAACCGACCTGGGATGCCGTACTTAGCGCGGATCCAGCCGCGCGACATCGTCTGAGGACAGGAGCAGGGAGCGAGAGGCTCAGAAGACACGCGAGTGGAGGGAGCCGTGTCGGCTGACCCACCCACACATCCACAGCTGTGGCCCTATCATGCCAGGTCGCAATCATGGAAGTCTGGCGTGCTGATACAAGCAGAGACAGCCCTTTCACGGTATGCAGTTGCACGGCTGTCCCTAATCAGATTTCCATCTATAAGCAAGCAAGCTACGTTAACAGGCACCGCACCTGCAGGATGCAGGGGCACCCGATGAGCGTCATCCCTACATAGCACGCGGGAAACGCGGTGGGGAGCCGCCATAAAAAGTCATGAAGGCGCATGCATATCTTTACAAGCGACGCATCAGTCAACCATGGCCACGGTTTTCATCCCGACTCGTCCACATTCCGTATCACTTGGCATATCTGGCAACGTGTCGCCACACCAATTACGCAAGCGGAACGCACCGAGGTGGGCGAAGCAAGCACCGCAGCAGCTTCCGCCGCAGCAGACGACGGGAGGCATCAGCTCCACCGTCGTGCCATACATGCATGAGCCGCTGCACGGTGGCGAACATGGAGTCAGGCTTTCCGCGTAACAACCCGGCGGGCAGGCAAGCAACCGCTCTAGCTCTAAGCCATAACGAAAACCCATGTGGACCCGGTACCCTCCGCACTTACCAGCACCATGCGTATACTGCAAGCGTCCCAAAAGGAGAGGAGTCGAAGCCCGCGTGGAAGGCAAGGAACAGGGGTGCGTGTCAGCAGCAGAGGCGACAAAACACGCGGCTATGATTTGACAAAGATGCCCGGCTCATGGATCTCCAACAGACTACTAGGTGCCGTTGCGTTCACCCCGTTGCCACGCCCGGAACGCCAGACATGCTCTCGTCGTGGGTGCCCGTTGTGACTCCCTTCACTCCCAAAACGCGTGTCAACAGCAACCATACAGCGTCTATAATTGCTTTGACACGATTGGATTCAACCGACCCCAACCAGCTTGGTCGATGCCTGCCGCTCGCACCAGCTTTTCCCACTGCCTCGCCAACCTCGAGCGCACTTACAGCAAATTCCGAAGCCACTGGGCGGGCCACAGCAGTCACAGAAGCCTGGAAGAGCAGAAACAGGAAACAATAGTCAGCCCGCGCAGTCGCTGCACCTGCCTTGAAGTTTAAACGAGCTAAGGCGCCTCTGGTGCACAAGCGGGATCGTCAAAGATAACAACAACCCGCCTCTTAGGCCGACAACCCAGCCCGAAGCTGAAAGTCGCTGGTGCACGGGAAGGCAGCGCGGAGCCGGTCAGCGGGCGAGCTACCCTCTCCTCACCTGTCGACCAGGAGTTGGGGGCAGCTGGTGGCATCGCCATCTTTAGGGCGGCGCTTAAAGGGTCGCTAAAAAAGAGGGAGTTTAGGCGTCAATTGAGACCTCGAAGCCGAAGGCAGTCAACGGAAGCGCACGTCTGAACACGTCGCCTATAGTTAATTATCAAGGTAGATATGCCACTAAAAGATATCTGAGATAAGCACCCGGGCTGACGGGGGTTGCCACCCATCCCGGCAGCTGCGAACCTGTGTTTTGGGATGGGGATTGGGCGTGTCGCAAGTGCCTGGACTCCAGAGTCCAGACCGGTCGCCAGTCCCTCCTTACAGGTTGAAGCGGTCGATGCTCACATGATTGTATGTAGAACCCATGGTAAATAAGGGCCACCATGATGGGGTGGTAGGGACGAGGATGTTGTGCCGCCTCGCCGGCCATGTCACGCGCCACGGCGTTACCGGACCCGGCAAGGGACGGGTGTCGAAGACAGCGTGGGGACGAAAGGGCGTACGTTCAGTTTCAGGGTTACGGCGGGGGAAACCGTGCCGCAGGGCGGTAACGGAGGAATAGGTGGCGCGCTCCACGCGCCTGTGCATTTTATGAGTTGTTGTGCAACACTGTTTCGGCAGGCATGGGACTAAACCAGGATCAAGCATACACGGAAATGATTGACCATATAGTGGGGTGCCTTGGATGGAAGATGAACAATCAACCAATTCCACTGGCGACCGTTTCGGTGAAGCAGGCCACGTACCTGCAGATGCGTGAAGCGTTTGGGAAACTAGCAGAAAAACATGCTGATTTTGTCCACGAGGCTAAGGGTGGTAACGTAGGTGATATAGTGATGGCGATAGAGGACAAGGAACGCATCTCGAGCACATATGAACGCTTGTGGAAGCTTAAATGGGAAGCAGAGTAGAAAGAAGCCTTCTGGAGGCTAGCAGTGGATGGATTCCCAGGCTTCTCGATGCACAGAGGGCAAGGTCATAAATGCCCATGTGGGGTGACGGATGCGCAGTCTGACCGCGCACACCATTTCAGCACGTGCACAATTGCTAGCACGCTACGGCTGCATATTCAGGAAGCGACAGACATAGGTAATGAGGATCACATAATTGAGTTGATAGTGGAGCGTAAGAATCTGTGGCTAGTAATACCGCCACACGAGGCTATCCAGCAACCCATCTGGGACGTTGTATGCCTGGCTGCGATCTCTGCCATGGAGTACGGTAGGAGGCTATTGTTTGCCTCCAGAGGGGAACAAGGCAAGGTAGAAGAAACAGCGATTAGCAGGATTAAAACGCAAGTTATAGCAGACTTTTGGGAGCGTTTGCAGACGTATGTGAGCCTGGGCATCAAGCCAAGGGGGTGGGACGAAATCCCACCAGGCCACCCTTGGATTGAAAGAAGGGAAGACGGGAGTATGTGGATCAATAAGCCGACTTTCATTACAGTTGAAGAGGAAGGAGATTGAGTTTAGAAGATGGTGGCGCTCCCATGGGAGCAAGGCCTATTAGCCCAAGGCGCAGAGTAGGCTGTCGGCGCTGCAGGTGGCGCGCCCCTGAGGTCTAGAGCAGGGCGTCCGTACTAGTACGTGCTCGCTGGCTCGTGAGCTGCGTCAGCAGGTCCCTCCTGTAACCAATGCAATCTGTTTCGGTTTGAGAGTGCGTCACGACGTGAGCGCCTGCCTACGCAGATGTGCGTTGGCTGTGTCTGTCAGCGTGTGCACTTTGCCTGATTACGCGCACAAGCGCGCCTCACGCATGCATAATCATTGTGATGTCGTCTTTCTGCTGAGCTGAGGTGGGAGCGTTGGCACGCGTGGTAGCAAACTTGCCATGGGCGTGTGCCCCTGCAGTACAGCTGGAGCGGCGTCTTAAGCGCTTGGCACGAACGCAAGCCCCGTCTTGCTTCGTGCTCACATATACAGCCTGTGTGTGCTGCATTTCTATTGCAAGACCAACGCAAACCCTAAGCAAACTAGTGCAAGAGCGCCTGCTGGCGCTTGTCTCCGGTGCGTGTGCTGTAACACGCAAGTCTACCAACTGTGTCGCTTCTCTCGCTCCACGCCTGCTACGAGGACAGCAGTCGTGTGAATCCCAGCACGAAGCAAGACCGCGGAGCCCAAGGCTTCGCGCGTCCTCGCAGTTTTTCGAGTCCGCATTCGCCCATCATCCCCCGCTATCGCCCGTCTACGCCTTCGCGAGACCTTGCTCGCTTCAAGTAAGACAGGGTTCCAATATAGCTGGAGTTTGGGGTCCGTCCCCACGTTCGCGGGCTCCGTGCTCTGAAGTGTCCGGGCTGTCGACATCGACTCTCCACTTTAGGCCAGCTCGTGGATTTTACTTGGGCAATTTGTCGCAACGTCATCTGTCTACTATCGTCTTCAACGAGCATCAGAGCAGCGGCACGGAAACACCTTCTCGCAGCAGACTTGACTGGCCATCTTGCTTTTCTGCGCTAAGAGTTTCTCTCGCTCTCTTCTCTGTGCCCGTTTGAGCTTGCAGTGAGCAACCGTCATCAGCGCGACCTCGCTGGCAACTCGAGTCGCAACAACCGTCGCAATCCATTCACGTACTTCTCGTCATCGTCGTCTTCGCGTGTTGAGGAGCTGCTCACCAACTCGATGGACACCCTTATCGCTCGTGAGCAGCCGGCCGGACCGGCCGAGCGTCGTCCACGTACCGCCGTGCCGCCGTGCCGCCGTGCCCGCTCCCGCAGCCCCATTCCGCCTCCGCCTCCCCGCGCCGGTGCGCCCCTGCAGCGGTACGGCGTGCCCGCCAACGTACTTGCCCGTGAGCCGGTGGCTGACAACCCCGACAACTACCAACGCGCTCTGGTGTCGCCCTCGTACGACGACTGCACCACGTGGCGCGCCCCCGTCAAGGTCGAGCGCATCTACGGCTGCCTGGTGCACGGCAAGTTCGCCACGCACTCCTCCTCCGACTGCCGCGTGCTCCGCGCCGTTCGGGACAGCTACGAGGAGCAGGCCTGCCCAGGTGTCCGGCACCCCGGTTCGTACCCCCTCTTCCGCCCTCGCTCCCCCGCCCGCCACGCCGCCGACTAAGCGGAGTCCTTCCTCAGGCACCGCGGCTCCTTCATTGCGTGACAGTGCGTCACGGAGCCAGTAAGTCTTGCGTGTGGGCTGGTCTGGAGGCAGCAACGTCGGGCAACGTGATCTATTAAGGGGGCTACGGCTACGGGCTACGCCTGCGTCATCCCCAGCTTAAGCAGCGTGTTATTACTTGGGCTTCAGTCTTTGGTATCTGGTGTTTATTCCTGCATCGTCTTGTCAGCAGATCATTGTGCAGTAAGCGCTCGTAGCCTACGCCACTCTGCTCTTGGTTGGCAGCTTCCAGCAGCGCATTTCATCTGCCTTGTTGCCCGCTAGGGGCCCCAGCATTGTCAACTGGCACAGAACAACTCACGGTTGCCTCTGCCCATCCTCTCGCCCGTTCTATCTGAGCGTGAGACAGAGGCGCCGTTACCTGGAGCCAACCGTACGACCCGCTCCGGCAGAATCTACAACAGCGGCTCAGCGCCTTCCAGCAAGGTGAACAGCAAGTCCGCCACGCCTCGAACGTCGCGGCAGGCCACCCCTGCTGGTTCTCCTTCGGCGTCTCGGCAAGGGTCGCCATCCAGGCAGCAAGAAGCGACTTCGGCTGCTCTTCTCTCGCCACGCCGGCTTCTCTCTTCACTCGCACGAGCAGGTGGGGGTGCGGCAGCCAGCGTTGCGAGCGCGGCCTTTGCGTACGTGAGTGGCGGTGCGTCGGGTAGTGCCAACCCTGCGGCGCAGACTGCCTTGGTGCCTACGGTGCAGCGTGCAGCTAAGCCTACGGACCCGACAGCACTAGCAGTAGAGAGCAGTGTGAGTGGCGGCGACCCAGGTGCGGACCTTGGTGGTAGTGCGGCGTCTGCGAGCGGATCAGGTGCTAGCGGTGCGACAGCAGCAGCAACCCCTGCGACTGCTCAGACCCCTGCGCCGCCTCCGCCTCCCTCTGCCACTCCGCCTCCGCCTCCCTCTGCCACTCCGCCTCCGCCTCCCTCTGCCACTCCGCCTCCGCCTCCCTCTGCCACTCCGCCTCCGCCTCCCTCTGCCACTCCGCCTCCGCCTCCCTCTCCCACTCCGCCTCCGCCTCCTCCTGTCACCCCTGTTCCCAGCCCTCTCGTCCCCGGTGCAGCTATCCAAGACACCTACGACGACGACATGGCTGACTCCGTGCCTTCGAACCTGACCGCCGCGCAGCGCGGTGAGCCCTTCGACTTCAAGACCATATCGTGGGTGATCGACGGATCGCTCCGTGCCAACATGCATCGCATCAGGCGCACCAACGCCAACTGCGCGTACAAGGACATCCCCGCCACCGACGTGATGCAATCTATCGTGGAGCTGCCCATCAGCGAGTCGCAGTTCGACTTCTGGCTGCGTGCCCTCAGCACCAAGGCCGGCGGCGACATCCCCACCTACGCCGAGACCGAGTGGAAGAAGGTCACCTCCAACGCCAACAAGACCTTCGCCGGCCCCGAGCTGCTGCAGTGGTTCATTGACCTCCTCAACGCCCACTTCGAGCCCGACCGCCGCAAGCACCACCGCGGCGAGTGGCCGCGCCTCCGCCAGGACGGCCGGTCCCCCAAGCTGCTGCTGGCCAGTGCGCGCAAGTGCCGCCCGTACCTCGACGAGAACGACGAGCAGTTCGCGGTCGGCTACTACGGCAAGCTCGACCTCGGCGTGCGCCAGAGCATCAGCGGCAAGTGGAGCATCATCGCCCGCGTCACGTGGTTCCCGCGCCTGGACGAGATGGCCGAGGACGCCGAGACCGCCTGGGAGAACGAGCGCTTCACGCAAGCCGACCAGGGTGCCGGCATCTTCGGCAACGACGGCGGCAACGGCGGCGGCGGCGCCAGCACCTCCAAGGGTGGCTCCGCGGCCAAGGGCAAGGGCAGCGTCACCGTCACCAGCGCCTCCGCGGTTAGCCCCAGCGCTGGTGCCGGCAAGCAGTTCTTCTGCACCCACCACAAGTGGAACAACAGCCACGCCACCGCCGACTGCAACGTCCTGAAGAAGAAGGCGAGTGCCGTCCTGGTCACCGGCGCCGCCGACCTGGCGCCGGCCTACAGCCTGCCGGACATGATCAAGTTCTTCAACGCGTTCACCGCCAGCCAGCAGCAGCCCGCCACCAAGTACCAGGCCGAGCAGCAGAAGCGCAAGAACGGTGCCAGCGGCTTCGGTGGTGGCGGCGGTGGGCACGCGGCACGCGACGGCAACGGCAACAGCAACCGCGACCGGCCGCGCTGCGACTTCTGCCACCGCTTCCACGGCGCCACCTGCTACGTCCAGCACCCGGAGCTGGCGCCGCCCGGCTTCAAGGCGGCCAACCCCGCGCTGCAGCGCCTGTTCGACGGCGGCCTGCGCGCGCACCGGGAGGCGCAGGGCAGCGGCGGCAACGTGAAGACGGCGGCCGTGACGGCTGCGTACGACAACGAGTTCGACAACGAGCTGTACAGCTGCAACGTCACCTCCGTCCTGGCCTGCTCCGCGCCCGCCGACTACGCCAACGAGCTCAGCCCGCTGACGCTGAGCGAGGTGTTCAGCGCCGCGGCGCTGCAGGTGGACACTGCGGACGCCGCCATCGCCCTCTTGTTCGGCGCTAGTGAGGGCCTCGCGCCCGCCGCCAGCGCCAGCCGCGTCACCGCCCTCTGCTCGTCGGTGGTGACCGTCTCCGCCAGCGCCGCCAGCGAGCCCTCGACCAGCAGCGCTGTTGTATAGCGAGGTTCTACTGAATCGCTACACATCAATCACTCTGTCGCGTGATCTGTCAACTATCTGATTCTGACTTTTATACCGCGCCTGGCGATATAACATGTTGGTATCGAGCATCGTTGCGATCCTGCGAACACCCTGGTTCGATCCTCGCAACTCACGGTCGCAGCCGGCGGTCTGAGGGCTGGTGGGAGGTGGCAGCACCCACACTCAGATAGCGCGTGTACGTGAGACGGTATCGGTGACGGTTCTGGTAGGCTTGGGCACCCTACGGCCGGCACTCTGAGCCACTGCGTGGAAGGCCTCGGCTGACTTGCACCTGACTGGTCGTTCTGGCGGTCTGTCTATGGCTTGATCACCCATAGAACTGCGGCGATTGGTCTGGGCGCGAGGACGCTGCCCATCTAAGTGGGGGGCACTTGTTGTATAGCGAGGTTCTACTGAATCGCTACACATCAATCACTCTGTCGCGTGATCTGTCAACTATCTGATTCTGACTTTTATACCGCGCCTGGCGATATAACAAGCGCCACCCTGCCGCTGCACGTCGCTGTCTCTGCCGCCATGCCGCAGCTGGACTTCGCGGACACCGGCGTCTTCCGGCTCTTCGGCACGGACCTCTGCTGTGACCACCGCCTCATCGAGCCGTACTACGACCGGCCTCTGCTGGCGGAGGACGCCGGCGGCCTGCCGTCTGCCTACGGCGGCCAGCTGCACTCCTTCCGCCGCGTCGGTGCCCGCTGCCGGCGCCTGCTGCTGGAGTCGGACGGCGGGCTCGCAGGCGCTTCCGTTGCGGGCCGCAGCTGCGTCACGGCCCTGGTCGACCATGGGTACTCCAGCTCCTCTGCTCTCGCGTCGCTCGCCCTGCATGCCAGCAACAGCGACTCCATGGTGGCGGCGGCAGCTGGCGGCTTCCCCGTGGGCGACGCTACGTCCGCCTGCGCCACGCACAAGCAGCAGCCCGCCCCCGTGTCGTTCCAGCCCAAGGACATCGGTGCCGGCTCGCGTGCCAGCGCCAACCCCAACCACGACACGGGCCAGCCAGCCGCTCCGGCGGACCTGCAAGTGCCGGCGCGTGTCGGGGTTGGCAGCCTCCTGTCCGCCATGCGCAGCAACCCCAGCGCAGCTCGCGAAATCGTCACCAAGGGAGCGGCCTTCGCTGCGCGTGCCTCTACTGCCACCATCACTGCCTATGATGACAGCCTGGGTGAGCCCCGGCTGCCCATGCCTCCCGACATCTCGGCAGCGGCAGCCCCTGCTGCTGTGGCGGCTTCATCATCTGTGGCGGCCACTGATGGCTCTGCGGCGCCTGGCACCAGCTTCAGCGGACCCTCGCGTTACCGTGCGGGTGTCATCCTGGAAGGCGGCCGCGCTGCGCCTTTCTGCGCCATCAATCCGCCACCCCGTGGCGCTTTCCGTCCCATCTCCGCCATCCCTCCAACAGAGCTTCGTGACCTACTGGAGCGCGACCCCACTGCCCGCTCCTACTTCACCGCGCCCGTGCACCTATTCTACTTCGGAGAACACAGCCTGCGCCTCGACGTCAATTACGCCTCAGCAGCTGCCTCTGCCGCCTCGTCATCATCCGCCTCCTCCGCCGGCAGTGCCAGCCGCAGCTGCTTTCCTGGCACCCTGCGCGACGCCGGAGCCGACGTGAACCTCATCACCACCCAGACAGTGCGCCGTTTCAATCTGCCCGTCCGTCCCTCGTCCTCCCGGCTCGCCACCGGCACCGCCACCACGGGCGTGGGCCTCGAGCTGGACACCGAGCGCCTTTCCCTGGTTTTGGTTTCTGGCTCCGCCTACGAGACTCGCCTGCCCATGACCAAGACGCTGGTGGTGGATGACACTCATCTCTTCGATCTGCTGGTGGGCAACCCCCAGCTGCGTGCCGTGGCCGACTGGATCACGCAGTACCCTCAGCCGGTGCTGCACTTCCGGCCCAACCTGCTCGAGCACCCCACCTTCGCCCTGTCCGTGCCCATCCGCAACGCCAACGGCGTCCGTGCTGCCCTCGCCGCGGCTGGCCTCAGCGCTGCCTGCTGCGCCAGCTCTCTCGCGTCACCGCCTGCCTCGGAGCTGGGGGGGATTTACTGCCGTCGCTGAGGCCGGAGCCAACGCCGAGCCCGAGCCAAGCAGCGGCAACCCCGCCAGTGCCGAGCCCGAGCCAAGCAGCGGCAACCCCGCCAGTTCTGAGCCCGAGCCAAGCAGCGCCAACCCCGCCAGTTCCGAGCCCGAGCCAAGCAGCGCCAACCCCAAGAGCTCCAACGCAATGCCTATCTGGAGCCGCTACCTGCCCACCGCAGTTGCCACCAGCCTGACCAACGCCGCCTGGGACAAGGTGAACAGCCTCATCACCAAGAGCGCCACGGCCGTCATCTACTCCCTGGACCCTACTGAGCCGGTGTACTACAAGCCTGAGCCGCCCAAGCGCACGGGCAAGCGCAAGAAGCCCACGCCTCCACGTCCGGAGCGCGTCTCCGGCTTCAAGCGCAGCTGGCGTGGCGTCATCACCTTCGTGCTTCTCGTCACCGCGCTGCTCTCCATGGCAGCGGGGGTGGGCGCCACCGGTGCGGCAGCTAGTGGTCTGGCGGGCATTGAGGCTATGCAGCAGCTGGAGGCCGTTGGCGCAGCCCTGCACGCCGCGCCGCCGCTGATGCGCGCCCGCTGGCATCACAACCTGGACCCCGACATCTGCTTTTCAGCCGACGGCTTCCATGGCATATCCGGCGTCCTGGCCAGCGTCGAGTCCTTCTCCTTTGACGGCAAGATGGCTGTGGCAGCGTGTGAACGGTATGAGAAGGATAAGGAGGGCGGCTGGGTATGGGGGCATGCAGTCGGCATGTCGCCTGAAGTCATGGCCCAGTTGCAACAAACCGTCCGCGACCGCAAGTCTGCTGCCTTCGCCTACAGCATGGAGGAGTTACCTGGCTACTGTGGCGAACTTGGTGCGTTTCGGCTTGATTTAACTACTGATGGCAACGTCATACAGTCGGCCCGCCGGTACAGCCCCAAGGAGCAGGAGATTATTCGCTCCAAAACTGATGGGATCCACGTCCGGAGCGCGTCTCCGGCTTCAAGCGCAGCTGGCGTGGCGTCATCACCTTCGTGCTTCTCGTCACCGCGCTGCTCTCCATGGCAGCGGGGGTGGGCGCCACCGGTGCGGCAGCTAGTGGTCTGGCGGGCGTTGAGGCTATGCAGCAGCTGGAGGCCGTTGGCGCAGCCCTGCACGCCGCGCCGCCGCTGATGCGCGCCCGCTGGCATCACAACCTGGACCCCGACATCTGCTTTTCAGCCGACGGCTTCCATGGCATATCCGGCGTCCTGGCCAGCGTCGAGTCCTTCTCCTTTGACGGCAAGATGGCTGCGGCAGCGTGTGAACGGTATGAGAAGGATAAGGAGGGCGGCTGGGTATGGGGGCATGCAGTCGGCATGTCGCCTGAAGTCATGGCCCAGTTGCAACAAACCGTCCGCGACCGCAAGTCTGCTGCCTTCGCCTACAGCATGGAGGAGTTACCTGGCTACTGTGGCGAACTTGGTGCGTTTCGGCTTGATTTAACTACTGATGGCAACGTCATACAGTCGGCCCGCCGGTACAGCCCCAAGGAGCAGGAGATTATTCGCTCCAAAACTGATGAACTACTGAAGCCGGGTATCTGCAAGGAGTGGACTGGCCCCACACGCGTCGCCGTCAACCCCGTTATCGCCGCCAAACGTGATGAGTCTACAGGCCTCTGGACCGCAGCGCGCATGGCTCAGGACTACCGCTCTGTCAACAAGGTCACCGCGCCGGACAAGTACGGCCTACATCGACCTGAGGAGATTTTTCAACGCGTCGGCAAGGCGAGATTTTTCAGTAAGCTGGATATGCGGCAGGGATTTCTGCAAATTCCAATAGCTGAGGAGGACCAGGGCAAAACCGCGTTTTGGTGTGGCAACCGGCTCATCGCATACACCCGCATGCCGTATGGGCTCAAAAATGCGTCTGCGGCGTTCCAGCGGCGCATGGATCATGAGTTACGACGTGCTGGCGTGGATCATTGGGCCGTTTCGTTTATTGACGACGTTCTTATCGCCACCGAGACCGCAGAAGAGCATGTACTAGCCGTTGCCAAGGTTTTGGACGCATTGTCAGCGTGTGGGCTCCGTGCGCATCCTGACAAGTCAATCTTCGGCGCTGACGTGATAGAATACCTTGGTCATAACCTGTCTACCTTCGGCATATCCCCGCATCACGCCAAGGTCTCCGCCATCCTGGCTCTCACACCCCCGAAGAACGTGTCCGAGCTACGAACGCAACTTGGTTTCATCAACTACTATAGGTGTTATATCCCGCGCATGAGCGAACTGGCGTCTCCCCTCAACGACCTGCTTAAGGCCGGCGTGCCCTGGTGCTGGGGCATCGAGCAGGAGGAGGCACACCGCGCCATCAAGGAGGTGTTTACACAGCCGAACGTGGTGTTAAAACGCATTGATTACAGCCGGCAGCTTATTCTCCACACTGACGTTTCGAATAAGGGCATCGCCGCCGTGCTGGGACAGCTTGACGACAACGGCCAGGAGTATATGTGCGCGTGCATCAGTCGCTCTCTCAACAAGCATGAGGCCAATTATAGCTCCTACAAGGGTGAAATGCTGGCCGTTGTGTGGGCAGTAAAAATGCTACGCCATCATCTCATTGGATCCGACACGCCGTTTAAGCTGGCCAGTATGCGCGTTTCGCTCTGGTTCTTCAGGAGTATAACTTTACCATCGAGCATCGCCCTGGAATCAAGCATCAGAATGCCGACGGCCTCTCCCGCAACCCCATAGCCAGCAGCGCCGACGGCTCTGGCGCCCGCCTGGATGAAGATGACGACGGGTTTGACGCACGGCCCCTACCAGCCAACGCTACCAGCGCTCTTGCATCGAGCGCCGCGTCATGTCAGGTCCTGCATGCGGCACTCAACGCCTCAGCTCCTGTGGCGCCCTTTGCCTCCGACTTCCTGCCCTCGTCCGAGGAGGCAGCCTTTGGTTGGAATGGTTGGGGATTCGAGAGTGCGTGCCCGCAGCCAGATGACGACCCCGACTTGGAGGCCAAGGTGGTGCGAGAACTGTTGCGTGCATCGGCCATTGAGTGGAGAGCCACGCGGAAGCGGCGCCTTCAGTCAGCTGGTGCGCCGTCTGTGCCGCCCGTGCCGTCAGCTGCAGCCGTCAACGCGTCAAACTGGTACGACAACGCGTATCGTCATGGCATCACCTTGTTCGAACCTCTGGGCGGCCTGGCGCCCGGTCTTCACGCCTGCCTGCTAAACGGCATCCCCGTCAAGCGTTACTACAGCTGCGAGCCCAGTCGTGACGCCCGACGCCCAGCGCCTCCCCCGCCTGACTGACCAGCAGCCATCAACGTTTCCTGCGTCTGCCTGGGCTGACACCTTCATCACGGTACCGCAGCTAGCAGCCGAAATCACCGAGCACCATCTGCAACTCATTGGCAAGGGCAGCGAGCCCGTCCTGATCTGCGCTTACTGGAGCTCCGGTGACGTCGCGGCGCAAGCGGCGGCAGTGCGCATTGTGCAGTTGGCGCAGAGCGTGCTGGGGCACGACCGCGTCATGTTCTGCTGCGGCGCCAGCGTGGGCACCGGGCCTGCGCCAGCTCAGGAGCAACGGCAGTCTGACAGCATTGCACGTGAGGCGTGGGGTAAGCCGGTGGTGGCTGACTCGGCACGGTTTGGCTCGGGTTTTCACCAGCTGTATCGCACCTGGACCAGCCTCGCCCCGGACAACACGCTGCATGAGATGACGGATGCTGCGACGCGCCCTGCCGCCGCCGGCGACGCCCAAGCCTCCCTCGGCCCAGGCCGCACCGTGCCCGTCACCCGCAAGCTTCTCCGTCCACCGCTGTACCCCTGCGACATTGAAGGCCGTCCCGCTAAGGCGCTAATGGCGGGCACCATCGCCGCAACTCTGGAGTCTGAGCAGCCTACCTGCGCCTGCCCCATCTTGGACGCCTCCCTCGGGCGCTACACCGCGCCGTCTGCTGCTGAGTGTGAGTCGTTACTGGGCTTCAAGGGCGGCGTGACGGATGTGCCGGGCTGGTCTGAACAGCGGCGCAAGGCACTGCTAGTGCGAGCTACTGACATCAACTACCTGGCCAGCACCATCGCCATTGGCCGTGCCCTCGCTGATGACCTGGTCTCAGTTATTCCTCGCCAGGCCCCCGTTGCTCTCGTGACAGCAATCGACTCGCCACGCCCAAGCCTCGCCGGCGTGTTTGCTAATCAACCCCTCAACGTCAGCACCGCCGTCTCGTCGGTCGTCCTTGCCACTGCCTCCGCGGAGCCTGAGGGCCTTACCCCTGCCGACAGCGACGCATGGTCGGATGAGCCTATGATCAACTTCCTACGTTCCCGTCAACTGCCCAGCAACATCTCAGACGCAGAAGCACGGCGCATCAAGAGGCGCGCCGTGCGTTACCGTTGGCAAGGCAATCAGCTCGTCATCGTGGGCTTGGATGGGCGCAGCCGCGTGGTGCCTCGCCCGGCGGAGCGTGGTGAGCTGGTGCGCAAGATGCACGAGTAGAGTGGTCATTGGGGCGTCCGCCGCACTTGCGCTCTGCTGCTACATTCATTCTGGTGGCGTGGAATCAAGGAGGACGTAGCCAACACCGTCAAGCACTGCACCGCCTGTGACCGCGTCAAAGTAAGCCAGCTTCACCTCGCATCCCGCCGAGCTGAACCCCTTGCCGATTGGCGGCCTGTTCTACCGCTGGGGCGCTGACCTGTGCGGGCCCTTCACCGAGACAGAGCATGGCAACCAGTACGTCATGGTGTGTGTGGAGCATTTCAGCAAGTTCGTGGTGCTCATCCCGCTGCCGTCCGAGACCGCCGACAACACCGCCTTCGCCTTCCGTCAACACGTTTTGGGTGTGTACGGCGCCTGCGCTGAAGTGTGCACCGACCAGGGCGGCGAGTGGAAGGGCGCCTTCGCCTCTCTGCTAATGGAGTCGCTTATCGACCACCGCCAGACATCAGCCAACCATCCCCAAGCCAACGGCCTGAGTGAGCGCGCCGTTCAGACCTGCAAGCGTGCGCTTGCCAAGCTGGCGCACAGCAACGCGGGCCTCAAGAACTGGGACACGCAGCTTCCCGCAGTCGCACTTGGCTACAACTGCTCCGTCCAGAACTCAACCAAGCTCTGCCCCTACACCATCATCTACGCCACCGACCCGGTAATCCCACCTGCGGTGAAGCCACGGTTCGAGGGTGAGATCGACCTAGATGATCCGGAAGCAGCGGCTCGCGCCGTCATGGTGCATGCCGCAGCTGTGCGCAAGAACATGGTCATCGCCGGCGCCAACCTTGCCACTGCCCAGCACCGTGACCGCCTGCGCTACGCACGCCTGCGTGGAGGCGGCCTCGACCCCAAGGTTCGCAAGTTTGACGTCGGTGACTACGTGTACTACAGCAACACCACCGCGCGCACCAGCCTGGACGCCGCCGCTCGCCCCGAGATTCTGCGCGTGTCCGAGATTCGTCCGTCTGGCGTAGTTGAGCTTGAGGGCCGCTGCGGCACCAAGATCACAGCACACGTCACGCATGTCGCCCCCTGCCACCTGCCCATCTCCGACCAAGAAATCGACCCACGCCTGGCACGTCCGTCTGCCACGCTCGCCTGCGAGGTGTGCAAAATGCCCGACAACGAGGAGTGGATGCTGCTGTGCGACGCATGCGGCAACGGCTGGCACACGTTCTGTCTCAGCCCGCCGCTGGAGTCCATTCCCGAGGGCACTTGGATCTGTCCGCCATGCGTCAACTCCGGCGTCACCGTCCAGGCCCTGCAGCAGAAGGCCGTACAGCGTCGTGAGCAGGGTCGGCCGCCCCCGCACCTCAAGCATCTGCAAGGAGCGTTCGCCATGCGTGAGTCCAAGGGCCGCCGCACCCGCACAGCCGCGGCTGCTGGCGTGGTCAGCTACGCCGGTCAGCGGCGGCGTGTGCATCACTTCCTGATTGAGTATCCTGATGGCACCAGTGAAATCGTCGGCCTACCTCAGCTTCGGCCCCGCCTTGTCCCACCTGAGAAGGTGGCCCGCGCTGCAGCCACCACAGCCGACACCTCCGTGCCTCCCGACATCACCACCATCGACGGCGCCCGCGCTGCCCTGCAGCAAGTCATGCCCGGAGCGCACGGCACCGCCAAGTCTGAGCAGCTAGCCAACAGCGCACGCCTCGGCAGCGCCGGTCAGCACCGGTCAACAACGTCCGAGCTGCAGCACCTTGCTTCTTTCATCGACCTCGGCATGGCAGTCAGCGTCTACGCACCGTGGGGTGTGTCGCCCGGCACGGCAGCGTGGATCCGTCAGCAAGGCTGCCGCCTGCGTCGTGGAGAGCCGAGCAGCGGGCCTGGAGCAGCGTCAGCGTCGGCATTCAAGGAAGCGTCTGAAAAGGGTGTGGATATGGGAGTTGTGTGGATTGAGTGCATTGCCCCGGTTCTAGACGTGAGCATTGAGCATGCCGTGCGCCACGCGCGGGATGCCGTGATAGCCTGGGCACCACTAGAGTATGTCAACACGGCTGACCCGGCCCGCCTGGCTTGGCTGCGCGCGCGTAGCGAGGAAGGCAAGCTGATGGTCATCGCCGGGGCCACGTGTGTTTGGATCGTTTACTTTGCGGCGGGAAAAAGGCGTCACGGTTTTGTGCGCGCAGACCTGCCCAGCACACTACTGGTGTGATTGCATGTCGTTTGTCATTTGTTCGCATGAGCACGCCACGCCCAGGCCCGGCAGAGGCTAGCAAGCATCAACTTGCGTCATATCCCGCGCGGCTCGACCAAGGGGCATACAAGCAACTCGCAAAGCATTTCATCCCGCCACGTACACGAACGTCAGGCCCCTGAGCTCCTCCCGCGTCCTCTGATTGCGTCGGGAGGGCCTGCAAGTGTTGGTGTGACTCTGCGGCAGTGTGAGCATGTGTGAGCAGGCCCGCACACGGGTGGACATCTAGCTGTCTGTTGCTTTATGCGTGCGTGAAGTTGATTTGCTGCATTTTTGTTTGCATAAGCCGCGCAGTGTGCCCACCTGTCTACCAGACCACGGCTGATTACCACGCCGCGGCTGGGGGGGGGGAGTCGTGCGTAGGCACACCATAGAGCCGTCAGCCCTCGTCAGCGCGTGACAGCTGTCACGCGCCACGGCGTTACCGGACCCGGCAAGGGACGGGTGTCGAAGACAGCGTGGGGACGAAAGGGCGTACGTTCAGTTTCAGGGTTACGGCGGGGGAAACCGTGCCGCAGGGCGGTAACGGAGGAATAGGTGGCGCGCTCCACGCGCCTGTGCATTTTATAAGTTGTTGTGCAGCACTGTTTCGGTTTGAGAGTGCGTCACGACGTGAGCGCCTGCCTACGCAGATGTGCGTTGGCTGTGTCTGTCAGCGTGTGCACTTTGCCTGATTACGCGCACAAGCGCGCCTCACGCATGCATAATCATTGTGATGTCGTCTTTCTGCTGAGCTGAGGTGGGAGCGTTGGCACGCGTGGTAGCAAACTTGCCATGGGCGTGTGCCCCTGCAGTACAGCTGGAGCGGCGTCTTAAGCGCTTGGCACGAACGCAAGCCCCGTCTTGCTTCGTGCTCACATATACAGCCTGTGTGTGCTGCATTTCTATTGCAAGACCAACGCAAACCCTAAGCAAACTAGTGCAAGAGCGCCTGCTGGCGCTTGTCTCCGGTGCGTGTGCTGTAACACGCAAGTCTACCAACTGTGTCGCTTCTCTCGCTCCACGCCTGCTACGAGGACAGCAGTCGTGCGTAGGCACACCATAGAGCCGTCAGCCCTCGTCAGCGCGTGACAGCCATCTTCGCCCATCTACTTCGCGTTCCTGTCACCCACTTGCATGCGGCACCCAAGCTTTCTCACAAAATAGCCTGAGTCGCGATACGCAAGAGTTTTGGACAACCCCGACCAAACCCTCTGCGTCCTCAACAGAAGCGTCAAGGCTGGCGAGGATTGCGGTTGCTCCGCCACCCCCTTCCGGCGACAGGAGATCTTGTACCCATTCCCCCCCCCCCCCCAGCCGAAACAAGCTATGATCGCTGGACGCTGGGTACCTAGTCTAGGCCAAAGGGCCATGCTTAGCGATTGCCGGAAATGACAGTGGTCAGTGGCAGAAACGCGCGCGCTTAGGTACAAGCCTTGGCATTTATTTTGGGGCTTCCGCCGCGTCCGGGAGCTGCAGGTCGGCCTGCTGATGGATCCGCGTTCGGCTCTGTGGCGGCGTTGCCCTCGACCTTGTGCTGCCCTGCTGCTCCGTCTAGCAAGCACTTCGTTTGCTCCATGCAGACTGGAGCACCTCAGCTTTGGCTTGGCCCCACACGAGCTGGCTTGGCCCCACAGTGAACTTTCAAAGCGCCGTGTTAAACCCATGGTTGCAAGCTTGCAGTTGCCATGCCAAAATACAGCCATGCAGCTCTGCGTATCATCCTGGAATCATGGGCGTGGGCCGGACAGGGCGTACCGTATCCATACACCCGACCAAGAATACAAAGGGGTAAATGTCAGCAATCGCATCACCTCCCACTCTTCCGCGCACGCGGCGTGGCCTCCGCCTCTGCGGCAGTGCACGAAGGCGCTTCGGTGCCAGAAGCTTTGCCCTGCTGAATTTTTGCTTACTAATGCGCATCGTATCTATCAGCGCCCGCCCAGCCTGCTTGGATGCCCGCAAGGCTCGCGTTGGCGCCATCAGAACAGAAGCAGCCTGACACAGCACCACACGATGTACCAGGTCAAGTTCACTTCGTGATGAAGTGCTCACGGGAAAACTTAGCCGCCCAGTTCCAAACATTCACCGGTGAGTTAAGAAAGTCGTGTGCAGGCGCTATGTTTTGGACCATGTCTCATGATCAGCCCCAGCCTCACGCTTGCCAAGGCAGAGCATAGCCTACAGGCTGGCACCGCGTCGGCGGACCGTCTGATGTGACCGTGCCTGGTCCCTGGCCAGGCATCATACCCGTGCACACGCGTCCGGCACCCGTCGCCCGCGGCCGCACCCGCTGCATGCGTGCTGCCCAGGTGCTTTACTGCTTGTTGGCCGGCGCCGCGGGGTCGATGGCCTGCGGCGCAGGCAGCGCGGCCGCCGTGGCCACGGCAGTGCCCTTGTCCACGCCGCCTGCGATCATGGCAGTCGACAGCATACGGAACTTACACCAACGGGGCTCGTCTGACAACCCACGAGGCACCCAACGCAAGCGGGCATTCTTTGGCGGAGACTGGAAGCAATCGACTAGACATGCAGACCCCCTGATGGGATAGGTGTAAGTGGCTTGCGCTTGCGAGCTCGTCCTGCCACGCCCTGCCCAATCAGGCAGGCTATCCTGGACTATGCAGCTACCCACCGGGGCCCATGCCACGGATGTGGCACTCGCGGTACTCCTGGCACATGGTGCAGGGCGAGCACCAGCACGTGAGGCAGCAGTCGTGGCACGCGCTGCCCGGGATGTTATACTTCACGCGTAGGTGCCCGCTGCGGGCGAAGGGGAGAGGCATTGCAGCAAAATGCGGAGTTCAAGAAGCAGCGCCCACTGTACGCTCTCGTGGTTAATCAAGTTTCGTCGGCAGGCACCTGTTCGGCTGTCCTGTCCTGTCTGTCCTGTCCTGTCGGGCTGTCCTATCCTGTCCGGCCTTAAGTGAGGCGATGGAGGTCATTCGGGGTTCGCGTGTCTGATGGGACCCTCAATCGCTACTCCATACACATAACCACACCACGACCGTCCCTCAGGACACAGGAGCAGTAGAACGAACCTGGCACGTTCCGAGTCGCGCGTCACCTCACTGTCATACACTCCCCCCCCCCTGACGCGGGATAAGTCAACATACAGTATCATTGGCTCGCTCATTCTTACCGGGCTTGCATCTGCAGCACGCATGGCACGCCCAGCATGGAAAGTCCGTACATGGCACAGCAGGAGCCCTGCGGGGCAAGACCGCAATACGGCAATGTCGGCAGACTGGGTGAAGAAATGATCCTCGCGCTCAGCGGGTTGCAAAAGCATTTTCAGGCGAGCCACGCCGCCGCCCAGGTGCACGCCCTTTGACCCACCCTCGTCTAATCCCCATGGACAAAGTCAAATGTGCCCCCTTCAGTTCCGGTATGTTAATGTAGGGAGGCTGACCGTAAACAAAACACACAAGTCAACGCCGGGAGAACAGGCCGACCCGTTTATGGGCGCGTGGCTTACCGCACAGCTGCCGCCGCAGCACACGGTAGGGGGCATCAACTCCGCGTACTTGCCGTACATGCAGCAGGGGCTGCGCGTTTGCGTCCAGGGCGGGGACGAGGCGTGTAGTCAACGAGAACACTGAGTGCTGCCACCCCGTCCACTGGCAACTGGGGCCCGTGTGACGCCCTCGCTGTCTCCCACCCATTGCCCATGGCAGTGGCGAACCCCACAAGTATTCAACCACCACAGCGCTACGCTCACCAGAAAAACGAAAAGCCTGTGCACCGGGGTGCGGGCCGGCGGGGACCATGGTGGGCGCGAAGTTGGATTTTCAGGTGACGGGTGAGCGGGAACCAAATACATAATGAGGGCAAGATAGTATTCCTAATGCAAGTAACAGGAGCAGCAAAACCCCAGAGTCTGAGGGTTTTGCGCGCTACGAGTAAGAAACGCTCGAGGCGAATGGTGGTATCGATTAACCGCGTGGTGAATAATGCGGAAGTTGCACGCTGATTGCGGGTCTCGCCCACCCTCCAGACCATTTTTCGGCTCGCGATCATGAGTTTGCGAACCGCACGCCTGGCGCAACTATACTCACAGCAGATGCCGCAGCCGCCAGGGGGCGCGCACCTGTCGAGGCGAGCCAAGGCGCGAAAGTCAAGTCAACTCGATTGCGGTCCCGACGCAAGGGTCCCGACGCAGCAAAGGCCGGCAAAAGGAATTTGCTGCTAGCTTACCAGTCACACATCCCCGTGGACCAGTTGCCCTGAGCAGGAGCAGGCATCGCCATTTTTATTGCGCGTGCTTTATCGCGGCAAGGGGCCGGTCGTGTGGAAACGCCGAATATGCAAGCGCTATGTTACTTGAGTATCTACGTATGCTTATGCGCCCGCCTCGAAATGCACGGGCTGGGGCTTGACCGGTGCGCTGGCACATCCCCATCCCGTCGAGCCGCTTCTCTCCCTAGAACACAAACACTTGCGGATGTTGGTGATGAGTCGTGGAGAGATACAGCGGAAGCTGGGTTGCCAGATTTGATCAGCGTGCCTGTACTTCGGTACTACGTGTCGCCATCCCCCCAATCGTTCCCCGACCGCGTGCACGACGTCTGTGGCGCTGTGGAGTTGTGGTGAGTTGTGATGAACTATGACGTTGTCAGATTGCAGCAGCTATGAGCCGGCACTCCAATACCGCGGCTTGGGGCAGGGGAGGGGGCAAAGGGCGCGGCAAAGGACATGTCAAAGGAGGGGGATTGCCGTTTCCACCCCTGGCGTGTCTGCTTCTGTCGCCGTGCAATCCCCTCCGGCCCTCCAGAATCATCCATGCCCGCACCCGTGCACTGTCCTGCACTCCTGCGAAATCCCTTGCCCGTGTGCTCACTAACACACACACACACGACACTGGGCCCCTACGAACCTTTCTGTTCTTCTTCTGTATCTCAGCCTTTACGGACGGACGCGTTCGTCCTGCCCCTACGTCGCCGAGGGCACGTAGCACACCTCGCCGGAGCTGTACAGTGACTTCAGCTGTAACGCTGCCATGTTGACGACCAAGACCGCCGATACATCATCTCCTCATCCAGCATAAATACCCGCTACCCCCACGCCGCACCGCATATGTACAAGACTGTACCCTTGACTGTACCGGAGTGTACTTCCCTGGCCTGCCTGGTCCTGCCTGCCCATGACACGTTCTGCCGCCTCACCCGCGCCGTTTGCGCCCCATTTTCCGTTCCGTACAAACGCTAAAACGCCCCACGTGCACCTTCACATCTGGGCCGTGCCGGTTGGAATCCCCGCACCATGCCACCTGAACATGCACTCCTTACGTGACTCCGCCGGATGCACATGAACGAGCCCTCTCGCATTGCAAGTGGATGCGCAACGCGCACGCGCGAACGCGCTGCACTTTGTATCCACTTGAACTGCCAGCGCCCGCCACGCCGTACCCCGGTGAACCGCCGCACACACGACGGTGCCAGCAACCGCACAGGATGCAGGCGCATATCTACTCATGCCCCGCGGCGGACGACGGTGGCAGCGGGGACGGCAGCGCACACGGCAGCGCCACGGTGCCGGCGTCCCCTCCACCAACGCCGCCGGCCAAATGCAGAGGCTCAGAGGTCCGCACAAACATGGAGCTGTCCCCACGCCACCCCGCCTCCCCTTGCCCTTCCCCGACCAGGTCGCCGCCACCCGTGCCCTCGCCCTCGCCTTGCGCAGCCGTCGACACCGAACCAAGGGCCGTTCGCCCGGCCGCGGCCACATGCGTGGCGCCCACAAGCCGGTGCGGACCCTGCGCATCCCCATGCACGGGCGCTGCAGCCTGCGCCCATGACGGCATGGTGCGGCGCCGCGGCGGCTCCGGCCCCGGCGCAGGTGACTCCGCGGAGCGCGCCGCCGCCGCCGCAGCGACCGCGGCAGCGGCGGGGCTGCCCAGCCGCGGCGGCGCCGTGAACCGCTCCGCGGCCCACACCGGCGCGCCGGGCGCCGCCGCAGCCGCCGCGGCTGCACCTGGAGCTGTGGACGTGAAGGCGCCTGCCGCGCCGCCCATCGAGATCCGCTGCGGGTGGACTGCTGGCAGCAGCGCATGCAGTGCTGCAGCAGGGTGGCGGGGGTGAGGCGGCAGCCCGCTCGCGCTCACGCTCGCGCTGCCGACGCGGCCAGCCGTCACGAACGCGTTAGCCCGCTGGTGGCGCGGCGACGCCGTGGCTGAGGAGTAGCCGCCCCGGCCGCCGACCGCCAGCGCTGCCAGCCGGCCGCGGCCGCCGCCGCCGCCGCCTCCGCTGGCGCCCGCGGCCGCTGCCAGTAGCTGCTGCGGTCCCGCCAGTCCGGCGCCCTCCACACCAACAACGCCGGCGCCTCGGCCACGGATGTCGGCGGCCACGGCTGCTGCGCCGCCACGGTACCCGCTGCCGCTGCCCACGCTGGCCACCCGGCTCGCCAGCGCGGGGCTGCTTGTGACGCTGCCGCTGGCGTGGGCAGCCGCCGCGCTGGCGCCAGCGCCGCTGCCCAGCCCCAGCAGCATTCCGCTGTAGGGGTTGAACGCAGCAGTTGCACTTGGGGCCGCAGGCCGGACCAACAAGGGCCCGCTGCCGCCGCCCACGGCAGTAGCAGCATCACCGGTAGACCCACCGCCGCCGCCGCCGCTGCCTGCTACAGCCCTGTGGGCCACGGACACGAGGCTTGCCGAGCGCACCGCCGTCGCCGCGCTGGCCGTGTGCTGCAGCCGGCTGCCCCCCAGCTGACTGGGGCTTGGCCACGCCGGCAGGGCGGCGGAGCCGCCGCTGGCGCCCGCGTTGGCGACTTCACCGCCTGCTGCTGTTGCTGCGCCTGCCGCCGCGGTGGAGAGCGCGGCTGTCGTGTCTGTTGCGACTGGCGCGATGCAGGCGGGTCCGCCGACGAGCACGCTGCTGCTGGCGGGGCTGCCCAGTGACGCCGTAGAGTACCAGTGGCTGCTGTCGCCGGCTGCGTGCGGCAGCTGTAGCAGCTGCGGCGACAGCTGCCGTCGCAAGGTCACAAGTGGCGCAACGGCTGCTGCAGCGGCTGCAGCAGCGGCTGTAGCTGTGGCTGCTCCGGCGGGCGAGGCGCACCAGGCGGGGGCCGCGGCCTCCTGCGGTGTGTGACGCCGGGGGCCCGCCCGAGCGGGGGCCGCGTGCAGCAGCGGCGGCAGCGGCGGCGAGAGCAGGGCTGCTGCTGGTGGTGCCCCGGCACCTGCTGATGCCAAGCTGCCGCCGGCGCCGTTGCTACTGAGTCGGGTGGGCTGCTGCTTGCTGGTGCGGCGGCTGAAGCGACGCAGGGACATGGAGAGGGCAGACCGCAGGCCGGCTGCGGCGGCGGCGAGGAAGGCCGTGTGTGCGGGTGCGAGTGCGGTGGTGGCAGCGGTGCTGGTGACGGCGGCGGCTGGCCCCCTGCCGGCGGGAGTGGTGATGGCGACGGGAGTGGTGATGGCGACGGGAGTGGTGGTGGTGGTGGTGGTGCCACGGGCAATCGGACCTGCTGCTACAGCCGCCACACCGGTAGCTGTGCCGCGCGGTGACGGTGACAATAACGGCGATCCCGAGCCGCAACCCACGCCACTGTTGTTGCTGCTGCTGCTGGCGGACCGAACTTCCGTCAGCTCTACAACAGACCCGCCCGAGCGCTGCGGGAACGCAGCATCCCACGCTGCTTCCGTGGCGGTGGTGATTGCCATGGTTGCATGTGTCGTGCCGGACGCAGCAGCAACAGCTTCGGATGCTGCTACTGCTGACGCCGGTGCTACAGCCACATGGCTGAGCCGGGACGGGCCGTGTGGCGACACGTGCGCTGTTTGCGATGCGTGCGGCTGTAGCAGCTGTTGTGGCGGGTGGTGAGGGAACAGCTGCTGCGGCTGCTGCTGCGGCTGCTGCATCACCGGGAGCTCTGTTGCTAGCTCCACCGCCACCGCGCCCGTATGTGCATCTGCGGCCGCCGCTGCAGCAGCCATGCTAGCAGCTGCCGCCGCCGCCACCGCCGCCCCCGACACGTCATCATCCACATGTGGGTAAGGATGTTCCGGCTGCGCCTCACCCGCTGCCGCCTGTGCCGTACGTGCCGCGAGGACGCCGACGCCGGGTGCCACCGCCGCGGCCGCGGCCGCCGGCTGCTCGGCGCGTCCCGCTGCGCCCGCCGCATTGTCACCGCTGCTGCTGCGGCGCGCAACCCGGGGCAGAAAAGGCTCGGCCGGACTTGGCACCCGCGCGGCCGGCTGCGGTGCGGTAGCCGCAGCGGCGGCGGTCTTGCCGTCGGCACTGGCCCTGTTGCGGTGTGGCGGATGTGGCGGTGGCGGTGGCCCGGCGGTGGCCCGGGCGGCCGAGCCCGGGTCTGTTCGGCGCGGCCCTAGCATAGCAGGCGCGGCCACGGAGGCGGCTGCCATGACTGCAGCCGTGGCATATGCGGTCGGAGCGCTGTCGCTGCTGCTGCTACTGCTGCTGCTGCTACCGGCGGCGGCTGGAGCCCCGGCGGCGCCGCAGACCGCACTGCGGCTGCCTTCCGCCGCCGCAGGCGCCGCAGCAGCCGTGGCGTCCGCGGCTGCGGCCGCAGCCGCAGCCGCGGCGGCTGTAGCAGCGGCGGCAGCCGTGGGCAGCTCGCCGACCAGCACGCGCGAGGTGCGGCGCAGTCGCTCCAGAGAGATTACCTCGGGCGTGTGCTGCCGCACGCGCACCGGCTGGTAGCTGGGACGCCGCGTCGAGGAGCTGAGTTTCTGCTGGGCGGAGCCAAGCTCGGAAGCGGCGAAGGGCATGGACGTCGTTGTTGCGGCAGATGCTGCTGCTGACACCGCTGATGCCGCCACAAAGGCGGGCGAGGCGCGAGGGGAAGCGGCCTCACGCAGCAGAGTCTCGGTGCTCATGCCGCCGCCGCCGCCGCCGCCGCCCGCTGCCGTTACGACTGCCGCTGCGCGCGCCGCCAGCAGCAACGCACCCCGCTCCCCATCCGCGACGCTGCCAGCCGCGGTGGTGGTGCGGCCGCGTCCGAGGGCCATGGCTGCGGCGGTGAACTCGCGATCGCCGCCGCCGGGCTCGTTAGCTGCTGCCGCTACTGCCGCGACTGCCGCGGCACACGCCGTGCTTGCGCCAGCAGCCCCGGGTGGCGATGCGAGGTAGCTGCCGCGAAGCTGCACCGAGCCCCGGCGCCCGCCCGTGCTCACGGCAATGCTGCCCAGCGCCCTGGCGGCCTGGCGGATGCCGACGGCGAGCACTGCCACGGCGGAGTCGCGCCGGCCCCTGCTGCCCTGCTGCTGCTGCTCATGCTGCTGCTGACGCTGGTGCTGGGAACAGGACGACTCAGCGGCGGCCGGCCGCGGCCGGCGGCGGCCCGCCGCCCGGCGACTGATGCTACTGCCGCGGCTGCCGTGGCTGTAGCCGCTGTGGCCGCTGCGGACGCTGCTAACGTCGCTGGCGGGGCGGGTACTGCCGCTGCCGCGCAAGCTGCTGTAAGCGCCGCCAGCGGCTGTACCAGCAGCTGCACCAGCAGCAGCCGCGCTGGCGGCGGCGCCATCCGCTACTGCTGTCCCAGGTGAGGGCTGCAGCGATGGGCCCAGTGACAAGCGCTCTCCGCCGCCCATGCTGCTGCCATCCACAGTCGCGCCCGCCGGCGATGGAAAGTGGGAGGGGTGCGAGGAGCGGTCGGTGCCCGCTGCAGTTGCTGTGCTGTGACGCGCCGCGAGGAGCGCAAGCGGCGGGGACGTGGCATCCGCCATCGCTCCTGCCGCTCGGTGGAATCCGGCTTGCGCGGCAGCAGCAGCGTTGCTTGGTGCAGCCGTGCCCACGCCCGTGCCCGCACCCGCGCTGGCGAAGTCAGAAGAGATGTGCAGTGGCGACAGGCGCGGCGGCTGCCTGGCTTGAACCGCAGGGGCACCGGCTGCCGCTGCCACGGGGCTCCTGCGCTCCCCAAGCTGCATGGAGCGGCGCGCGAGCGGCGAGTGGGTCCCGTGCATGCTCCCAGCACCGTACCAGCTGCCTCCCGAACGCTCGACAGCGACGCCCGACGCGGCAGACGCCGCCACGGCGCCAGCGCCCGCGGCCGCGAACCCCAGTGACGTCTGGCTCCGGGACAGGGAGCTGGACCGCGGCCGTGATGAGCCCGAGCCCTTGTGCCGCTGGCGGCGGCGCCGCCGCCTCTGCTCCTGCTGCTGTCGGTCCAGGTGTGTCAACAACGCCAGGGCGGCGTTGCGCGCCGCCTGCTCGCGCACGCGGCCGCCGGGGCTGGCACCGCCGGCGGCGCCGGCGCCGTCAGGCTCAGGCTCGTTTAGCACCATCGCCTCTGCAGCTGCTGGAGCTGTAACAACTGGTGCTGCTCCTGCTTCTGCTTGAAATTGTGGTGACAGCTGTCCGATGCGGCCGACAGCGCCTGCGACGGCGGAGACAGCCGCCACTGCACCTTCGGCCACGCATGCGGCGTCGCCAGCGCCGGGCTGCGTCACTGTCCCACGGCATGCTTGGCTGGCAGGGCTCACGCCCGCGCCAGCGCCCGCATCATCGTCATCGTCATAGCCATCGCTGACAGGCGTGAGAATTGCAAGTGGGCTGCTGACCAGTGCCGCCGCCGCGACGTCGGGTGTGGCTGCCGGCACGGCAGCGCCGAGCGGTGCCCGCCCCACAGCGGCTGGCGGCGGTCGCGCCAGGGGAGCGGTGGCCGCCGCGGCAACCGCCGCGGCAACGGCTGCGCCTGCGAGCCCCCCTGACAGCGGTCCTCTTGCGGCCGTGTCAGCAGTCGCATCGTACGCACCGGCAGTCGACACCCGGGTCTGAAGCTGCACGCGGCTCGACGCGAGCACTGACGGTGGCCAGTCCGCGCCAGCGCCGCCGCCGCCGCCACCACCGCCGCCGCCGCCGCCGTCGCCGCCGCCGTCGCCCATGCCAGCCGGGTGGATGCGGTTATGTGCTGTGCCCGAGTTGTGGCGGAAAGCGCCCAGGCCCGCCGCGGCCCGTCTGTGTGCTGCTGCCGCCGGCGACGAAAGCAGCGGCTCGGACGTGGGGCCAGCGGGGCCGCCGCCGCCGCCGCCACCAAACGCTGCTGCGGCCACCGCACGTGACGGCGCTGCCGTTGGCAGCACGCCGGCGTGGCGGACGCGTGTGTTGTTCACAATGCCCGCCAGCCGCGCAGCAAGCATGGCCGCTCGCAGCCGATTGGATGCGCCGCCGCCCACCGCGCCACCGCCGCCACCTGTGCCGCTGCCCGCGCTGCCTCGGTGGGCTTGGTACCTCCCCACGCCAGGCCGCTGCTCGGGTGCAGCTGCCGCATTGCCCAGCCCATGCATCGGACTCGCGCGAGCGCCCCTGCTTACGGCCGGCAGGGATTGCTGCTGCTGCAACTGCTGCTGCTGTTGGGCGGCCGCGAGCTCGAAGAGCGCGAGCGCGCGGCCCCGCATGCCGGCGCCGGTCGCGCCGGCGCCCGCCGCGGCGCCGCTCGCGTGGTACGATGGCGCGCTGCTGCGGCTGTAGCTGACGCTGTGGCGCATGCGGCCGACGCCGCCGCCAGGCGAGAACGGGGTGGTGCTCCCGCTGCCGCTGCCCGCGCCCGCCGCCAAAGGCCCGGCGGCGGCAGCGGCGGCGACGCCGCCCAGCATGTGCATATGCATCTGCCCGCTGCTCACGCCGCCGGTCTCTATCGAGGTGCTGAGGGGCCCCGCTGCGTGCGGCGGCGCCGCCAGCGCGCCTGATGATCCAGGCGCCGCGGGCCCAACGCCCAGCACCGCGCTGCATGGCCCAGACGCCAGCCCGCCCGCCGCCACCGCCGCACCGCCAACACCACTGCTGGGCCCGGCCAGGAGCATGGATCTTGACTCGCTGCGGCTGAAACCGGCCGTGCCGTACATGCCGTACCCGCTGCCGCCGTACACGTGGCTCGGCGCCGTACGTAACGCCGCCGCCGCCGCCGAGGCGGCGGCGGCCCCGAGCTCCGCGACGTCAATGGTGGCGGCGCCGCCGCCGCCTGCTGAGAGGAAGGTGCCCATCACGCCGTCAGAGTTGACGGACGACAGGCCGCCAGCCAGCAGGGCGCTCTGCAGCCGCTCCGCCGCGCCCGATGTGGTGGAGGAATGCCTGTCGCCGATGGCGCCCCCGGCGGCGCCGCCAGTGCCCAGCAGCAGGCTGCTGCCGCCGGCGCCGCCGCTGGCGGCGGCTCCGCCGCCGCCGTGGCCAGCCGCGCCGCCGACCACGCCCGCCAGGGCGAGGACGTTGCCCGGGCTGCGCCGCACGGAGCTGTAGCGGTTGATGGACAGCTGTAGCAGGCCGCGGCTGTGGGTGGAGGACAGGCGGGAGGAGGACACGCCGCCGGCGGAGCTGCGCGGCGCGGCGCGCGCCAGGGGGCTGCCGGCGAGCTCGATGTAGGAGGGCTGCTGCAGCGCCTGCGTGCAGTGCATTGCAGGGTCGGCGGCGGCGGCGGTTCATCGGCCGGGTATAGCTGGGTGCCTAAGTGAGTGATTGCGGGCGGGTGGGCGCCGCCGGTCCGGCCCACGGATTGGGGGGAAGCTCGGGGATCCAGCGGCGTGATCACCGTCCGGTCGTGTCCTTGTGTCGTACACTCGTACACCCTCGCTTCCCCCCTCCCCCTCCTAAACACACCTGCTCCGCGTCGTCCTTGAGCTCTTGCATCTCCTTGCGCGCGCGCCGCCGGCGCCTTGCGACCACCAGCACCGCCGCCGCGGCCACCGCCGCCAGCAGCGCACCCACCACCGCCGCCACGATGCCGCCGATAAGGGCCCCATTGCTGCCACCGCCGCCGGCTCCACCGGGGGTGTCGCCGCCCGGTCCGCCGCCCACGCCCGGAGGTGCTAATGCGTCCTTGCTCTGCAGGTGAAGAATATTAGGGACTCGGACATCAGCCGCAGCTGCTGCGCGGCTCGAGGCCAGAACCCCACGCACACGACCCTCCACCAGAAGGCGCCTGGCCACCTCGAGGACTATTTCACCGACCCTGCCAGCTGCTCAAACAGCCTCCAAACCTTTGCATTCATCCCGGCACAATGCTGCACCAAGCAACACACTCACCGGCCCCACAGGCAACACCGAGCACTCATCGCCGCTGCTGTCCGGCAGTAGCGGCCCAGTGTCGCTCCCCAGGCTGCTGCCGGTGCTGCTACTGCCGCCGCGGGCGCAGACGACCGTGTAGGTCGCCACTCCCTGGGCACTGAGCGGCACGAGGTAAGTCGCGAGCATGCGCGTCGACACCGCCACCGCGTCCTCCTGCAGCGGCACGCATACTGCACGCACGCCCGTGCTGCTACTGCCGCCTCCGGTGCTGCTGCCACCCGCGGCCACTGCCACCGCGGCTGTAGCTATGGCGGCGTGGAAGCTGGAACGCAGCTCCGAGACCGCGGCGGTGTTCCTGAGGGAGTCGCTTGTGAGCTCCAAGACCACGCGGCTGCTGCTACCGCCACCGCTGCTGCCACTGCTACTGCCGTCGGCACCCGACGTGAACGTACCTGCGCAAGCGTCTCCTGTGCTCGCTGCCTCCGCTGCAAGCACGGCCCGCTGTCGCCGGCGCGCGATGTCAGTGCTCGACCGGCTGCTGACTTCGCTAATGGTGCTAATGCCGCTGAAGCTAACCCCGCCGCCGTGTGTCACCACCTCAGGTGCCTCATTAGCCCTGCCCATGCGACGGCGCCCACTGCTGCTTGGGCCGCTGCTTGAGCTGCCGCTGCCGGCATTGCCGCCGCTGTCCTCGCACGTCAGCGCTATGAGCGCAGGTGCCACGCCCATCCGGCGGCTGACCTCGCGCCGCAGTGCCGCCAGGAATTCGCCAGAGCTGCTGCACGGCGACTGCGGAGCGGCTGCAGGGGCTGGCGAGGCGGCGGCGGACTGCTGCATGCCGCGCAGCGCGGGTGGGACGAGAGGCGGGCATGTGGGGCAGGGGAGCGGTCGGGGAGGGAGGACGGCGTCATAGAGGGGATGCAATTGATGTTGAGCGAGCGTGCCAGCGATGATTACCACGTGCGTTTGCAACCGCACGCGGAATCGTCACAGCCCCCTGCCTGGTCGCCAGGTGGATGCATAACGCGTGAATAGTATGCACTGCTAGTTAGGACGTGCGTCTGTGACTGTGCGAGCCTGGGTGGCACATGCGACGGCGGCGCTCCTCGTCAAGACCGCCTGGATGCACTCGACCGAAGCGCTCATCACCAGCACATACCGAGTATTTCGCAGCTGGGTCGACGGGCCGGGAATTCGGGAACTGGGTGGCAATGGGCTTGGGGCCGGGACCTATCGGGACTTATCGGGGTTCTCCACCACGTCGCATATTCGGCCCCGCTCTCCTCCTCGCTCCTATCCATATGCACTGACGCACACGCATTGGTTTGGTTTGGTTGGATTTAGCTTGGGATGGTATTCACCCCCCCCCCCCGCGTGCGGTGTGTGACGCGAGCATGGAGAGAAGCAAGAACAGCGCCGCGTGTCATTTCGCGTGCGCCCCATGCGCCGATTGTACCCCCGCGCACGCACCTGCTGCTCTGGCAGCATCACCACCACGACGGGTGCCGCCGCATCCCAGCCCGTGGCCGTCACACTGGCGGCGCCGGGGGCCAGACCCGCCAGCGCTGGCGCGCCGGGGGGCAGCGCCAAACCCCAAACCTGCATTCGGCGGCTGAGCGACAGCAGCCCCGCGGGCTGGGTTGCGTCTACCAGGGCTGGCGGGAGGCCTAGGAGCGCCGCGGCTGGCGGCGCGGGCGCGAGAGGAGGCGTGGGTTGTTGTGAGGGCGACGGGGGTTGCTGTTGCTGCGGTTGCGGTTGCGGCTGCGGTTGCTGGGGCGGCGGGAGTTGGGTTGGGCGGGCGGGCTGCTGCGGGGACGATATGGGTGGCTGGGGAGGGGAGGGAGGCTGAAGGGGCTGCTGCGGTGGTGGTGCCGCAAGGGGCGGGAGGGCGACATTGGGCAGCTCGGGCTGCGGCGGGGGCGCCCCTGGCGGTATGGGCGGACCCGCTACTGACGGAGGTGGTGCGTTTGGTGAGGCTGGCGATGGCTGCTGTGGCTGCTGCGGCGAAGTCTGTGGTGTAGCTGGGGATGGGGCTTGCGCAACCGGCGCTGGAGAGCTGGGTGGCCCTGACGGCGGCAGCGGCGGCTGCGGTGTCGGGGGCGGCAGCAGGCCGGCTGACAGCGGCGGCGGCGGTGGAGGCTGGGCCGCTAGTGGTAGGGGTGGCGCCGCCGGCGAGGGCGGCGGCGGCGGGGGCGCGGGTGGAGCGGGTGGTGAGGGAGCGGGGAGCTGCAGCGGCACGTACCCCTCCACCCCCACAGCATCAACCACCGCCCAACGGTCCAGCCGCAGCCGCACGCCGTCCACCCCCGGCGGCAGTAGCAGCTGCGGGCCGCCTGCTGCTACTGCCGCTGCCGCCAGGGGCGGCACGGCGCATGAGTACGTGTACGGCAGCTCGGCGGCGCTGGCGCCCAGGCACGGGGCGTCGGTGTCGGGCGGGCAGTCCACCTGCGGATTTTGTTGGGGAGGGCAGGTAAGTAGGGAAGAGAAGCGCGTGCGTGCGTGTGTGGTTTCCATCGCCCCGCCAGCAGTCTACAATGCGCAGCACAGCGAACCGCAGAAGCTAAGCGCCTATTCAAGACTTCGACGCGCGCACCCGGATCCAGGTGCCGTTGCGCAGCCGCAGCTGCACCTCCGCAACCGCCGCCCCTCGGCTGCTCGCCAGCGCCACGTCCACCTGCGGTTATCAGGCGCATACACTATAAGGCGCACACGTGATAAGGGCAGGGCGCGCTTCGTCCGCTCCGACTCCAGCCAGTCCTAACATACCGGGCCAGACATGCTAAAGCGACGCCGGGCAATCTTCCACAGGTTTCATGTCATGCCGCTCACGACACACCGTGTTGATGCGATGCCGACCCACGCCCCAACAGGCCCGCACTACCACCCACCCGTACGGCAAACAGGCTGGCGCCGAGATTGACTGTGACCAGTGTGCGCGCGGGCGTGGCGGCGGCAATGTCACCCGCTGCCAGTGACCAGAGGTCCCCCTGGAGTTCTGGAGTCGTGGGCGGTCCCGGAAGGCACACGGCGCCATCAGAAGTGGCGTAGGTCGGAGGGCCGAGGAGGGCGGTGAGGTTGGCGGCTGCGGCGTCCCTTGGCGGCGGCGAGGCTGAGACTGCTACCGCCCAGGCCTGCAAGCTGCCGGCGGCGCAGTCGGCGAGCGCAGCGGGGCAGGCGGGCGGCGGCGCTGGCCACGGCCTGGGCGGCGGTGCGGAGGGCGGCGGCCACGGTGGCACTGGTGCAGAGCCGCCGCTTGCCAATGCTGCAGCTCCGAGCAGCACTATGGCTAGCAGGTGTGTCGGCGCCCATCGTACGTGCCGTGGGCGTCGTCGTTGGAGGGCCGCACACACCGCCGGAGGAAGGAGCAGGCGCGCCCCGAGCCACTGCAGAGCCGCGTGGAAGCTCGCACCAAGTACTCCCTTCATTCGAGTCAGCACCGGGCTGACGCCAGAACTGCCGGCCCGGACGATGCCGATTCCTCTCAGGCAAATTTCGCCGCTGCAGATCCACCCAGCTCCTCAGCTCCTTGTAACAGCTCCATTGATTTTAACCTGGGGGTTTCCCGTGTCCTCGCTGGTTCCGGTGACCGCGCGCGCGCGCTACGATGTGCCCTACTCTTGAAAGGCCACGGATGGCTTCCCAGCTACGTGTAACAAGTAAAGCAGTGCAGGATTGTTGCATTGATATACATTCTGGTTATGAAGGCCGCGGTCGACGGCCGCAAAAAATTAGTGTCCACCTCGTCCAATTTCAAAGTGGTGTGGCGTCGTAATTTGTAAGTATACTATTCTTTGTGCATCTATTAGTGTTTAAAGACGTCTCACAAGACGTCGAGCGATGTTGTGCAAACCGGCTAACCGCCGCTGCGCGCTGAGTCGCGCACTCCTCTCGGTGCACGGCGGTATGAAATGGTGGGAATGATTAAAGCACCGTATATGCAGAGGTTGTTCTTAGGTGCTTAGGTCTTCATCCGTCCGTATTCGCGATCGAGAAGACGTATAGGCGTCGGTGCGGCCTGCTGCGGCGAGCACTGAAGTGGCTCTGGAGTTCATGCGAGTGCCATGCTGCTGGCTTGGTGTGGTGTGCTCATGCCCTGCGCCTAACATTCGCGGTATCAGGATGCAGGCCGCCCCGCGCCGTTTACTCCGGTTTCGGGGGCCGATGGCGAAGGCCTTTTCCAGCAACTTTTCGCGCCTACCTCGGCCCTACCTGCCAGAATGCCAAAACGGAAACAATGGCCAAAGGTTACATAGGCGGCTCAGCGGTTCCAGCGCACGGCTTGGAGCACAGCCGTGATAAGCCGCTGCACCCAGGTGCGGCGTGCGGCGGCGGGTTGGCGCTGCCCTCCGACGGTCGCTTCCCCAAGCGCGACGCATTCCTGCACCGCTCCCGACCTTTCGCTTGTGCCGTCAAGTCGCCTCCCTGTCAACTTGTCATCCATGCATCGAGGGAGGCCACATTCACGGCATCACAACCGAAGGGCGGCGCCTGAATGCCCACAATTTTCGGCTGCGTCCAATGCTTGGCCGCCCACGCCCCCAAGCCACAACTGTCCGCGCCCGCCGAGCCCCCCAATATCAATCGGAGTACACACGCAAGCATCCGCTGCCTCCAGCTGGCGGCATGATGACCCAACATGCCGTAACAGGACTGCCCAAAATAGCAACCACCGCCCACGCGTGCAGACACGCGCACGAGCAGGACGGTATTCGCGGTGCTGAAGGGGGCGGAAGGCGAACCCATCCAGGCCCGCCATCGCAGCGCAGTCCTGCCGCCAATGAATGTCACCAATGCATCATTTGCGTTTATGCATGCCCGAGAACAGAGGTAGCAGCAGGTGCCGGCGGGTGTGCATTGCCCACACTGCCGGGGCAGGGTAGGACAAACCTTTTGACCTGGAAGGTGAGCTGCACTTGCTGCCACTCTCTGGATTCCCTTCATGACCGCCACGTGCTCGGCACGGGCCTAACCACCACGCGCCTCAACCTACAAAGCGCACAGGCTATACATGACAAGATGTCGTGTTGGACATCGGTCCTTTGCGACCTAGCTAAATAAGATCACACAGTGCATGGGACACGCATGGTGAGGCGGAGTGCCAAAGCGAGCGCCAGGGCAACCATGAAACGCCCTGGCGCATCAGAAACTTTTAGTTAGGTCAAGCTTCGTGGTCAAGCTTCTACTGTATGAATTCTGATGATGTGTGCCTCTGTCAGGTACAGGGGCTGGGAAAGGGTTCTCGCCCTTGCAGGCGATGATGAAAGCTGTTCGCCGCAGCGGTGCAGTTTTGCGCGCTTCTGCCGCCTGCCTAGCTATGACATTGCATCAACCTACGATTCACGTTACTCACAAAAGCAAGTCCACCTATCAGCGTACTGTGTAAGCACGGTACATGCGCATTGCCGCTGCACCCATTACCAAAGGCGCACGTCAGAACGACCACTGCAAACACACATCACAAATAATGAGCCACAGAAGCCGCTGCCGCTCGAAACGCTCCCACGGCGGGCGTTGCTATTTGCAGAAATCCACGCTCGCACACAAGGTGGGATGCTGCAGACCTCCGATGGTCAATGTTGGGTTTGGAATGATCAACCAAAACCCAAACTACGCACGCCACCACCCGATCATCACAAGCGTAGAGGTAGACCACGAGCCTAGAGGTAGACCACGAGCCCTAGTCCTCTTCCTCCTTCTCCTCCTACTGCTCCTCCTTCTTCTTCTCCTCCTTCTTCTTCTCCTGCTCCCGCTTCCACCGGCCATAGATAACGCTGAGGGAGTCCACGTTTGCGTCCTTCAGCTGGGGAAGAGCAGCCACCACCGCCTCCCACTTCCCCCGCTTCTTCTCATCAGGCCAGTTCTCCATACCGGCATCGGCGCACGCACGCGCGTACGCTCAATGTGCACGCAACTCACTTGGGCGTCTGCAGGTACGGCGGCAGCGGATGCACCCTGTTAGCGCCGCCGGCGGCGCCGCCTCCTGTACCCGCTGCCACAATGTGCCCGCCTCCCGCGGGGCTGGTCGGTGTGGCTGCCACCGCCGCCATTGCCGCTCCCGACTCTACTGCTGCTGGCACAACAGGCGCTGTAGAACCGGCCACTGCAGAGGCGGCAGCAGAAGATATGCGCGCATGCAATTCAGCGCGTGGCGATAACACCGTTCGCGGCCGCGCTGCGTGCAGGGGCTGCGCCCGCAGCTTTCCGCTGGGACCGGCTGCCACGTGCGTGTCGCCGCCGCCCGGGGTGGCAGCACCGCTGCCGGCACAAAGCTCCCCCGTCTGCGACGACGCCCACAGAGGAAGCTCCGCCGGCTCGCCTTGCGCCGGCGGTGACGACAGCGGCTGCGGCAGCGGCACCAGCCTCGATGGGCCTACCGAGGCAACCTCGCCACCGGCCCCGGCGCCCCCGCCGGCCGCGCCGCTGGGAGCGGCATAGCTGCCACCACTGGGCGCTGCGCGGACGCTGCTGCCGCCGCCCGGCCCTGGCATGCCGCCCGCACTGCTGAATGGCACTTGGGCGGGGAGCGGCATGAAGACGTCAGGATCTGAGGAAGCCGACGCCTGCGCCTCCGCCTGTGCCTGCGCTTGCGGTGATCGCGGCCGCGCCGGCGGCTGTGCAGCGGTGTCGCCGCGGCTGCCTCTGGGCGCCTCTGAGGCCCCGCGGGCGGGCCCGCAAGGCAGGCAGCTGTCACCGTTGTCGGGCCTGCAGCGCGTGCTGCTGGGCTCGCTGGCAGCCGCCTGCCCGGCGGGCGAGCGGTCTGGCCACTCGGCGGCCTCCGCGACTGCGGCGGCCACGGCCGCGCCACGCGCGTCCCCCACCGCGACTGCGGCGGCGCACTCGAGGTGATGCGTCGTTGTGAAGACCGAGACGGGGTCGCAGGCCGCGGCTGAGTCCGCGGCTGCTTTTGCGCCAGCGCCGGGTGCGGTCTGCTCGAGGCCGCCGCCCCAGGCCGCTGCATCACCCAAGCACGCCGCGCGCCGTGGCGAGGCGCCCTGCTGCCACGGCTCGTTCTGGTCTTTGAGCACGTGGTGCAGCCCTGGGGGTGAGCCGCCGAAAACAGTGTGGGCTGCCGCCCCCGCCGCGGCCGCTGCCACCGCTGCTGCCCTAGCAGCGAGCGGGTCCGCCGCGCGCTCTGCGTCCGCGGCGCCGCCGCCTGCAGATGCCGAGGCCAGCGCCCGACGCGCCGCAACCGCCCGTGACAACGAGGTGGCTGCTGCGCCGCCGTGCCCGCCGCCACCGCCAGCCGCTCCGCGGGCGCCGCTGCCGGCCCGGGAGCTGCGGATCGGCACCGCCGGGGACCGCGACCCCAGCGCCGCCAGGGACGCCGCCACCGCCGCCAGCACAGACCCCCCATCCCGCTCTGCTCTGGGCTGCTGCGCCGGCGCCGCGCCGATCGTCACGGGGCGCAGGTGCGAGTAGCCGGGGCCGCCCATGCCTCCGCTCCCGTGGCCGTAGCCATGCACGGTTGCCGCGCCCGCGCCTGCGCCGTCCCGGAGCGGCGGGTGGCGGGCGGCCGAGACGCCGGAGCTCAGCACTGGGCTGATCTCCCCCGCGCCCGGCGTGCGCGTGGGCGTGGAGCCCGGCGTCATGCCGCCGCCGGGCGAGCCGGACGGCGAGGCGGAGGCGGTGCCGTCCACGTCGGCGGAGGCAGGGCGCCGCGACGCCGCCCAAGCGCCCGCGCCGCCGGTGACGCTGCCGCCGCCGAGGGCGCGGGCATAGAGCGCCAGTGCGCGGCCGCGCGCGCCAGCCGCCGTGGCCAAGCCCGACCCTGCCGCCGCCCCGGTTCCTGCTGCCGCCGCCGCAGCCACGCTCGGCGCCCGCAGCCGCCGCTCGTGCATCAATAAACTCGACGCACGAAGCATGGACGCAGGCGATCGAGGGCCGACCTCGGCCGCGCCCGCCGCCGCCGCTGTGCCGCCCGGCGGCGCGCCGCCGCCGCTGCTGGCGCCCACCGCGCTGCTGGCGCCGCCCGTCGAGGGCAACCCACTGGAGGCGGCGGAGAGCATGCCCGCGTCGCGGCCGTCGTTGCTGACGCCGGCGCCGCCGCCGGCGCCGCCGCCGGTGCCCGCGCCGCCGCCAGAGCCGCCGTACAGGGACAGCGCCCGGCGAATGACTCGCCGCTGGCGCTGGTGCGGCAGCTCGACGTCCTGCATGCCGCCGACGTGGCCGGGCGTGCTGCCCGGCGGCCCGTAGCAGCTGTGCACGCCGTCTGGCCCGGCCGCGGCGGCGGTGGCGGCGCCGACGCCGACGTTCGGAACCGTACGGCGGGTGTACGGCCGCCGCCTGCTGGTCAGTGAGCCGGCGCCAGCGCCGCCACCTCGTGCGGCGAGGGTAGTGGCCAGGAGGGGCGCAGGCGAGGACTCAACCGACGAGCTAAGGGCCGTGACGCCGCCGAGGCCCGGCGAGCCGCAGCCACCACCACCACCGCCGCCGCCGCCGCCGATGCTGGCGGCGGCGCTGATGCCGCTGGCACCGCTGGCGCTGACGCGCCCGCTGACCCTGGCAAAGGCGCCGACGCTGCCGGTGTGGCTGCCGCCGCCGGCGCGGCGCGCCGCCGCGCTGGCCGCGAGCGCCATCGCGAGCGCCGACAGCGGCGGGGAGTTGGCGCCGCCGGCCACACGGCCGCCGGCAGCGCCGCCGTGCGTGCTGATGGACAGGCCCCGGGACCGGCGCGTCGGGAAGATGGAGTCGTGGATGAGCACGAATGAGGGGTTGGACAGCGCCTGCAGGTGGGGTTGTGGGGTTGTCGCAGGGATGGGGTCGGCCAAGGCTGATGCGTCGGCCAAGGCTGATGTCGCGCTCCTAGTGCGTTGCGCGTTGCGCACGACAAGCAGCATGCTCCCGCGTACAATGCCTTGCTTTTCTTCGTTGCGGCTCCTGATCCCATGAGCACCCGGGCGCGCAAATCTATCTACTTTTGCCAGGAGCCCCAAGAGCCTTTAGAGCACCAGCGCGTGGCCCACGCCGCCGCGCGCACCTTGGCGGCGTCTTCCGCGAGCTCTGCGTCCATCTGCGCCTGCCGCACCCGTCGCCGCCGGCGCCGCCGCACCACGACCGCCGCCACGCCCGCTATCCCCAGCGCCACCGCCGACCCGACCGCCACCGCCACCGCCACCGTCGTCACCGCCGGTGCGCCGCTGCCGCCGCCGCCGCCCTGCGGCGAGCCCTGCGGCAGCGGCACCTGCTCGCTCGGGACCAAGGAGGGCCCGCCGCCTGCCGGAGAGGGGCCGCCACCGCTGGGCCCGGAAGCCTGCAGGTGTTATGGACAAAGGAGCGGGGAGGGCGAGGTGAGACGCCGCGCACGGAGCGGTGACGCAGGGTCGCCATGTGGGGGAAAACACGGACGCGCGTAGTATTGGTGTGGATGGGCCAACGTTGAAAGACGTGTAGCAGCACGGACGGGGCAAGGCAGTGGCAGCGCTTGTGGACAGGGCAGAGTGCCCCAGCCGCCACACTTCGCGCACCTGCGGCAGCGCCACCGGCTGCACCGCGCACACCAGCGAGCTGCTACTGCCGGCGGCGGAGCCAAGCAATGCCTGCGAGAGCGGCGCCGTGTCGCTGCTACTGCCGCCGCCGCCGCCGCCGCTGCAGGCGGTCGTGAAGGTCTCTGCGCCTTGGCGCGACAGCGGCACTTGGTACAGCGCCCGGACCTGCGTCGACACGCTAATGGACTGTTTGGGCGCGGCGCAGACCGCGGTGACCATGCCGCCGCCGTCGAGGCCCCCGCCCCCTGCCGCCAGCTGCCGCGTCTGTTCGCCCTTCCACTCGATCACCTCATCATACACCTCGCCCGCCATGCTACTGGTGCTACTGCTGCTTGAGTTGCGCAGGCCCGCCGAGGCTGTAGCGGTGCCGCTGGTGTTTCCGTCTGCGGCGCCGCTGCCCTGCTGCAGCAGCCGTGCTGACCTCCGGCGGCTGCTACTGCCGGCGCCGCTTCCGGTGCCGCTTCCGTTGCTGCTGCTGCCAGCGCTTGAAGCAGTGCTGTTGCCCGTCGTGGCCTGGCCGCTGGCGTCCGCCGCCTGCACTTGTACAGTCAGCGTGAAGGAATGCTCGACGACCAGAGCTGGCGGTTGCGACGCCATTGCGGCGGCGGCGGGTAGCGATCCGTCCCCCGCCGCCGGTGTGGCTTTACGGCGGTCGACCGGTCCCGCCGTCGCCGCAGCTGGTGCCGGGTAGACGGGGCATTCAGCACCGTAAATACCATATGCAGCGGGCGGCGGCAGGCTCGGCGGCAACGCGACGGCCACATCCTCAGCGTCCCACCTCCGCGCCTGCGCCTGTGCCTGCGCCAAACTGTTGCCGCCTGCTCCGGTGCCGCCGTCGGCATCACTGCGTGTCAGGCGACGACGGGACGAGGCCACTGCGGCAGCGGCTGCGCCTGTCGTTGGCGCCAGCGGCACGGGGGCTGTTGGCGGAGACGGCGCCCCTGAGCTGCTGCCGCTACTGCCGCCACTGCCGTTGCTGCCGCTCCCGTCGCCTAGGCAGACGCAGGCGACGCCCACACGCACGCCCCATCGCGCCGCAAGCCGCTCACGCAGCATCGCCAGCCGCTCGGTGCTGCACACCAAGCCCTGCGCGCCCAAATTCGGAGGGTCCGGGGTCGATGGCTGTGGCACATACAGGCAGCGAGGCCCTAGAATGCGACTTGCTCGCAGCAGCATCGCAGGTTCTTTTAGCCGAAGCAGCCATACTTCGAAAGCAGCAGACGTAGTTTGGGATGCTTCCAGTCTGAACACGAATGCGGCGCAGCGGACTCACCATTGCCTTCAAGCCCAGGCCGTCACTGCTGCTGTTGTTGCTGCTTCCGATACCGACAGCAGCGGCCCCCGCACCGGGCACCAGGGCGGTGAGGTAGGTGAAAATAACAACGCTAACGTTCCAGCTGAGCGCCACCACCTCCGTTGCCGCCGGGAACAGCTGCCGCAGCTCTGCAGTCGTTGCGCGACGGGGCGGGGCTTTGTCATGACAGCAGCAAAACCCCCACCGCCTCCCCAACCGCGATCTCCTAAGCGCACCCCAACCCTGCAAACCCCCCGCTGCAGGCCCTGCCACCCACCCTGCGCGTCCTCGCTGCTCTGCCCCAGCGCGCGGCCCTGCAGCTGCAGCTCCCGGCTCAGCGTCAGCACCGCCGCCGCCGGCGCCCCGGCCTGCTGCAGCAGCTCCGCGGGTATGGACAGGCCGTCCAAGTCCATGGCAGGGGCCGAGGGAGGCTGTAGCAGGGAGCGAGGCGCAGGGCAGCCATGTCAGGGGCCATTTACAGTAGCAGGAGGTAAGGGCTGCCCGGTAGTGCGCCTTCTTTTACACGCAGGGGGAGGCGTGACGTGGCAGCGGTGGGCGCACGCCTGCACGGATCCGCCCCTTCCCTCCCACTCACCGGGCTTGGGCTGGGCGGCGGCTCATCCGGCAGCGAAGCCGCGGGTGACGCTGGCGGGGCACTCGGGGGCGGCGCCGGCGGCGGCCACGACGGCGGCGGCGAGTCTGGCACGGGGGGCGGCTCCTCCGGCAGCGGCGGCGGCGAGCTGGGAGGCGGACTGCTTGGAGGTGGTGGAGGAGGCGAGGGCGGCTGCTCAGGCGGCGCTGACGGCTCCACAGGCGGGGGGTAGGATGGCGCCGTCGCGGGAGGTGGAGACGGCGAGGCTGCGGGAGGGGGGTAGCTCGCCGGCGACGCGCCGGGCCCATCGGGGCCGCCATAGCCGGGAGCGCGGTGCGGTGGGTACGCGGGCGCTGGCGTCAGCGGTGCGGGGGGCGGACTGGAGGCTGGGACGCCTGGGTAACCGCTGCTGCTGCCGCTGCCACTGCTGTCGCTGTTGCCGTAGCGACCCGAAGATGGCGGCTTCCCTGGACCGGCGACCGGCTGCGTGCCGTGTGCCGGCGCAGCTGCGGGCGCAGCTGCGGGCGTGCCCAACACGAGCCCTGCACCTGCTGCGGGCGCTGTGGCTGGGGCGGACACGGGACCCTCATCGGAGGGTGCGGACAGCAGGCCCCGGGCAGCCTTGTGCAGCCCGCCATCAGCACCGGACGTCGCAGGCGTCATGCGCGCAGCGGCAACGAGCAGCAGCACCGCCAGCGCAACGGCGCCTGCGCCTGCGCTGGGGTGATGCCGGCGACGCTGCCGAGCGCCCATGTATGTGCACCTGGCCTAGCTGAGCCAGACGATGCCAGCCTCGCCGCGTGTGCGCTGCGCCATGCGTCCTGGCTGCCAGTACCCACGGCAACTAAGTTTCTGCCTGGGTGGGCCGCCCAGGTGAAGCAGCCATCTCGTTGTTTAGGAACTGCCGCCTACAATGGCAATACAGTTCGCGGTTGGCACGAAGGCGCAAGGCAGGCCAGCACAAGAATGCCACATGCGCAGATGGCGCCAGGTCCGCGAGAGACAAGGAGTTTCCGCACATAATCGTCTCATAGCGCTACCAAAAACATACTATAGCGACTCTTGCTGGCACCGGCAAGCGCGCTGCTCAACTGCTATGCCCGAGTAGCTGTGGCAGGGTGCTAGCTTCCCCCGCCCTCCCAAACCACAGGAGCGACATTCAAAGTGAGCCTCCGTCAGCATACTGCGCCTAAGTCGCAGGCCACGATCAAGGACAGGAAACCTCCTCAACCCCCCAATTGCGCGCAAGCGACTCACCTCTGCTACCGGCGACAGCTCTTACATCAAATACATCGCCAGCTAGGTACAGAATACGCGGCTTTAGCGGCAAGAGGGACTATCGAAATTACAAAGATGCTCAAGCTGCTCGCGACAGAGGCGGTCCGCACTCTTAAGCCCATGTGACGGGTAAAAATATGTTCCTGGAGCAGGTTGTATGATGTGAGAACAGCCGAAGCGCGACTGGCCCGACAGGTTTGGAGCTGAATCGATGAGCCGCGAGTCGGTGAGAGCGGGGGCGGTGCATTGCTTGGGCAGGCGCCGGGTTTCGCACGTGCACGAACCGTTTGAACACCTTCGCCCGATCTGCATTGCTGCCGCATTACACTGTACAATTCTCCGGCGGAAATGCGGCACGTTCTGGCGCCAATATGAATGCGACGTCCCGCAGAGCCCGCGCCACCACGCAATCCCAGAAACGATGCCGGCGGTCCCCGTCACACATGTCCACCGCACAGGCACGGCATAGAGGCATCTGGACGCCAGACGCACGACGGGCAATATGGAGTCCTGGTGTTCGCCCGGCTTTGGCCTGCTGGCGCCGCCGCCCCTGCCGCAGGCCGCAGGGGTGCGGAGCGGGTAGAGCCCTCCCGCGTCAAGTCGTGCAGGGCCGCGAATTCTGACCCTGTCCTCAGACGTTTGCTTTGTTTCAAGGGTGCTTGCGCGATGGGTGTCCGCACGTCGTGTCCCCGCCACGGCCCCGCCGTTCCGAACAGTCCGATCCATTCACATATCGGAGACGCCTCGGCCAGTGTCCACACGGTCCCGGCCATCCGTGAACGCCGCTGCTACAGCCAGGGTAGGCCGCGGGGTAGGCCCGTGGGGTAGGCCCCTGCGGTTCCTGCGCCTGCGGTTCCAAACGTTGTGACCGGGCCAGCACGGCTTAGCGTAGTGCTTGCGAGTGAATGCGAATGGAAGACGCCATCTTGAGCTCCAAGCTAGCAATAAACAGCACGAAAGAAGTTAGTGTTAGCGGCAAAGCGGTTACTTGTTACCTTCGAGACGGGACACTGGCGCGCGCTCCACGCTGCTCCGCATTCGGGGCGCCAAACGGAGTCCGAGTGTCGTGGAGACCGCCGTCGCTGGGGGCGGACGTGTTCCAGCTCGCACCTAGGCTGCCATGCGCCGCGACAACCGCGATGAACCTGCCCGCACTCCCCTGCCCCTACTAGTTGGGGCCCCTTTCCTGCGCTGTGTGCGCCCCCACGGCAGCTGGCCAGCCGTCTGCAACAGGGCAGCTCTGAGCCTAAGACCCTGCAGGAACCAGCCCACCGGACCAAGAGCAGTCCGCGCCCCTGCAGCTGCAACCACGTCAGCTGCCATCTAGTGCCCGCTCCCAGCACGGCGAGCGAAGACAGCAGTGAGCGAGCCAAGTGCCCGTGCTGGCTGTGTGTGTGTGCCCCGATTCGGCACCACCTTTCTCCCTGTCCCCCTTTCCTCTGGCGTGGCCTTCTCTTACCACGCAGTTCAGCCCGTTCACGCAAGACTTCCGCTGTAAGACGCATCTCGATTTAGTTAGTTGACACCCTTCCGCACCCTTTCAGTATCCAACGCTTTCCCATCTACGGTATCGAGCCAGACTTTCTGACGTACAGCGCACGCTCTGTCCCCATACAAACGTGTGCAGCAAGCTCTCATACGATCCTTGGGCCGCTCATCTGACGCTGGAAACGCAAAAATTTATGGGGTTTGGACGCGTTCCGCGCGGGTGACGCGAGTGGGCTGCACACCTGTTCCCACCCCCGGCCGTACCCGGGCCGTTGTCGCACATTCTGTACCACATCATCATTCTCATCCCAGCATAAAGTTCAGATGAATGCTAGGACGCTATAGTCTACAGGCGATCGGAGGGCCGTCAAGGGGTGACCGCCGGATGCCCACTCCCGCCAGGGCGAATGGCCCCCGATAGCCGTATACGTTGTACGGTTCGACTGCGCTCCTACGCACATTCTGTTATAGGTGCTATCACATCTGCTTGTGACCACCGACGGAGGCAGCACCTGAGCTTTCGTGTGCACAAGCACATTCCCAATGTGTGCCGGCCTGAGAGCGCCTTAGTGCCGATGCGTAGCTAAGAATGTCTAACTCAAGCAATTTATGGCCAAACTGGCCAGCATGGCCTCCATTTCCCTCAAGCGCAAGCCTCTCGGCACCGCCCCCTGCGACCAGTCCACCTCCACCGGAGGTCCTATCAATCGGAGATGCACAGTACCAAGTCAGCGACCAACAGGTCCTCGATTCGTGAGTTTGGCGGGCATCATCACGGCCATTGACCGCCGTGTGCGCTTCAAATTCAAGGCCGATTGCGCTCTTCACGTATTTGATTGATGCACATATGGCAATGCTCCCAAGCCGAATTGAACGACCCCACCGAAGTGGGGTCTGGAACGGGGTGTGCAGCCCCCCCTGTCGGCCCTGCCATGCCGCCCCCAGTTGCTGTCTTGCCCCAACCTCCGGCGGTGCAACGCTGCCGCCATCCCCCATCCCACCACACACAGGCTGTACATCAACATGGTGTGGGGTGGCTTGTGCATGTTGGGCTTCATGGTCCTGCGTGGCTGGCTCAAGGGCCCCGGCGCCGTGTTTCAACGCCGCCAGGTGCAGTCGAAGCGCCTGCGTGGCGGTGCCGCGCTGCGTGTATTTGTGCAGGGGAGGGACGGTTTCAGCCCAGTATACATCCATGCGTGCAGCCACTAGCTCATCTCTGGCATGCTTTGGTTCCGTCCTGCACGCCGTGCCAGCTCCGCTGACTGCTCAACGCTCCTGCTTCAACCAGCTCCTGCTTCCTGGATGCCTTGCCGCCCAGCCGCTGTTTCAACTACAAACCCCCCAGCTGCGCGCAACTCCGTGCTCAAACTGCAGGAGCTGCAAGATCTGTTCATGCGGCCGCCGCTCATGTTCGTGGGCACGATCAGGCAGATATGGTGAGCTGCGGGCCTGCGGCGCAAGCCAGGAGTCTGGACGGGCGGGGGTTGCGGCTCGGGGGGAAGGAGAGGGACACGGACGTGGACCAGCGCCACGCGACTCGGGCGGGCTGGAGCGCAGCAGTGGCGCTGGAAGAACTTGGCTGTTCAGCAAAAGTCACCCAGCTGCTGCCCGATCTCCGGCTTCACAACTGCCCGCCTGCCTGCCTGCCTGCCTGCCTGCCTGCCTGCCTGCCTGCCTGCCTGCCTGCCTGCCTGCCTGCCTGCCTGCCTGCCTTTCCATCATCACAGGAACTGGGCCAAGCCGCTGCTGTCCGTGTCGGACGCCGACATCATCCGCTCCGCCGGCTTTGACGCGCTGGTGCTCACGCGCGTGCTGCAGATCGGGCTGCAGGTGGGCGCACTGGGGGATGGGGGGCACTGGGCAGGAAGGGGAGTTGGGATGTGGGTTGGCGTAGGATGTGGGTTGGGATGGGAGCGAGATGGGGAGTGAGGAAGAAGTTTGGGGTTGGGGTTGGGCGTGTGCGAGCTTTCGTCGTTGAAACGGTTAGCCCACCGACCCCGGCCTATCCGGGCGAGCAGCAATCCCTCCTCCCCCTCCGCGTGCCCGACAACCGCTCCTCTGCCCCGAACCCCTCACTCCCGCTGCAGATGTTCACGTTCATGGCCATCTTCGGAGTGGCCGTCAGTGAGTCGGCCGGGCGGCAGGCTGCGGTGTGCTGTGTGCCTGTGTGCCCGGGCGTGTCTGCTCCTCCTTCCTGCCCGCTCTACCGCTTCGCCGCCCAATCCCCCATGCCATCCCCCCCCCTTCCACCCCCGCACCCCTGCACCCGCCACCCCTGCACCCGCCACCCCCCCCCCACACACACACACAGTGATCCCCATCTACTACACCGGCGCCGGCCTGGCCACCAGCACCGCCGCGCTGGGCGACCTGTCCCGCGTCTCGCTGGCCAACCTGGTGCCCGGCTCGCTCACCTACCTGGTGCCCTTCTTCTTCTGCTACATATTCTCCGCGTAAGAGGCGGGACGGGCCGAGCGGGTGACCGAGCCAGGCAGGCCGGGCGGCGGGCCGGGCGGGCGGGCGGGGCAGCACACTGTCAGCAAACGACAGGGGGGGGCTGTGAATACCAGCCCAAGCTATACCAACCTGCAGGGTGCAGGCCTGCATTCGGAGGGACAGGGCAGTGAAGGCAGTGGCGCCGTGCCCGCGCGTGCCGGGGTGCCGCGGTCCGCGTGCAGCCGCCCACCCGTTTCGTCCAGCGATGGTCACGCTTTGGCCTGGTGGCGTGGTGGCCCGGCGTGTGCATGTGCAGGTACGGCTGCTTTGTGCTGTGGATCAACTGCAAGGGCTACGTGCAGCTGCGCATGGCCTACTTCCTGTGCCTGGACGCGCTGCCGCACGAGGACGTGCTGGCGGCGGGGCAGGACCGGCAGGCGGAGCAGCAGGAGCGCGCGGAGCTGGAGGCGGAGGTTGAGGCGGGGCAGGACGCGGAGCAGCAGCAGCAGGCGGAGGTGGGGGCGGCGGCGGCGGAGCAGCAGCAGCAGCAGTACATGCCGCAGAAGCCGCCGGCGGCGGCGGCGGCGGGCGCCAAGGTGGCGCCGGGGCCGGGGTCGGCGTCGGGGGCCGCGCTGTGGCCGGGGCCGGTGGCGGAGGCGACCGAGCAGGCGCCGCCGCAGGCGCCCCGCGCGGAGGGCGGCGCCGCCGCCGCCGAGGGCGCCGCGGCGGTGGGCCTGTCGATCCAAGAGGTGGAGCTGCAGCCGCGCACTGGCAGCAGCGCAGGCGGCGGCGGCGGCGCAGCCGCCGCTGCCAGCGCCTTCGGCGCCGCCGCCGGCGCTGCCGCCGCGGCCGCGGCGGCCAGCGCGGCCGGCGCCGCCAGCGACCCCGACACCGTCATGTCGCGCGCGTCTTCGTCCGCCACCTCGGTGGACAACGGCAGCAACGCCGCGCTGGCGGTGGCGGCGGCGGAGTCGGCGCCGGTGGCCATGACGGTGGCGGGCGAGGCGCCGTACATGAACCTGCACGGCAGCGCCTGGCTCAACCTGTTCAACTTCTTCAACCCCGCGCTGCGCCTCATGCTGGACCACCTGGACTGGATGAACCCGCTGCAGGTGGGGGGTTGCAATGATGGTACATGGAAGTGTAGCAACGTAGACTTTGGGGGGGGGAGGGGTTTGGGGGAGGGGGCTGTGAATGCCAGCCCAGTCTGAACCAAACCAAACAGCTTCAGCGGATGGGGGAGGTGAGAGGCACCGGCTGCGTGGGCCAGCTGGGTGTGGTGGGGATCCAGCTCTCTCCTTCCGCACGAGTGGGCAGCAGTTGGGCGTGACGGCTGCAGCGGCCCCATCCTGGCCTGGCCACAGCTTTGCACATGACACGCTGCCTCGCGGTTGTTGATTTGCTGGTGTCCCCTGTGTGTGCTCCTGCCCTTGTGGACCTGGCGCGCAGCTGGGCGCCGCGCTGTTCGGTGTGCGCAACATGCGGCTGCCCTCGCTGTACCGCGATGAGCCGCCGTACACCACCCGGATGTACGGCCGCCGCCAGAAGCTGAGGCAGTGGGACGACCAGGTGCGCAGGGGGGGTGGGGGTGCCGCCACGTGCGGGGGTGGGGCGGGATGTGGGTGCCGCCCCAAGCTAAGAATCCGACTGCGCTATTGTAGCAGTGTTGCTGGTCTGACGCTCGCCACGGGCTCCGTTCTAATGAACCGTGAAGTCTCCCATTGTGTTAAGCTTGGTTGAGCTTGGGCTGGCGGTGACGCACATATCCACCCGTCACGCAACTCCCCCAGGTGGCGGACTCGCTGTGGGGCGGTGCCCCGCTGCGCGGCGTGCCGGGGGCGCACCAGTCGCTGGATCTGGAGGATGTGGAGGGCGGCCCGACGGGCAAGCACAACAAGGATCTGGATTCAGGCCGCTCCAGATCCAAGCCGCACGGCGCCGATCAGCATGAGACGACGAGCAGCAGCGAGGGCGAGGGCGAGGAGCGGGACGAGGGCGCGGACGGCGGCACCGTGTGGGCCAGCCGTGACATGCCCGCCGTGCTGCCCTACTGGCGGCCGCTCAAAGTGCAGCTGCAGCTGGGCGCGCGCGCGAGCAAGGTGCGGCGAGGGTGGGGCGCGTGTGTGCGTGTGGGTGGTGGTGGGGTGGCGTGGTGCGGGTGCGGGTGAGGGGAAACCGTGAGCTGCGGGCTGGGTGGGGCTCCGCCTTACGCAGCTGCATGCGTTGTTCAAGCGTCCGAATCCTGTCTTGGCCCCTTCGGGCCCAGTCCGCGCCTGTGTGCTCCGCCGCGCTGACGCAACCGCATGCACGGCACGGCTCCCTCGCGCGCGGACACGTGACCTCAGGTGCCAGCCTCAGAGACGGGGCATGTGCACCCGCTGCCGCCCGCGCCCGCGGGCCCGCTGCCGCTGCCCTCGCCGCTGGCGCCGGCGCCCGAGCACCTGCGCCGCCGCATCGCCGCCGCGCATCGCGCCGCCGCCAACGCCGCCGTCGCCGCCGGCCTGCAGCCGGGCGCGTCGGCGCCGGTGCCTGGCGACGCCGGCGGGCAGCCCTCGTCGCCCTACAACGCCGGCCCGGGCGGCGGCGGCGGCGCGGTCGGGCCGGGCCCTGCGGGCACCAAGTCGAAGCTACGTGTGGGCAGCGAGGTGGGCGGCAGCCGCTGGGCGGGTCTACTGCCGTACTACATGCTGCGGCACACGGTGGGCAGCCGCCAGGCGCGGTACGGCGCCGGGCCCGGCCCCGCCTCGCACCACTACCCCCTCAGTCCCCAAGACTCGGGCCCGGCCACGCCTAAGTTCGGCGGTCGCAGCGGCGCCTCCGTGGCGTCGCCCGGCCCCGGCATGATTGAGAACGCGTGGGAGCTCATCAGCCGCCCGCTGCAGCCGCTGCTGGTCGGCAAGCGCAACACGCGGCTGCGGCAGATCGTGCAGGTGGGTGCGTGCGCGGCGGCCTGGTTGCCACGTGCCATGTGGCATGCGTGCGGGTAGCGTAGTGGGCTAAGCAGTGGCCGAACCCGACGCTTCGTGTAGGAGGCCGAGCAGGGCCGGCTCGCCAGTTCCCGCGCACATACATGATACGGAACGATAGCTTGGTGCGCCCGCTTGAAAGAGCCTGAAGGCTGCCTGAGGCTAAGCCACCGCGCCACCTCCTCCAACGCGCTCTGCCGAAACGCGCAGGTCCCCGTGCCCACATCGCTGCCGGACGCGCTGCTACAGCAGCCGGGCCAGCAGGGGCAGCTACAGCCAGGCCCGGGGCAGCAGCAGCAGCAGCAGGGGCAGGGGCTCTTCAACAGCCCGTTCAGGCAGCAGGGGCGCGGCGGGATGGCGGGCGGGGATGCGTCGGGCTTCATGTCGACGGGCGCCTCCACAATCTACCCGCCCGGAATGCAGCCCCGCGGCGGCGGCAGCGCCGCCCGCGCCGCCGGCGTCACGGCGGCCGTGACGGCCGCGGCCGTCGCGGCGACCGCGGCGGCGGAGGCCGCAGACGCGCCGTACTACCGCAACAGGCCCGCCGCGGAGGCGGCGGAGGCGGCGGATGGCACCGAGGGCGTGGCGGCGGCGGCGGGTGGCGGTGCGGCGCCGGAGGGGTCGGGTCCGGAGCCGGAGGCGATCCGCATGGTGAACGCGCGGCACTACGTTGTGCTCATCACCTCGGTCAACATGCAGCGCGGGCCGTCCTGGATCGAGCGTGAGTGGCCGGCCGGCCTCGCAGGCGAAGGATGGGGGCGTGGGGATGGGGGCGAGGCGGGAACAAGGCGGTTGGCACAGAACTGGGGCCCGGAGGCGGTGGAGGCAGCGGGAATCGGGCAGGGTGGGGGTGCAAGGTGAAGACGACGTTGCGCGTGGAACGGCGCATGTGGAATTGTGTGCAATTTTCTCTTTTGGGCGCGCTGTCCCAAGCCCTGTAGTACTGTCCACGCATCGCTCATGCCTCATGTCTCCACCCTTCATATCCCCCCTCGCAATCCGCCCCCCTCCACAGGCGTGGGCGCGCTGACCTACATCCTGGTGGCCACCACACGCGCCCGCGCGCGCAAGCTGTTCGGCATCACCACGCGCCACTTGGGCATCGGCGTGGTGCGTGCCTGGGGGGGCGCGGCGGAGGGGCGTGCGGCGCTGCAACAGAGCAGTCGGGGGTTAGGGGGCACCGGGGCGCTGGGGTCTCCCTCATGTGCCGGCGTCGGCGTTCCCCGAGCCACCGCGTCCCCGCTCCTTCCAATTCCAATTCCTGTTGCAACACGAACCCTGGCCCGCGCAGGCGGCGCGCGCCGACGTGAGCGGCATCGCCGGGCCGGACGGCCCCACCGACGACCAGCTGCTGCACAACCGCTGGGACCGCTGGGTCAGCACAGACATCCTGCGCAACGTGCGCCGCTACTACGCGCTGTTCTACAACAGCGTGAAGCCGTACGACCAGGTGGAGATGGACGACGAGGATCTGGTGGATCCGGACGGCGTGTACGGCGCCTCGGCGGCGGCGGCGGCGGCCGACGCCGAGGCGGCGGCCGACGTGGAGGCGGCGGAGGCGGTGGCGGCGGCGCTGGGCGGCGGCGGCGCGGGCGCGGGCGCGGGCGCCGGGACGAAGGAGGGCTCCTCCAAGGGCAAGAAGGACCACGGCCCGCTCAGCGGCGGCATGTTTGGCTTTGCGCGCAAGTCCTCCGGCATCAAGCCGAGCGCCGCCGCATCCGCGGCGGGCGCCGGCGGCGCCGCCGCGCCATCCAGGGCGCCGCCGGGTCCGGTGGCGGAGGCGTCGCTGCCGCCCACCGCCGAGGACGGTGCCGCCGCCACCGCCAGCGAGGTGGCGCTGACGGCGGTGGCCGGCGCCGGCGGCCCCGCGCCGCCGGTCATCACCGAGCCCGCCGGCGGCTCCGCGCCGCACGTGCTGCAGAGCGTCGCCGGGCAGGTCGCCTCGCCCACCTACGACCCCCTGCACCGCGCGCTTCCGCCCACCGCCTCCGTCCCCGTGCCCAGCGTCACGCGCACCAACACCACCGCCGCGGCCGCCGCAGCCCGCAGCGCGCGCTTCGGCGCCGCGCCTACCCTGGTCCGGCCCGGCTCCATTCGCTTCAGCAAGCTGCCCAACCTGCCCCGGGGCGACGCGGCTCTGGCGGAGAAGGCCGTGCGCGAGGCGGCGGAGGCAGAGGCGGCGCGCGGCGAGGCGGAGGAGGACGCCGCGGGCGCGGCGGTGGCGGGCGTGCTGCGGGAGCTCTACCCCGCGTCCTTCCTGGGCCTGTGAGCGGGGTTGGGGAGGGGCGGGGCGGGGGGATGGGGGCGGGGGCCATGGGAGGGTGTGGAGGGAGGCCGAGTGGCTGCAGATTGGCGAAGTTTGGCTGCAGGCATGTTAGGGGGGCCCTTTTTCATGTCTGCTCACATGCGCGGTTTTGGCATCCCCTGCGCCTCACCACGCGCCTGATCTGTTCTTCTTGACTGCCCTCACCGCCACCTCACCTCCACCTCACCTCCGCCTCGCCTCCTCCTCCGGCCTCCGCCCCGCAGTGTGCCGGTCATCGACCATGACTCGGTGGAGAAGCTGATCATGGCCTGGGACCGCGCCATGTGGGCGCTCACCGCGGCGCTGCGGGAGCTGCGGCTCGCGGAGGCCGCCAATGCCACCAAGGACGCGGAGGAGGCGGGCGCAGCCGCCGACAGCATGGAGGGCGGCGGCGCCGCCGCAGCGCCTTCCGCCGTGGGCAGCAACGGCCAGAAGCACGGCAAGGGCGCGGCGGGAGCCGGGGGCGGCAAGGGCGGGAGCCAGGACGGCGCGCACAAGGCCAGGGGCGGCTGCGGCGGCCGCTGCGCGGTGAAGCGCGTGCCGGCGCCGCAGATGGACAAGCTGCGTGAGGCGGTGATGAAGGCCAAGGCGGCGGTGAAGGGCCTGGAGGCGCAGATCGAGGAGGAGCGCGCGCGCGTGCTGCGCGTGCCGCTGGGCACAGCCTACTTCGCCTTCTTCAACTGCTCGCAGGTAGTTGCTCGTCTCCAACTGCTCGTGGTGACTAGTTGCCGGTAGTGGCTGACGCCTGACAGGCCGCATGGTGAATTGGTGACCCGGTGCCGGCCAGCGCTACAGCGCAAAAGAACTGACCGTCCCGAGGAGAACAATCAGTGGCCGTACGGCACTCTCCTCCTAGCACACCGGACTGATTCCCTTTCCTTGCCCAATATGTACTGTCTGGTGTCGATGTCCCCTTCCTCCCTCCCTCCCCTCCCCGCTCCTCCTTCCACGCACACACAGGACGCCCAGATGCTGGCGCAGTGCCAGCGCGTGGTGCCGCCGCAAGGGCCGGCCATGCTGCTGGCCTTCGACGCCGAGCCCGCGCCCGCGCCCGACGACGTGTCGTGGCCCAACCTGTGGAGCACCCGGCCCTGGCAGCAGATCCCCCGCAGGGTGCGTGCCGGCGAGGGCGGGGCTGTGGAGTGAGAGCCGCGTCAAGGCTGGGACCTGGTTTTGGGGCTGCTAGTCACCGCAATCTCTGCCCCCGCAACTCGCAACCCACCCCCCACACTGTGCACAACCCCCACGCACGCACGCACGCACGGCCTTCGTTCCTTGCTCAACACACACACACACACACCCCACGCACCCTCCCACACCCACCCACGCGCAGTTGGGTGTGCTGCTGCTGCTCGCGATCATCTTCCTCATCCCCATCGGAGCTATCCAGGGTGCGGGGGCGGGCGGCGGCGGGCGCTCGGGAGGCGGGCGAGGGGGGGGGGGGGGCGCTGCGGGGCGGCGTGTGTGCCATTGCTGTGCGACACGCAGTGTTGCGTGCCGATCCACGTCATGCGGTTCTTGCAGTCCGGGCTATACATTGTATTGCCCCTCGATGCCGCACTAACGGCACATGTACACACGCCTGTCCCCTCCATTTGCCCTCTAAACTAAACACACACACGCACAACACAAACACACGCACGCCCGCAGGTATCCTCTCGAACCTGGACGTGGCGCTGTGCGCGGGCAACCCCAACAGCAGCGACGGCACCGCCACCCCCACCGCCGACACCAACCAGCTCTATCTGGACTGGTTCTGCAACCCGGACGTGAGTGGGCGCGGGGCGCGGAGCAGCCCCAGCTCTCGCCCGGCCGGGCTTTACAGGGCGGCTAGTAGCGTGTCGGATGGGCAGGAGTGGTGCAGCGTGGTCGACTGTCGACTGGCAGCTCCTGCACACACGCGTGCAAACATGTATCCGTACACATACACACGGCCAGCGGTCCGTCTCTGTTATTGTTTAGCGCGCCCGCGCAATGCCGATAACTTGCAAAACCGATGCTAAACGTTATCTCCTGCGTGCGGGTGGCTGCAGACCTTCGGCGCCCGCCTCGCGAAGAGTCTGGTCACCGGTGTGCTGCCCTCCGTGCTGGGCATGGTGTGGACGTCCGTGGTCATGCCGCACCTGCTCTTCCTGTGCAGCAGCCTGTCGCGCAAGTGAGCTGGGTGGGGGGAGGGGCGGGGCGGGTGGGGTGGGGTGGCACGGTAGGTGCCAGCCCAAGCGAAGGTCATGCCGGAGCACAGGGAGCCCGAGCGAAGGCAGGGGGACGTGGGTGGCGCGTGATTGGGGGCGGCAGGGGCACATGCGCGGATGCGGGTGTGGGTGCAGGGAGGCGTGCGGGTGGTTGAGTGGGTTGCAGGGTAGCACTGCTGGCCGCCGGGCTGCGGGGTGCGGTTCTAGAACACAAGAGCAAGCAAAGTTTGCAACACCGTTGCTGTGTGTGTCTGTGTCACCCTCGCAGGCGCAAGTCTCTCAGCGCCCAAGACCGTGAGATGCAGGGTAGGTGTGCGCGCCGTTTCAGTTCGTGCGAATGCTTCTAATTGTCACGCCCGCATTCCTGTGCCCCACACAAATGAAGTAACGCATCCTCTCCTCCATGCATCCGCGCACACAACGGCCGCCCCCGCAGCCTGGTTCTTCTGGTACTCGCTGTTCAACACCTTCCTGGGCGCGGTGCTGGGCGGCGGCGTGTTCAGCCAGATCGGCGTGTACCTCCAGAACCCCTCCTCGCTGCTGGAGCACATCGGCAAGGGTGCGTGCAGAGCAGAGGCGGGCGGGGGAGGGGGGGCCGGGTAGGGCGGGTAGGGCAAGCGGTTGGGTGTGGCGGCGATGGGTGTGCTTCGCTCCCTGGTGCCACACACCCAGCACACGCACCCGCGTGCCTGGCAGCCGTGCCCCACATGCCGCGTTCAGTAGGGCGGCCACCTGCCCGAACCAATGCCGCGGTCCCTTCAATCACTCACCCCAACTCAACTCTGTAACCTTGCTTCACCCCAACCCAATGCCGTAACCTTGCTTCACCCCGCCCCGCCCCACCTGGTCCCATCGGCAGCGCTGCCCAACACCGCCAACTTCTTCATCCAGTACGTCATCGCGCGCGCCGTGTTCAACAACACGCTGCGATTCATCTGGTGCGTGCATGCCGCGAGGGAGGCCGGGGGTAGCTGGGGGCGGTACATGCCAATCCCAACATCAACCGGGGGGCTGAGCATTCGGGGCTTGTTGCGAGGGGCGGGGCGTGTTGCAGGTCAGGCTCCGCGCCCTGCTCCGCACGCTCCCTCACACCCGTCCGTTCCTCTTCGCCCACCCCGCCGCCTCTTCGCCCACCGCCTCACCCACTCCTCTTGCCCTCTTCGCGTGTTTCCTCTCTCGTGTTTCCTAGCACACCTGCTCGGGTCCGTCTCGTTGTTGTTTTTAACACACGCACCCCTGCTGCTGCCGCACACGCAGGCCGCACGCGGGCCAGATGATGGCGGCCATCCTGCGCACGGTGCTGCGTGTGGACATCCCCAAGAACATGATCCGCGCCGCGTACGCGCACATGGTGCCCTCCGCGCGCTCCGCCACCTTCTACAACGTCATCCTGCAGGTGCGCAGGCGCACAGGGCCGTGGGGTGTGTTCAGAGACCACAAAGGAAAACAGCAACAGCAAAGACGTACACCAGGCGGCCAAACGAACTAGACAGGGATGTGTGGGTGCGTAACACCAGGCGCTCAACCTGAACTATCGCACAACGGTCCAGCTTCTTAATCGCGCAATTGCCCGTCCCCGCTCTCGCCCCACCACTACCCCCGCACCACACCACCACCACCGCCCCTCACCACCCTCACCACCCCCACACCACTCACCACCACCATCCGCCCCGCCCCCCAGATCTTCATGTTCAGCAGCGCCTTCGCGGTGGTGTCGCCCATCATCCTGCCCTGCGCCTGGATGTTCTTCCTCACCGGCTTCTTCGCCTACCGCTACAGCCTGCTCTACATCTACGAGCGCAGCTACGAGTCGGGTGCGTGTGTGCGCGTGTGGAAGGGTGGGTGGGTGGGTGTACCGTGTGTGTGTGTGTGTGTGTGTGTGTGTGTGTGTGTGTGTGTGTGTGTGTGTGTGTGTGTGTGTGTGTGTGTGTGTGTGTGTGTGTTAGACAAAAAATCAAAGACGGACCAAACCCGCCAAACATGCGCGCGCAGTTACATACCGATACCTACGCGGTTACCGAGCTCCGCGGTCGTCGATGTTGCCCCAGTAGTCTACCTTGTTATACCTACCCGCAATTTTGCCTGGAACCCCCTACCCGGGCGTTTGGCATCCAGCCGCGTACCGGGGTGCACCCGCATGCGCTGCTATGCTCCGCGTCGGCGACGCGCTACAACGTTTACCGGGCACAACTCCCCCAATTCTTGTCCACTCCAGAACCAGTCTCACCTGGGGGAGAGGGCACCCCGGTACGCGGCTGTGTGTGTGTGTGTGTGTGTGTGTGTGTGTGTGTGTGTGTGTGTGTGTGTGTGTGTGTGTGTGTGTGTGTGTGTGTGTGTGTGTGTGTAACTACGGTTTACAGTTGCTTGATAGAACCTCGTGATCGAGTGTCCTGAACAACTAACCAGCGCTGGAGCCAGGCTCCAGCACAGTAGTGTTCGCATAGTCTGGTAGTGCGTGTCTCCCAAGCATATGCGCGAAGTTGCGGAGTAACCCGCCGTTTCTGCCCTGTTGGCATACCCTCATCGACTTCTGTGAGCCGGCACTGTCGCTATGCATTGTTTGTTCGACTAGCAATAGGTCATGCACCAAACCAAGTCAGGCACACGTAGTCAAGGCAACTGCACAGCAAGCACACTGGGGCACAAACGTGTGTGTGTGTGTGTGTGTGTGTGTGTGTGTGTGTGTGTGTGTGTGTGTGTGTGTGTGTGTGTGTGTGTGTGTGTGTGTGTGTGTGTGCGGGGGGGTAGTTTTTTCCAATTCCCAAATCAACCATTGCCAACCCAAAAACCATGTGCGGAGGGGGTTACATTCATCATTAGTTAAGGAAGTGGTAGACGGTAGACAATATTGGGGAACAGCCATCGTTACCGCCGATGTCGACCGAGGGATGACAGTGTGGTTGTGATGCATAAGTGTGCGGGGCGGCACCGTGATGTAACACACAATGAACGTCGCAAACAAACGCGCCCGCGGTCCTTGCCCCGCGCACCCATGCCCGCGCCCGCCCGCCCGCCGCGACCCACGCGTGTGTTGTACGCGCCACCTCACCTCCCCGGGCCCCCCCCCCCCCCGGTGTGCCCTGCGCAGGCGGGCGCATGTGGCCGGTGCTGTTCGGCGAGATCATCGGCTGCCTCATGATCATGGAGTTCTTCACCACCGCCGTGCTCATCAGCAACGAGGCCTGGACGCCCGGCATCGTGCTCATCTGCACGCTCACGCCCATGCTGGTGGTGAGCCGCGCCGGCCGCGCAAATGCGTTTGTTTTGTGGGGGCTCGAGCAAGGACAAGGGGAAGGTCAACGTCCTCCCACTAAGCTACCAAGCGAGGACCTCCTCCTCCCATGCGCACCACGCACACATGCCAACGCGCACGCCCGCGCCTCGCCCCTCCCCGTGCCCATCCCCCCGTGCCCTTCCCCCCCCCCGCGCCGCCGCAGGTGTTCTGGCGCTTCTGCGACCGCACCTACCTCAAGCCGCTGCACCACCCGCCGCTGAGCCTGGTGGCGCGCGAGCCGCTGGGCGTGCGGGTGGACCCCCTGGTCTACATGCCGCCGCAGCTCAGGTGGGTGGGTGTTGGGGGGGCCGGGGTCACGGGTTGTTGGGGTGGGGTGGGGTGCGGGTGGCAGGCTGGGGATGGCAGGGTGCGGGATGGGGTGCGGGGTGAGATGTGGGATGGGGTGCCGGATGGGGAAGAGACTTTCAGGGCTTTGGGCGTCGCCGTGCGCGCACCCGCAACGACTGCCTGGCCCGTCGCTGTGTGGGTTTGCCGCACGCACTCGACCCTTGTATGGGGGTGAGGTACACGTTGGCAGAGGGGGCGACACCGCTGTGAGAGCCGGCATCACAACATCATTCGCCCGCCTCTCGACCCCGCGCGTGACGCCGCCATGCAGGCCCGGCGCGCTGGGCTGGTACCCCGAGCAGGGCAAGGTGTGGGAGAAGTACGGCATCCCCAAGCACTGGTAAACGCGCGTGTGTGCTCACCGGCGGCGAGCGGCGGCGAGGCATCGGCAGGTTTGGGCGGCAGCCCCGAACCCGGAGATTCTATTTACGGCTGGGGGTTTCCACAAGAAAAAGAAAGGGGGTGCAACAGCGGCTGTCAGTAACTTATAATTAAGCATGATAATAAAGCGTTGCAAGTACATGGGTATGGTTGGGGCTATTATTCGGAACGTGTGGGAACGTGTGCGTAGATCGCTGTGTGGGTGTCCGGATGCAGTGTGAGACCGCGGTGCGAGAGTACAGTTCCAGGGTTGGCGAGCACATGCGATCATTCCGAACCTCAACACGAACTGGATATTACAGGTTATGTGATGCATATCGGCTGGCGGAACGGACGGACTCGAAGCGCCTGGACAGCGCAGGTCTTATGGCGTGGCAGTGTGGCACTACTTACACCCACACGCCAAGTGAACACGCCTGGGCATGAAGGCAATTCGTCGAGCGTTACAGTATATTTTGGGTCCGGTAGCGATAACAGCGGTCACAGCCCGAGCTTCTGCTTGGCCTGTGAGCTTGGTATGCATGCGTGGTGGCTCGCGATCGTACTGTGTGGTGTTCGCGGGTTCGCGGGGTTCCCGTGTGCGCCAGTCTCTCTGATTTTCTGTCCGTGGGTGTGGCAAGTTGGGTAGGAAGGCGTGCGTGTGGCCGTACTGAGACCGCCAGTGCCCCCATGCCTTCGGGGGCTGGATCGGGCTTCAAGCGTTTGTTCTGCGTGAGACTTTTAATGGAAAGGGGCGTCGGGCAGTGGCTATCGACGTAAAGGGGCGTCGGGCAGCTGGCATGCCTCATATCTTCTGCACCTTCGGCGCCTCCCTTCGGGCTTGTAATCCAACCTGCCCCTGGTCCCAACCTGCCAGGCCCCAACGGCCCGACCGGCCACGCCGGCCACGTGTGACAGCGATTTGCATGGGAGCTGCTGACGTCAACGTGCAGCTTCAATGAACCCGCGACATGGACATTGGACAGTTTAAGGGGCGCCCGCTGGCCTGCGCACGGCGTCAGCGGGATGATCGTCAGCATTACTCTGGCGCGGCGTGTGGCAAGACCCGCACGGTTCTCCCTTCAGGCCGGAACCCAGCAGAGGTGCGGGGCAACGCGTCGTGCACCACCAGTCCACCATGCCCAGACTGATGCGGGCGCTCCTCGCCACAGCTGCGTGCTGCCCACTCCTCTAAAGAGCGAGGTGTGGACGTTGGCATGTTGCCCACAAGTGTTACACTCATCATGACTCACACGGCACTCGCTCTCTCATTACCCGCATCAGCTTCGTCGTTTCTCTTCCACAGTACAGTAACTAAGCGCCCGCTGGCACGTAACCTTCTTGCGCTTGCACAATTTGCAACAGTTCTTGGCGCCCTACATTGCCTATCTGTGTGAGTCAGCCCCCACGGTCACCAACTCGACCTTGTCCGATTGCAGACGCGCCGCACACAAACACACAACACACATCCCTGCTGGAGTTGTCATGGTCCTTGATGCGATTATGCTATCCTGCCTACGTCCCATTGTCCTCGTGTCGATCAAAAAACGTCAGCAGGCACATCATGTCACCGCCCATGTTGTCATGGTGTCGTCCTTCCATAGTTCCTGTCCGCGTCTATCTCCTGCAACTGCAACTGCACATCTATATTCCCGCGCCTTTCATTGCAATGCACTTGCCCACGCCCGCTTCGCCTGCCGCTGCCTCGCATGCAGGGAGCTCGCAGTCCTCCTTGCGCCACGACCATGCGGCCGGCCCCTGGTTGCAGCACGAGCGACAGTGCTATGTATGCTAGCACACATGGCCTTTGCCAAACCAGGCCATCCTCAGCCAGCCACCGGCCCAATGCACTTTCCACCTATGCGCGAGCCCAGCCGCCGCCAGCAGCCCTCTACCCGGACCACCAGCTCAGTACTGGCGCCCGCCCTGCCCGTCCCAGCCGTTCGCCATCGCCGCCGGCTCCGCCGGAGCCGCCTGAGCCGGCTGCGGCTGCGCCACGCTCTCCCGCGCAAGCCACTCCTCCACTCGCATCGCGCCGGCGCCGCTCGCGCCGTTGCCGTTCGCGGACGCCGACGGCCCGGCGCCCGAACCCTGTCCGCCCGCCGCGCCGCCGTCCGGCCCTGGCCAGCCGTACTGCCCTGCCTGCTGCTGCGGCTGCTGCTGTGGCTGCTGCTGCTGCTGCTGAGCCGGCGGCGGCGCACCTGGAGCCCCCGGCCGCCCGACGCCCGGCTGCTGCGCCGGCTGCTGCTGTCGCTGCTGCACGGGCGTCGGCGCGCCGGCAGGCGGCCAGCCGGTTGACCCGCCCTGCTCCTGCTGCTGCTGCTGCTGCGCCGGCCAGCCCGGCTGCTGCTGCTGCGCCGGCGGCTGCTGAGGGCCGCCGTACCGTGGCGGCGCGCCGCCCGCCGGCCCTGCACCGCGGAACCGCGGGTCCGCTCCTGCACCGTACCCAGCGCCATAAGACGTCCCTGGCGCCGCACCCGCGGCCCCGTACTGCTGCTGCTGAGGCGGCTGCGCCCCCGGCGCCGGCACACCTGGCCGCATTCCCGGCCGCATCGCACCCGGCCCGCCTGCCGGGCCAGGGCCGCCGCCCGGCGCCGCCGGGCCCGGCGCGTACCGCTGCTGCTGCTGCGGCCCCGGCCCCGCACCCATGCCCATCCCGGGCCTCGCCATGGGCTGCTGCTGCTGCTGCTGCTGCTGCTGCTGGGGCTGCGGCCGCGCCATGTAGCCGCCGGCGGTGCTGCCGCCGGGCGCCGGCAGCATGCCCGCCGGCCCGCCCAGCCGCTGCTGCTGCTCCATCATGTATTGTTCGTACCGCATGCCCGTCTCCGCCTCCCAGCGCCGGATGTCCGACTCCCACTTCTCGTACGTGTAGTTCTGGCGGTTGGCGGTTGGCAGGTGGCACGTTGGAAGAGGGGAAGATTACAAGGATGGCAAGAGAGGCGTAATGACGGGTTGGGAGGGAGGCGGGTTGCAAGGATGGGTGGAAGGAAAAGCGGTACGGCAGGCAAGGGAGGGGCTGCTCTGCCGCGGTGGCGTGCAGGTCCCCGTGTGGGTGAGTCGGGCAGGGGAGGGCCTTGGTCTGTCGGACACAAAGCCGCGGCTGCTACGCCGCAGATAGAAGCCGGCCCCGCTGCGACCAAAGCGCCACGGTACACTGCGGCTGACGGCCGGCCTAACGTATGGCCATGCTGCCGCCAACATATACTCTTTGCTGAATCGGCTGCATGCTGCTAATGTGCAATTCGGTTTCGCCACCACAACCACTGCCACTGCCACTGGACTGCCAGCGTCGGAACCAATCTTCAAGTGTGTGTAGCTAGCCAGCTGGTGTGTGCAACACATGCTGTGTGGCTTTGCGCAGCCCCCGCACCGGCTCTCGCACCTGCGGCAGGTACCCGGCCACCTCGCTGCGCCCGCCGTCCGTCAGCAGCAGGCCCATGGGCTGTGCAGGAGGGAGAGGGCGAGGGGCGGGCGTGGGCAAAGTCATGAGGCAGCGCAGGGGAACAGTGTGAGGTTAAGGGCCTCGTGCCGTAACCCGTGCCGTGCCGTGCAAAGCAAAGGGCGCTCATGCGCGAGTTGCGACGGTGCTCTACTTCACCTGAGGCGCCGACGCGCAGCCCCCCCCAGCTCGTGATGCGCCCTGCCTCCCCTCCCTTCCCTTCCTTCCCTTCCTTCCCTTCCGCGCCCCCCGCCCCCCGCCGCGCAACCCCGTCCCGTCCACAGCCCCATCGACCCCGTCCGCACCTGCTGCCGCGTGCCCAGGCCGCGCAGGATGCCGGACAGGATGCCCTGCTTCTCCTGGCGCTGGTACGACTCGCCCTCGGGAGCCACCACCACATAGCCAGAGATCGCGGATTCCACCAGCTCCGCCGGCACGCTGAACGTGTCAAAGAAGTTGACCGGCAGGAAGCGCAGCCCGAAGTCGTCGTACTCGATGCGCGAGATGGCGCCGGTGTCGGGGTTGAAGGCAATGTCGCGGATCTGCGCGAAGCCAGGGGGGTTTGACCGGGGCGTTGACCGATGGGGGGTTCGGGTGGGGTGGGGTGGGGTGGGGTGGAGGGAGCCGCCAACACTCGCAGCGCAAGTGCAGCCCGTCAGGCTGGCTTGGGTGCCGGCCGCTGTTCTGACGCAGAGCCCGATAGAGGTCCGTGCGGCAGCATCGCCCGTAAGGCGACTGTCGTGTCGTGTCGGCACGAGAGCGACGGAATTTGTTGTGGAACGCGGCGCCTGCCAAGCACCATCACCCGCACCCTCCAGACCACGTCAGCACGCCCGGACCTCAGTCGACACGCTCTCTCCAGCAACCCCGCCCCCTCGCCCAGAGCTCACCTTGCCCAGCACGCGGCCCGTCCTCGACCGCACTTCCAAGCCCAGGAGCTTGATGAATCCGTAGCGGCCGTCCAGCGGCACCTGGTCGGGCGGCAGCTCATCCTGGACCAGGACAACATCCCCAATTTGCTTCAGCATCGCCAGCGGCACGTTCCCGATGACCGAGCTGCCGACGCCGCGCTTGCTCTCGACCTCAAACGACACAACCTCCAGGCGCTGTGGGTCGACCCAGGCCTCGCCCATCGTGCCCAGGTTTTTGCCGGTGTTCCGCGTAATGACTTGCTTGTCGGAGACTTGTGACAGATTCAGGAAGACGGGCTGCTGGGGCTGCACCGGTTGGTAAATTGGCCTCCGTGCGAGCGCCATCGGCTGCTGGGGCTGGTTCGGCGGCTGGCCACGGCCATACTGCTGTGCGTTACATACGATGACATTCTTGGAGCCATGGGACGGCTTCGATGCAATTGAAGGCGTCACCGGAACGGTCTGCGAGCTCCGCCAGTGCGGAGGCACTCGCGTTGCAGGCGAGCTAGTGCTCGCATCAGTGCGCAGAGCCCGTTGAGCAGTGCCGTAGTTCATTTTTCTTTTCTGAAGTTTTACCGTCGCGCGAAGCCCCTAATTTGCTGGGAGTCGCGGCCGAATTGGCGCACAATGCACATGCCAAGCTGACTCGTCCCTGCAGACCGAACCCAAATTGCAATTAATTTAGTCAACATACTTTCGACACCATCCACAATGCGGGCTTCCACGCAAGGCCTGGCCTCGTGTCGGCGACCAAATTTGCTTGTTTCCGCGTCGGCGCTTCCCCTACAAAATTCCAGGGCACATCACGATGCACTCAACCCTCTAGAGCAATTGAGAGTGCGCCTAGCATCCAACTCGGCGGCGTCCACCTCGAGGTCCTCACGAGGGGACCCCACGTCCGCCAGCCCCGAGGCGTCTGTGCCTGCCCACGTCGCGGTGCGTGGCCCCTGGCGCCTTACGCAACCAGAGCCTGCAGCATGAAGACCCAACACACTATGACTCTTTGGCTCTCTGCCTTATCAGTCCGCTGCGTGTTCCGTAAACGCCTGGGGAAGTAGGCTGGGTTTTTGCCTAGTCTTCGCCGGTCCAGTGTGTCGTCCGCTGCCCCTTCAGCCCCTTTCTCCTCCCTATCCCCTCCAACAGGCGGTCATGGACGGTAACCACCGCTGGGGCACGCGCCACGGTGGCGACTGGCGGCGGGGCCACGAGGAGGGCGTGAACGCGCTGCGGCGGGTGGTGCGGTTCTGCCGGGAGGATGGTGTCAAGGCGCTCACGGTGCGAGTGTGTGTGTAGGAAGGGGACGGTAGCGATTTCAGAACCCAAACAACCATTGCCAACCTAGAAGGTGGGGTGGAGGTGCAAGGATGGATGGGAAAAGCGGTAGCGGGGAAGAGCGGAGTGCATTCCATGCACCAAACCAATCATCGCCGCCCCCATCCTTGTGTGTGTTGGAGGGGTCTGCGGCTGTGCAGCTGTGTTCGCTGACCAGGTGTGCTGACAGGCGATGCTATCATGATTAGATGATAGCGAAGGCGCAAAGCAAGGGGGGCGGGCTGGGCAGGCTGGGGGCTGTCAAGCGGGTCAATGTCCGCTGTGCTCGTGGTGCGGGGCATATGACCGGGTTCCGCACTTCAGCCGGCCGAGACTCAACGGACCGGCGGCATGTCGGACGAGCCTGGGAGGCTTTGGCTTGCCGTTTGACATCCTACCCGCTTGGTACTGTAATGCATCGCGCCATCGCTGCATCGCGCCATAGCTGCTAGTGTACATACAGTACGTGCTCACTCTCACTTTATGGCTTCGCCTGCAGGTGTACGCCTTCAGCTGCGAGAACTGGGGCCGCTCCGCCGCCGAGGTGGGCTTCCTGCTGGCGCTGCTGGAGCGCACGCTGGGCGCCGAGCTGCCCGAGCTGCAGGTAACTGGGCGGGCGCGGTGCTTGTGTGGAGGATGAGGATCGGGGCTGTGTGGCGGTAGCTGTAGGCCTGTAGCTGTGCGTGCTGGAGTGCGGGGGTGGTGATGGTGCGCCGTTTGTATGCGGTGGGAGGTTGCGCTGCTCGAGCTGCCGGGGGGGGGGGGTTGTGAGTACCATCCCAAGCTAAACCAAGCTGAACTAGACAAGGAGCAAGCCATGCAGTTTGCGGCAATACAGGGTAACGGTGTACTCTTTCGTTTCGGGGCGAAGGGGGCCTGCAGGCAGGGCTGCAGGCAGGAGCTGGAGGTTGGGCCGCAGGCGGGGGGCAAGGTCGCGCCGCGGGGCCACAGGGGGCCGCCGGAGGTGCGGCTTGGCGTGCACTCCAGCACACGCACCATGCGCTCCTGTCTGACCGCGCTGCCTTGCCACCGACATACACATTTACAGAAGCAAGGCGTACGGCTGACGTTCGCTGGGGACCGGGCGGCGCTGCCGGAGTCGCTACAACGAGCGATGCAGAGGTGCGCAGCTGGGCGGGCGGTGGGATTCGAAAGGATAGCCGGCTGCAGGTCTCTGGGGCCATGAGCAGTCAACAGGTTTGAGTCTGCCGCCCGCTGGCCTAAAATGTTTGGGTAGCCACTTAGGCTATCGATGGTTAACGCGCCTCTTCATTCACCCTGGAGCAGTCAAGGCATCGCTGGTGGTCGTGTGGTACACAATGCGCACTGGCGCCGCCGTGCCGACAGGAAGCCGCAACCCTTTGCCCTAGCCCTTCGCCCCACCTCAACTGCCGCACCCGTGTCGGCCCCCATCTCAGGGCGGAGGCTGCCACGGCCTCCTGCACGGGCCTGGTGCTGTGCGTGGCTCTGTCGTACGGCGGGCGGCAGGACATCACGCGGGCGGCGCAGGAGCTGTGCAGGCGGGTGGCGGAGGGCACCCTGGCGCCGGAGCAGGTGGGCGCGGGATGGAGGGGTGGGATAGTTCATTCCGCGGGATGGAGGGGTGGGAGTTGGGCGAGAGGGGGCGGAGCGGGCGAGAGCCAGAAGGTTGTTGCGTTCATGTCGTGATGTCGGGCACGGGGGAAGGGTGCTGTGATGGTCAGGTCGCTGCCGCAGTGCTGTTACTGCCGCTTTGATGTGCTGTACTGACCCCGCTGCCACTGCTGTCACTGCCGCCGCCAGGTGACGGAGCAACTGCTGGCGGCGCAGCTGTCCACGCACACGGCGACGGCGGCGGCGGCAGCAGCAGCGGCGGCGGCAGCAGCAGCGGCTGCGGCCGGGAGCGGCGGCAGCGGCGTGGGGGACCCGGACCTGCTCATACGCACCAGCGGCGAGCAGCGGCTTTCCAACTTCCTGCTGTGGGAGTGCGCCTACACGGTGAGTTCCGGGCGATATGGGATGCTTCGGGCTGTGACAACGGAATACGGATGAGTAGGGCGGGAGGGGTTCTCGCGTCGGCAGGAGGGGGTTCGCGTTGGCTAGTATGGTCCCAGTCTCCCAGGACACGGGTGTTTGCATGAGGTGTATGCGGTGCGTGCGGCGTTATTTCGGATTTTCGGGGTCTTGTTCAAGTGCAACGTTGTCGGGCTGCGGTGCGCGGCAAGGTGGTGTGGAATGTGGGGAGCAAGTGTTCTGGGGAGCGTGCGGTCCTGTGAGCCATGGTGCTATGTGACTTCTTCACAGCTATTGTGACTCAGTACGTGGGGTGGCTGTTGCCTGGTTGTGGCTGTCTACACTTGTTTGTTTTGGCTGTCAACTGCCGTTTGGAAAATGGTGCTGTCTGCTGCCGTTTGAAAAATGGTGCCGGCGCTGAGTGGCGCTGAGTCTGTATCCATGTGTGCACGACGGTCAGGCCCCACACACGCTGCCGTTGCTTGCCTGGTGCTTGTCCATTGGTGCTGCCCGGCCGGTCTGCCCTTGCCCTGGCAAGTGCGCTGCTGGCGCGCCGCTGCTCCTGCTGGCACGCTCCTGCTGGCGTGCCCTGCTGACTGCGCTGTGCGCTGACCGCCTGCCTTGCGCCCCGCCTTCTCACCCCCCCCTCCCCTCCCGGCCTCCTGCTCCCACCTCCTCGACCCCAGGAGCTCTACTTCACAGACACCTGCTGGCCCGACTTCGACCGCCCCCACTGGGACGCGGCGATGCAGCACTACACCACCCGCACCCGCCGCTTCGGGCGGCGAGGGAGAGCGGAGGGCGACGCCGCCCCCGCCGCGTCCGCGCCACCAGCCAGCAGCTCCAGCTCCAGCTCCAGTGCTGCTGCAGCTCCTCGCCCCCGGCCGGGCAAAGCGCCGTTGTAAAGCTCGACTGCAAGCCCGCTCCGTGCCACCACCACCCGTGCCCGCACACAACCCGACCCCACCCGCATACGCCCCCGTGGCAGCTCCTTCTCCAGCGAAAGCCAGCAATGTACGCTGATGAGCATTGTTCCAGCACTGCGCCTGATTAGCCGCGCCGCTGCAATGGCGCCCACGCAGGCGACTCGCGAGGCGCGGCAGTCCGCTGTTGGCGCCATGTCGCCGAGCCCACAACCAGAACCAGTCCTGCAGCTGCTGCACGCTGCAACCCCCATGCTGACGCTGTGTAAGCTGGAATTCGTTTGAAATGGCTCAAGGACTCCGGAGAGAAATGAACAACACCGCCTCGTTACAGAAGACGTCCGCAGGCCGCTAGCTTAGTCGAACAGAGAGAAGCCCATGTCCTCCTCCTCGCTGGGCTCCTTCTTCTCCTCCTTCTTGGGAGCAGCGCCAGCAGCGGGGGCAGCGCCGGCAGCCGGGGCGGCGGCCGCGGGGGCGGCACCGCCACCTGCAAACGACAAGAGACACCGTCAGATAAATAATTTTGCAGGGGCAAGCGGCTTGGTAGCGAAAACGAGCGCGACGCACCAGCGCCGACGTTGGTGATGAGGTCGTCCATGCTCTTCTTGGCGAACAGCTTGGCGAACAGAGACGGCCAGTAGCCCTCAACCTCAACACCAGCGGCCTTGCAGATGGTGTTGATGTTGTCCGCGGTAATCTCCAGACCGTCGTCGTGGAGAATGAGGGCGGCGTAAGTGCAGGCCAGCTCGGAGGTCGACATCCTGAAAGTTGTTTAAGCCTAGGGGCCCTAACAGGTGTGATCGACCGGTTTTGGAAGGAGAAAGGACGTTGCGCCTGCGCAGGTTTTCTTCAGCGAGGAGTCGGCGACCCATGCTGCCCATCGCTGCGACTTGCTTTCCTTTGCACGCACGCCCCTTTGGCCCCCCGTTGCTGCATTTGTCCATCGCCCATGAATATACAGCTGTGGGCATACTTTTAACAAACGACACGCCACACCTCGGCACGGTCTTGCCTACCTCCCTGCGCAGCTCGCGCGTAGTATGGGATCGACTCTCTAATCATTTTTGTTGAATACGCATTACTGTACTGGTGTTAGAGAGCTAGGAGACATGTCCGCGCTCACCAAGTTGCTGGGCCTGCCCTCGTTCTTGTTCTCCGTGTTCGTCTTCTACTGGAGTCTGCCAATATTTGCGATCCTCTATCGTATCCGCTTCGCCAGTCTGGGGAAGCGAAATGACATGCTGGACTGGTGCGTTCCTGGAGGGGAGCTCGGGGCGGTGGCCTGTCGGCTCTAGGGTCGCTGCCAGTGGGCGCGCAACGCATGGCCACGCATGGCGTTGTATGGGCTGGAATGTGGAGAGGCTTGACGTGTGCTAGGGGGTTGCGCACGTAAGCGAATTGGGCGGAGGCAGCGGTCCGCAGGGGACACGCAGCCTCCACGCGTGGCTTCCTGCGGCCCCGCCCGCGCCCGTCTCCTCCTCCTCGCTCTGCTCAGCATCGTAGACTCACACTCATGGCTCCCTGAACTCCTGCGCCCTCGTCTCTCGCTCGCTCTTCTGCACAGGGCCCGCGCGCTGGTCGGCTTCTTCCGGGTGACGCTGCTGCAGGCGGGCGAGCAGTCGCTGTACAAGGGCGGGCCGTGCCTGTACCTGGTGCGTACGGCAGCAGCAGCAGCAGCAGCAGCAGTAGCAGCAGTAGCAGCAGTAGCAGCGGTGTAGACGTGTACGGCAGGCGCGCCCCACTGCGACGCGGCAGGCCCGGGGGCGTCAGGCACCTGCCGTACTGGCCTGAACGTGGGGTCAGGGTCAGGGACAGAGGCAGGGGCACAGGTGCCGCTGGAGCGCCGGCAGCCGTGGAGCCTGGGTGGCGGGGATGTGGGGCGGAACCCTGGGTGCTCGGGCTGGGTGACGCACAGGCGGGCAAAGCTGGGTGTGCTGTGTCGGCAGCGGCAGGGCAGTCGTTACCGGCTGCGGCCAGGAGCTGCCAGGAGCTGCCGAGGGGACGGCGTGGGTCTGTGGGTGCAGCAGGGGTCTGGAGGGCCCAGGGGGTACAGGGGGTTACTGTGAACCAATCCCGTAAAGAGACATCAGCGCTGCTAGGAGAAACTGCAGCCGCACGTGCGAGCTACTGTACGTCACCGTAGGTAGTCGGGCGTCTTGGGCAGTGGAGCGGCAGGTGGACGTAGCAGTCCAGAGCATCTCCAGGGGGTACAGGGGGGTACAGGGGCCGGTGGAGGGGCCGGTGGCTGAGAGGCCGAGCCGGGGGCCCTGGGCCGCGCGGTGCCAAAAGCGTGGACGGCTGACGGTGGCCCTCGGGGGGGCGCGCAAAGCGCGCGCCGGGCCTGGCCCAGCCGCTTCGGGGTGGCAGGGTGCAAACCACTGCCAGCAGTCTGCGGCCGCTCACGGCTCCCCCAGCATGCGCGGTCAAGCGCGGGCTGCCCTTTCTTCCTTCCTGTCTAGCTGTGAACTACCGTAAACCGCACGTCAACCGACCACCTATCGCCGTCGTTTGCCCCCTTCCGCATTCCTGTCCCCCGCTCTCGCCGCAGTGCAACCACCGCAGCTGGGCGGACTTCTTCATTGACGCGTACCTCACGGAGGGCCGCGCCGCGCTCATGAGCAGGTGTGTGTGGGGGGGGTTGCAAGGATATGGAAAAGCGGTACAGGATGCACTGAAGACTGCGTGGGGGGGGGGGGGCGGGTAATCATTTCTAGTCTGTGTGTTAGACAACACGAGAGAGGAAACAGTAGACTGATGCAATGCTTGTGTGGGGGGTGCCGTGTGCGTGCGTGCGTGTGTGCGAGGGAAGATGGAACGGAGCGTGTGTAAGTGTGTTCGTGGGTATGTTGGACCAACAACACACGGAAACCCAGTCGTGAGTGTGTATGCATGTGGGTGCGGGCGTGGGTGCGGATGCGTATCCAGGTCGAGTGCAGGCGGGGCACTGGGGGCGCCGGGGCGGTTGCGGACGAGCTGGTGGGGTGGCTTCCAACTCGCCTGCGCCAGCTCAAGGCTGAAGGCGCCGTGTCGGTGTCCCCCCTCCCCCCCGCTTTTCCAAACATCCTTGCAACCCCCCGCAGGTGGCTCGTGTACTTTGTGTTCCCGGTGTTCTGCACCTCGTGCATGGTCCTCAAGGGAATAGTGCTGTTCAAGCGCGGCACCATCGCGGATAAAGAGGTGCGGCAGCGGGCGGATGGGGGCCGCAGGGCGGATGGGCGGCAGGGCGGAGGCGGCAGGCCTGGATGGGGCGCGGGCTGGAGGGGGCGCGGGCTGGAGGGGTTGCAAAGATGGTACATAGACGTGAAGTGGCGTAGACAACAGGGGGTGAGGCCTGGATGGGGCGAGGGCTGCTCCGCCAAACGCCGCTGCCGGTTGTCAAGGCATCGCACGATTTCGCATGGGGCGGTATGTGAATGTATCCCCCCCTCTCCTGCTCCAGGCCTTCAATGCGTGGCTGGACCGCACCCTGGGCGACAGCCACGTTCCCGGACTGCTGGTGTACCCGGAGGGTGAGTGCACGCGTGCGGGAGGGCGGGCAGAGGAGGTGTGCTTGCGTGCATGCAGAGGAATTGGGGGATAGGCCGGTTGACGAGGGAGGAGCAGACGGTGCAGCACGGAGGTATCTTTAACGGTCATGGTGTGTCAGTGCCGTCCACGCACATGGGGAGAGGAACGTGGATGAGGTGGGGATTCAGAGATGGCACGGGCCCTCCACAACAATGCACTTGAACCGCACTCGCTCGCGCGCGCGCTCACTACCACTCACACAGGCCACCGCAGCACCAAGCCGGCTAGCCTGCCGCTGAAGCGCGGCATGCTGCACTACGCGCACAGCCGCAAGCTGCCGGTGCAGGTGCGTGGCGGAGGTTTGCAACTTGCATGGATGGAGGTTGGGAAAGCGGCACAGCAGGCGCGGGGCGTGGGTACCAGTAGTTTGTTTCAGGACCCAAAACCCGGCCATGTCAACCCAAATCGACCAGTCACGCTGGGGATGATATGGGGTAATGGGGTGCATCGAACACCAACCATTGCAGACACCCCGCGCAACGGAGCGCGACTGCACAGACCGCAGGTGGCCATCCCGCCGCCCCACCCACTTCCGCTCCTCCCGCACCTGCGCTGCTAAGCTAACTTTGCTCGCATTCCGCATTTGATGTGTGTGCGCAGGTGATCATCACTCGCGGCAAGGACGAGGTCCTGAGCGAGAAGTCGCAGTCGGTGCACTTCGGCCGCACCTGCGTCACCACCTTCTCCAAGGTGGGCCCTGGACTATTGAGTAAACTGGCTGAGGGTTGCGAGGTCGCCACCCGGGCGCCGCGGACCGCCACACTGCCAAGCGGTGGACGCACTAACCCCCTGCAAGCTGCCCCCGCACTGGCAACACCGATGGACCGTGCCAAACCATGCCAAACCAGTTTGCACGGGTTGATATTGGATTGGAATGCACTGCCCCGCCCCACCCGCTTCTGGTTTCTGGAATGAACTGCCCCCACCGCCCCCACTCCGCACACGCCCAGGTGATCAAGCCAAGCGACTTCCCCAACTTTGAAGCCTTCTTCGCGGACCTGCAGGTGCGGCGCGCGTGCCCATGCCGCGTGCATGTGTGTGTTAGCGTACAACGGTGCGCAGCGCATTGCCTGTGCGTGCCTAAGCTGCGTGCTGCATGTGCGTGCGCGTGCGGCCGCCTCCAATCGCTGCTGCCCACCTGCGTTGCCTCAACTCGCCCCTGCGCCCGCTGCTGCCCTCTGAGCTGCAGGCGACCTGGGACGCGGGCTGGACCGCCACGTACGGCCTGAAGGACCTCAAGGGTGAGCGTGCGCCGCCGCGTGAGCGGACCGGACTGAGCGGACCGACAGCCGCGTGCCTGCATGAGCGGACAGGCCGCCAAGCCTTTACCCAGGCCACCTCAACCCCGCCGTTGCTCCCATGCCGCCGCCCCCCTCCCGCCTCCGCGCCTCGCCGCAGGCGTGCCCCGCTTCTCCATGCCCAGCCCCCAGGCCTACACCTACAGCTCCAAGATGTGGGCGCAGCAGCTGGCGATAACTCTGTTCAGCATCCCCGTCTTCGCCGGCGTGTGCTACGGCTCCTGGCGCGTCCTGGCGGCGGCGCTGGCGGCGACCGGCGCGGCGCAGCAGGTGCGTGCGGCCCTGCTCGCGTTGCCGGCTGGCCGGCGTCCGGCAAGGGTGCATGCATGCATGCATATGCGTGCATGCGTGCATGCGTGCATGCGTGCATGCGCGTGCTGGTGCTGCCCCCATGCGCTGGGATGTCCCTGCAAACGCGTGTGTCGGCTCGCCCTGGGTCGCTCCCGCTGCACAGGTGGTGACGCTGGCGCTGGCGGGCTGGGTGGGCGGCTCCGTGCTGCGCAGCTTCCTCTAGAGGAGTGCCCTGGATCCCTATCTTTGGATTCAGTCTGGATTCGAATACCTCGCCCCCGTGAGCGCGACTACGTGAGCTCGGGCGAGGACGCCCAGCCGCTACGAGGACCTCGTGAAGCGTGGCGAAGGGGCTGCGTGGCGAAGGAGCTGCGTGGGGGCTGTTGGGCCGGTGCTGGGCACGGCTGCTGCGTGCTGCGTGCCCTCGCTACTGGCCAGGCCGCCTGTGATGCAGCCAGGCCGCTTGTGATGCAGCTGGGCGGCTGGCGGCTGGCAGCTGGCGGCTGGCGGCTGGCGGCTGGCGGCTGGCGGCTGGCGGCTGGCGGCTGGCGGCTGGCGGCTGGCGGCTGGCGGCTGGCGGCTGGCGGCTGGCGGCTGGCGGCTGGCGGCTGGCGGCTGGCGGGGCTGGCGGGGCTGGCGGGGCTGGCGGCGGGGACTGACGGGACTGATGGGACCTCTGGCGCAAGCCGGGCCGGATGCTGCACGGAGGCGGTGTGCGCACCATGGCGGTATAGTCGGTGGCCATGTGTGTGGTCACGACGCACGGGATCGCCACGTGTGTGGATAGTTGGGTGTCTTGGGTGTCGTTTGGGTGGTTACAAATCGGGGTGCCATGCGTGATGCGGCCACATGTTGCGAACAACAGCAGGCGGGCACTGAAGCCGCAGCAGCGCTTGACTTATATGCCAACCCAAGCATAACGTTTTGTGTGGTCCCGCGTGCGTGCGAGGCGCGAGGCGCAATGCGCTTCTTCCATCTCCCGAACGCGAAACACAATGTGTGCAGCGTGAAGAGTGTGTGTGAGCGTGTGCTCGAATGTGCGACGCGCCCACCGTAAGGGTGGGGTGTACTGCAGAGATCAGGCTTGGCAAGGAGGTGCGGAGCCGTGGACATGCATGACTGAGGACGCAGGCGTGAAGGACATAGGATAGCGTGTCTGTGCTTGTTGCACGTTGCGAGCGGCGTTCATGCGAGCGCCTGGGCAAGTGAGAGGCTGGGAGCAGCTCCCCGCTGGCGAGCGGGGTGAGATCCGCCGCCCGCTCATGTAAGTCAGTAGCCGCCGCGCCTCGCCTCCCCGCCCCACGCTGCGTCACGGCCGCCACGCACGTGAAGAGGCAACCGTGACAGCATCAATGCCGCCCCAGCCACGTACATGGTCGGGCATTCCGCTGTCCCCGCAGTCGTGCAGACGCTCTGGCGCGGCCCTCGCCTTCGGGCCGGTCCGGTCCGGCGCACCCCGGCTGCGGCTACTGCGAGGTGTGTGCCCAAACCTGACACCCGTGCGGCTAGGGGCTCAGTCGTGCAGCAGGATCTGGACCCACTTCTTGTCCTCGTCCGTCTCCTGCGTGTGGGCGGGTGGGGGCGCCGAGGTGGCGGGCGTGTTGTGAGCCAGGCGTACTGCGAGCCAGCCTCAAGCCTAAGCCAGCTAGCCCGCACGTGTGCACACACCAACCGCGTGCCGCCTGGCGGCCCACACATGTGCCCCCACGTGTTATCCCCACCTCCCGGGCTTCTGGTTCGCCGGCTATGATGCCGATCGGTTGCATGCCGTACTCATTCCCCGTCCTAATACGGTAGATCCTCGCACTTGCGCCCCCACCTGGCTGTTCCACCCCAGCGTGTCCCGCAGCGCCTCCATACGCGCCCGGTTGGGCGGCCCCGAGATGCAGCCGGGAGTGAAGCAGAAGGGCGGCGGCGGGATGTTGAGCCGCGCCTCGGACCTGCGCCGGCGGCAGCATGGGAGGGGGATAATGAGAGGGGGGCGGGGGGCGGGGCGGGGGTGGCGGCACCAGCTGGCACCAGAGCATGCATGAGCGCATGGCACGGCGTACGGCACGCGAACACGGCGTACGGCGTACGGCATCACGGCATACGGCATGACAGAAAGCGGCGCAGAGGAGACGGCGGGCACACGAATTGGAAGGCCGGCGGGCAGCCGGGCACGCCACCTCGCCGCTAGGCGGTGACGGTCAGCAGCGTGGGGTGTCAATCACGGGTCACGAGGCCTCATGCGGCCGCCTCGCAGAGTTCCGCCCAGAGATACCCGCCCTTCGGAGTCGGTAGTCCTGTCGCGCCCCCGTATCCAACCTTGGCCCCGGCCCCCCCGCGCGCCCCCCCACCTCGGCCTCACCCACCTGAACGCCACGGCCACATCAGTGAACTTGAACTCCATCAGGTCCACATCGCTCTTGCCTGTGCGACAAAATCAAATCGTTGTGTTAGAGGGCACCAGGAACACACCAACTTGTTGTGTGGTGGTAGGACCAGGGCACCAAATTGTTGTGTGTACGATGTGCTGTCGTGAGGTGCTGGTGAGCGCGAAACCACTTCATCTCCACCCGCCCCACTCGCCATCCCACGCCACACGCCCTTCCCTTCAACCCCCTCAACCCCAGCCCACCTGCACCCAGCTGGTACGGCACCGCCACCGCCACGTAGCCGCGGCCCTCGTCCTCGCGCACCACCTGGCCGCCCCGGACGCCCACCAGCTCATCAAGTAGCTGCCTGAAAAGGGGAAAACAGAAAGTGGATCCATTCGGGGGACGCACCAATTGATGTGGGACGCACCAAGCGAGACGGCCCTAACTTAAGACCACGCAACTGCAGCGGTGCTCAGAGAACATCGCAGCAGTGCCAGCGGCAGCTTGCAGCTGCGGCCCAAGCCCCACACGCTGGCATGCCAACTGCGGCCCAAGCCCCACCATCTGCCACGCCAACTGCGGCCCATGATCCAACGCCTGCACCCACTTCCGCCCGCGCCCACGCTCGCGCCTCCAGTCTACCGCCTATGAATGCGACATTGCAAAGAAGGGACAGTCCGACCAAGCAAGGGTGCGCCTTGTGCAGCTGCGTTGCTCTTGCCTTTTGGCGGCCGCGGGGGTCTTGGGGTCAAAGCTCCAGGGCGCCAGGTACTGAGAGGGCGACAGGAAGTTGGCGGTGGACACGCAGCTGCGTGGAAGGGAGGGGAGGGGAGGGTGGAAGGCGGGGCAAGGCGGTGGGTGCTGCGTGCCGGCTTGTGTGGCGGCTGTTCACTGTCAATAGCCATGAACCGGGATGGAAAGAGCCAGGGCGGGCCCGCCATGCCGGGCGTGTGTTGGGCTGGTGCTTTTAGCAGGCGAGGGCTGGTGCTTTGAGCAGGCGACTGCAGAGCAGCTGCAGCGCGCAGGCAAGGCAGGGCGGTGCGTGTGTCCGCCGGGGCGCACCTGGCTTTGGGCGTGCACGGCAGCAGCCTCGCCTCGCCGCCGGCCACATCAAAGTGCAACCCTGCCATCTGCCGGGGGCCGGGTCAGGTCACGCCAAGGCAGCGCATAACTTGAAGATAAAGCCATCGGGCTCGGTAGCGGGCTCTAGCACCCCGGAGGTTGGGTTTTGCGTTCCCAGACGAAAAGTGTGCTGCCGCCGTGACACGGCTTTTGGCGGGAGAAGAGCGTTTCGCATCCACCCAGACAGCAGCCCGCCCACCACCACCTTTAGCCCAACCGCCCCTTCCCCCATTCGCCGTTGCCCGTCCCCCGGTGTGCTTACCTCGCCTGCGTTTGCTGCCGCAGGGCCACTTATGGGTGACAACGCCAGCAGGGCGGCCAAAGTCGGGACAACTGCGCCCCGCAAGCGACATGGGGTAGGAACAGATACAGATTTCGGTGTTAAGCTGGCTATGCGGGAGGCTGGAGCAAAGTGAGGCATGTTGCTGCGCATTGGGAGCCGAGCCCGAGTTCGAGACAGGAACCTATTTGCGACGACCTTGTTAATGCTGTATACGCTCCGCAACACGCTCAATACTATCCGAGCGTTTTGTCAATTGCAATCGGCGACGCGCTTTTTGCATTCACGACCTCTCGCCCTCGTCGGAGACGCTACCTCGCTGCAATGCTTTTGCTGTAGGACTCTAGGAGTCGTTGGATTTTGTTAGGAGTCGGGGCGTGACGGATGAAAGCCCTTTCATAATCGTTGGGTTTGCTGAACGCGGTCTATTGACCGGACTAGCGGGGAAAATGGACCTGCGACAGGCCGTTGGCGCTCAAACATGGCGCAGAGTGCAGCCGTCGGCCCCGCCCCGAACGCGAGCGCCCGGCCACGGCTTTTCAGGCGGTGTAAGAAAAACACTCCCGCCGAGGACCGCACGCGTCGCCCTGCCGGTGGCGTGCGCTTCTGCGGCAGTCGGCAGCGTTGTTTCGACCACCACCGCAGCGGAGCAGGCAGCGGCGCTGTTCGGGGAGCAGGACCATGCCTCGCGGCGGAGCGCGGAGCTCGCTGAGGCGTGCTCCATCTGCCCGGCGGTGTTGCAGACGCGTCTATCAAAGGCGCATTCTAGCGCCGTGTCCGCGGCGATAGTCGTCCAGGACACGCTGGGTAAGAAAGCGCTGACCAGCAAGCCCGGGTTTTGCCGAGCTGACTCCGACGCGGGGCCTGCGACCTGTGCAGATGAGAAGCTGGTCATCACTGCTTCGCTGGACAAAGGTGTAGCAGCCTGGCGCTTCTACACGGTGAGTGCGCGACATCGCGACCGTCCGCGAATCTCCACCAACGTCGCGCTGCGAAAACAGGGTCACTTTGATGCACGTAACTGGGGTCGATCTTGGTGCATGTCCAGGCCTGACGCCAGCCTCGCCGCTCCGCTGCTCGGCCTCGCTTGCAGGAGGCCGGCAGCCTTGATGGCGCGCAGGAATCTGTGGACGAGTCCATCGAGGTCACCAGGCTGAAAGTGCCAGGGGCCCCGGTGTTCTCGCTGGCGAAAATTCCTGATGTACTGCCCGACGGCACGGTCGCGAAGCGCGTCCCGACCGGAAAGCCATCCGGCATCTACCTGGGCACCGCCGCCAAGGAGGTGCTGACATGGATGCTGGGCTCCAAGGACGTGACGGACAAGGTGAGAGGGTGACGCGTGTGCGGATCTATCGATTGGCGGGGCTGGGTGCGGGGGGCGGCGGGCACAGCCGGCGCACGGCCGACGGCACCATACGCACCGGGGGTTCCGTGTGTTTTTGACACTGCCCCGCACCACCAATCACGCTGGATTTTCAAACCAGAGGTATTGGCCGCGCGCCGTGTGCCCATACGCACGCGGTGTTGACCATGCCGCAGCGCACGCAAACCCGTCGTGTCCGTGTCATACACCATGCCCACCGCATCGCGCCGCCCCCCCTGCCAACTTGCCACCCCCCTTGAAATCTTCCACCTCGACAGATCGTCCTGGGCGGCCACACCGGCTGGGTGCGCTCGCTGGCGGTGACCGGCAAGTGGTTGTTCAGGTGGGGAAGGCTGCGAGGGCCGCGTCACATTTGTTGGGTGGGTGGGCGGGGTGGAGCATTGGGGCCCGTGTACTTGCTTCCGCGTCTCGCTTGGCTTCCCCGCACGCCCCCAACTTCTCCGCTGGCAAGACGACAACCCCTGTAACCTCCTCCTTTCTACATTTCCTGCGACACACAGCTGCGGCTGCAACTACCTGCGGCTGTGGGACACCACCTTCCGCACGCCCAAGGAGAGCGACAGCGTGCGGCTGTTCACGGGCGACATCCTGGCCATCGCCGCCAGCCAGGGCCAGGTGCGGCAAGGGAAGGAAGGGGACTGGGACCGGAAGGTGCTGATGGCCTGAAGGGCGGGGGGCAGCGGCAGCCCCTTGCAGGGCGGGGGTGGTCGAGACTGGCTGGTAGTACGTAGTGGTCTTTTGGGGCACAGCAGCATCGGGTGTGGGCGCGAGGGAATTCCTGGAAGGGCAGCCGACCAGCTGGGCTGGTGTTGCCGAACATCAAGCGCGTTTTTCAGGTTTGTCCTGCCACACATGTAATGCCCACACCAGGTGTTCACGGCGGGTGCGGACGGCTCGCTGCGCTCCTGGACCATCAGCCGCAGCGGGGAGCTGGAGGCGGGGGCGGCGGTGGAGAAGGCGCACGAGGGGCGTGTGGTGGCGTGCCTGGTGGCGGAGGGCCGCGTGTACACCACCTCCTACGATGGGTCCGTCAAGGTGCGTGGCTGCTGCGTGGCTGCACACAGCACACTTGGCTGCACGTTCGTGGCTGGCATGTGCCGGTGTCGTTCGGGGGGAGGATGTGTGGTAGATGGAGGTGCTGTGATGCCAATGCCCAACCTTTGCCACCCCGCTGCCCCCCCCCCCTGCGCGGCACGCGGCTGCCACGGCGCAGGCCTGGTCCGCCAACGGGCTGCAGCTGCTGGCGGAGGTGCGCGGCGCGCACGGCGGAGAGAAGGTGCTGGCGGCGGCGCTGGGCGTAAACGGAGTGCTGTTCACCGGCGGCGACGACAAGGTGGGCGGCCGGCCGGCCGGGAGAAAGGGAGAGAGGGTAATCAACTGCAGTTCCCAAATCAATAATTGCCGCCCAAATCAATCTTTTCCGGGGGGGCGGGAGGGAGGGAGGGGTACTTTATTCCAGGAGCCAGGGTGCCATGCCGTGCCAACCCAAATCAGCCAGCTCTGCCGGGAGCGCGGAGGCGGTGTGGTGTTGACCTTGGTGGCTCACTATACGTGGGCACGAGGCAGGGGGGCAACAGGGTTTGTGGGACGCACCCTTCACCGTTGGTACCTCCGCCACCTGGCACCCACCTCGACCAAGCGCTTCGTGGCCCAATGCAGATGGTGCGCGCCTGGGCTCCCGACAGCCTGGCTCCCCTGGGTGACCCCATGGAGGCGCACGGCGCGTCCGTGCGCGTGCTGGCCGCCGGCCGGCGCGGCATCCTGGTGTCCGGCGACGCCGACGGCGACGTGTGCATCTGGGGCGTGTGCGACGTGGTGCTGCCGCAGCTGCAGCCCGACCCCGCGGCGGCGGGCATGGCGGCGGCGATGGGCGCGGCCGAGGTGGGGGGCGCGCACGACGGGCTGGCGAACGGCAGCGTGGTGGGCGTGGCGGTGGCGCCGCCGACGCTGCAGCAGCTGGAAGATCTGTTCGCGGCGCCCGCGCAGCCGTCGCCGGCGCAGCAGCAGCTGGAGCAGCAGCAACAGTTGCAGCAGGCGGAGGCTGAACAGCAGGAGCAGGCGGTCGCGGAGCAGGCGGCGCGCGAGGCGGTAGCGGCCGCAACCGCGGCCAGCGTCGAGCCGTGGGCCGAGCTTCCGGCGGTGGCCGCGGAAGAGGCGGTGGCGGTGCCGGAGGGCGCGTTGGTCAACGGCCACGCCAACGGCCACGCCGCTCCGGTGCTGCTTGATGCCGTCACAGTGGCGCTGGAGGCTGTGGCGGCGCCGGAGGCGGTGGCTGAGGCGCTGGCGGCGCCGCCGCAGCACGTGAACGGCCACGTGAACGGCCACGTCAGCATGTATGCCAACGGCCATGAGGTTGGTGTGGTTGCGCCACCGGCGGCGGACTGCGACTGGACACAGCTGGACGGCGCCGCCGCCGCCGCTGCAACAGCTGCCGCTGTCGCCACCCCGGCTGCGGCGGAGCTGCCTGCGGTGGAGGTGGCCCCGGAGCTGCCGGCTGTGGTCGCGGCGGTGCCGGTGGTTGCGGCGCTTCCGCAGCTGGATGTGGAGGACGTGGCGTCCGCCGTGGCTGTGGCTGTGCTCACGAAAGAGGCTGACGCGCGCGCTGCCGCCGCTGCGGCAGCTGCCGCGGCAGCTGCGGCCGCCGCGGAGGCTGAGGCGGCCGCAGCTGCCGCGGCCGCGGTCGTCGCAGCCGAGGTGGCACAGGCGGAGGCCTCGCTTGCTGCCCTGGCGGCGCAGAATGTGGCACAGGCGGAGGCGGAGGCTGCTCAGCCCGTGTCAGTTCTGTCCGAGGCGCCGGCGGGGCTTGAGGCGCTGCCTGTGGTGGCGGCCGCTGCAGCAAGTCAGGAGGCGGCATCGGCTGCGGTCGAGGTGCCGCTGCCTCCTCATCAGCAACAGTCGTCGTGAGCATCAGGAGTGCGAAATGCGCGCGTATTGCGCGCCCGTGCGCGCTCCCGGCGGGCGTGCGGCTGTCTGCAGGCGCACACGCTTTCAGACACGCGTACGCGGTCTCAGGAAAGTGTGTTGCCCGGCGGTACCAGTCGTGGCGCCCGCTAGTGCCCGCCGGTATGTTTCGAAGAGGCGCTCAAACAACTTACAAAGCCATTGCAATATCATTGGAGGGCCGGCGACGGCGAGCAGCACCGAATGGCGGCGGCCGTCCAATGATGATGTACGATGGAGATTTCATCGCGCGAGCCCTCGCATACAGGAGCCCGTGCGTCGATCGGCCGCAAGTGCAAGTGCCGTTTCATTTGCGAGCCAGCTGGTATCACATATCGGCTTGAGGGAAGCGGAGCTATGTTGCTTGATCCGGCTGCGCGGAAGGGTTGGCAGAGAGGAGAGTCGTGGCGCGGCCACATTTACAGACATGTTCGCAAGGCATACAGTCGATCGCTAGGCTTCGTAGTAGCTTCCTTCCATCAATGACATTTGTTCAGCATTGCGTCTACGCACGAATAGGGCAGCCAGCTGCTTTTGCCTTTGTTCCCTTTCTGAAGTAGGGCATGCTATAGAGCCAAAAGACGTCAGCCCAGAGGGTTTGGTTATTCTTCTGCCTTAGGGGCGCTCGCCGTTCAGGCATGTAAGGGTTGTGTGGCATGGGGCCAGGAGGAGCCGACTGCGGCTACGGCTGTCTGTGGCGGCGGGGTCTGGGATGCGCCGGCTGTAGTGAGGCCAGGCGTGCCCAGATAGGCCTCAACGGTAGGCGAGGGGGGAGCACCTGGCGGCGGGTCGTGGCACCGGAGGGCCCCGGTCCGGCACACACCCGTGTTGCCTTGGTGGGCCGGGTCACACATACGTGTGAACGGCGTCCGTAGAAAGGATTGCGTGACGGCGGCTGGCCGCTATATGCGAGGCGAGGAGGGGCGCAGAAATGCATGTGTGTGTGTGTGTGTGTGTGTGTGTGTGTGTGTGTGTGTGTGTGTGTGGGCCTGGGCCTGGGCACGTGCACGTGGATGCGGCGTCGTCGAGTTACTGTGTGGGCGTGGTGTGTGTCAGTGCCAGCGTGCGTGTGCGTGTGTGTGTTGTGTGTGGAAGAGCCTGGGCATGGGTAGGCGTAGCAGGGTAGACACGTAGCAGATCAGCAGGAGGTCGCGGTGTGGGTGTTGGGCGTGGGAGAGCGTGGAGCAGCCGGTAAAGCACCGGGGTTTGTGTATGTGTGAGTGTGTCGGGTGGCCGGTAGAGGTGCCGTACGGACCTCACCCTCGGCTCAGCCGATCGTACCTAAGAGGTTGAGCGGAAGCTCAGATTAAGGGATTGCTATAAGCATATGCGGCGCGGGCACCTGTGGTGATGGGATGGGCCTGCGCTTGCGATGTGGCTGCGGGGGCACGGACGCTCAGTAGAGCCAAGGTCGATGGGCAGCGGCGGTGTTTGTCGCCGTTAACGCCGGGCCCGGCTCGCCTGGGGTCCATGCCTTGCAGATGCTGAGAGAGACGATAAACGCGCGGCGGTCTTGCTACGCGCGGGGCTGCAGCAACGCCCTATGGCTGTTTGAGAGAATCTCGAGGGAATGAGGAAAAGGCCAGATAGCATGCAGGATAGGACACGCCGCGATACTCTTTAAGGGTTGGAAAGGGCAGAGCCATATTGTCACGGGCGTGAGATGTTACGCACACACAAGTCTGGCGTCCAAGTGCGAATGCTTGGTTCAACTTTGGTACTGTCGGTTGTGATGGTGAAGTGGTTTGATGAATGTTGGTAAAAGTTTGGTTGTGGTGCTGGTTGCAGTGAGTGCGATGAAGAAGCTACAAGCGGTGCGAGCCGATGTACACTATGAGAACGTGTGGTCTGCAAGGCGAGCTGGCGTGGCGCCTGTGCGAGGGGGCCACTGGCTGCAGGTGCTGACACACCGGCGGCACACTACAGGCGGTGAGAGGGCGGGTACGGCTGGAATGCAAACTCACGGCTGCGCAGACGGAAGGCTTGCAGTCCACTGGCGGTTTTGGCATGGGCAGCGCCTGTTTGCCGTTTCCGTTGCGCTCTGCGGTCTGGTGCGGCTGGCGGTTGTGGTCTTGCTGGGATGGCGCAATCGTCCACGTGTGAGATGTGGTCACGACTGTTGTTCGGTTTGATGGGTGTGAGTAGACGAGTGTGCGCTGCAAAATCCGAGGCCTGTGCACAGTACTTTCATTTTTCCCAATATTTAGGAATGAGCGTAAGAAGGAGCGTGAGAAATCTGGTACTTAAGGCTATGCTAGACTGGGAAGAGAAGAACGGCAATATTGCTGGTGATAAGGCGAGTGGCGAACGTATCGGGAGCTGTAAGGAGCCCGACCTTTCTCTCACCGGGAACGGCACCACGGTCGTGTGCGCGGCCCCCAATCCCCAGCGGCCAAACCCCGGAGCCCGCGAGGGTCAGGACGACCAGCAAGTCAGGTTCAGCTACTACTGCAGCGAGCGCAGGAACGCGTCAAGCCCCGAGACAGCAGGGATGGCGTCAACTCAAACCTCATGCCCGAAGGGCGAACCCGGGGACCGGCAGACGGCAGTGGGATTGGCCTTGCAATCGCCCCAGGCAGCAAAACCGGTACCTGGTTCGATCACACTAGCGCGCTCCTGTTGCACCCAGACCGCCCACTAGTCAAGCTGCAATGCATGCGGCGGCTAATGGATCAGCGTGGCTGCGTGACCAATCGCGTTGGCCCGCCGTGCAGGTGTGGACGGGGAGCCGTTGTGTGTCCCAACTCTGTCCAGCCCAACTTCTGGCCGGAGAAGCATTTCCGCAAGGAGCAGCCGCCGCACCTCTTGATGAAATCCAGGGGTTCCCCACTTCCCTTGATGAAATCTCGCCAAATGCGAATGCGATAGCGCGACGGCTGCACCTGCAACCCAGTGCCCGTATCATGTAGATGGCTTTGGGCCCCCGGCGTCTACACAGCGTAGGTGACCCCTCCCGCGCCATCTACACCTCGAAAATTTTTCCTAGGGTCACGCCCCCAAATCCCCCAAACCATCTACGCTCCCTGTCTAAAAGACCGCCAAACCCGCCCAAACCGTCTACGCTCCGTAGATGCCGAAACCCAAACCCAAAAATTTTTCTCCGCCTTCGGCGGATTTTGGGCAAATTTCTACAGCGTAGATGGAAGATACGAGCACTGCTGCAACCGCCGCACCTCTTCTACCAGTTTGCCCGAGTCCTCCAGGGGCAGGGCTCGCTCCTGTACCGGGGCCCCGGCCACAGGATGGCGCGCAGCTGCGGGGCCGGTGGCCCCAGGGGAGGCCCGGTGCCTCCCCCAGTCCCCTGGGTGGCCCGGTGCGCACCGGGGGCCCGGCGGGCGCACGGAGCGGCTGCCGACAGCCGAAGTGCGGGGTGGCGACACGTGGGCGGGCGGCCCCAAGTCCCCCTGGCCTGAAGGCTGAGTGGCTTGGGGGCAGTATGTACGGTTGTACGGCGTGCGGTCATGCGTCGGGGCGCCGGGGCGTAAGGGATGACCAGCTGCGGCTCCGCACACGGATCCTCTCCAGGCTCCGAATGTTACAACCGTATGGAATACGACCCTGCCTGCTCCGTTGCCCCTCACTTGCGAGCACCAGCATGCACGCGTCTCAACAACCATTTGGGTCACGCACAACCAATGGAATCACGGGCCCTCAGTTTGCAGGCCCACGCCGTGCCACACTGACCACCCCTGCGGGCCGCCACGGCGACACCGCACACCCAACGTGGCCTGCTTTCGGCCCTACTGTCGTCCGCCCCCTCCAGCTCGTGCAACAGGCAGCCCGCGCCACTGCGCCCTGCGCCCCGCGCTACCGCCGCGGCTGCAGCTCGCGCCACTGCCGCGCCTGCAGCCCGCGCTGCTACTGCCGCCCCCTGCAGCCCCCCGCAGCTGCTACTGCGCCTGCTGCTGCATGGCCGCCATGCGCGCCTTGAGCGCCAGGATGTCGGGCCCCAGCACCACACCCGAACCCGCCCCACCCGACGTGGTGGACATGGCCCCGCTGCTCGACATGCTCATCATCAGCCCCGCCAGCGCGCCCGCCGACGAGTGCGCCGCCAGCGGCTGCTGCGCCGCCGCTGCCGCCGCCGCGTCCAGCGCAGTGGCAAAGCTGCTGCCGATGCCGGCGCCAGCCGCGCCAGCCGCCGCGCGCCCCAGTGCCTGGTCAACGCCGCGGGACCGCGGCGACAGCAGCAGCCCCAGTACCAAGGGGTTCTTGGCGGAGCCGCTGGCGGCCGCTGCCGGGCTAGCGACGGCGTCGTCAGCCCAGAAGTCGCGCTCGCCGCCGCCGCCCGTGGCGTCGCCGTCGAAGCCCCCGGCCGCCGCCCGGCCCGCCGCCGCCCGACCGGCAGCCGCCATGGCCTTGGCGGGGCTGAAGAACGAAGTGGCCGCCGGCGGCGCCGCCGCCCCAAACGCCGCCGACGCGCCGACGTTGACGTCGGCCATGAGCACATCATCGTCGTCGGCGCTGTCCGCCGCCAACAGCGCCGCCAGCGCCAGCCTGGCGCCGCCGTCAGCGCCGCCGGCGCCGTCCATCCGGGCTTCGTCGTCGTCGGCGGCAGCGGACAGGCCAGCGCCTGATGCTGCTCCGTGCTCGTGCTCTTGCTCGAACCGGTGGTGCTGATTGTGGTGCTGCAGCTGCACGGCCGCCGCCGCGGCCTCGGCGGCGGCTGCCAGCGCCTCATCCGACTCATCCATCCCGTCGGCGCCATCGCCACCGCCGCTGGCGGCCCCGAAGCCGCCGAATCCAAAGCCGCCGAATCCGTCGCTGCCGGCGGCGTCCCCGATGCTGCCGCCGTCCGGGAAGGCGGCTGTCGACGCGGCCACCGGCTCCGCAAAGCCGCCCCCACCGAGGCCGCCCTCGAGGCCTGCCTCCGCGCCCAGCGCCAGGCTCGCGGCAAGCACGCCGGCCGCGCCCACGCCCGCACCCACAACCCCACGCGGCGGCACGGGCGCCCCCGAAGGCGACATCGCGGACGCGGTGCTGCCCGCAACAACTGCCGGCGCCGCCGGCGCCGCCGCTATGCCGGACGACGCGCGGAACGCGGCGACCGCCGCCGCCATCGCCGCGAATGTTGTGGGCGACTGCGACGCAGCGCCCGCCAGCGACTGCGGCACAGACCCCGGCGACGCGGCGGCGCCGCCACTGCCACTGCCGCTGCCGCCGGTCAGCCGCTGCAGCCGCGCCTGCAGCGCCGCCACCTCGCCGCTCAGGGCCGAGGTGCTGGGCGACGCCGGCGGGTGCGACTGCGGCTGGGAGTGCTGCTGCTGCTGCTGCTGCTGGTGTTGTGGCGAGTGGAGGCCCGCGCCCAGGCCGCCGGCGCCCAGGCCGCCGGCGCTCTGGGACTTGGCCCGGCCCGCCGGGCTCGCAGCGGCACCCAGCCAGCCCAGCGCCCCTGCACCTGCGCCGGAGCCAACCCCGACGCCGGCCTCAGACAGCGAGGAGGGCGAGCGGCCCACCGCGCCTGTGCCAGGCGGCAGGCTGGGCGGTAGGCCGAGCATGAGCGTGCCACCCTCCAGCCCCATCCCCAGCTCCATCCCCAGCTCCAGTCCAAGCCCCAGGCCCAGATCTGAGCCCGCGCCCGCGCCCTCTCCGCCGAGCCCCTGCCCCAAACCTTGGCCGGGAGCGGCCAGGCCGGAGGCGGCGGCAGCGGCGGCCGCTGCCGAGAGCGCGGGGAAGGTGTCGTCGTCGAGATAGTCGTAGGCGTAGTCGTAGGCGGCGGCCGGCCGCGAGCGCGCCGGCGGCGCCGCCGCCGGCTGGCGCGGGCAGCGGGCACGCAGCGCCTCCAGCGTGGGCTCTGCGGCGGATGGCGTGGAGTTCGGTGATGTGTGTCCGTTCCGTGCGGCATGTGAGCGCCCCCGCCTGCATGCGAGTCCATCCACACAATCGCGCGCTGCAGCCGCATACACGCGCCATCCGTCCCGTGTGCGCCAGTCTGGAACCCCTGCCCACACGCACCGTACGCCGCCGCCTGCTGGCGCAGCGCCGCCGCCTGCGCCGCCATCTGCCGAGACGCCGCCGTGTGCACCTGCAGCGGCCGTACATCATGCCACAGACCGCGACTTCAGCATGCAAAGAAGTCCGGAATCGTAAGCTCAACGGGAGGGGCATGGTAAGACGCCCAGGGCAGCCGCGCTTCTGTCACGCAGCATGATGGTTCTGAATGCAATGTGGGCTGGTGTGTCACGAGGAATCCCGTGCGGGCTCCCACAGGGATGCAGCACACGCACACACGCACCTGCAGCTGATGCGCCACGTGCGCCGCGTGGCTGCTGGGCTGGCTGGGCGGCTGCAGCAGCGGCGGTGGGCCTGCAGGGCGTGGGTGGTTGGGCAGGTACAGGGGGTCCAGACGGGAGTGTGAGCGGCTCTGCTAACAAGTGAGCAGACATGTGGCCAGGAGCGCTCGCACTGTTGCCCCGCGTCCGCTGTGCCCCCCTTCTCCCACCGCCTCCAACTGCTCCGGCCCTCGTCTGCCGCAGCCCTCCAACTCCGCTGCCTGCCTCCCTCAATCGCATTCGCCTGTCTCCCGTCTATTCTAGGCTTGGCTGAGCTTGCTCTGCTAACCACAACCCCACCACCCCACCCCCGGTCCCCGGCCACCCGCCGCCCGCTGCTCCCCCCCGCCCTCTGCGTGCAGCCCTCTCACCCGCCGCCTCGCCCGCCATGGCCAGCTGCGCCACGTGCGGCGCCAGGCTGGCCAGCATGGAGCCGAACAGCTGCACCGCCGCCACCACCGCGTCAGGGCCCGGCGGCGCCACGCCGGCTGGCCCGGGCCGGGAGCCCGCGGCAGCCGCCTGGTGCGCGCCGCCAGAGGCGGAGCCGCTGTTGGAAGAGGTGGAGCCGGAGCCGCTGCCGCTGCTGCTGCTGCTGAGGAGCCCGGCCGCCGCGCGGGCGGCGATGGCGCGGAGCTCCGCCCCGTCGATCTGGTGCGGGTGCAGCACCAGCTGCTGCTGCTGCTGCTGCTGCTGCTGCTGGGCCCCGCTTCCGCTGGCGGGGGCCCCGGCAGCGGCCGGCTGCTCCACCGGCTGCCGCCGCAGCACAGCCTCCCCTCCTTGCGGCTGCTGCTGCTCCGGCTCCCGGCTCTGCTTGCCCGTCATGAGCGCGCTCGACAGCTCGGCATGGTCTTTCAGGTGTCCGTCCAGGCCAGACAGCATCGCAGCCAGCCGCCGCAGCTGCGCCGCCTGCCGCGCCGCCGCCGCCGCCATGGCGTCGGCGTCAGCGGCGGCTGCGCCGCCGCCCGAAGGGCGGCCCGCCAGCGGGCTGCGGCCGGCGGCCGCCGCAGCCGCGGCTGCCTCCGCCATGGCCACGGCTGCGGGGCTGCGCTGCACGCCCGGGCTGCCGTTGCTGTTGCTGTTGCCGCCGCCGCTGGCGGCGCGGTTCGGCAGCGGCGCCTGCTGCCGCGCCTGGGCGGTACTCTCCATGCGCGCCTGGATCTCCGCCTGCGCGCCGCACGGTGCCAGTGCCAATACGAACGCCGTGACCCTCCGAGAGAGCGCACACCACACTACAGTGCCCCCACCGCCCGGTCCCCAACACCTGAACGCCTGAACAACGCCAAGCATCCGCATCACCATAAACACATGCCGTAAGCCCACAGCCCGCTCCCTGACATCCCCCGACTTCCGCCGACGCACCTTGGCCGCCTCGTGCTGCCGTATGCTGGCCTGCACAGCGCGCAGATGGGCGGCGCCTCAGCATGCGTCCATGCGCCGGAGCCTTTGTCGGATCCACCTTGTGTCACCCGCACCTACCGCTAATGGCGCCGCCACGCCCCTTCCCGGCCCCCGCCCCCGCAACGAAGACACACAGAACAAAGTCCAGGCAAGCCTTTTCAGCCTTCAGCGCAGCCCCCCCTGCGGGCGCCGGCGCCGACGAGCCCGCCCAAGCGCACCTGCAGGCTGTAGTAGGAGCGCTTGAAGCCGGCCGCGCCCGCCTCCAGCGCCTCGCACGCCGCCGAGCCCGCGCCGCAGGCGGCCAGGAAGGCGCCGGCGGCCATGCGCGAGCGCGTCACCGCGTGGCCCAGCCGCAGCTCCAGCGGCAGCAGCTCCTCCGCAGGGTTGGACCCGAACTGCGGCGGCGCGGCGCGGCGCGCGGCGCAATACCGGCGGTGCAATACGATGAGCCAGAGGAAGCCAAGGGCGTGCGTGCAGTGATTTCGCACCGGCGGGTCCTGCGAGTGCGCCGGCCCGGCGCAAGGGACAAGCACGCACACCCATAAAAATATCACGCACACAACGCGCGCACCTGCGCCAGGCCCTGGCCCGGGCAGCTGGCCTCCAGCTCCTGCTGCAGCGCCAGGGTGGACAGCTCCAGCAGCAGCGCCGTCAGCCTGCGAGCGAGCGCACAGACACAGTGTGAAGTGAAGTGGCACACAGGGGCGTGATCCCATCTTCAGCGCAGCATGGTATCGCTGCTGGTGCGTGCGGCTGTGGCACGATGGCTGGTGGGCGCGTTGCCCCGAATCCAGGGAGGTAACAAAATTGAAGCAAGCTGTACAGGCAGGGGCTCTAAGCAGAGGTACGCGTGGAAAAGGGGAAAGGCTAGGCAGGCAGCGGCTCTGATCAGGCCTGGCCTGGGCAGGCTTGCCTGTTGGAGGTGTTGGTCTTCAGGGCCGAGACCGGCAGAATCACCGACGGGTCCAGGCGGCCAGCGTCTTTGAGCTCCTTTGTCCAGTCGCCAATTTTCTGCATGTGATTAGGTTCCGCAGGGCCCCGTCAAGAAGGCATGCAAGCGCATAAGGAAAGCGTGCCGTGCGGGGTGCGGGGTCGGTGAGTGCCGGGCGCGGACTCCGGGCCCCACCCGCACCCGTGTGACTCTTGCTCCATGCTGCTTCCCACCTGGTAGAAAGGCGTCTGCTGCACCTTATCGAGGACTGGCCATTTGTCCTTGAACTCCTGCAAGCCATCGCGACAGGAGAAGCGCGTGACCACCCATGCTCGAGGGCACCGCGCGCAGCGCCGTATCCGCACCTTTGCCGCACGCTGTCTACCCTCAATAGCAGTGAAAAGCCGATACAGTACATGCTCCAGCGCCTTGTTGTTGCTTCGGCGAAAGCAGGTTGGCGACAGCTCAAACCCCTCCTGGCGAAGCGCTAAGTGCAGACCGAGGATACAGACGTTCCTATATAACGCAGATTCATCGCTGGTGGGGACTTCCACCCTGGTTGTGCTGGGCGCAGGCGCAGGTCTTTGCATTCTTGCATAAGCAGCGCCTCAGATGAGAGGCAGTTGTGGCTTTACTGTATCATGATAGCGTGCTACATATGATAGGGGTGACTGTGCTGTAGATATCCAGCAGAACGGGGAAGACGAATTGCTTGGACAGATGGATTTCCCCTCAGGCTTTGTCGGAGGCATAAGGCAAGGCGACTGCGCTATTTAAAAATGAAATCAACTTAGCTTACATGTGCCGGGTCAGTTTGGCATTTCCGTTCATTCATTTTTCGACTTCATTGCTTGCCGGTCGCGTGTTAACACGTTAATAACAGTGCATAACGAGAGTTCAGGTGCATATGCCGCTGCTTTGTAAGGGCTAGGAGGTGGCAGCAGGTCGAAGCAGGGCGTCCGCCTACTCAGGGGACATGGTGTCCCACAAGCGCGCAACAGTCGACTCGCAGACGCTTCAGGAGCTGATAGCGGAGCTCAGGGCGTATCCAGATGGGAGCGATCTGCTGCTCACTGCCTTTTACACCGCCGCGTTCCACTATAGGCGCAGCACAAGTGGGTGGTCTGTGGTGGTGGGGGTTACAGGCTGGTGGGTTACAAGCATCGCCGGGACTTCGTGCCATCAAGGGCCGGGGGCGAAACTCTGCCTGGCACACGCTGCCTTTGTTACGTCATCAAGAGTCGGTTAAGGGGCGCGTGGCGTTGACCCGTTCACGTGCGGCCGCGCTTCAACCCGCCGCTAACGTTTCAGCCGCAACTTGTGTACTGCACGCGGCTGTGCTGCTGCGCTAAACAACATCGACCAATAACCCGCTTGTACTTCTGTCGGACCGACCTCCGACGCCCCCCTTCTTCGCCGCGCCCTCCTCTCCGTGCCATGGCCAGTCTGCACGCCCTTCCCCAGCGAGCTCCTGCCGCCTGTGCCCGACACCAAGGACAAGGACTTCCCCGCACTGCAGCGCGCACTGGCCGCGCTGCCCCCCGTCCAGGCCCTGCTGGCAGGTAGGCACGGCCGCGGGCCGCCCCAGACGCAGCCGGGCCTCCAAACTCCTCTTTATAATTGGTGTTTGCCTCTGATGCACGCCTACGCTACGTGTACGGTAGTAACTTGAGCAACACCGAGCCACCTGAGCCACACGTGGTACCGGTGCCGTTGTGCCCTGCGCGGCATGGATGCACACACTCGGAGCCATACGGGCGTGGCAGCATGGGCACTCCCATCCGGCATTCCCATACAGGGCTCTCCACACACTCCAGTCACGACGCCATCTCCGCCCATTACTCGTCCTCAGCCATGAACCTCCCAAACCCCTTTCTCCTCGTCCTCCGCCTCCCCCTCCTACTGCCGCTCCTGGTCCCCCCTCCCGCAGGCGGCGGGCAGGAGGAGGCGCTGCGGCGGCTGCCGCCGGCCGCGCTGGGCGTGCTGACGTGGCTGGTGCTGCACCCCGCGCGGCGGCGACACTTCGGGTTGGTGTCGATGGGCGAGATGCTGCGGCAGCTGCGGCAGCGCGCGGGCGGCGGCGGGCCTGGCGGCGCGGGCGGCGGCGGCGGCGGCGTGATAGGCGGCGCCGTGGCGGCGGAAGGCGGCGGCGCGCCGATGGTGTGGCAGGTGCCGGCGTTCGCGGGTCACAACTCGCCCACCTTCGTGTTGCGGGCGCACGACGGGCATGGGCAGGTGCGGCTGGGGGAAGATGGCTGGTTAAATTGTGCACTGACACACGTGCAACCTCGTGGGATGTTGAAGCGACCCGAGCCCGGTGGCAAAGTACCGGGCTGACCGTATTTATGCATCAGCAGCCGGGCTCCGCCCGCGCGCGCGTGTGCTCTGCCCTTGCGCCCCTTCCCTCCCGCGTCATTCCTCCTCACTCCTGTCATCCCTAACCTCATCCCTAACTCCGGGATCGCGGCACCTCACCGTGTTATACACGCACACGCCCGACCGCACTGCCTGTACCGCTTTTCCAGACATCCTGTGACCCCCGCCCCCCCCCCCCGTCTCCCTTCTCCCCTTCCCCCTTCCCGCTCCGCAGGCGCCGTTCGCGCACGGCGCCGTGGCCTACCACGGCACACACCTGGAGAACCTGCACTCCATCCTGCACACCGGGCTGCAGAGCGGCAGCGGCACGCGGCTGCAGCGCACCGGCGCCAACTGGGGGGCGGGCATCTACCTGTCCACCAACTACGACACCGCGTTCAGGTGGGCGGCGGGCTGGTGGGGGTGGCGGGCTAGTGGTGGTGGTGGTGGTGGCGGGCTGGTGGGGGGAGGCCGGTGAGTGAGTGAGTATTACAGGTGGCCGGTCCCGGGGGGCACTGTGCATCTCCACTCACGCATATACACATTGCTTACAACCCAGCAACACATTGCTTACAACCCAGCAACACATTGCTTACAACCCAGCAACACATTGCTTACAACCCAGCAACACACACGCGCACGCCCGCACCCCGCGCAGCTTCTGCCAGCCCTGCCCCTCCTGGCCGCTGTCGCGCTTCGGCACCAAGCTGCGCGTGCTGCTGGTGTGCGAGGTGGACCTGGACCTGGTGCGCCAGGAGCGAGGCGCGGAGGCGGCGGCGGCGGCGGCCGCCAGCAGGTGCGGGCGGTGGGTGGGTGGGTGGGTGGGTGGGTGGGTGGGTGGGTGGGTGGGTGGGTGGGTGGGTGGGTGGGTGGGTGGGTGGGTGGGTGGGCGGGGGGTCGGGGTGGGGCGTGTGGTGTGGTGGCGTGTGGTGCTGGCGGCGGCGGTGATGGGGGTCGTGATGCGATTTGTGGTGATGTTTGTGGTGTGCTGGTGGCGGATGGTCAGGGGGGATGGGGCTGCATGTGCGTTGTTGGGATGAGGGTGCTGCTGCTGTGTGCGCGGGGGCTGCAGCATCAGCTCCCCTGGACGCGTGCCGGGCCCGAGCCCGCCAGCTGCCTCCAGGGCCCCGGCCACCTGATGCCATTGCGCCCTTCCTCCCTCCCTCTCCGACGCAGCGGCGCGGCGCCGCACTCCCACGACGCCTTGAATGGCGGTGGCGGCGGCGGCAGCGGCGGCGGGCCGCTCGTGCCGGGGCTGCCGGACACGTACCTCTTGGTCCAGCGGAGCGACGCCGTTCGAATCCTGTTTGTGGCAATCTACACGGACGCAGCGGCGGCGCCGCCCGGCGCCGCCGGGGCGCCGGGGGCGGGCGCAGGCGGGGGCGGGGCGCGGCGGCCGGGGGCGTTGGCCCGTGTGAACTGGTGCACGGTGATGGTGGTCCTGTACGCGGGCTTCCTGGTGGGCAAGGCGCTGCTGGCGGCGCTGAAGCAGCACCGCTACTGAGGCCTGAGGCGGAGGCGCGGGCGTCACGGGTGTGGACGCGCGGCGTGGCGTGGCGGCACGCCGTCGTGCCAGGGGGCGTGGGAGCGCGGGGGCGCCGGAGCGCGGGGGCGCCGGCCTGCTTTGCCCGGAGGACAGCCGCAGCGCGGTGGGGACTGCGGGGCGCAGTGGGACGACTATACGTAGTATTGGTTGTGTGTGCGTATGTGTGTGTGTGGGGTGGGGTGGGGTGGGGGGTGTGTGTGGCGCGGATGTACGAGTGACGCATGTGGCGCGCGCACCGCAACACGCCACGTCACCGAGCAATGCCTGTGGCACCACTGGGGGCACCAGCTCGATCGCTGAGAATGCGGTAGCAGGTGGTGAGTTGTGACACACGGTTGGGCTGAGCCTTCCGGACCCGCGGACTTGGTGCCGTCCCTTTTTTGGTCCACCATTCCACCAACTTTTCGCCGGACACGTGGACTCGCCATTTACTTTGTGATTACGCCGCGTGCCATACCCGCCGCGTGCCATACACCCATAGCCCATACGCGGCGCCTCATCGCGTGGATTCGATGCTGCAATGGCCGAATGGCGGCTCGTGGGGACTAGGGAGGTTCGCCTGGTCGGGGGCAACTGGGCGGAAGCCGGAGACTGGCGGGCAATTCGAAATTTCGAACCATTAAAGGGGCAGGGGCAGCCGGGCAGGCAGGGGGGGGAAGATTGGGGTTACAGGAGGGACCTGCTGACGCAGCTCACGAGCCGGGGGAAGCCGTCATTTGCGGCCGCAGGCGGCGAATGGCGCTCCACATCCAGCATCCCCCTGTCCACGCACGGCTTGTCCAGTTGTCCATCCGGCCTACTATCCCACCCCGGGCTGGCCCTGAGCTCGCATGTGTTAAGGCCGGTGGGGGTGGTGGGCCGGCGCAGGACGTTTCGAGGCTGTCCTTGACGGGGGCACGGACGGGGGCGAGCCGCGGGCGTGCGGCGTGTGACGGGCGCACTTGCTCACCCGCTACTCGGGCTCGGGTTAGTTCCTCCCCTACCTCAGCTGCTTCAATATCTGTTAGGGTGTATTGTGTCCAGTCATAGCCAGGGCCGCCGTTTTGTTGCTGTGAAACGGCGGACGGGTTTGCGGCGATATCGAGCGCGTGCGCACGTCCAGTTTCAATTTCTTTGCGGCGAGCTGAAGGTAGATGGGTAAATAGTACATGGCGTGGTGTTCAAGGCCTACCTCAACGCGGCAGCGCGGCGACCCGTCGGAAGTCGCGCCTGGATCGCCATCGGCTTTTGATCCACAAGCCCTACCTCGCTTTCCTATCGTGTCTTGCCTTGCAAGTGCGTTCGATAATATCATACTCGCCTGGCATTCCCGCACTATACACCACATTTCAGACGCTCGAATACGTGCAGTCTACTGTAGACACGCCCACGACGCACGCCGATAAATCATTCCTTGGCGCGTAGTTAGCATCTTTCATTCCTTTCACATTGCCTGAGCGCGAGCTGGCTTGAGAACTCTCAGCAGTAAAATTCGCCCGCAACCGGCGCTCTTAGCCTCAGCGATTTGCGCCTGTAATCCAGCATCAAGCTGCAAAGGCGTTGCAGCGGCTATCTCGACGTTTGAAGAGCGCGATAATCAATCACGGCCGCTTCGTCGGGCACTGCAAACCGGCCACGCGAACTCCTTTCGTTGCTGGCAAACGAGGTATGCGAGCTTATTGTATCTGAGTTTTATTTGAATAATCACTTCAACTTGTGCCTGAGACTACTCAACCGCCGAAGTGCGCTCGGTTTTCTCTGCCTCGGACTCCAGTCGCGCTCGCGATAACTGCACTTTTATCCAACGGGTTTGCACGTCATTCACAGGAGAGAATCCTAGCTGCCAAACGCAGACGAACCAAAGACTATTGCGGCAGTCGCGACCAATCTTCTTGTGGGCAGCGCTTGCTGCTGGGCTGATTTGGCGCTCGTATCGGCATGGCGTCATTTAGCTAAGCCGCGCTGCCACTTTCTGGTCGCGGGGGTCGCCAGCGTCGTTGCCATCAGGGAATGCTGGGCAACGCGGCGCCAAACGGGCCCGCGGGCTTCGGCGTTGGTGGCAACGGGCCGCTACCGGAGTCGAGCATCAACCCTCAGGGGCTGCGGCGGGTGGAGTCGTTGGTTGCGCTGCAATGGCTATCGAACATTGAGGTGTGTCAGGGCAGGAAGTTCGACGCTTTGGGCACGACACCCGCAAATTCGACCGCGCCCAGCGCCCTAGTCGTGGTTCATCGTGCCGTTTTGGCCAGGCCGGCAGCGAGTTCTCAGGCGGATTAATCCGTTTCGTCGCGTTGCTCGTCACGTCGCGAAGTCCGCTGTCCGTTGACCCGTTCCTCTCCCCTGGTGCGCTTGCGTTTCTGCTGTCCAGGAGAATCATGCGCCCAAGGCGCGGCCACAGGGCAGCCACGCATCGCCGGACGTCGCCAGCGGCCCTGGGCCGTCTGCCGTCACCGCGCCGCTGGCAGCTTGGCAGGCCTTCGCGGGTGCGCCGGCAATGACTCAGCCGGGCCAATACCCCCACGCGGCCACGGCACCGGCTGCGGGGCCACCGGCCGCGATGGGCGCAGCGGCTGCGCCGCCGCCGACACACGGATATGACAGCATGGGGTCGTCGGCGCAGCACGCCGGGTTGCGGTATGGCCCGTCCAGCGCGCCGCCAGGGCCCTCCGGCTCGGCTCATGAAGGGCCGTTGTCCCCAGGCGGCGGCTACCCCTCCGGCGCCGCCGCCGCCGCTGCAGGCTCGGCCACAGAGACGGCGGCAGCAGCCTCTGCGGCGGCGCCGCCGCCGCACCCTGCCGGCGGCTGGGGCGCGCACCCCCCTCCCGCCTGGTGGGGATACCCGCCGCCCTACGGCCCGGGCGTGCACCCACACCTGCCGCCGCCGCCACCGCCGCACCTGGCGCGCCGGTACCACCCGCACCCCATCCACGGCCACCACCACCACCATGCCATGCTGCGGCCGGGCCTGCCGCCGCCGCCGCCGCACTGGGGACATGCGCATCACCACCACCTCTCACACCACCATCGCACCGCCGCCGCCTACGCGTACCGCCACGCGACCAGTGCCACCACCAGCCCCTACAAGGCGCCGCCGCTGCCACCATCCGCGTCGTCAGGAGCACTGCAGGAGTCGGCGGGGGCGGACCCCGCGGCAGCGGCTGATGCCGCCACCGCCGCAGCGGCTGCGCCGCCGGCCGCTGCCGCCGGCGGCCCGGCGCGACACACGAGGGCCGTGTCGTACTCGGGGCACGGGCACATGCCCTACCCGCCGTACCACCGCCCGTACGGCTACGGCCCACACATGCCGCCGCCGCCGCAAGGCGCCTGCTACCCCCCGGGCCCTTGGGATCCCTTCGGCCCCTACGGCCCGCCGCCGCTGTACCCGCCGCCGCGCTACGGCCCCGCCGCTGGCGCCGCCTTCGCGCCGCTGCCTGCATCGTCGTCGCAACAGTCTTCGCCGCCCGACCCGCAGCAGCAGCAGCAGCAGCAGCAGCAGCAGCGCGCATCGTTGAACCGCGCCGCCTCCTGGCACCCCGACGCCTGCCTTCCATCAGCGCCTGGCGCGGCGCCTGGTGCCAGCGGCGGCGCCGCCGCCACAACATCATCAATCAGTGGCGACGCGCTGGCGGCGGCGCCCACCGCCGCCTCAGCCGCCGCCTCAGCCGCCGTCACGGCTGCAGCCGCAGCCGCAGCCAGCGCTGCCGCGGCGGCCGCCGCCGAGCCGCCGAGCATCGTGCACCCGATGCGCTGGTCGCTGGCGCAAGCGGCGGCGCAGCCGCCGCCCGCCGGCGGCGGCGGTGGCGGCTCGCATCCTCACAAGCTCAGCAGCTGCGTTTCGGAGCCACAGTACCCGTACTCAGCTTACTACGACATGCCGTATTACGACATGGCCCCGGGACTGGCCGGCGGTACGAGCAGCTACGGGCCGGGCAGCGCCGCACCCGGCTTTCCCGGCGGCGGCGACGCCGCCGCCGCCGCCGCCGGGCCCGCCGGCCGCCCATACGGCCGCCTGTCCGACGGCGTCGGCAGTAGCACCGGCATGGCGTACCCGCCCTGGGCCCACAGTGCTGCTACAGCCTCGGCGCCGTCGCCCTTCCTTGCCAGCGCCATGGGGACTGAGGTGGACGCTGGCGGCGCAGCCGCTGCTGCTGGCGGCGGCGGCGGCGGCGGCGGCGGCAAGGGCGTGCTGGCGGCGATGGCAGGTGGCAGCTCCGTTGGACATGCGCCGTGCTATGCTGGCCTCAGCACGCAAGACTCGCAGCCTGCCACCTCGCCCTCCACGCCGCCCACACCCTGCCAGCAAGCGCTGCCGCCGCCCGGGGGCCAAGCGCCGTCGCTACCGCCGCAGGCGCACGTGCTACAGCCTCAGCCGCCGCCGCAGCTGGGCGCACCGCCAGGCGGCGACTCGGGTGCCAAACGGCGGCGCGTGTGCCCCTCCACCTCCCTGCCGCTGATTCCCTGCGGCGGCGGTGGCGCCGCGGATGGCGCTGCCGCAAACAACGGCGCTGCGGATGCAGCGCACGCAGGCGTGGGCACGCGCCTCCGTGACCTGTCCACCTCACCCAGCGAGCTGCAGTCGCGAATGCCAAACGGCAACGAGGCCGCATGGCTCAACTTCCTGTCAGGCGGCGACGATGCCAGCGGCGGCCGGGGTGCGGCCGCGGGCAGCCCATCCGAATCAACAGTCACTATGACCCCAGCCGCCGCCGGCAGCGACCCCGCCTTTGCGCGCAGCTCCATTGCGGCGGTGGGCTCGGGCTCGGGCGCCGCAGCCAACAGCAGCTTTGGCCCCGCTGCCGCCGCTGCCGCCGGCGCGTCCAATGACGGCGGCTACGGCCGCCTCTCGCACAGCCTGTCGGGCCCTGCGGGCTGCGCCGCCTCGTTCGCGCCGGGCCTGCTCGATGCGGGCCTGAGCGCCGCAGGCAGCGCCGCCGGCGACAACGGAACCAACGGACTTGATGTAGACAACGGCGATGCCGGTTTTAACCACCAGCTGGGTTTTGCGGTACGGTACGACGATGATGACGACCCAATGGAGGTCTCTCTGCGCGCGCCGTCACACATCTTCCTGGAGCATGACGCCGCCGGTGGCGCGTGCGGCGTGGGCGGGGTGGTCGGGGTGGGCGAGGCGGCGGCGGCGGCGGCACGCCCCTGCAGCGGCATGCAGTGCAGCCTGCAGCTGCTGCCAGGTCTGGACGCGCTCACGCAGCAGCAGCAGCAGCAGCAGCATCGCGAGAGCCCGCCGCAGCAGCACCAGCAGCCCCAGCAGCAGCCGTCTGCACAGCCGTCCGCACACCAAGCGTCGCAGCAGGAGCAGGAGCAGCAGCAGCTGCAGCAGCTGCTGCTGTCGCCCCCGGCGGCCGCGCCGGGCTCCATCACCTTCCCCAGCCTGCACATGCCGCCGCGGCAGCTGTCGCCGCAACACCCGCCGCACGCGCAGCAGCACACGCCGCGGGCGACGGCGCAGCAGCAGCCGCACGCCCCGGCGGCCGCCTCCCGGACCGACGACGCCGAGCTGGAGGACGACCGGGATTTCTTGGCTCGCGTGGCGGCAGGGTTCGACGACGGCTCGTTGGATGGGTTCGACGGCTTTGATGCGCTGGACTTGAAGATAGAGTTCGAGGAGCTGGGCCTGGGTGCGGAAGCGCCCACGCCGACCGCGCCGGCGGGCGCGGCTGACGCCGCCGCCGCCGCCCAGGCGCAGCTGCAGATGCAGCTGTCGGCAGGGGAGCTGGCGGCGGCGGCAGCCATGGCGGCGGCGGGCGGCGGCGCGGGCCTGCAGTCGCCGGCGGTGCCGTCGCCGGGAGCCTCTGCCTCGCCGCCGCCTGGCGCCAGCGCGGCGGCGGCGGCGTCCTCGCCAGGGCACCATGCGGCGCCGCTGTCTGCTCCTGCGTGCCAGCAGCAGCAGCAGCACCCCGCGTCGGGGCCTCGTGGGGTGAGCCCTCCTGTGGCGGTGGCTGCCGCCGGTGCCGCGGCGCCCACCTCGCTGCCTGCGCTCGTGCCCGCCGCCGCCAGTGTGGCAGCAGCCGCGGCGTCTGTCGCCCTGGCGACTGCGACTGCGGCTAGTGCTGCTGCTGCCGCGGCTGCAAACTGCCCTTCCCGGCGGGCGGCGGTTGGCAACGGTTGTCGCGAGCCCAAGCAACTGCCGCCGACGGTCACCGACGCCAATGCCGATCACCTGCCGGGCCCTGTACGGGTCACGGTGGCGGGCGGCTCATTGGGCTCGATCATCAGCGCCGCCATCAGCAATGTAAAGAAGGCAGTACGCGGCAGCGGCGGTGGCGCGGCGGCGGGCGGCCGGCGCCGCAAGAGCTCCAACGCTGACAGCGACGACGATGAGGACGACGGCCGGGTCGGCGGCGGGCGTGCCGCCGCCGCCGCAGCAGCAGCAGCCGGCGCCGCCGACGACCCGGCACGTGACGCCGCGGAGGCGGCGGCGGCGGGCGGCAAGGTGGTGGGCGTGTTCCACGTCTTGCCGTACCTGGAGGGCGGCAAATGCATCGAGTACGGCGGCGAAATGATCAGCCGCAGCGCCTTTGAGCGCGTGGGCGGTAGCAACATGGCAAAGTGGTACCGCTCCATCAAGGTGGGGTGGGGTGGGGTGGGGTGGGTGGGGTGGGCAGAGCGCAACCGTGTGTCTGTGTTTCTGTGTGTCTGTGTGTCTGTGTGGGTGGGTGGGTGGGTGGGTGGGTGGGTCACGCGTAGTCTTGGGCACCGTAGAGTATGCCGTGCCGCGCGGCGCAGCACGCCCGCTTGCCAAACCCGTGTAGCCACACCTCTGAGCCTCGTGCTGTGTGTGCTGTGCGCGCAGGTGCTCCCGGACGGAATGTCATTGGGCCGGTGGCTGGCGGCACACAACCTGCCCATCCTAAAGGTGCGACAGCAGCCCCCAATCCCAGCCCAAACAACACAAAGAAGAAACCTGCACCGGCGCAGCTGCACTCTCCAGTGCTTTGCCCAGTGCCCTGCTGATCCCCTGCCGTGAACGGCCGCACGCGCAGGGCAACCCCCGGCGGAGCTTCAAGGGCCGCCGCGATCGCGCGGGAGAGGCGGCCGCGGAGGCGGCGCCGGGCGGCGGCGGCGGCGCCGCCGCCGCCGCCGGCGGGATGTCCGACGGAGACGAGGACTACGCTTGAGTTGGTGGTGGTGCTTCCGCGCATCCGCGCGTACCTGCCAACAGCGCGGCGACTGCAGATGGCAGCCCGACGGAACGCGACCGCAGAACAATCAGAGCATCACACCTCGTCCACACGAATCGAAACATGCCACGGTTGCGGTCAACAGCTACGGTGGTGGATGCAGGCCTCACTGGGAGGCCGATAACTGGGTGGCCGTCGGATGGTCCCCAGCAGCAACGTCGGGTCGCTGTGGCTGCGGTTGGTTTGAGCAGCCCGGCGGGGCAATCATGTGAAGATCGGGCACGGATGTGTTGGCTGTCGAGGTCGGTTGTTTGATATCTCGTTTTTTGCCGGCGCGGACGAAAACCTTGTGTGCATACGCATGAATTGTCGCGCTGTCTCGCGTGTTGCGTGGTGGAACATGGGGTCGTGAGGCGCGTGCTTAAGAAAGAAAAGAAAGAAAGAACGCAAGGAGCGAGGCCAGAGGTGTCCATCTGGTGTCCTTAACGTTGATCCCTTGGGGTGTTATTATTTCTGAAGGAGGGCCGAGCAGAGGGCCGAGTTTGCTGAGGCGGTTGCGATGCGGCGGCGTTTGAGGGACTAGCCGCCGGCTACTCGCGCATCTCGCGGCCTGCTATCCATGTAGGCCGCATGTCGGGCCATCCCTTGCTCACTTGCTGTGTGACCGCTCAGGCGCCTCGGGTTGTCACGGGCGTCACCCTTCCGCGCGGCCTCTCTTTCCTGGTGGCTTGTGGTGCAGGTCTCTCCCATGCGATTGGTGGGTCTTGGTTGATGTTTGGCTGCTTTTCCTTTTGCGCTCCTACTCTTGCGCTTGCGCATAATAGTATACGGCCGCATTCGAGAGAATAGTTTATCAAATCAGGCATGTCCTGTATGGGCTTTTTGGCACATTATGGCTGGTAGTGCAGAAGTTGCGGCGGTTTGCATGTCGCCCATCATCTGTCCATAACCGTTTTACCAAGGTGTCCGTAACCGGTTACTCTTGCGCCGTGGCGCGGGCTCACCATCTTCCTTACGGGTTTAGATCTTAACCTCTGTGTGGCCCTCTACTCTTCTGCCCAGGCCTGGCTCCGGGCCTGGGACTGTGTGTGGTCGCTCGTTTAATTGCCTGCAGACCTCTGAACTGAGTTTGATCATACATGGTTATGTGCGCAGGCAGCCTTGGCATACCAGTGGTGCTGCACGAGCTGGGTACATGTACGTTTGGCGCTTGGCGGGCGCGGCGGCAATCTAGATGATGGAATGGGTGGACGCGGCGACGAGGCTGCAGAACAACGCGAGAACTTGGGGTTTGCCATGTTCACAGTTTGCTTAAGAGGGTCGTCCCGCGCCGGGGGTCCGCTGGCCGGGATTGCTCCTGCCGTTTGAAGGCGGCGTTGGTGCTGGTTGCTGCACTTAGGTGGTTAGAGCCGGGTTGCGCCACTAGAAGCCGAAAGGCAGTGCCGTCACAAGCGCGGCACATAGCAGATAGCATTGAGCGTGTATGTGAGAGAGATGGAGCTTGCGAGCGCGAGTGTCTAACGGCGTACCACGCGGCTGCCCTAGAATGGACGGCACGGTGCGTGTCTTCCAAACGCAACCTCATCGCAGGGATTCCTTTTGCCGGGCCTATTTCTTTTGTTGTACGGAGGCGCATGCGACACTCTTCATTTTCGGTTCTAAGTACGGTACCCCGATTTGGGGGACATGATGCAGCATTGCTTATGGGCCTGGTAAACCGTCCAGGTGCTTTTGTCGCTGCGCCACATTCGTCAGTCACTGTAACCATTTATTGTGTGCCTCGGCCCTTGCGCTGACTGGCTTGTGCAGCCCTTAGCGTTTCAAATACAAGGTGATGAGCCAACACGGCCGGTGCGCAGCGTGTCACATGCTTCCAGCTTGATCCGAAAGCCCCGGCGCCTGGGCGACTGCCCGCATGCCGCGACGAACATGGGAACGACAGGAGGGGGGGAAACGCACGTAGGGTTGAGGTTGGAAGGGCGGAAGGCAGGTCCCAGAGGGAGCCTGGCCCTGCCCAGCCGTCACCGTAAGACCTTGTGTGGAGCAGGCAGGGGGGACGGGTTGTGAATACCAGCAGGCAGGGCGAGTTGTGAATACCATCCCAAGCTGAACCAAGCTGAGCTATACAAGGGAGGGCGGAGGGGCGGAGGGAGGACTGCAAGGCCCCCTCGGCGCGCATGCGGTGGGCAGCCCAGCGCGCACCTAGCGCACCCTCCGCGCCGCGGGTGGCCGGTCGCAATCACTCCACTGTGCAGGCACTGCTCCGCCGCCGCCTTGGTAGCGCATGCACTGAAACCATGTGCGATGCGTCTCACGCGGTGTGGCGTCGCATGCGTCTGTCTGGTGCTACAGCCTGGCCGGGCGCCCGGAGCGCGAGGACTGCGTGTCTTCAAACTGCGGCAGCCAGCCAGCGCGCATCATCGGTACAGTTGCCGCGTCTCACAGCCACAACTGATGTGTGTCTTTGTTGTCGCGCAAGGGCTTGCTGGGTCCGTGATTTCATCTGACACCACATGGGGCATGCCAACTCTTGTCCCCCATGCCCTGGCCCTCCGCACTGGAAGCGGCGCGGAGGCCGGAGGAGATAGTCAAGCGGGGCGGCCGGCCGGCGTTACAGCGGGTTGCGGGTTGTGTGTTGGCTGAAAGCGGCCCGCCGGCCCGGGCGAGCGCGGTGATGCGGGCCGTGAGCGGCCTCCGCCGCATGGCCATCAGCAGCCACCGCCATACCGTCGCCCACCACCAGTCACGAGTCCTCTCTCCCCTCTGACGGCATCGGTAACGCCAAGACTGACCTGCTGCAACAAGCTACCAACATCATCTCTTCTTGATTACTTATGCATGGACCCCCCCCTTTCCCGTATTCCCCTGGTGCCAAGGCCGAACGGCAAAATGGCGAGGCCCCATCAAACGCCATGCCACGTCACAAACGCCGCCCACGCCGCAACCTACACGTCGCCGCACGACGTACCGTGCCGAAGTCTTCCGTATCAGGTAACTCGTACCAGCTCTCTCCGAATCGATCACCAGAAACCAAATCCTGAACTGGTCAGGAGCATGCAGCTGAGCAGGCAGCTGGACGGCTGCAATGGCCTGCAGCGTCCTCTTGTGGACGGGCCGAGAAACAAACATGCGAATGCACAAAAAGAACAATTGCGAAACGCAAGAGGATAACCCTGCATGCGGTGCTATAAATGCAAAGCAAACCACCGAACAACGGGCTTTTAGGCCTCTGCATTATCTCTTCACCGCTTCCTCCCGGCATTTTCCGCCGAGGCTGCAGCCACGGCTGCAGCATGTAATGCGCGCGCCATCATGCCTCATGAGGGAAATCCCGTTGACTAATACCTCTCTTGAGTTCAGTTTACCGTATATCGACCTTCAAGAGGCGCGGAGGACTTCTTGCTCGTTGGTTGGTCTCGTTGCATGTTTCCGCCTCAAACCGAAAGAACAAACCGCCGCCCCTCGTCACAGCGTCCGCTCCGACATGTGCACGGTAACCCCCAATTCCACTGCTCAAAGCGCAGCGCACAGCAACTCCTTGAATGTGCCAAGCGTCAGAATCTCAAAAACCGTTCTGGAGCCGTTGGCAGCGTAAGGCGCGGATCTCCCATAACCCCTGGCCCGCACACGTCTTTGACGCACCCACCTTCACCACACCCAGCGCGGGTGTGGCGCCCCAACAACAACAACGGCAACGCCGCTGTTGCAGATGCGCATCCATGCATGTGCATGGGAACCCCAGTATGTGTGCATGTGCGTGTGCTTGCATTATGCCCTTACCGTAAGCCGTACAAATGCACCATAAGGCCGAGATTGCCGGACAAGCAAGCTCTCGGCCAAGCTACAGAGACCGAACCGCTAGCTTCCACAACCTCCGACCCCACCCATCCAATCGTGCCACACACAGAGCACCAAACGCGCCAATCCACCCTAGCACTTGGTATGTCTGGGGCGGTCGTGGCCACCCCAGCGCCCACACCCCGTTCCCGTCCCCAGCCAGCCATTGCAGGGCACGCTATAAAATAGCATTCGCAGTATGCAACAGTCCAAACAAGTGCTCATTTACGGTAACCCCATACAATGCAAGGGAAGCACCCGGAGTGCCCAGAACGGGCACGCGGTTTGCGTGACCAGCCGACCGCGAGTCACTGACACGTCAGCGTGTTCTGGTCTCAACCGAAACGAGCACGGCACGAGCAGCCAACCGCTCGAGCTAGAGCCCTCGGCTACACGAAGCGCAACACCAGGGCCTTCATTCCGCCGCACGCAGGGCGGCTCTGCGAAGCGGCACAGTCATCAAATGCAAATGTTATATCAGCGCCGGACGGTCAATTTCATCGGACCTACTATAACCGTAACCTTAAAAACGTCGCACAGCACTCGAGCACGGCACTAACAGTGGTGGGGCGGCTCTCACGCCATCATGTGCCAGGCATGTGAGATAAGAACTGCGCTAGGCTCGAAAACCCTGGGTCCGCACATAGCGTTTGAAGGTGTGTGCAGAGAACTCTCCTGCGCCGCCTGTGCGCGCCGTACCCACATCGTTGTCCCTCACAGGGGCAGACACACGCAGAGCGTCCGTTGCGGGCCCGCAACCTCCGCCCACCTGGCCTGCCGTAACACCTGCGTGCCACACTGCCACGTGCTCCTCACATGCCCACGCGCAGATGTGCACACGCGCATGGGCGACCTGCGCTTATTCTGGCCGCTTCGCGCCCCAGCCGCCTGCTCTGGCTGGCCGAGTGCGCCGCAAAATTGCGCAGACGCGCAGCTGTCACCCCAGGTCACATCAAAGTACGTGACAACCCCGCTTCCTTGGCTTTTCTTCGCGCCGGCATACCTACCTAACTTATTTGCCATGATACCGCGAACACACACGCACCAGACAGTGCTTGAATCCGATCCACGGTGCCCCACCATAACGCGTAGATGCCCAAATGGACACAAGCCCTGCCGTTCCAGCGCGCGCACGTCACACATGATCCTCCCAACCTCCAAAACGCACAACACATACAACATGCTGTGGCCTGTGATGGGGGTAGCTTGACTCCCTGCATTTCGCGTTAGCCCAGGCGATCGCACGACTGGCTTGATCATAGGAATGGACCGCATACAGCTTTTCCACCGGCCCACAAGAAGCACTCGTATCATGAACAACTGGTCTGCTGTTTCCATAACAAAAGTTATTGTTGTGTGGTTAGGATTCCAGGCGATTTGCGTCTGCAAAATGTCAAACGCACCCCTCCCACGACAGACTCTCCTGCTGCACACTCACACAGTGCTGCGCTCCCTGTGTGCCAAACCAATACCGAACGCGAAGAACTACAGCCAATCTGTCCCCGCTTTCAAATCCGCACCGCGCCCTGCGCCTAGCGTAGCACGCGCGTCACAGAAACGCACCTGCAGACCCCAGGGAGCCATCGCCGTCGCGCCGCACCACCGCTAGCCAAACGGCCGCAGTCGCCATCCTCAAGAGATAAGGGGCCGCCCGCAACCACCCATGCTTGGGCTGGCTCCGCCGACCCGGCGTCGAAAGGCCGGCGCCACGCCGCTCCGCCAACACCTAAGCCTCTCTCAATGCTGTTTAATCCTGCAGGGGTGACACCGCCCGCCCGCCGCGAACGCCGCGGCTGCCGCCGGCCGCAGCGCCGCCACCGCCGCCGTCACCCGCCTCGTCGGCGCCGTCCTCTGCATCTTCCTCCCCTTCGCCATCCTCGCCCGCGCCGCCCTTGCCCTTGCCCCTCTGGCTGCGACGGGGGTTGCCCTGCGATGCACGCAATCCGAAGGGGGACTCCATTCGCATACGTATACACATGCGTACGACGAGAGGCGAATCCTACTAGGTTTAACGTGCTTATGGAGAATGCGGACAGGGCGGAGCCGCCAGGGTAAGGCTGGAGGTATCGTGTCCCGGTCGATCTGGGTCGGCCGGCGTCAGGCTCACGAACACGAGCACGAGCACGAGCACGGGGCCGAGCCCATCCCGCGACTGCGCGAGGCACACGCCCGCACCCAGGAACCCGCTGGGGCGGACGATGCCGGACACATGCGGGACGTCGTGCCCCGGCAACAAAACAAACAAACAAACAAACAAACAAACAAACACACAAACAAACAAACACTGCCACGCCGGCCCACCCACCCACCTTGATAATGGGCAGCCCGCGGCTCGTGAGCCAGCGGCCCAGCGACAGGCCCTCCGGCAGGACCTGCGGACCAGACCGGACCAGGCCAGGCCAGGTTAGGTGGGTGATTGGTGAGGCCTGGTACTCGGTCGTGTGCACGCCTGCCGTACGGAGTTGCCGTACCCGAGGCGGCGCCACCGAGCCACGGAGCACATAGGGCCCTAGCCGCGCTGCAGCGGCGCTGCAGCACAACAGCAGGGGCAGCACACCGGAACGACCCAAAGGACCCAGCCCGGAGGACCCGCAACGCGTCCGACACGCGCCCTACAACCACCCAACCCAACACATCGCGCTCTCCCGCCCACCCACCCATGCACGCACACAAAATTACAAACACAGGGTTCTGGGCCCTCGCCTTCCCATCCACCCACCTTGATGGAGCGGTACCACTTTGCCATGCTGCTGCCGCCCACGCGCTCAAAGGCGCTGCGGCTGACCATCTGGCCGCCGTACTCGATGCACTTGCCGCCCTCCATGTACGGCTTCATGTGAAAGACGCCCACCACCTTGCCGCCCGCCGCCTCCGCCGCCTTCTGCGCCGCCGCCAGCGTCTGCTCGTCAATCGCGCCAGCGCCGCCGCCGCTGCCGCCAGCCTCGGCGGACGCGCCGCGGCGGCGGTTGGCGCCCGCCGCCTCGTCATCGGTGTAGTCTGAGTCATCGCTTTCAGCGCCGCCGCCGGCGCGCCGCGACCCGGCGGCGGCGGCGGCTGCGCCGCCGGCGCCGCCAGCGCCGCGGCCCTTAACCACCTGCCGTACCAGAGGCAGCATTGCGGCGAGGTCGTTGGCGGCCTGCCCGGATCCACCGGTAACCGTAACGAGCAACGGTCCCGGCAGGCGGTCCTCGTTGGCGAGCGACTCTGGCAGCGGCCGGCGGCGGCGCGAGCCGTTGCCACCGATTCGGCGGATGGGCGTGCCGCCGGCGGCCTTGCCGCCCCTCGGCGCCCCCGCCGTCGCCCGTACGGCGCCAGCGCCGGCCGCCGTGGGCGCCGTGGACGTCACCGCGGCCGCGCCGCGCTTGGTGCCCGCGCCGCCGCCGCCGCCGGCCGTGCCGCCGGTGCCGCCGCGCTGCTCACCAGGGCCGGGCGCAGGGCCGCGTTCCGGGCTCTCGTGCTTGACTGACACCCCAGGCCCCGGCAGGGTCCCGAGCTCCTCCTGCCTGTCGACACGGCTTGTGCCGGCACTGCCGCCGCCGCCGCTGCTGGGCGCGCGCACAACAGCCGCCGCCGCCGCCGCCGATGCGGCCCGGCCCCCGACGTCGCCGCTGCCCGCTGGCGGGACCACCGGCAGCCCTGACGACGGGTGCTGGCGTTGGTGCTGGGCTTGCGCCGCGGCTTGCTGCCGGAACAGGATCGCCTGCCCGTGTTCGTGCCTGGGGGCGAGAGTGGGGAAGTCCGGGGGCGCAAGCCCCGCCGCTGCAGCCGCCGCCGCCGCCGGCGCGCCGGCAAGCATGGCAAAGCCGCCGCCCGCGCTGCTGGTGCGGAGCTGTTGTTGCAGCAACTGTTGCTGCTGCTGCTGCTGCTGCTGTTGTGACGGGTGCAGGCCGTGCCCCACCTGCAGCGCCAGCAGCGGCTGCAGCGCGGGCGGCAGGTGCGAGCCCGGCGCCTGAGCCTGCGGCAGCATGCCTGGGTGGCCACGGGGGCCTGCCGCGGCGCCGTCTTGGAACGCCTGAGCGGAGGACGCGCGGCTGCCGCTCGCGCTGGCCACACCGCCCCCGCCGGCGGCTGCGGCTGCGGCGGCGGCGGCGCCAGACGCCGCCTGCTGCATGCCGTACCCGCCCAGCCCATGCTGCGGATCCAAATCAAGATCCAGATCCACCTCCATCCTGCGGACGGCGGCGCCGGCGCCGACAGCGCCATCCGCGCTCAGCGCCGTCACGTAGCGCTGTGCGCCGCCGCCGCCGCCGCCGGCCGCCGCCGCCGCCACCGCGGCGGCGGTGGCGGCGGCGGCTGGAGGTACCGCGGCGGCGGCGCCGCCGTCGGCAGCCATGATGCTGAAGCTGCCGCCGTTGCTGCCAGTGCCCGGCCGCCACGCCGGCGCGAGGCTGAGGCTGCCCGCTGGGCTGGTGCCCGCGCGGACGACGCCGGCGCGGACGCCCGCCTCGCCTCCGGCACCGCCGCAGCTGCCGCCCGCGGTGCCGCCACCGCCGGGGCTGAAGAGGGCTGCCAAGCGCTGGGCGCTGCTGCCGCTGGCGGCACGGACGTTGCTGCTGCCGGCGCGCGCGTTTGCGGGGAATGCAGGGCCGGCCGGGCCCAAGCCCATGCTTGCATCAGCGCCCAGCGGCGATAGGTGACCGCCATGTGAGTGGCTGGCGGCGCCGCCGTTGGCGGGGGTGACGGCGGCGCTGCCAGGGCTCGCGCCGCCCTCGGACCCGTGCAGGAGCTCGTAGAGGGCGAGGTCCAGCTCGGCCTCCGCGCTTTCAAGCGCGAGATTGCCAGCAGCGTCGGCAGGGCGCGGCGGCTGCAGCAACTGCGTCTGCGCCTGCGTCGCCGACTGCTGCAGCTGCTGCTGCTGCTGCTGCTGCTGGAGCTGCTGCAAAGACGGCGACGAGCCGTGCATGTGCTGATTTTGCAGCAGCAGCTGCTGCGTTTGCTGCTGTTGCTGCTGCTGTTGCTGCAACTGCTGCGCCGCCTGCAGCTGCTGCTGCGCCTGCCGCTGCGCCTGCTGTTGCGGCTGTTGCTGCTGCTGCGACTGCTGTTGCTGCTGCTGCGGCTGTTGCATCATGAGTTGCATCTGTAGCTTCTCGATCTGTTCCTGCTGCTGCCGCAGGAGCTGCTGCTGCTGCATCAGCAACTGCTGCGCTTCCGCCGTCATGAACGGCCCGTCGCCGGCGGCGTCGGCGCCGCCGCCGCTGGCAGCAGCGGCAGCGGCAACAGCGGCAGCCGCGGAGGGTGCCGCCACTCCGAGCTGGCTACTGCCGTCCATGTGTGCTACAGCAGCAGCCGACTGGTGTTGCTGCTGGTGCTGGTGCTGGTGCTGGTGCTGGTGCTGGTGCTGGTGCTGGTGCTGCTGCTGGTGCTGCTGCTGCTGCTGCGAGCCCGCGGGCGTGGCGGCGCCCCAGAAGTCAGGCATGTCCAGCAGGGCATCGAGAGGGTCGGCGGTGGCGGCGATGCGGCAGGCCGCCGAGGCCGCCGCCGCGTCCAACGCAGCGAAGGCGGCGGCGGCGGGGTGCCGCAGCCGGGACTGCGGCCCCAGCGTGCCGGCGCGCTGCGCGGGGCCCTGCGCAGCCCGCAGCTCGAGCGGCTGCGGCTGCGGCTGCGCCTGTGGCGGCGCCGCGGCAAGCAGGTACCCCGATGAGCTGCTGTCCACACGGCGGCGCTTCGCGAGGTCACCGCCGCCGGAGGCGCTCGCGGCGGCGGCTGTAGCAGCGCTCGCGCCGCGCGGGGCGGCGCTGTCGATCTCCTGATACGCGCCGCCGTCGGAGGCTGCAATGGCGCCGTCCTCGGCTGTAGCAGCCGAGTTGGCGATATGCAGCGCCGCCACCGAGTTGATGAAGGACGGCGACGTCTGCAGCACCGGGTTCGTGTAGCCGCTGGTGGAGGCTGTAGCGCCGCCGCCTGCGCCGCCGGTCGGCGTGCCCGTGATCGCGTCGGCGCCGCCCGGCGACGGCCCCGGCGGGTACCCCGCGCCCGGGTGCCACGATGCGGCTCGGTTAATGCGGAACGGCGCGGCGCCCCCGCCGCCGCCGCCACCGCCGCCGCCGCCGGCGCTGCCCGGCGCCGGCCCATACACGCCGTACGGGTCGTACACTGGGTAGCCGGCGCCGGCCCCTGCGGCGCCGTGAGCGGCGGCTGCCGCCGCCGCCGCGTTGCCGCCGCCGCCGTACATCCGCCCGTACCCGGGCCCAGGACCGGCGCCGTAGGGCTGGTACGGCGGATAGTAGCCGTACTCGTGATGATGCGGCGGCGGCGGCGCCCAGGGATCCAGGCCGGATCCGGATCCGGAGCCCGCGTGCGCAGCCAGGCTGTACGGGTACGGCGGTTGGCCGCCGCCGTAATGCGGGTGGTACGGCGCCGGGTAGGTTGGCGGGCGCGCCGCCGGCGCCGCGAAATGGTGGCCCAGGTGGCGGCGTTGGAGCAGCGTCAAGGGCGCCGGGGCCCCCTGCGCCGAGCCAGGGCGCTGCAGCGGCGGCTGCGGCAGCGTCAGGTCCAGCACCGGCGCTGCCACCGCGTCAGTCACCGCCCCTGGCGGCAGCGACCAGGCGCGTGTGTTGACGCCGACGCCTGCGGCAGCGGCAGCGGCTGCGGCTGCGGCCGTGCTGCCAGCGCCGAATGGGCGCTTGACAGGTGAGCTTCGCGGCGAGTCCGGCGGCGCGAGGTAGGTGCCGACCGCGCCGACGCCGGGCTGTCCGAAGCCCGTGCCGGCTGTAGCCGCGCCCGCGCCCGTGCTGAAGCCAAGTAAGGCAGTAGCTGGTCCCGGAGCCATGTTGAGTGACTGGGAGCGCGGCATGCCGCCAGCCCCGCCTGCCGCCGGCTGTGCGTTGGACGGCGGTGGCTGCGCCGCCGCGGCGCCGCCGTCGCCTGCGGCGGCACCCGCCGGCCAGGAGCCGTGCATAGAAGCTAGCAGGTCAGAGTCCTGTGCGTGCGAGGGCCCAAGCGCTTGGAAAGCGAAGGGCGATCCCGGCACAGTCCGCCCGTGACCCGCGAGTCCCTGCTGATTTGACGCGGATGTGTCCATGTAGTCAGTCACTGCACTTGCGGCCGCTGTCGCCCGCTGCTAATGGGTAACAGTCGGGCGCCTGCGGCGGCTTGCAGCTTCGCACCAGCACCTACGTTGGGCAAAGGGCAAAGGGAAGCGCCACCGCGAAGGGTCAGAGGGTCGAAATGTCACCAGGCTTCAGAAGCAGGGCGATGCGCGCAGGTTGTCTGTAACGGCTGGATACAACGCTGGCTACATAATATAGTGATCAGACGCTGGATAGAAAGCCGGAGAGGCACAGGCACAGAAAACCACATTGCGTCGACAGTAGCCTGCCCGCCGGTGCACACAATATCAAACCGCCTGGGACGGTAACAGCAGCAGTACTGCTAGGCAGCGGGGTGTGGCCATCTGACACCGGCCACGAACGCAGCGCGAGAGCCACAGGCGACCTCCGCAACCAGTCCCACCTTACAAATAATGTATATCCATTGAGTGTCTTATTTCCTTTGTACACGCAGCAGCGGGGACGTCTTCGGCCAAGCACGCGGGCAGACGGTCGGTGTTTGCAGCTTCAAAACGTACAGTGTTATCAGGTGCATAACTTATATAAAGCTTGTTCCACAGCTTTGCTGCGACACTATTTGCGGCACTCGGCGCGACGAGCGTCGGAGTTCGCGTTCACTGTCTGTAGGTCGTAGGATAGCGGTTGCGTTTGGAGTGGATTGCCAGCATCGGTGTTGGGAGAGTCCTAAGGGCAACTCAATGAAACGGGCCGGGTCTCGGCAAACGATGGGCGGACTCAATATTCGACATTTTCTGCTCCCGCTGCTTCCTGGGTGGCGATGTAACACTGCACTCATTTGCAGACGCTTGGATACATCGAGTGCATCATTAGTAGCCTGCTTTTGTGATGCGTCATGCGTCTAATCATATCGCTTGCGACCAGGGACGGTTTTGCAATAAGTTTTTCTTATCCGCGCCACATGGACGCAGAACGATCTACAAAAATGCTGGAAACAAGCCCAGGCAGCCCGCTCCCGACGCAACGCCGAGTACTTCAAAAATGAGTGCCGTCGTCGTTTCAACCGGTGAAAATCAACTGCCATGAAACGTTCCGTTAAGCCGCACGGCTCAACGAATTAATAATCGAATTGAAATGGTACGGGCCGCGGAAAACCCCGCGGCGGCCCCCCACGCCCGCAGTACAGCCGGCCGCATCAGCCGCCCAAAAGCTGGCACGCTCGGGCGCTGCCAGGCGCACCCGCGTGAGGTCCGATGTCCCCTGTCGGGCCATTCATCCATCCAAACCCCCTCCCACTGCGGTCCTCACATGTGCTGGGGCCGTCGAACAAGCCTGCTGCGTAGCCCGCCCCAAGCTGCCCGAAGCCGCCACAGCCACACACCCGCGGCCCCGCCCCGCCGCCGCCCAGGCCTGCCAACCTGCGCACGCCTACCGACCGCCCCGCCGGGCCCCGAGCAGGTACGCCGTCGCCACCGCCACCACCGCCGCCGCTGCGGCCGCTGCGGCCGCCGCCGCCGTCGCCACCGCCGGCTGCTCCCGCAGCTGCCGCACCAGGGAGCTGACTGCGCCTGCCAGCCCCCCAGCCGCCGGCGCCGCCGCCGCGCCCGCGCCGCCATGCCTGGCACCTGCAGGTCGGTCCGTGGGCCCGTGAATACCAGGCCAAGCTGAACCAACCTAACTAGACACGGGGCAGGCAAATGCAATAGCAGCAATGCAAAGCCAAGCAACGAGGGGCGGCACGACAGGATGCGGCAGGCTGGACACAGCGCCGCCCTTAGCCGGCGGTACCCGGCAAGCCAAAGTTGTCCATTCCAACCCGACCCAAAACATGACACGCCTCCACTCCCTCTGAAACATGGGGCAAGTGAAACTGTAGCAGCGCCCCCATCCCCCCCCTACAAACACACGCGCACCACGCCCACCCCCACCCCCGCCCCGACCCCCACCCTGACCCCCCCACCCCCACCCCCACCCGCGCCCGCACCACAGCCGCCGCACCTGCGGGCCGCGGCTTGCTGCTCATCCACAGCGCCGCCGCGTCCTGCCCCCACAGCATGGAGCCCACGCCGCCCTCGCTTGCGTTGATCTGGCGGCGGCTGGTGCCCATCAGGGAGGCGCGCGCGCCCGGCTGCGGCGCCGCCTGCCGTAGTGTCGTACGCCGTGGCGTGGCGTGTGTCAAACAACAAAAAAGACGGACCAAACACGCCAAACACGCGCACGCACGTGGCGTGTGTCGTGGGAGTGCGGCGTGGGAGCGCGGTGAGTGCCGTGCAGCGGGAGTGCGGAGCGGGAGTGCGGAGTGGGAGTGCGGCGGGCGGCAGCCAGGCGGTGGTTCACCCTGGCTCCCCCTCCCTCCCTTCGGGCCCCGTTTGGTCCACGCCCTTTGGGCTGGTGCTCACAACCCCCTGCCCCCAGCCCCACCCCCGTCTTCCCCCGCCCTCCCGCCCTGCACCATCGGTGCATTTGCAGACCCCCCTCCCCCCGGCAGTCTCCAGTGCATCCGGCACCGCTGGCTGGTCCAACCAACCCCCCCCTCTCCACCCCCCCCTCTTCTCCCCCTCTTCTCCCCCTCCCCACCCTCTCCTCCCCCCTCCTGCCCCTCTCAGCACACGCGCGCGCGCACGCACCTGCCCCGGGCTGAGCGCCTCGGGCGGCGCGCCTCCGCTGCTGCTGGTGCCCACCTCGCTTGCCTCCACGTACTTGAGCGTGGCCAGGAACAGCTCCATGTCCTCGGCGTAGGCGAACACCTGCGGGGGCCGGGGTGGTTGCAAGGATGTTTGGAAAAGCAAAGATGGTACATAGAAGTGTAGCGGGGGTGGAGGTTGCATGCGTGATTCATCAGGATAAGATGATGTTGTTGACAGGTTGTTGCAGCAGATGTTTGCAGCAGATGTTTGCAGCAGATGGGTAGGGGGCGCAAAGATGGGTGGGTGGGTGGGCGTGGGGTTACAAGGTCATGGTTATTCAAGAGGTGAAGGCGCAGCCAGGAACAGGGGGGAGTTGCAAGGCCAGCCCGCCAGCCCCAGCCCCCGCCCCCACCCCACGGCCCCTCGCCCCAGCCAGCCTCGGTGCCTCACCACATGGGCCGGCCCCCACTCCAGCGCGCGCGCGTTGCGCTGGCAGCGCATGACGGTGGGTAGCCCCCGCAGCGAGTACAGGAACTGGCTGCCCTGCAGCAGCTGCAGCCTGCAGTGTGTGGGGGTTGCGTGTGTGTGGCATGTGTGCAGCGGGGGTGGGGCCAAGTTGGGCGTGTGGTGTGTGCTTGGTGCTGTGGTGTGGCGTGGTGTTGTCGGGTGCGTAAGTGGGGAAGCGGGAGGGGGGGGGAAGCGGGGGTTTTGGGACCGAGGCGCCGCAGGCGCACGCCCCAGCTCCCAGCGGCCCTGCCACCCGGCGCCCCCTGTGCGCTATGGCCCACCCCCCGCCGCCTCGGCCCCGCCTGTCCGCCCCGCCCGCCAGCCCGCGCCGCCCACCTCCCGTACCCAGCTTGGGCTGGTATTCACAACCCTCCCCGCCCCCACTGCCCCGCCACGCGCCTGTAGGACAGCGCATGCGGCCGCTTGCGTGTGAACTTGGGGCTGGGCGGCTCGTACTTGAAGCTGAGCTGCTGCGGCCCGCCCACAGGCGTCAGCGTGAAGCCTGCGGGGTGGGGGGGCGGCGGGCGTGTGGTGAGTGGGTGGTGGGTTACTGTGAACCAATCCCGTGAGAAAACAGGTAGGGGGGTGGAGGGAGAGGGCGGGGGTTGTGAACACCAGCCCAAGCTGAACCAAAGAAACGAGGCCCTGTGTGCCCCCCAACCCGTGCCCCCAACGCCCCAACCCCACTGGCGCCGCCGGATGCCGCCGTCGGCCCGCCGCCCCACAACACTTCACGTTTCACCCCGCGCACCCGCACTCGCTGTCTGGCGTGCTGCGTGTGATGCCCCGGAAGGAGAGCCACGCCTGGTAGTCGAGGTGATGCCCGGGTTTCGGAATTAGTCATCCCCCCCCCCAAAACAACAAAAACCGGCCGTTCGCCTCCCCGAACCGAACCGGACCGACCCGCCCGGGGCCCCGACCCGCCCTCGCGCCCTCCTCACCTCCGCCATTGGGCGCCGCCGCCAGCTCCGCTAGGTGACCATCCAGCACCACTGCCGGCCGGTAGCCCTGCGAACGGCAGCAACAAGCAGCAGCACCATTACCGCCACCACCACGAGGGCCGCGCCGGTCAGGGACCTGAAGCGGGCCCGCCGCTACCGAGCAGCCCGGCACGCCCCACTCCCCCCGCCGCCGCCCCCCCTGTGCCACTGTGACATCGGCGCACTCAAGATCACCAAGCGCATGGGCGGCCCCACACACGACGCCATGTATTCCCCGTTGCGGCCCCCCTCTAGCTCCTGCCCTCTAGCTGCCGCCTCTAATAGCACCCCCTGCTCCCCGCCCCCTCTATCTCCCCGGCCCCCTAGCGCCCCCCTCCCCTTCTAGCTGCCGCCTCTCTAGCTGCCGCCTCTCTAGCTCCCCCGCCCCCCTGCCTCTAGCTCCCCCTCTAGCTCCCCCTCCCCCGCCTCCCTCCCTCCCTCCTGCCGCACCTGCACAGCCTTGGAAATGGCCGCCACCACAAACACCTGACTGCGAGTGAACACGTTGGACCTGTGTGTGCACGTGCGTGCGGGGCGGGGGGGCCAGGGGGCATGGGGGAGATGTGTGTTTGGGTTGTTGTGTATGTGTGTATGTGTGTGCGTGTGGTTGAGATGGAGGGGAGACGGTTGGCAGAGGGAGGGTCATGGTCGCAACACCGCATGGACTCGGGCTTTTGTCAGGGAGTGAGTCGGCCGAGTGTGCGTGCTAGGACCCAAGGGGTGCGGCTGGGGCTGGGGCGGGGGGGGGGGTTGAGGGGCACTGGCCTGGGGCCACTCGCCTCGCCACGGCACACCAAGCCGCGCCTTGGCCAGCCTTGGCACGCCACGTCGGGCCGTACGCGGCCCCAGGATCATTGCGTCTCTCAGGTGCCAGCTGGTCACGGCAGCTGTCCAGGCATGCCGGCAGAGCTTCGCTGCTGCCACCGTGCCCGGGCACGCAGCGAATCCCGCACGGTCCCTCACAACACGCTAGCGCCCCTCCACCTCCTCGCAACTGCAAACTTGCCCACCACCCCGCCAGGGCATGCACAACATCAAATCCTCTCTAATATCCATACTACGGCGCCATGCAGACCCGAAAAAGCGCGAGGCTCTCTGAGTATCGGGGCCCGGCATGTTCACATGCAAGGGTAGCCAACTCACGTCTCAGGCTCATCTTCCTCCTCGCTCTCCGTATCTTCCTCCACGTTGATGATTTCGGGAACGTCCTCGGTGTAAGGAGTCGCTGGCCCTTGCGACTGCTCAGAGTGCTCGGACTGTAAGCGCGACAGTAATAGGTTCGGTGGTGTTTTGGCGGGCGTCGCCATGTCGTCGGGATGACAGCGAGCTTGCGATGCGAGAGTGAGGTCCGGTGCACTTGCAAGCCTCTGCCCGGAACCTGGACCGGTGAACCTGACTTCGCGTGGAAGAGCTCAGGCCTATCTTTCACACATGCAAATCATAAGTGCGGGGAAAAGCATCAGGCCTTCGCGCTGCCAGGCACTGTGATAACGCGACTTCGCGGGGATCGTGCAGTTGGGATGGGTCGAACAATCGCCATGGCTTCCCGCTCCCAGCCCTGTTTTTAGCACTACCAATGTCGTTTTCGCACAAGAACTAGAACCATGAAGCTCAGGCTACGAGCTGCTGGCACGGGGGCGCTTTACCGACTGGATGTTGAGCCGGGGAACTGGGGAAATCTATGCTCAGAAGTCCGCCTGGCGGTCGGGCTTGCGGATGACGCCCCGGTCGTGCTTTCTCTCAACAAAAAGGCAAGTGGTGAGGGTTTCGCTTCAAGGCTGCGACGTGCGCAAGCCCTTATGCCGCGTCAACCATCGTGCCCCCCGAACCGCCGCTCATACCCAGCGCTCCCGCGCTCGAGTCCGCGAACGTCGCAGTGGGCCCAGTGCCGCTACCCAGCGCTCGAGTCCGCCAGCTGGCGGACGCCGCAGCCCCTCCGCTTACATTGCCTTTCATGCCGCAACCTCGAACAGACACCGCTAGAGCCCGCCGGCGACGGCGACGGGCTGGACAAGCTGGGCGTGTGCGGTGGCGACCTGCTGTGGTTGCTGTCGCCGGCGCCGGAGACCCCGCCGCCCGCGAACGGCAGCGTAAATGGCAACAGCAACAGCAGCTGCAGCGCCGCAGCGCCGCCAGTGGCTGCCGTCGGTGCCGCGGCGGCTAGCCGCAGCGGCGCTCCCGTGGCGGCGGCGGCGGCGGCGGCGACGCCGGCCGCACCAGCCGCGGCGGCTGGGGATGGTAGCACACGAGCGGCCGCTGAACCCATGGAGGTGCAGGCGGGGGCCGATCGCGGCGGCGGCGGCGGCGGCGGTGGCAGTAGCAGTGCTGTGGCAGGCAGCGGCGGCGCTGTGGCCGGCACTGACGGTGGTGGCGGTGCCGCCGGGTCCGAGGACGGCGGTGAGGAGGGGCCGCTGGCGCCCCTGCCGGCAGAGGAGGAGGAGGTGCCCGACGGCGGCGGCGGCGGCGCGGCCGCAGCGGTGAGCGGGCAGGTGCAGCAGCCGTGCAACTGGGTCGATCGCGGGCGACAGCTGTTGGGGCCGTTGTTGTTGTGTTTAGGCCGCGCGATGCTGCGATGAACAGCCGGCACCAAGTCGCTGCTGTTCACAGCTGCACACGCTGCCACACGTGGTCAGGTGCACGTACCCTGGCAATGATAATCCAAGGCGAACACTGGCTCACCCCCGCACGACAGGCGCGGCCGCACCTGCCGGGCGTGCCGGCCAAGCTCCGGCTGCTGCTGTGCGCGCCGTCGCACGGCGCCAGCGCCAGCGCCAGCGCCAACGCCGGGGTGGCGGCGCCGGCGCCTGCGGGGCCGGCACGGGGGCCTGTGTTGTTTGGTGCGCTGCTGCCGGCGCCGGCGCGGGCGCTGCTGGTGGTGGATGCGGTGATGGCGGAGAGCGGTCTGGCGCCGCTGCAGGTGCGCGGGGGAGGGGGGGGGGGGGTTGTGAACACCAGCCCAATCTAAACCAAGCTAAACTAGACAAGGGACAGGCAGGGGGGAGGCGCAGCCGCAGGCGCACGCGCAGGCACGGGTGCAAGTAGGGGTGCAGGCACGGGTGTGGGTACGGGTTGCATACCGCCACCGCCACGTGCCATGTGTCCCCCCCCCCCACCCGCCTGCAGGACCTGCCTGCGCTGCTATCCTCGAACCCCGCCGCCCCGCTCCCGCGCCAGCTGCTATACGGCTGCAGCTACATCCAGGAGGAGGAGGAGGCGGCAGTAGCAGCAGCAGTAGCAGCAGTAGCGTCGGGCGCAGCAGCGTCGGCGTCGGGCGGGGCGGGCGGCGGCGATGTGGCGATGGCTGAGGCGGGCGGAGGCGGCGGCGGCGGCGACGGTGGCGGCGGCGGCGGCGCAGCCGCTGTCAAGTTGGTCTGGTACACCATGGGCCGGCACCTGGTCGTACACGGCTCGCCCATCGCCACCGTACACCAGACCAAGACCGGTCAACCAATCGCAACCACAACCACAACGGTCAACATTGACCTTTCGGAGTACAGCACTGCGGCGCCGCCGTCCGGCGGCGATGCCGCCGCCTCGGCCGCAGCGGCGGCGGTGGCGGCGGCGGCGGCGGCGGCTGGCCTGCCGGCGGCGCTGGCGGCGCACTGGCGGCGGCTGAAGGACGGGCTGGCGCTGCCGCTGCTGGCGGCGGCGTGCCGGGCGGCGGGCGTGCCGCCGCCGGTGGGGCTGCCCGCACTGCCGATGGAGCTGCAGCTGGCGGTGCTGGCGAAACTGCAGGTGGGTGGGTGTGAGCGCCGCGGTGCGCGCTTGGTGTTCGCTAGTTTGTAATGGGCTCTCGGGCCAGGCGAGTGGGCGCCATGGTACCGTATACTTTTGCTGAAGCGACGCGGGCTTGGCTGTTACGAACTGAGGTACCTACACGTCTTCTGACATGCACGCATGTGAATTTGCACGCGCCCCGGCACGCCGCGGCACGCAGGCTCGCGACCTGGTGGCTCTGGGCGCCACGTGCCGGCACATGCACGGCATGGCGTACGACGTGAGTACGGTACGGTACGGTGATGGCGGCGCACCGTGGCGGGCGCCGTACGTCGCGCACTAGCAGTACAGGGGTGATCGCGGCGCCGTGGCTGTACCTGCAGCATGATGGTGATCGTGGCGTGTCCCTGGCGCGTCGGGCGCTCGGCCGTGCTTGGGTCGCCCCCTTTCCGTGGTTCACTGGTTTCGCTTGGGTCGGCATTCACAGCCCCGCCCGTGCATTGCAATCGTATACACAGTCGCCAAGGTGCCGCACCGTGTGGGGCCACGCGCGAAACCCACTCACTCTGGTGACACGGCTCTCATTTTCCCCATTCCCCGTACGCCGTATGCCGTACACTGCCCGTACGACAGGACTGCCTGTGGCGGCCGCTGTACGAGTCCGAGTTCGGCGCCGCCGGCCCCCAGTCCGACCAGCAGCTGGCGGCGGCGCGCGGCTGGGCGCACGTGTTCGGGCGGCGCTGGCGGGAGCGCGTGGAGGCGCGGCGGCGCAGGTGCATGTGCGTGTGCGTGTGCGTGTGCGTACACGTGTGCGCGTGCGTTTGTGCGTGGGCGTGGGCGTGGGCGTGGGCGTGGGCGTGGGCGTGGGCGTGGGCGTGGGCGTGGGCGTGGGCGTGGGCGTGGGCGTGGGCGTGGGCGTGCTGCTGTGACGTGCCGGGCCCCGTGCCTGGCAGACATGAAGGAAATTGATGGGTGCGCGGCACCCCCCAACCTGAACACACACACGTGCACACAACCACACGCACGCCCGCAAATCGCAGGCAGCAGTTCCGGCCCGTGGCACCGATGTGGGGCCCGCCGCCGCTGGCGCCCCTGGCTCGGGCGCCCTTCATGCCGCCCGGCTCCATCGGAGGAGGTGGGTGCGCGCTGTGGTTACAAGGATGGTTGGAACAGCTGAACATCCGGCACTGAAGTGGGTGGGTGGGGGTGGAGGACCAGGCACGAGCGTGTGCCACCGAGCCAGGGGCGTGCCGGCGTGCCTGCGGCGCCTATGCGGCGGCGGGCGGCCGCGCTAGACTGCTGCTAGACTGCGGCTCCCTGGCCGCTCCCGCGCATTGACTACCACCGGCCCCTGCCGCCTGACCTTGTTCTGTCTTGCGCACAAACCGCCGCACCTCACCAGACTTCGACCGGCTGCCGGCCATTGGCGGCGGCATGATTCTGCCGGGCGGGGGGCTGCCGGGCGGACTGCCAGGAGGGTTCGGGTTCGGCGGCATCGGCGGGCGCGGCGGTGGCCGGTTCGGCGGCGGCGGCCCGGGCGGCCCTGGCGGCCCGGGCGGCTTTGGTGTGCCGCGGCCGCGGCAGTGGGGCGGCGGCGGCATGGGGGGCGGCTGGATGTGAGGTAGGGCGGGGAGCCCCGTGGCCCCCTGGCCGTTGTCGGAAGCACTAGGGTACGTAGCAGGCGTGAGTTGGGTTGGCACAGAGGCGTTGAAGTGAGTTGAGTTGGCGGGCATGCAGGCACACCTCCGCCGGGCTCCCGGCCCACAAGCAGCACGGATGGCGGGTTGGTGCTGCCGTGTGGTTAAGTGCTTGGTGCTGCGGGTCTGCAGGTACATTACACATTGAACGGCGCCATGATGAGCCGGCATGACAATGGCGCGGCACTGACAACAAACAATACGATAATGTAGGTTCTAGGACAGCTCCGACTGACCCCTAGCTAACTTGTGTACGGCACCCCAGCCCCCCTCAGCCGTGCAGGAGTTTGCGTGGCAGTCCGCAGCTGCGCAACCGAGGGCAGGTGTTAGCGTAGTGCTTGCGAGTGAATGCGAATGGAAGACGCCATCTTGAGCTCCAAGCTAGCAATAACCAGCACGAAAGAAGTTAGTGTTAGCGGCAAAGCGGTTACTTGTTACCTTCAAGACGGGACACTGGCGCGCGCTCCACGCTGCTCCGCATTCGGGGCGCCAAACGGAGTCCGAGTGTCGTGGAGACCGCCGTCGCTGGGGGCGGACGTGTTCCAGCTCGCACCTAGGCTGCCATGCGCCGCGACAACGCGAACCCCACAAAATGAACCCACTGGAACGTAGTCGTGTTGTACGGTGGCCCGGCTCGGAAGCTACCTGATTGTAGTGACGCAGGCAGTTTGCGCTAGTCGGCAGGCGCACGAGTGGGAGTGGCCAGTTGAGCGCGCACGCGTGTGAAAAGCTGCAGCAGAGCACGGTGGAGCATGGTGGAGGCTGGTGGTTGGCGCACCGCGCGAGTCGGAGTGCACAGTCGTGCGCGCGCCGTTTAGGAAGCTATGTGCGAGCCGCATGTAAACTTGAAGAGGCGCTTGGCGCTGACCCTGTTTCCATAAGTTTATAAGACCTGCCAGGGGCTTCACAAGGGCAGGGGCGCAGGGGCGGCTCATCTGCAAACTGGCCACACCAGGGATACCTCCATGCATACAGGGGCATGTGCACGAGCAACGGGTGTACAAGCAACGGGTGCACGAGCAACGGGTCTGGCTCCGACCGCTGCACCCGCAAGCTGTTTGGGAGAGCATGCATGTTGCAATGCAGCACGGCCGCATATGTCTTGAGCATCATCTATGCACAAGGAGCCTCCATTTCCAACGTACACGACTCCCTTTTGTTTACACGTCTTAAACCGATCTACAGTGCCCTCCACGGGTGCGACATGCCCCCACGGTAATAGGGCCATCCGTGACTCTCGCCAACGCGGCGTCCCCACACGCCGAAGCAATGTGTTGAGTTTATGCGGGTTACAACAGGTGCCCACTCAGGGCGGTGTATTGGGGCTAGCGCTGAGACAGGATCAACCCATCTAGCTCCCGACATCACGGACCTAGGCGGACGGCTGTGGAGGACAGGCTCAACCGGTCCTCCAGACTCTGTAGCACACACACGCTGCAGCAAACACGCACCCCATTACCCGCCACCGCTCATCCGGACGCCAGTGCCACTAAATCAGCTCGCTCTTTTAAACACTCACGCACACACACGAACACACTGCGCATCAGCAAACTGAGACAGCCTTCCAGCGCGCTTCATTCGGTACAGTAAAACGCGTCGTCGCACAGTCGCAACTCCTGTCCTTGCTGCCGCGCCAGGGCTCGCAGGGTCCGGGAATTCATCTGTCGCCACTGGGGCATGCCACTATCATCCCATGCCCTCGTACTACCACAACACACACACACACACACACACACACACACACGCGCGCGCGCGCGCGCGCGAACACACCACGCTCTCGCTATCTCCAGCCACCCATACGAATGCACATTTACGGTACATGTGCCGCGAGACACGATACAAGCCGCAAGTACAGACACGAACACGCGTGCAGTTGCATTATTGCGCCGGTTCTTAATTGCTGTGTAAAAAACCAAAGCACAGCTACCGTACTATGATACACGCGGAGTGCTTTTGGATAACCATAATTGGACGGGACTTCCTGTTTGCTGATTGTTGACACCAAGCAACAGTGCCGTTAACAAAATGTCGGGATTAACACGCCAAAATGCCGAATGCCGGAACAGGCGGAACTCACTTGCCACGGGACCTTGACGGCACCCAGTCCCGGAACGGACGAACAATACACGGAAGAGTAATGCATATCATACAGAAACACTAACAGCACACACCTGCCTCTCACGCCGGGCCACCGGCACGTGGCACCTCATCTTGCCACATCCCCTCCACCTGCTGGGCCGGTGTATACCACACGCTGATTTATCACACACTGGTTACACGGTCAGTACATCCCTGGCGGAGCGCAGTGCTTTGTCGGCTGTTCACGGCTGCCTGCCCACTGTTGCTGCCGCCGGTGCACACAGCCGGTGGTACATACAGTCCGGGCCACGTACTGCTCCTCGTCAGGGGCTGCTGTGGACTTATGTCACTGTCCGTCCGGCTTCAGCCCACCTGCGCAAGTAGTACAAGAAGCACGGAACACAGCGCGCTTAATCGTTGATTGTTATGACACTTCAGCAGCTCGCAGTCAGCTGCCTTATATTGAAGTTGTGCACACGGCCACATGCAGCGCAGACAGTCACCAAAATGATCCAAGACCCAGACCAGCTAGCGCCGCCGGCGACTTACATATGACTCGACATAGGTGAGCTGCACAGGCGCTTAGTCGCGCCCGGCGATGATGTGGCCTGGAACGACAGCAAGCGTGTGCACGGTGCAAGACAAAACATAGGTGAAAGCAAGGGCAGCCATTGAGCTGACCAGGTGCGGCGCGCGCGAGGGAGTGTATGAGTTGCGCGGCATGAGCCGCAGCCCGCCGGTTGGAAGGCTGGGCGCAGGCTCGCGCCGGAATTCGTGATTTTCCGTTCAAAACCAATACGAACAGCCCTAATCCCCTGCGTCACTTCCACTGAGCATGCACGGCCGCAGTAATCGAGACCCTACTCGCTCGCAGGGTCTGGGCCCTCCAACTCCGTCTCGTGCTGCCAGACCCGACCCTCCCCCACTCCCCCCACGCATTCCGTTCTCCTCCAAAGGCCCACACTCCATAGGCGCCTGAGTGCAGATAAGGTTGCATACTTACATAGGCCCAAACAGTCTACCCGTCCCGCTCACACAGCGAAAAGCAATAGCAATGGCTTCCCTTGCGACTGCAATTTCCCACAGCCGCGGCTGCGTTCAGACCCCAAAGGTCGGCATGCACACCGATATGTGTCAACGCCACGTGAAGCCCCAGCCCATAAGTGTTCCGTGCGCGGGCTGGAAGAGCCCGTTTTCGCCAGATCCCGCCCCCCCGCCTCGGCTCAGCTCGACGTGGGCGCCGTTGGACTTGCACTAACAGTTATTACCACAGGAATTATGCTGAAAATGTCCATTAAGGCCGACATCAAGGACAACATCAAGGAGCTGTCCGATAACTTCGAACTTATCGGACAGCTCCTTGATGTTGTCCTTGATGTCCTTTAAGTCGGCCGTAATGGACATTTTCAGCATAATTGCTGTGGTAATAACTGTTAGTGCAAGTCCAACGGCGCCCACGTCGAGCTGAGCCTTCGGCGGGGGGGCGGGATCTGGCGAAACCGGGCTCTTCCAGCCCGCGCACGGAACACTTATGGGCTGGGGCTTCACGTGGCGTTGACACATATCGGTGTGCATGCCGACCTTTGGGGTCTGAACGCAGCCGCGGCTGTGGGAAATTGCACTCGCAAGGGAAGCCATTGCTATTGCTTTTCGCTGTGTGAACGGGACGGGTAGACTGTTTGGGCCTATGTAAGTATGCAACCTTATCTGCACTCAGGCGCCTATGGCTGGGCTGCCTGGGCACAATTTCCGCCCATGTCGCAAAACGCGACTTCAATTCCGGCAATTTTGACCCGCCAGGAATTCGGACCCGCAAGCGGCAAATTCCAGGCTCTCCCGCCGAGTAAAAAAATATGCCAAAGTGAGCTCGCCGCGAGCCGGTGCCGCTCCCGGTTTGGGCCAGAGGGCCCCAAAACTTTGAGGTGCTCAAAACCACGTCATCACGACTTCCGACATAGCACGACTGGCATGAGCGCCATGTGAGGCGCCGTGAGGCGCGGTAGCATGCTGGTGCGGCGGCCCGTGAAGTGTAACCACTCGCTCACCCTCGCACCGTCGCACGACAGGCGCGGCGGCACCTGCGTGCCAGCCAAGCTGCGTGCGGCTGGTGCTGTGCGCGCCGTCACACGGCCCCGGCCCCGGCGCCAGCACCAGCGCCAGCACCAGCGCCAGCACCAGCGCCAGCACCAGCGCCAGCGGGCCGGCGCTGGCACGGGGGCCTGTGTTGTTTGCTGCGCTGCTGCCGGCGCCGGCGCGGGCGCTGCTGGTGGGTGGTGGTAGGACCAGGGCATGGGATGAGAGCGGCATGCCCCAGTGGTGACAGATGAATCCCCGAACCCAACGAGCCCGGGCGCGGCAGCAAGGCAGGAGTTGCGGCTGTGCGACGCGGTTACTGTACCGATGCGCGCTGGCTGGCTGTCGCAGTTTGCTGAAGCGCGGTCCTCACACTCCGGGCGCCCGGCCAGGCTAGAGCACCAGACAGACACATGCGACGCCACACCGCGGGAGACGCATCGTCGCAGCGCACCTGGTGGTAGGATAAGGGATAAGAATTGGCACGCCCCAGTTGTGGCAGATGATAGCCCGTACCCAGCAAGCCCGTGCGCGAGAACGAAGACAGAAGCTGCGGCGGAAGCGACGCGAGTACTGTACCGAATTGAAGCGCGCTGGAGGCTGTATCATTTGCTGACGCGCAGTCCTCACGCTCCGGGCGCCCGGCCAGGCGATAGCACTACACAGACAGAGCACGACGCCACAAAACGCGTGAAGCTTCCCACGAAGCCACGGATCGCTGCTGGTGGTGGATGCGGTGATGGCGGAGAGCGGTCTGGCGCCGCTGAAGGTGAGGAGGGGGTGGGGTGCAGGTGCAGGTGCAGGCATGCAGGTCAGAAATGGCACCTGGTCGTACACGGCTCGCCCATCGCCACCGTACACCAGACCAAGACCGGTCAACCAACCGCAACCACAACCACAACGGTCAACATCGACTTTTCGGAGTACAGCACTGCGGCGCCGCCGTCCGGCGGCGATGCCGCCGCCTCGGCCGCAGCGGCGGCGGTGGCGGCGGCGGCGGCGGCTGGCCTGCCGGCGGCGCTGGCGGCGCACTGGCGGCGGCTGAAGGACGGGCTGGCGCTGCCGCTGCTGGCGGCGGCGTGCCGGGCGGCGGGCGTGCCGCCGCCGGTGGGGCTGCCCGCACTGCCGATGGAGCTGCAGCTGGCGGTGCTGGCGAAACTGCAGGTGGGTGGGTGTGAGCGCCGCGGTGCGCGCTTGGTGTTCGCTAGTTTGTAATGGGCTCTCGGGCCAGGCGAGTGGGCGCCATGGTACCGTATACTTTTGCTGAAGCGACGCGGGCTTGGCTGTTACGAACTGAGGTACCTACACGTCTTCTGACATGCACGCATGTGAATTTGCACGCGCCCCGGCACGCCGCGGCACGCAGGCTCGCGACCTGGTGGCTCTGGGCGCCACGTGCCGGCACATGCACGGCATGGCGTACGACGTGAGTACGGTACGGTACGGTCATGGCGGCGCACCGTGGTGGGCGCCGTACGTCGCGCACAAGCACAGGGGTGATCGTGCCGTGGCTGTGCCTGTAGCATGAGGGTGATCGTGCCGTGTTCCTGGCGCGTCGGGCGCTCGGCCGTGCTTGGGTCGCCCCATTCCGTGATTTACTGGTTTCGCTTGGGTCGGTAGCCACAGCCCCTCCCGTGCATTGCAATCGTATACACAGTCGCCGCGCCGTGTGGGGTCACGCGCGAAACCCACTCACTCTGGTGACACGGCTCTCATTTTCCCCATTCCCCGTACGCCGTATGCCGTACACTGCCCGTACGACAGGATGCCTGTGGCGGCCGCTGTACGAGTCCGAGTTCGGCGCCGCCGGCCCCCAGTCCGACCAGCAGCTGGCGGCGGCGCGCGGCTGGGCGCACGTGTTCAGGCGGCGCTGGCGGGAGCGTGTCGAGGCGCGGCGGCGCAGGTGCGTGTGCGCGTGTGTGTGCGTGCATTTGTGCGTGCGTGGGCGTGGGCGTGGGCGTGGGCGTGGGCGTGGGCGTGGGCGTGGGCGTGGGCGTGGGCGTGGGCGTGGGCGTGGGCGTGGGCGTGGGCGTGGGCGTGGGCGTGGGCGTGGGCGTGGGCGTGGGCGTGGGCGTGGGCGTGGGCGTGGGCGTGGGCGTGGGCGTGGGCGTGGGCGTGGGCGTGGGCGTGGGCGTGGGCGTGGGCGTGGGCGTGGGCGTGGGCGTGGGCTGCTGCTGTGACGTGCCGGGCCCACGGCCTGGCAGACATGAAGGACGTTGGTGGGGGCGCGGCACCCCCGACCTAAATACAAATACAACCCCACGCACGCCCGCAAATCGCAGGCAGCAGTTCCGGCCCGTCGCGCCGATGTGGGGCCCGCCGCCGCTGGCGCCCCTGGCGCGCGCGCCCTTCATGCCGCCCGGCTCCATCGGAGGAGGTGGGTGCGGGCTGTGGTTGCAAGGATGGGTGGAAAAGCCGCATGGGTGGGGGCGGAGGGCCAGGCACGAGCGTGCCACCAGGCCAGGGACGTGCCACCGGGCCAGGGGCGTGCCGGCGTGCCAGCGGCACCCATGCGGCAGCGGGCGGCCGCGCCAGTACGACTGCTGCGCCCTGGCCGCTCCCGCACATGTTTACCACCGGCCCCTGCGCCTAACCGTGTGCTCTTTTTCGCGCAACCCGCCGCACCTCACCAGACTTCGACCGGCTGCCTGCGATCGGCGGCGGCATGATTCTGCCGGGCGGGGGGCTGCCGGTTCGGCGGCGTCGGCGGGCGCGGCGGCGGCCGGTTCGGCGGCGGCGGCGGCCTGGGCGGCCCGGGCGGCCTGGGCGGCTTTGGTGTGCCGCGGCCGCGGCAGTGGGGCGGCGGCGGCATGGGGGGCGGCTGGATGTGAGGTAGGGCGGGGAGCCCCGTGGCCCCCTGGCCGTTGTCGGAAGCACTAGGGTACGTAGCAGGCGTGAGTTGGGTTGGCACAGAGGCGTTGAAGTGAGTTGAGTTGGCGGGCATGCAGGCACACCTCCGCCGGGCTCCCGGCCCACAAGCAGCACGGATGGGTGCTGCCGTGCGGCGCATTAGCGCTGCGGGTCTGCAGGCGTACATTACACACGGAGCGGTGCAGTGATGAGCCGGCCTAACAATGCCGCGGTACTGACTCAGAATAGTTGTGATGCTGAAATATTAAGTATAATTGATGTGGTGCAGGGCTGCAGGTGGGCCATCTGCGTCGCGTGTCCTATTGACATATGTTGCTGTGGCAGGGCGCACTCGTGGGGTGCACTGCCGCGCGTTGCTTCTGTGGCTCGTGTTGCCCGTGTCGTGCCGTGGCGTGGCGTGGCATGGCGGCCGCCTGGCTGGCGTTGCATCCGTACCGTAGGAAGGAAGGGGAGATTGTTGCTGACAGGGAGGGCAGAGGTTCAGAGGGCACAGGGACTGCAAAAATGTGTGACAAGATTGCTGACAGGGAGGACAGCCGTCGGTTGAGGGCACTTCCTTTCACAGGGATCGCAGGGTGCCACGCGGGCGACCGCGGACCCGGAAGACGGAGGGCATGTCGGTATGACATGCAGCAGCGGGGGCAGCTGAAGAGGGGAAGGGGTGGGCAGCGAGACACCGGCGGTCAAGCTGCAGATGAAGCAGGACTGCAGGAGGGCTGGAGCAGCAGCCGGGCCGAGGCGCCAAGCGGCAGGCGGCGGACGCTGAAGCCCAGGGGTGGCGGTCCTGCAGCAGTGCTGGGTGGAGCGCACGCCGCAAGGTAGCCTGCCCATCAAACAAACCAGCAGCGCAGATCGTGGAGTAGGGGCTACAGCGGCCGTAAGGCTGCGCGTGCGTGTCGGGGGCACGGGGGCACGGGGGCCGAAGCGGGATGTGGCGTCGCATGTCTTCGCATCCACTTTTACGGTCCGCCCTCGACACCCTCGGCTTGAATATTCTTCGCTTCAATACGGAATACCACTTGCGACACGAATGCACGCTGACGGTCTTCGCCACCGGGCAAAGCTCTTCGTCTAGAGGCTTCACACATTCGCAACCAAAAAATAACTTTGATCCAGGTTGTTATGTGTGCATACTTGTCCTGAGCTGGGCTTTAAGGCGCGGGGCAAGTGGCGTCGGGAAGCATCTACTCGCGTGTCCCTGAAGCCGCATAGGACGCAGCCTGCAGTTGCTCTTCCGAGACATGTAAGTTGCTTAAATGTGCAGAATAATTTTGGTGGATGTCAGCGGTCAGCGAGGAGAGGCGGGCTTTGTGCCCGAGAGCAGGTTGGGCTTGAGCCGACAGGCCTCGTATCATCAAGACCAACAGCAGCCTCCTGATAAGAGCATGCATGTGATCTGGGAGGCCGAGCTGCCAGTCGAGCCCGCGGCGCGCTCAGAGTTGCAATCGGCACGCAACGGGCAGCACTCGCTTGCCTTGCCGGGCTGGAGCCACGCGATGGACACAGTCTGTTCGAAGACTATGCATTTGGCTCTAGTCTCTGCTCGCTGGTGGTGAAGCGGCAGACCGTCTTTGCGCGCAAGTTCCTGCCTGCGGCTGTCCAGCACCGGCGTGCCTTTTCACCGACTGCCCGCCGATCGCGCACATAGCAACACGCCCCGCTCTCGTGCACGCACACCTCACAGGCCCAGCACATCAACGAGCTCGGGCCGGCGCAAGCGCAGCCGCAGCCGGAGCAGCAGCAGCAGCGGCCGCAGCAAGAGCAGCAGCACCACCAGCAGCTCCAGCCGCGGCGACCGCGGCCGCCGCAAGGCCGCGGCAACGGCGCGGCAGGACGAAACAGCGGGAACCGGGGTGCGCGGCGGCGGCGGCGTCGACCGCGGCGGTCGTGGCAACCATGGCAACCACGGTAACGGCAACGGTGGCGGCGGCGGGCGTGGCGCCGGCGGCGCCGGCGCTGCGGGCGGTGGCCCCGGGCCGCGCGACGGCGGTTATGGCCGTTCCACGTATGTAGATCGAGATCCGGAAGGCGCCGGCGGCGGCGCTGGCGGCGGCCCCAGCCCGGAGCAGCAGTGGCGGAACGGCGGCGGCGGCGGTGGCGGCGGCGGCGGCGGCGAGGACGGCTGGCGCGGGTGGGAGGGCGCCGGCAGCGGCGGCCGGGGCGGCCGCGGCGGTGGCGGCGGCGGCGGTGGCCGGGGCTACCCCGCTGGTGGAGGCCGCGGCGGCGGCGGCGGACGGGGTGGCGGTGGCGGCGGCGGCTGGGAGGGCGGCGGCGAAGACGACGAGCGATGGGGGGCCGGGCCCGGCCGCGGCGGCGGCGGCGGCGGTGGTCCGGATTCGTACCACCTTAACCACCCCAGCCGCCAGCACCCGCGGGATCCGGACCAGGCTCCGTACGACGACCAGACGACGCCGTCGGCGCGGCGGCCGCGCCCCGCCGGCGCCACACCGGCTGGCTATGACGGTGCCGGCGCCGGCGCCGGCTCCGCCCGGCGCGGGCCGGGGCACGACCGGGAGGGCTGGGAGCGCGCCGGCCGCGGCAGCGGCTATGACGGGTACGAAGGCGGCGGCTACGAAGGCGGCGGTCCGCCGTCGCGCCGCCAGCCGCCGCCGCTGCAGGCTGCGGACGACTATCCGGCGGATGGGGACGCCGCCGCGGCGGCGGCGCCGTCGGCGGCGCGGCGGCGGCCGCCGCCGGACTGGGAGGGCGGCGCGCGCGCACGGCCAGGGCAGGGCCCGCGCGGCGGTGGGGGCGCGGAGGACTGGCAGGGCGAAGAGGAGTTTCCCGGTCGCGGCGGCAGCGGCGGCGGCGGCGGCGGCGCCGCCGCCGGCTGGGAGCGGGAGCGCGGCCGGCCGCGGGAGCGGGAGTGGCGCGGCGGTGAGGGCCGCGACGGCGAGTGGGGCGGCGGCGGCGAGGGCGGCGTGGAGGCGGGTGCGCGCGGCGGGCCGTGGACCGGAGAGCGGGGCCGCGGCCGGGGCCCGTCCCCTGAGGAGCACAGGTGCGCGGTGTGGTGCCTCAGCTACGGGTTGAATGACGCAATCTATGTCGTAAAAATTCGTCAAAGTTGAGTGAAATCGGGCGTACGTTTGACTGTGGCATGATTGACTTCTAGCATGCATGCAACAATTGCGATGACCCCGGCATACTTCCGAACAGGCGGGCATCCGGCGTGGGCGGTGCCGGTCCGGAGCCCGCCTGGGCCGCCCGCCGCGAGGGCCCCGTGCGGCCCGAGTACGGCGGCGGCGACGAAGATGAGTACGGCGGCGGCGGCGGCTACCAGCGCCGCGTGAGCGGCGGCGGCGGCCCGGGCGCGCGTCAGGGGCCGCCGGGCCGCGGCTGGGGCCGCGGCGGCGGTGACGGAGGCGAGGACTGGCACGCCGGCGAGGGCGGCGGCGCGGAGCCGCCAGTGGGCCGCGGCGGCCGCGGTGGCTACCCGCCGACGCGTCGCGGGCCGCCGGCGGATTACTACGACAACAACGGGCAGGACGAGTACGGCGGCGGCGGCGGTTGGCGGGGCCCGCCGCCGTCGGCGATGCGCCGCGGCCCGCCGCCGGCAGAGCCGCCGTACGCGGACGCGGACGCAGACGTCGACGGCGCCGGGCCGCCGCGCGGACGCGGGCGCGACATGCACCGTCGCAGCAGCGCCGCCGCCGTCGACGTAGACGCGGACGGCGTTGTGGCGGCGGCGGCGGCGCCGCCGCCGCGCGCCCGGGGCCGCTCGATGTCGCGGCCTCCGGCGGCGCGCGGCCGCTCCCGCTCGCCTGGGGCCTACGCCGGCGTCGACGTCGACGTCGGAGCGGACGGCCCGGGCCCGGAGCCGCAGCGGCTGCGGCCGTCGCCGCAGGGTGTGGAGCGCGGCCGCCGCGTCAGCGGTGGGCCCGGGCCCGGGGCCGGACCCGTCGGCGTCGGTCCGGATGCGGAGGTGGCGCCGCCGTCGGGCGGGCCCCGGCCGCGCCCGCAGGGCTGGCGGCCGCATCCCGGCGGCCCGCCGGGCCCGGAGGGCGGCCGCGGCGGTTGGGACGAGCGCGAGCCGCCGGGCCGGCCCCGCTGGGGCCGCGATGGGGCCGCGGTGTACGACGACGAGGAGGAAGTCGAAAGGCCGCGCGGGCCGCCGCCGCAGGCCCGCGGCGGTTACGACGAGCCGCCGCCGCCACGTGGCCGCTTCATAGAGCCGCACCAACCGCCGCCGTACGGCGCCGCCGGCCCCAATGGCGGCCGCCGCCCGCCGCCGCCGTACGGACCCGAGGACGACCTGGATGCGCCGCCGCCCAAGCGCCGCCTGCCGCCGCCGGCCGGTAACGGTTACGACGGTTACGGCCGCGACTCCGGTCCCGAGCCAGGGCTGACACGTGGCGGCGGCTGGGGCGGCGGCGGCGGCGGCGGCGCGCCGGCCGGCCGCGAGCGCGAGCGCGAGCCGCCACGTGAGGGCTGGGATCGGCCGGGCCGCGGCGAGCCTGGCGCGGGCTACCGCCAGGGCTACCCCCGCGGCGGCCCGCCGCCAGAGGAAGACGGCGGTGGCTGCGGCGGCGGCCCGCCAGGACGCGGCCGCACAATGGACTGGGACGGTCCCGCGTCGGGGCCGCGGCTGCTGCGCCGCCGCTCGCAACCGCCGCCGCTCGAGCGCGGGCCGCCGCCACGTGACTGGGAGGAGCATGGCGGCGGCAGCGGCGGCGGCGGCAGGGAGTGGGAGCACGGGGAACCGCGGTCAGGGCCGCCGCCGCAGCGGCGGCGGGCCGGGCCGCCGCCCGGGCACGGCGAGGGGCCGCCGGGGCCGCACGGCCGTGCCGGCTGGGAGCGTGGCGGCTGGGACCAGCCCGAGCCGGGAGAGCGCGGCCGGCCGCGGGAGCGGGAGTGGCGCGGCGAGCGCGGCGGCGAGAGGGCAGAGCGCGGCGAGCGCGGCGGGCCGCGGGAGGAGGAGGGCGGCTCGCCGCCGCGGCCGCGCCGCGGCGTGTGGGTGGAGGTTCAGCCGCCGCAGGGCGGCGGCGCGGCGGCGGCTGACGGCGCGACGGGCGGCGGCGGTGACGCGCCGCCGCCGCAGCAGCGCCGCAAGCAACAGGCCGCGAGCGCGGCGGCCGAGGCCGCCGCCGCCGCCACCGCCAACGGCCCGAATGCTGCCGGCGCTGCCGGCGCGGCTGCTACCACCACCACCACCACGGCTGCTGCAGCTGGTGCTGCCGCCGCCGCCGCCACCTCGCCGGCCGCGTCTCCCAGCGAGACGGCGGAGGTTTGGTTCTACGTGGACCCGGCCGGCAACACGCAGGGCCCCTGCTCCATCCGCCAGTTCCGCAGCTGGCTCAAGTACCTGGCGCAGGTGAGGGCGCGTGTGTGGGGTGGGTGGGTGGGGAGGGGCCAAGCGGGAGTTGTGGAGGTCGTGCGTTTCGTTATGGAGGTTGGAGGTGTACTCATGGTGGGCCCATAGCGACCGTGTGTGAAGGTGTGTCGTTGTGTCTGCGCGTTTGTGGCTGCGCGGGATGGGTGCGGTCCGCTGCCCTGGAGGTGTGCGTTTCCAGCCTTTGCCTTTGCCCTGCTGCTCCGCCGCATTGCGTTACGGTCGCTGAAGATCATGTATCCCGTGTACGGCATCTCCCGCCCCCGCCGCGCACATGCTGCAGGACGTGCAGTACAAGGAGGAATACGTCAAGTTCCAATCCTGCCAGGTGTGGCAGCAGGGCGGCGGCGGCGCTGGATCCGGCGGCGGCGCTGCTGCTGCCGGCGGCGCTGGCCGCCGCACCACCCTGGCGCAGCTGCTGCAGCGGCTGGGGGGTGCCGCGTGAGGTGGGCGGTAGCCGGCCATTGACGGTTGTTTTGGGAGGCGTAGGCGTGGCTGTGCCTGTGGCGGCAGCTGCTGCGTAGTCGAGAGGAGCAGGTGACAGGGGATGTCGTGCAGCGGCGGCGAGCCGAGGCGCGGCGACCTGCGTCGATCTGCGCGCTCTGGGTTGCGTTTGCAGGAATGGGCAGGCGATGGCTTGGGGATGTAGGCGGGTGGGGTCCGGGCGATTGCAATTTCCTGTGTGCGGGCTGTGTGCGGCGAGCCAGGCGCGGCCGGATGCAGCCGGGTGCATCCGGACTGTGTGCGACATGCAAGTCTTGGATGACGTTCTGGCGAGGTTGGACCGGCATTCACTGCATTAGAGCGATGAATGCGGCTGAGGCGTGAGGCGTGAGGCGGGCAGCCCCATCCAGAGGCGGGCGCACACCGACTTATTGCGGCGCGCCGGCGCGGTGGGATGTCGTTTTGGTGCAGGATGCAGCGGGGTGCAGGGGGCAGGTAGCGCGGGGCAAGTCGCGGGTTTGCGTCGGGGTGGTACGGAATGTGCGAGCGTGCGTGTGTGTGCGCGGGGCGGGGCGGGGGGCGGGGGGCGGGGTGTCGCCGTGTCTGCCAAACACGTGTGTGCACACGGCATGGCCGCGTGTCAGGTGTGTGTATGTGTGTGAAAGGTGGTGGCAGCGGCGGCGGCAGGTTGCGGGATGTTGCCTTGGGCGTGAGCGCGTGGATCCTGGGGCGCCGAGCGGGCCTGCGTCGGGGCTTTGCAGGCAGGCTGGCCGCCGGCGCACGGAGAGCAAGCGGCGACCGGGATGGCAGGACTCCGGTGGCCAAATGTATGCGTGTGTATGCGTGTGTGTTCCTGTTGCTGTGGGTTGTAACCGCAACCGCAATCTGCGCATGGGGACTGCCCGCGGCGCCGAGCCAAGTGGTCTTGAGACTTGGGCGCCTGCTCCAGCGGCTGTAGAGCGGCTGCAGTGCTGCTGCTGTGCGGCTGTGCGGCTGCAGCGCACACGGGCCCGGGCACATGCAGGTTGCAGCCTTGCAGTCGTTACAGCGCGACCTCGTCCGAGGACTCATAAGTCACCATCCGGTACTCTCATCACGAAGCGGCCGAAGCACGCACAGGCGCCCACAGCGGTCCCCAACGAACAAACGCGACTTGCGCGCAGGCGGGCCGGCGTGTCGACCAGCAAGCACACCCTGCCGGCCTGTCACCCTGTCACGCGCATACCCATCGCCATCTTGTAAATGCCTCTCTTCTTCTGCGCAGTTCACGTCTCGAGTCTAGCCATCCTGCAAAAACAATCGACTCTCTGCCAGGGGTGCTCTCTGCCCTGCCCGGCCAACAGCCGAGTACGAGCCAAACCCAGACACCAGGCCCACCAGCCCACCACGCCGCACACGGTGTGTGCCGTATACAGAGCATCGGTGTGCGGTGAGTGCCGTACACTCCCACTTTTCGCGCCCCCACTGGAAGAGCAGCAGCGCCGGGACTCCCCCGCTCGCTCGTCGTGGGCTACACCACCGCGCTGCCGCGCGGTGCGCCCAGCTGGGCTTGATTGCGGACCCAACCCACCCACCCACCCACCACATCAGCCGCGGTGTCACTGTACTGTGGTCAGGACGCCCCGTGTGCCCCACTGGGCCACCACCCCAGGCGCCGTGCGCCGTGCATGCCACATACCCGTGCATCACACGGCACTGCAATCCCACACCGCACGAACCACACCTGCGGCGCCGCCCCGGCCCGCCGCCGCGCGCCGCCGCCCGCCACCTGCCGCTACGCCGCCTGCCTGCCGCCACCTGCCCGCCTGCCGCATCAGTGGCCCATGAAGGTGCCGGCGGCGTGGCCGCCGCCCGAGGCGTAGTAACTGAAGGCGTACAGGCGGTACAGCTCCGCCGCCACCCACATGAACACTAGGGTGCTGAGGAAGATGAGGAAGACGTCCGCAAAGTCGTACTGCGGGTGGCATTCGTGTGTGTGTGTGGGGGGGGGCAGGCGGTGGGGAGGCCAAGTGGGGAGGGCGCGGCGACTGTGCGGATACTTGTGCGGGGGCACTGACCGAATAACGGCCCCATCCCGGCCCCTATCCCGGCCCCATCCCGGCCCCATCCCGGCCCCATCCCGGCCCCATCCCGGCCCCATCCCGGCCCCGCCCATCCCAAAATCGCCGCCCCGCCCCACCTCGGCCTTGGGCGTGAGGCTGTCCAGCAGCTGGTGCGCGTGCCGCTCCGCCTGCTGCGCCAGCCGCCGGATGGGCCCCTCGCCCTTCTGCGGGCCGCAGCAGCAGCGCGCGGAGCAACACACGCTCAACCCTTGACCCTTAAGCCGCACGCCCATGCTCTCCGCCCAGCCAACAGTTTGGGTTTCCGTGTGTTACGAGATTTTCAAAAGCTCGCGTGGGAGCAGCAGCGCGACGGGGCACAGACAGCAAAGCGAGTGCACACGGGCCCCGGGCAGGTGTGCGAGTGCCTCCCCCTCCCCTCCCGGTATGCACCCGCCTGCAGTGACTGGTACCTAAGGGAGATCCAAGTCCCAGCGCTCGCCATCCGCACCTCAGGGCCCTTGCCGCCCCCCGGACCAAGGGCTTGACACCGTGCCCCCCGCCACAGGCGCCGGGGCCCGCGCAGCGCTGCGGGTAGTAGGGGGCGCGCCGACCCTGTTGCCGCTGGCGCACGCACCGACAGCTGCAAAGCGCGCTTGCTGCTCGCCTTGTCGCTGGCTGGGCTTGCAGCGCAGCGCTGCATGTTACGGCTGACTACAGTTTTGCTAGTGGCTGTGGACGTTTAGAGATTATGCCCACGGTGTCGAGCGAGCAAGTCTGCAGTTGGAATGGCGCGCTTTGCGACTTGTTGCAACCCGCCACTGGCGAGGGAATTGATGCGTAACGTGGTTTCGCAACAGTATGATGTGTTTCAACTCCGCGGCAGGCAATTCTCGGGGACCACCACGTCGGCCAGCGGTAGACCGAGAGATGGCAGCGATTGCCGATGTCGCGTCTCCGGCTCAGCGGGCGACGCGCGGAAGCCCGTCAAACTCTGCAAACTGCGTCTCCCTTCACAGAATTAAGCCGCTCCATTTACGCAGCTGGCACAAAACACGGACCCGAATTTCCGACCACCGACCCTCCGAACTTCCCCCCGTGCTTCAATTATGACTTTCATGACTGAAATCGGCAAATAGTGGGTACCGAACACGTCTTTGACCCTTCCCCGACGCGCAATTGTCCTTGGACTGGCCCGCCGGCGACACGCGTCTTGTGTTTTCGGGCCAGCTTAGCTTTAAGCTAGAAATATCACCCGATCGGGAGGGAGCCAACCATGGTAAGCGAGTGGTGTCGAGGCTGGCCACAAAACTGGGAGGACAGACGCGCCGGTGCTGGGCCCTGCTCAGCACGGCTTTGACCAGCTGTGTGTTCGGCATGCACCGAGACCGCTACAGCGGGGGTTTGGGGGTTTGGGGGTTTGGGGGTTTGGGGGTGCGGGGGGGGGTTGCGGGGGGGGGGGCCTGGGGAGAAGGGGCATGTGGGAAGCGGTGGCGAGCCCTTGGGTGTAGGCCGGCGCACGCGGGCACCCGCACCTGCACCCGCGCAGCACGCGGCACGGTGCCGGCACGGCATCGTGACCCTCCCGTCGACGCGGCCACCGCAAGCGAGCGAGCGAGCAGCAGTAACGGCAGCACCCAGACCCCAGCGACGGCGCTTGCAGACGGCGCAAGAGACGACGGCCTTACGGCTACAGAGGCCGGCTCGAGCACGAGCACACACGCCTGGCAAAAGGTCCCCAGCAAAAGCCGCTGCAACTCGCCGCTCGACGTGCCCTGTGCCGGCGTCCATAGCAGCGCCCCGGACCACCTGCGGCCGCAACAGCGCCCCCTCCGCCGCCTGCGCCTGTCACGGCACCTGCGGCCGCCATCGCGGCCGCTACCGGAGCTGCCAGCGGGCTGGCTGCCTGCGCCCCACGTCACCATCCCATCCCATCCTTGCGACCCGCGCCCGCCCCCACACGCCCCGCGCTGCCGCACACACAACAAACCCCGCCGCGCAGGCTCTCCCAACCCACACCTCGCTCCAAAACCGGTTATACTTCCCCTCCTTTGCGGAGCTGCCGCAAGCTGATGAGCTGGACAACAACTACTTTACGGAGCAGCCCAACGGTGAGAGCGGCGGTTGGGCGGTTGGCGAGGGGGCGGTTGGTGAGGGGGCGGCTGGGCGGTTGGTAAGGCGGCGGCTGGGTGGTTGACGAGGCACAGGGTTGGGTGTGCACTGGGCTGTGGTGGCAGAGGCCGGAGGGGAGGGGTTCCGTGGCTGTGGCTGTGGCTGTGGCTGTGGCTGTGGCTGTGGCTGTGGCTGTGGCTGTGGCTGTGGCGAGTGGGGACCGGGGCAGCAGCTCGGGACTGGGACGCAGCTGCAGCTGCAGGCCGAGAGGCGCAGGCTGTGGCGGGGGCCCTTCGGGACCGACCGTGTGACCGACCCCCGGGGTGCGTGGCCCAGCGAATTCCTGCCGCCCAACCGCACACGCACACAGGCATGCATGTTTCCTCTTTCGTGTTATCTAACACACAGGCATGCTGCTGCTGCCGATCTCGTGGTTTGTTGTCTGACGCGCAGGCATGCTGCTGCCCAACCGCACGTGGACTTTCTTCGGCGAGATCGTGTCCGACTCGCTCAGCCAGCTGTCGGTGCTGGGCCACCGAGTGGAGGTGCGCGACGTCACCGGCAGCGTGCACAGGTGGGCGTGAGGGAGGGCGTGAGGGTGGGTTTGTGTGTGGGGGGTGAGGTGTGTGTGGGAGGGACGGTGGGTGGGAGGACGGGGTGGGTGGGTGGGAGGTTTGGGGTGGGGTGGGGAGGGGGGCAGGCGGGAGCGCGTGTTGTTGGGGAGGGGCGTGGGCGTGGGCTTGCTCGGGCGGGCGGGCAACAACGACTCCCCATCACTCCCCCCGCCCCTATGCCCCCCCCCCGGCCGCCCCTATGCGCCCCCCCTGCACAGCATCCTGTTCTTCCCCACCAGCGGCCACCTGGACATGGCCGGCCTGCGCACGGGGGCCACCGTGTTCGTGCGCTACGCCATGCGCTGCTTCTTCTCCGACCTGGCCACAGAGGCCATCAAGGTGGGGGCGGAGGTGGGGGAAAGGGAGGGGGGTGGGGGGGAAAGGGGGTGGGAGGGGGGTAGTTTTGTCCAATTCCCAAATCAACCATTGCCAACCCAAAACCCATGTGCGGGGGGGCAGGGCAGGGGGGGGGGGAGGGGGGGCGAGGCGGGGGCGGGGGCACGGGGTGGGGGTGGGTTGGAGTGGGGGGGGGGATTGTAAGGACAGCTGGGAAAGCGGTCCAAGACGTGGGGGGGGGCGCTTCTTTTTCCTCCATCTTCCAACAAACCCACACAAACCCACACGGGCCACACGGCACACGCACACGGGACACGCGACCCACACACACGCATCCCATTGCGCGCGCGTGGTTGACGGGCTTGTTGTCCGTCTGTTTGTTGTTTTGAACACACCCACACACGCCACGCAGGTCGAGGAGCTCAACTTCGTCAAGGTCATCCCCATGAACCTGGACATGCTGCTGTACACCGCGGCGCAGTACTTTGACCGACAAGTGGGTGATGGGGTGTGGGCGGGGAGGGAGGGAGGAGGGAGGAGGGAGGGGGGAGGAGGCAGGAGGGAGGAGGCAGGAGGGAGAGGGCTCGGAGCACTGTTACGGCAGTTGCGCAGGCTTAGGGGCGCAGCCATAACCTAACGTGCCCTGTGTGCTGCGCCCCCACCCCCACCTCCACCCCCCCCCCCCCCCCCCCACCTCCACCTCCCAGTCGCACTGCGCCGCCTGCGGCGCCTGCGTGTCGGGTCTGGGCGGCGGCGCGCCGCGCTGCGAGTCCTGCCAGGCCGCCGTGTACTGCTCGCCGGCCTGCCGGGAAGCCAACGCGCCGCTGCACGGCAGCTTCTGCGGCCTGTGCTGCGAGCTGGCGCAGGTGGGCAGGGCAGGGCAGGACCCGGGTGCAGGCGGCGGTGGTGGTGGGGAGGGGTTGTGAGCAGTGGCGGGGAGAGAATGCGGATGTAGGTTGGATTGCCATTGTGGGTCGCACTGCAGCTGCTTGCCGTGCCGGCGTGTCCTCAAGGGCCCCCGTGGCCTCATCGTAAAATAACTGACCTCCTGACTTGGTCTGTCTGCACCCTCCAACCCTGCTGGTCTTCAGTGCACGCTGTACGGCTTTCCAACCATCCTTGCAACCCACCCGCTCCTCCCCCGCCGCAGGTGTTCAACCTGTCCTTCGACTCCTTCATCGAGTGGGTGCCCTTTCGGCAGTAGCAGTGGCAGCAGCAGTAGCAATAGCGGCGGCAGTAGCAGCAGCGGCGGCGGCGGGGCGGCGGCGCGAGTGGGCTGCTGGGAGCGGGAGCAGCAATGGCTGAGGGCGAGGGAGCAGGAACGCCGTGCGTGCGCGCACCAGGCGCAGGCACTGGGGCGGGACTGGCGGCGACGGGCGGCGGTCAGCCGCGCGCGTGTCTTCGTGCATGCATGCGTCCATGCATGCATGCGTGCGTGCGCCTGTGCAGCCCCCAGCAGGCGGCACACACTCGCACAGAGGCCGGCGCCGCCGCGCCGCAGCGCGGCATGCGGGGTTGGGTGCGTCGGCTGCTGCTGCGGGTGGGGCACTGGGGTGGGATGTCGACAACTCGACGCGCCGCTTGTGGGGGCGGCGGCGCTGCTTCCGCGCACTGTCGCGAGCAAGTCAGCAGCAAGCAGCTAGCACACGGCAGCAGTAGGTTGGCATCATGACAAAAGGCCGGGCGGCGGCCGTGCAGCACTACCGGACGCGGGCGTGTGTGCGTACATACGTGTGCATGCCTTGACACGTGGGCGACAGCGGATGGACGCGGCGGCGGTACGGTACGGCCATCACATGCACTGTGGGGGTCGAAGTTGTTTACTAATGAGTGTTGTAGGGGACGGGCCGAACTGCAGATGTGTGTGTGTACGGTACATTGACACGGTACGTCGGTACGAAATTGCTGATGGCGGCATTAGTGAAGTGCGTGTTGGTGTGGCTTCCAGGACCCCGCCGGACGGTGCGTGTTGTGTTTGCGTGGTGCGTGGCTGCATGTCGCGGGCCAGATGGAGCGAATGGAGCGTCGCATGCATGCTGCTGCGAAGCTGCGACACAAACGTTCACGTGCAATCCATTTGGGAGGTCCACAAGCGGTAGCAAGACGCCCGAACAGTTGTCAGCTAGCTGGCTACACGGCAGTCACGTGCGTGTGTGCGTGGTGTGTATGCCCGGTGGCCCCGATGGCTGAATGGCCCGGCAGCCCCGGCGGCTCCAGCACGCGGCCGTCTGATTCGGCTGCAGCATGCGCCTAGCTCGATGCTGTGTGTGTTGCATATCGTGCCAGGAATAATGTGAGTCGTCGTGAGTAGTTGCAGGGCTTCATTCTATCTATCTTCCGGCCGACCCGGTGTATGTAGGGAGCAAAGGTGCGGCGGCAGGCAGGGCCCAGCTCTGCGTGGCTGCGTGCGCAGCGGTGGGCCGGCCTGGATGGGTGGAGGATTGATTGGGGGAGTGGATGCAGGCAGCGGCGTGAGGCCGTGCGCGGTGTTGTTGACGGTTATTGATGCCGGCGGGCCGGTGCCCGCTCACCGCTTCCAAGCTAGCTTGCGCATGCAGTCAAAGGCGTATACTTGAGGTCTGCACTCTGCAGAAGCGACGTGTGCTGCTGCCTATGCGTGGAAAGGCCCCTGCACGTCGCAGGACGGACAGGGGTGGCAGGGGCGGAGTCAGGAGGGGTGGGGGGCGCGTGTTCCCGCCGGCGGTCCCAGCCAGGAAACATGGCCTGACCCGGCACCTTCCGAAAGGTCGCGGACCACGTGCGAGTAGCTGCATTTGCTGCCGACAGTTTTCAAGTAGAACTGGGAGCGATGAATCGTGCGCGCAGCCTTGTGAGTCGTGATTGGGAAGTTGTTTCTTCACGTCGCTGGGTACTGCAGAATCCACCCCGAACAGTGTCCTGTCCTGTCGCCTCCCACCTGCTCCCGGCTTTAAGCCTATGAATAGTTGGTCAAAACATTCATTCTGTAGTGCTAATCTATCGCCGGCAGTCAAAGAGACGCGCTTCTATCCTAAATCGCTGGGCATGTTCGAGTTCGAAGCCATTTGCCACAGATCAAGGCCCGATAATTAAATCACCCGTTCGCGCGCCACGCATGCGCAGAAGTGGCCAGCGACCAAAGGCTCCCAAAGGTGACACTACTCGCATCGTCCCCTCGGGCAGCGTTCTTCCTCGGGCGCGCGAGGCCCGCACCCCTGACTGTCCATTCTCAAGATTATTCTCTCGTCGCACCTTGTCTTTGCGAGCCCTGAAGCTTTGCGGCCTTATGTTTCGGCCGGCCTCCTGAACAGGCGCACGGAGCACGCACCCGAACCAACTGCTGCAGCGAGGGCCCCCCTCGCAGGGGCACCCCTGAAACAAGCCCGGGCCGTGCGGCTGCGCCATGGCCCTCACAGCTCGTGCGTGCAGCTGCGCGCTCGGGTCCTCACGCGGCAGCAGCTCAGCAGCCTTCTGCTGGCAGCAGCAGCGGCGCGACGACTTCGCTGTGCTGCGCGCGTCTCGTGCGTGAACCCGACGTTCGCACCTTCGACACGTGGCTCCGGCGGATCCTCGCTCCGCCGGCATCGCTCTCATCATTTGTAAACAGAAACGCAGAGGAGCTGAGCGCACACGCGCATATCGCATGTGGACGGGCTGCTGGCTAGGCTAGGAGCAACGGCAGCGCCGGCAGCCCACGCTGCGTATCAAGCCCCGATCGGTCCCCTTTCCCACTTTCCCTCATCACACGCGCACGTATCAGGCCGGCCTGATCATTGCGCAGCAGCTGATGAGATTCCGGCGCCAAAGCAGCAGCCTCCTGCTAGTGGCGGCAGCGGTGCTGCTGTGGCCCGTGCCATCCGCTGCTACTGCTATTGCTGCTGCGACCGCTGCGCAGCAGCCGGCGGATGCGGCAGTAGCAGTGGAGGGGGCTAGCACCGCCAACACTACTGTTGTTGTCCGTGAGGACTTTGAGGCCGCAGCCGGGGCATCGGCAGTGGATGCTGGCAATATAAATAATGCCGCATCGTCGCCCACTCTCCAGAACGACTTGCAGCAGCTGCCTCTTGACAGCAACAGCACTAGAGCTACTGCTACGGTTCTGGACCCATCGTTTTGGTTTTCCTTCAGTGGCCGTGTCCTGGAGGGGGCTGCTGGCGGCGGCGGCGGCGGCGGCAGCATACCGCAGCCTCTCATGCAGGCGGCGCTGGCTACTGCCGGTGGAGGTTGCGGGTTCGCGCCTCGCAGCGGCGCATCACTGCTGGCGCTGCGCCTACTCGACACGGCAGTAGCAGCACCCGCGAGCGGTGGCGGCAGTAGCAGTGACGGGGCTGCCGGCGCCTCCGGCGCGCCCAGCAGCAACACCAGCAGCACTGGCGGCAGCATGCCGCTCTCGCGCTCTTCCGCGTCGTGGCTTCTGGAGACTCAAGACCTGGGCCTCGTCGCGGCGGCCTTGGACGGGACCAACAGCAACGTGAACTCTACACGCGTGATTTTGCGCCTGTCGTACGGCAAGTGCGGAGCAGCAGGAGCGGCCGCGGCGGCGGCCGCGGCAGCGGCGACGCCAGGGCCGCCGCCGCCATTAGCCGCAGGAACCCCGTCCGTGACGGGCGGCGGCGGCGGCGGCCCATCAATAGCTCTGCGTTTGAGCTTCTCTGTCGATCTGGGGGTCACGTGGAGGTAGGCGTGTGCGTGTGCGTGTGCGTGTGCGTGTGCGTGTGCGTGTGCGTGTGCGTGTGCGTGTGCGTGTGCGTGTGCGTGTGCGTGTGCGTGTGCGTGTGCGTGCGCGCTTGCGCTTGCGCAAAGGATGAGGTTGTAATGAGTTGTCAATAAGGCTGTGCATGTATGGCCTCGTGGGGGCTGTGACGTGTGGCGTGGCACACGGGACTCGCCGCGCGCATGCAGTACCGCAAAAACGGGTTGTCACCGTGATTATGCTGCAAACAGGTCCGCGCCCTTGCAAGTGACTGCCCCAGCATCATCAGCTTCGCCCCCAAGCACTGCTGCTACTGCTGCTACTGCAGCATCAGTGTCCCCATCTTCTTCGCTGCCGTGGACGGACGTGACGGCGGCAGTGGATCTGCCGGTTTCGGCGGCGGCGGCGGCGGCTGTGCCCGGCGCGGATGATGGCGGCGGCTGCGGCGCAGTGGCCGTTGTCCGCTTCCGGCTGCAGGTCGTTGTGTGCGGCATCAGCATCAGCAGTGGCAGTAGTGGCAGTAGCAATAGTACCGGTAACAGCACGGACGGCAGCAGTTACAGCAATGCTGCCTACGCGGCTGTGCTGGACGCGCTTGAGCTGTGGGGCGTGCGGCGGCTGCTACCGGCGCCGGCGGGCGCGTTGCCGCCGCCACTGCTGCCTGCCTCTGGTGCTGCTGGCGCTGCCACGGACGGAAGTGGCGCGCAGCAACAGCAGCAGCAGCTGCTCCAGACAGCAGCAAGCAGTCGCAGTAACATCAGTGGAGCCTCAAGCGCGCCGCCGCCGTGCCCTGTTGCTGCTGCTGCTACAGCCGCCGCCGTTGAGCCGCCTCCCGCTGCTGCAACAGCTGCTGCTACAGCCCTCGCCCCAAACGGTGACGGGGCCCATGATGCAGGTGATGAACATGATGAGCTGCTGGCCACGTGCGCCGCCATGCTGGCTGTAGCAGCAGCTGGGCCCGCTGGCGCCGCCTCTCGGCCTCCGCCCGGCAGTAGCGCTGGCGGCGCCGGCAGCGGCAGTAGCGCCGTTGTAGGACCCGGCAATCCGCAGCCACTAGTGATGGGCTGGGCTGAAGGCGGTGGCAACCTTTCCCGGGACGCACGTAGCGGCGCCGGCGGCAGCAGCAGCTCCGGCGGCGCCGGCGCCGGCGGCGCGGGTTTGTACGGGTCTTCACAAGGCGCAGCAGCTGATAGCGGTGGGGGAAAGAAAATGTCGAGGACTTCAGTTGTTGCATTGGTGGTGATCGTGCCCGCTGCCGGCGGCATCATTCTGGCGGCGGCGGCTTGCCTGGGCTACAGACTGCACCGCATGCGGCGTATCGAGGCTGCTACAGCCTTGCAGTACAGTTCGGCTGCAGCAGCAGCGGCTGTAGCAGCAGCACGTGGCGGCGCGCGGAAGCGCACAGCAGGGGAGGAGGGCGCAAGCGGCGACACAGCGCTACCGGGCAGTAGCAGCAGTGCTGCCTCCGCCAGCTTTGCCGCTTGGTCACCGTCCACTGGCGGTGGCGGCGGCGGTCCCCGTGGCCCCGCTGCTATTGCCTCTACTGCCGCCGCGGGCGCCGGGGCAGGACACGGCGCAGTGCCGCCGCCCATGCGCGTGCTGGTGGCTATGGGCGCCGGCGATAGCAGCAGCGGGCCGCCCCTGCTGGTGCGGCTGCAGCACGCCGTGCTGTCGGTGATGGCCGCCGCCGGGGCTGCTGGCCGGCGGCGGCAGCAGGCCAATGCCTATGGCGTGTCCGCCTTCACCTACACGTATGACGACCCGAACAAGCCCGGCACCATAAAACCATTTGACCTGGGCGTCTAGCTAGCTTGCTAGCTAGCTGTAGTGCGCGTGTGTTGGACAACACACGGAGACCCGCGTGTGCGTGTGTGTCTGTGTGTGTGACAGCAAAGGACATAAGGGTGCCGTAGGCGCCTACGGCATTGGCCGCGCGGCGGCATGGTGCTTGTGTGCGGCACGTGCAGCTGACGCGGCTAATGCGGGGCATGGAGCAGGATAACTCATATTCATTGAATGACTGTTCGATTGACGGCGTTGCGTTGGCCGTTGGGACACTATTGCATGTGAGGCCAAGAGCCACGAGACCAGCTGGTGGCGTGCGGCGTGTGGACTGCCACGCTCATCGGCTCGCGCGGTGGTGGTGGCGTGGTGCGGTGCGGTGCGCGGTGCGGTGCGGTGCGGTGCGTGGTGCGTGGCGTGGTGCAATGGGGGCTGCGTGTGTGACACCGTACATATGATCAATGGCGAAGGTAGTGTCGCGCACGTCCGCAGCTGTCAATTCTGAGACTGATGCAGTGCCTGTATCATGTATATGGCTTTTGGCCCCCGGCGTCTACACAGCGTAGATGACCCCTCCCGCGCCATCTACGCGCTGAAAAGTTTTCCTAGGGGCACGCCCCCAAAACCCCCAAACCATCTACGCTCCTTGTCTAAAATACCGCCAAATCCGCCCAAACCGTCTACGCTCCGTAGATGCGTGGCCCCAAACCCCAAAAGTTTTTCTCCGCCTTCGGCGGATTTGGGGCAAATTTCTACAGCGTAGATGGAAGATACGGGCACTGGACTGATGGGCGCCTGGGCCAAAGCATGTGTGTGTCCGTGCGTGGCAATGCGGCTTCTTCCGTCGGCGGGTTCAGCGGGTTCAGGGGCGGGCTGAGAAAGGGAGAAGCCAACGTTTCGCCAGACCCACCCATTCACGGGAGCGGCCTGCGCGCCGTCTTTGCGGCTGGAGGAGGAACGAACGGGGCATGTCACGCCAGGACCATGCATTGATTCCCTCTCGCAGCAAGCTGCCCAAATGCTCCCACACAGCGGCGGCACCGCGGCGGCCCCTGCACCGCAAACTGTAATGTTACACGTGGCTCGCCCCGTGGCGGCACCCCACCAGGCTAGCACCCGGGTGGCAAGGCGGGGGCTCGTGCCCTGCCTGCCCACCAGCCGCACCCAGCCCCGCCTCCGCGCTCGCAACAACAAACGCCCTCGCAGCTGCCACCGCGTTGCTGCTGCAGCACGCGGCTTGACGTGCCTCCTGCATGCGGGCGGCCGCGTCGTCGCGCCGCCGCGGCCGCGGCACAATGAGCGGCCCGCCCGGCGCCGCAGAAGACCGTCCGCACTACAGGCTCAATAATAAAACGTAGGGACAAAGAACTCTGCATCGTACACACTTCCAACGCAACGGAAGAAACGCGCTCACTCCCGCATCAGTGTTGTTCATTGACCAAATCTTGCCTACCAAATAATGTGATGGTTGTTACGGTAGTTATCTTCTGCAGCGTAGTTGCTTGGCGTGGTTGCTTGGCGCGCGCAACACCCGAATGTGTGTTATTGTCGCGCCACACCCGCCGTGCACGCCCCGTCTGCACACACCGTGCCCACACGCCCGCCCCAACCGACATTCCCCACAATGACGCAACCGTGCTTCGGGCACACCAACGATTATTTACTCGACCATCACACACGAACGCGTCTGGGCTAATCATACATGCACGCATGGCTACCTGCAACTGCAACCAACGCCGGCCTGACAACAGGACGCTCCATCTGTACCAACCGCCAACTGCCTATCGCCAAACCCTATCACACTATACAAGTCACGTGCACGCATGCCATACAGCAAGGCGCACACACTATGGTGCACGAGTCACACGACAGCCATGCCAGCAGTCCGCGAACGAAATCACACACGCCACCACGAAATCTCACGACGCCTTACGCGGCGGCACACACACACACACACACACACACACACACACACACACACACACACACACACACACACACACACACACGCCACACATCAGGCACTTACACGTACATTACATTACACACAAACACAACCCTCAACGAACCAGCCGTCGAGCAGCCGAGCCAGCCCTCCTCCACGCACAGCAGCGCGCCGTGTCGAGCCGCATCGCATCTCATGGCATCTCGCATCGCGCTTCGTGCTTTTTATGTGGCGTCTCTTCGGTGCGCAAACACAATGGTGCGGGCGCTTTGAGTTCGTGAAGATGAATATTCCGCATACTCCGTTGGATCCAACCGCCGCCCCGGCCACCGTGCTTTAGTTCTTCCGAATAGCGCGCCTCGTCTTCTCGGCGTCCGACCACCGTGAAGCGCCACACCCCTCCGCGCCGGATCCGCCGCGGCCGTGTCAGGAGCGAACCGCGCCACGCCGCGCCGACCGGCGGCGGGCACAAGCCCAGTCCTCCGCCCGAACCCACTAACCACACCAGCCACCGCAGCCGCAGACGCAGAGGCCCGTAGGCTCACAGGGCGCGCCCCAGAGCCACAATGTGTGCCCCAGGCGCGCCGCGGCAACCGAGCCGCAACCGAGCTGCAAGAACCACCCCTTCGCCTTTCGCGTCCGCGAGCCGCCGCCCCCAGCCGGCAGCCCCCAGGCGGCAGCCCCCAGGCGGCAGCCCCCAGGCCGCAGCTCCGATACCCGGCCGCGGCGGCCGCTCCATCGCCCGCAATGCCCGGCGGCCGGTCTAGCCACGTGCCAGCCTGCAGCCCAGCTGCAGCCGGCTGCCGCTGCCGCCGCCCCACGCCCCATGCTTCCTGGCTGGCCGCTGGCCGCCGGCCACATGCCACACCGCGCTCGGCTGCGTCTGCGGCGGCAGGCTCCACCCAGTCGTGTCGCAGCAGCACCCACCCAGGGCCGGGAGACCCGAGCCCCCGGAGATCGAGCTACAGCCGTCGCCGCCGCCAGCCCAGCTGGTAGCGCCGGCTACAGCTTGTTTCCTGCCGCCAGCGCCGCCGCCAGCTGGTGCGGCAGCGGGCTGAACTCGGACCAGGGCATGTACACGACCAGCGCCGCCGCGTCGCCGGTGAGCAGGAACAGCTGGCGGCTGTCCACCTCCATCACCTGGACCTGCGCAGGCGGAGGAGGAGGAGGCGGAGGCGAGGAGGAGGATATGAGGGGCGAGGAGTGAGGAGCGGCGGAGTGAGAGATGAGGAGTGAGGAGCGGCGGCGGTGGAGGACGTCGGGCCCGGCAGTCCAGTCCACTCCAGGCAAGGACTTGGCACTCCAGCATATTTGGTACTCTTGTTAAACCCCGTCCCGGGACGCCCGCGCGTACTTCTCCCCTGTACTTTGCCGTTCCCACCCGCCTCCGTTCGATTGCGCCCTGCTTCACCCGCCCCATTCCCCCTGCCTCCCGCCTCCCCCCACAACACACAACACACCAGTCACACACCCAGTCACACACCCAGTCACACACACACCTCGCCGGCCAGGTCCGCCTCCAGGCAGGTGGCGAAGCGCGCCGCGTCCTCGGCGCGGTCGAAGGCCAACACGCCGTCCTTGAGCCGGCTGTGGCTCAGGCGGGAGGCCAGGCCGGGGCGCTTGAGCACCTGCGGAGGGGTGGCGGGGGCGGGCATAAGGAGGTGGGGGTGTTAGTGGGAGGTGGGGTAGGGGCGGGCACAAGGAGGTGGGGGTGTTAGTGGGAGGTGGGGTAGGGGCGGGCATAAGGAGGTGGGGGTGTTAGTGGGAGGTGGGGTAGGGGCGGGCATAAGGAGGTGGGGGTGTTAGTGGGAGGTGGGGTAGGGGCGGGCATAAGGAGGTGGGGGTGTTAGTGGGAGGTGGGGTAGGGGCGGGCATAAGGAGGTGGGGGTGTCAGTGGGAGGTGGGGTAGGGGCGGGCATAAGGAGGTGGGGGTGTTAGTGGGAGGTGGGGTAGGGGCGGGCATAAGGAGGTGGGGGTGTTAGTGGGAGGTTGGGTAGGGGCGGGCATAAGGAGGTGGGGGTGTTAGTGGGAGGTGGGGTAGGGGCGGGCATAAGGAGGTGGGGGTGTCAGTGGGAGGTGGGGTAGGGGCGGGCATAAGGAGGTGGGGGTGTTAGTGGGAGGTGGGGTAGGGGCGGGCATAAGGAGGTGGGGGTGTTAGTGGGAGGTGGGGTAGGGGCGGGCATAAGGAGGTGGGGGTGTCAGTGGGAGGTGGGGTAGGGGCGGGCATAAGGAGGTGGGGGTGTTAGTGGGAGGTTGGGTAGGGGCGGGCATAAGGAGGTGGGGTAGTTAGTGGGAGGTGGGGTAGGGGCGGGGCACCGGACAGCACGGATGCAAACGAATGTGTCTGCGCACGACACCGTTCGGGTGTTGCCACGCCCCGCGCGTCACGGCCGCCCCAGTGTGCTGCGGGCGCGGGCGCACCACCCCCCGGGCGCCAACCCACACGCCACATCCCCCGCGTTCGGCACGCCACACACCCCGAGTTCAGCCCCCCGCACGCCACCTCCCCCGCCATGGCCCCCCCGCCCGCACGCACCGCCGCCAGCTCGTCCATGGCTCCCTCCTCCTGGCTGATGCGCGTCTGCAGGCAGTACAGGCTGCCCTGGCCCTCATGCAGCAGCTGCGGGGGGGCGGCGGATGGGGAGGAAGTGGGGAGCAGGGGTGAGGCACGGGGGCAGGCAGGGGGGGGGTGGAGGGGGCATGGCAGCGCCGCAGCCGGGAAGGCAGGGGCCGGAGGCGCACGGGCGGCGCCAGGGCGCATTCATGTGGCCGCATTCACCCCGCAGGGGGCCAAGGGGGCCCAGGGGTGCTCACCGACTCCTGGGCCAGCACGAACAGCGGCCGCGGCAGTAGCCAGGGCGAGCCTGTCAGGATCTGCAGGAGGGGGGTTCCAGGGGGGGAGGGTTGGGGCTGGGATGAGAGCAGGCAACAGAGGCTGGGTGCAGAGGCCCCTGACAGGCGCATCGCCATCGCCACCGTCACCGCCGTGACTGGCTGAGCCCCGAGAGCGTTGCCGTTCTCCTTCGGTCTTACCTGGTAACTGCTGCGGACCATCTCGTCCTCGTTCACGGGGTGCAGGTGTCTGTGCATGCTGGCGAGCTCCTCGGAAATCGGGTCCGGGTCCTGAGGCGAGGGCGAGAATGTCGTCGGGGCGGGAATGTGCGCGGGAACCGGGAAGGACCGGTGCCGCGCCCTCGCGCGAGCGTTTGCCGCCGCTGCGACTGTGTGCGGAGCCGGGGCTGGTACGCGCTACGCAGTGGTGTGACGCTACCAGCTGTGATGGAGCACGGCCCGATTGTCACGGCGCAGCCGCGCGAAAAAGCGTGCCGTCTCGGAACCCCGCATGGCGCAACAGTCCACCCACCGCGACGACGCAGGCCGCCCCCGCCAGGCCGCACTCATTCCAAGAAGTAGACTCGTCCTGAATTGGGCACAGAGCCACACGTTGGCAGACGCGCCAAGTTGGGGTCAGGCCAGAATCAAGCGTCGAGGACTCGGCGGCCGCGGCGCCTCGACACTAACCTCGTCAGTTTGCGTCCAGAGGCTCCAGTTAATCTCCTCCGGTTCAAGCTCCACCTTCAGTTCTGGCTCCGCGCCCGAAACGACCTCGGCAGGATAGTAAATGGTCCGCTCGTGCCCGTCCGGGTACCTCAACACCCGCACACTCGTTGAATTCTGGCTATTAGATGTCGATACAGACATCGAGGCTTCCGCGCCAGGTCTCGTGGCCCGCGTCGACGTGGACGGGCAAAGGCGCATGACTCGGGACGCCCGGCAACGCGAGGAGGCCCCGCCGAACAGGCAGGCGCTTGGCCCCGTTGCGGGGCAAAGCAATCGAGCTCCGACAGCAGCCATCACGGTGCAGGTGGGCAATTGAAAGGTCTGCGCGCTGGAAATTTGAAGAACCCTAAACGGGCGCTGGTCAAGGTTGCCCAAGCGACTATCAAGATGAGTTTTTAGAACAAGTGAGTGTGTGAGTATGTCCGAAACATCGCTGCGGGGCGAAATCTGGGCAGTTCTGGAGCCGACTCCACGACTTCTTCCAATCTTTCGCATGCAACACCGCGGCTCTCGCAGCCGCACCCGTCAATCGGCGAGCATAAGCAGACATCCAGCTGACTGATCACACCATTCGCCGAAACTATGAAGGCCCGAGTGCCGATGTCCGAGACGCCCGACACCCGCGCAACGTGGCCGACTTCTACCCGCCCCCTCCGGCCCCGTGCCAGTCCTCGACCCACGTTGCGCTCTCTGCCCGCCACGGCGAGCCCCACCTACTGAGATGTCTCGTGCTACACGTAGCGAAGCCTGTTGCAAGCTTCATTGGGTTCTGACCATCAATCCTGTGCGCGCGGCAGCGGCAATGTAGGCCCCTCCTCGTGCCGCGGGCCCGCTGCTCACCTCGGCCGCGCATGGTATCTGCCTCTCCGGCCACAACAAAGCTAGGTACCCGTATCACCATATGAATACGGTTTATGCCCGGCCGGCAATCCGTACGGAACGGCTGGATGCGACCCCACATAACTCACATGACTTGACACAGCGTGACAGCGCCAATATATGCAGGTCTGGGCTGTACGCAGTACGCGTCGCAACTCGTTGCAGTGCCTGTTCCGAATGCCGACTTGACTGCCGATGGCCACAGGCAAGGCAGCAGGCGGTGGCAGCACGGGTGGCAGCCCTGGCCAGGCCAGGCCTGGCCAGGCGCGCAGACAGCCCACGAACAACAACAGGAAACCTCAACTATGACACAGGGATGGGCTGTGGTTCCGGTGGGGGCAACCGGTCGGCCAGCGGGCTGGCAGGAGAGCCGCCCACGGTGCCGCCCGGCCAGGCGCCAAGGCGCGGCCGTTCATTGCCGCAGTCGACCCCATCTGCGGCTGGCCAAACTCGAGTGTCCAGACCCCTGCCTTACATGTGTCTTACCACGATTGTTCACGTTGAGTTTAACAGTGCATACAAACTCATTCCATACCAGCACCGTTCCGGATGAACCTGGAGATTGCACTCTGAAGCTGCAAATGCCATCTTCAGCGGTCAATTGTCGTTCTTATCAACTCATTCAAACATATCGTAGCGCGTATTGTTGATTCTGCGGCGGGACAGACGGCGAGGGTTGCGTCGCGACACAAATGGGTGCGGTTTGGGGCATCTAGCAGTGGCGCGACATGGAGCAAGGGCCACCTGTACAGGCATTTTGGGCGCCGACGCCACCTGCGCATTCCGTGACGTGCGTCGCGGCCCATGGAGCCCTACTCTACAGCGGAGCTGCGGACGGCGCCATCGTGCGGTACGTCAGCCTGCATACATCATCACATGGACCATGTATCGCGATCGGCGCATGCGCGCTGCGCTGTCGGGACCACCACCGGACTGGGCCTGCGTGCCATTCCTGTTCACTACCATCGGCTCCACGCAAGTCGCCCCGTCCGCTTTCTCCGTGCTCAAAGCAACCCGGCCGTCCTGCTGCCTCGGCTTCCGTGCAGGTGGCAGCTGCAGCCGGACCAGGCCCCGCGCGCGGTCGTCATGCTGTGCGGCCACGCCTGCGCCGTCCGGCACTTGGCGCCGGGGCTGACCGGTAGGCGCTAGTAGCTGCCGCCTGTTCGTGCCGCTAGCGGTGGGGTCTCCACACGACCGATTGCAACCTCCCACACGCCGGAGACCAGCGCAAGGCTTAGCTTCCCCCCACCCCCGCTTTGCCTTCCCGCCGTGTCGCCACGGCACTGCTGACACAACCCCAAGCACCACCGGTCTCAGTGTCTCCTGTTTTTGCACACACAGACGAGCCCTGTGACGGCGGCGGCGGCAGCGGCGCCGCCGCGCCGCGCTACCTCCTTAGCGTGGACGACAGCGGTGTGGCCTGCCTGTGGCTGGAGCCGGCGGGGCTGTGCGTGGGCCGGCGGCTGGTGCCGGAGCTGGCGGGGGCGCTGTGGGCGGGCATGCCGGCGCCGCCGGGGGTGAGTGCGGTGCGGCTGGGCGGTCCGGGGCGGTGGTGGGGGTGGTGGGTGGTGGGGCGGGGGTTGCGGGGCTGGGGAGTGTGGGGCTGGGGAGTGTGGGGCTGGCGGTGGTTGGCGGGGCTGGTCTGGGCTTGGCTGCGAGGGGCGGTGGGCTGTGAGGACGGTTCAACACTGCTGTGCCGTCGGCGGTTTCAGGATGCGACATGACAAAGAGGCACAGGCTGAGGCGACCGCCGGGGGCCCCGGGTGCACCCAGCACTTGTTTGAGGGTCTGTCGCACCTGTGTGCTGCCCCAGGACGAGCAGCTCACGGCGCGGTGGCTGCTGGCCGTGCTGCCGCCCGGAGGCGCCGCTGGCGGCGCCGACGACGCTAACGCTGACGGCTGCGCCGGCGGCGCTGGCGGCGGCGGCGGCGGCGGCAGCGGAGCCCGCCGCGTCAGCCACGACTTCAGCTTCCACACCTCTGCCGGCTCGCGGGCCGGCGGCGGCGCCCGCCACCCAGACGACGACGGCGCCGCCGTCGCCGCGGCGGCGGCAGCGGCGGCGCCGCCGCCGCCGGTCGCGGTGGTGCTGGAGTGGCGCACGCTCACGGTGACGCAGCTACTGCCGATGGCGCCGCTGCAGCAGCTGGTGGCGGTGACCCTGCCGGCGGCGGCAGCGGCTGTAGCAGCAGGACGAGGGGGCGGGCGCAGCCGGGTGGCCTCCGGGGGCGGCGGAGCCGGAGGGGGGGACGCCGGCGGTGCGGGTGCAGGCGCGGCTGCCGACGTGTGCCGCCTGGTGGCCACGCGGGTGAGCTGCTGGGAGGTGACTCAGCCGGCGGCGGCGGCGGCAGTTGGCGAGCGCCTGGCGGTTGCGGCGGCGGTTGCGGCGGGCGGGACGCTGTACGGCTGCGTGGTCCCGTACGACCCGTACCGCCCGCCGGGGTGGACGCTGGCGGGCGGCGGCGCCGCCACTGACCCCAGTGACGGCGCCCTGGCGGCGGCGTTGGCGGCGGCGGCGGTGGATGAGTTCCATGAGCCGCTGCTGGCGGCGGCGGTGTCAGCCGACCTGGGCTGGGCGGTGCTGGGCGCGGCGGACGCCTGGGTGGTGATGCGCTCGCGGCGCGCCGCTGTGGCGGCGGCGGCGCCGCACGTGCCAGTGCACGGCGGCGGCGGTTACAGCGGCGGTTACGGCGGCGGCGGTTACGGCGCGCTGCTGCTGTCGTACGAGCGGCTGTACCGCATCAGCCTCATGCACCAGCAGCCGCTGATGCTGGCGCCGCCGCCGCCGCCGCCGGACCACCATCACCGCCACCACGACGAGCACCAGCACCAGCACCAGCACCAGCACCACCTTCACGACTCGTACGTCATCCGCGCCGCCACGCACATGCAGCTGCTGGATCCGCCCGCCGCCGCCGCGGCAGCAGTGGGCGCCAGCGAGGCGGAGCCGGACGCGGCGGCGCTCGAGCTGCTGTGCTGGGATGGCTCGGGTCGGCAGCAGCTGGTGTCGCTGTGCCGCAGCCCCGCGCCGCCGCCGCCGCCGCCGCCACGTGCACCTGAGCTGGCGTCAGGGCTTGCCCACGACGCCCCGTCCTTCTCCTTTGGGCGGCTCAGCGGCGGCGCCGCGGCTGCGAGCTCGGGTCCCTCGGTCACCGCGTTCGCCCCTGCCGCGGCCACCTCGCCCTTTGCGGCGCTGTCTTGGCCGGGGACCGGCGGCGGGGGTCCGGGTCATGCGGCGGGGCACGGCGCCGCAAGCGGCAGGCATGCAGCCGGTGGCAGCGGCGGCGGCGGCGCGCAGGTGGCGGCGGCGGCGGGCGGCAGCCGCTGCGGCAATGTGCTGCGAGTGAGGGAGCTGCTTGCAGGAGAGGCTGCGGCGGAGGCGGTGGCGGCGGAGGTGGAGGCGATGGAGGCGGCGGCGGCGGCGGGCGGGTTGTCGTCACTGGCGCACCCGCAGCACCCGCAGCACGGCCGGCATCACCCGCTGAGCCGCCAGGTCGCGTGCGGCGTGTGCTGGTGGGCCGAGCCAGAGCCCGGGCTGGTGCCTGCGCCTGCTGCTGCAGCCGCGGCGGCTGGCGCCGCCGATGGCGGCGGTAGCAACAGCATATCTGTTCGCGACGTCGGCCGCGGCGATGTTATTAGCAGTAGCAGCGGCGTGACCGGCGGCGAGGGGAAGGGGCCGTGGCCGCAGCAGGGGTCCTGGAGCTGGTCGGTCCTCAGTGTGCAAAGCCACGCGGCGGCGGCGGCGGCGGCGGCGGCTGGTGTGGTGCGGCAGCGGCTGGCGGGCGGCTCTGACGCGGCGGCGGCCGGGCCAGACGAGGCCGGCGCAGACTTGGATGCAGCCGACGCCGAAGCCGGAGGTCGCGGCGGCGGCGGCGGCCATGGTGGTGGCGGTGGCGCCGCCGCCGGGCTGTCCGACACCACGGCATACCACTGGCGCGTGGGGCCCGGCGTCGTGGGTCATCCGAACAGTGACAGCGCCGACGCGGCGGCGGCCGCCGTCGCTGAGGCGCAGTCGCCGCCCGCGCCACTGTCGTCCCCGCCGCCGCCGCCGCCGGTGGCGCCGCCTACGGCGGAGGCACCCCAGCTGTCCAAGCTCCCCACGCTGTCGCCCACACGCGCCGCGGAGGGGCCTTGGACGGTGACGTCGACGCCGGGCGGCCTGACGGCGGCGGTGGCGGCGGCGGCGGCAATGGCAGCGGCAGCGGCGTCGGCGGGCGGGCGCAAGGGTGCGGACGTACTGCCTATGGCGGGATCGCTGGGAGCGGGCTGGGCTGCGGCTGGGCCCGCGGCCGGTATTGCTACTGCCGGCGGCAGCGCGGCTGCACCGGATGGTACGGCTGTAGCAGGTGGCGTTGGCAAGGATGGCAGGGAGCCGCAGGAGCAGCCGGGTCAGCAGGGGCCTGTGGCCGCAGCGGACAGCGGCAGTAGCAGCGCCTGCAGCGACAGCAGCAGCAATGACGATGACTCCGGGACCGGGACCAGCAGCGGCGGCAGCAGCAGCTCGTCGGAGGGCGACGAGGCTGGCAGTAGCCCGAGCGATGTGGAGCAGGGCCCCTGCCTGCCTGACTGGTGCTACAGCCCGCTCGCGGCGCCGCGGCTGCAGCAGCCTCCGGAAGGCGCAACGCCCGCAGCTGCTACAGCCGGTCCGCTAGCCGCGCCAGCTCCAGCGGCAGTAGCGCTAGCCGCCGCGTGCGGCCTGGCAGCCACAGCCAGAGTCGGCGGTGGCGAAGGCGGCGGCGGCGGCGGGCGCCGCGCGCGGCGGCGGCTGCTGGATGCGCTCGGCCTGCCGCACTGCCTGTACGAGCGCTGGGCTGCCGTACACTGGCGCAGCAGCTGGCGGCGCGGCCAACTGCTGGAAGCTGCGGCTGCGGGTGGGGCGGCTGGTGGCAGTAGCATGGTGCCGCAACTGCTACACCCTGTGGTGGCGTCGGCGGGGCGGCCGTGGCTGCCAGGTGACGATGCTGACGGCGACGCCGACGACGATGATGAGGCGGCGGCGGCGGCGGCAGCGGGTTGGCGGCGGGCTGGCGGCGCCGCCTCCGCCTCCGCTGGCGGCCGTTGGGGTGCTGCCGTGGCAGCGCTGAGGGCTATGGATAGGATGGGAGCGCTGGCGGCGGCGGCGACCGTCGCCAGGCTGCAGCTGGGTGGCGGCGGCGGCGGCGGCGGCCTGGCGGCGGACGGCGCGGGGCCCGGGGCCGGCAGGGTGGTGTCGGCGTCGCTGGTCGTGTGCGACAACGCGGGGGCTGCAGCTCGCGGCTGTAGCAGCAGCAGCGGCAGCAGCGGCAGTAGCGGCAGTAGCACGGGCGGCGTGCTCGTGGACGAGGCGATGCTGGTGCAGTGTACGGCGGAGGGCGCGATGCGCTACTGCGACGTGGCCGCCTACGCGGTGCCGCCGGCTGCTACTGCCAGCACCGCCGCCGGCACTGGCAGTAGCAGTAGCAGTGCCGGCGCCGGCGCCAGCAGCGGCGGCGGCGGCGGCGGCGCGGGGGCGCGGCCGGCGCGCTGCGGGTGGATGCTGGGTCACCTGGGGCCCATCACGTGCCAGGTGTGTGCGCGTTGTGCATCTTTGCCCTGACGTGTTGTGTGCATTATGCCATGACGTCAAGGGTGTCGTGCGCGATGGGCCGATCACCTCTCGTCCGACGCCTCGCCGCACTTGCAATGCCGCACGCCTCCAACGCCTCTTGCTCCTAACATGCGCGCCTGCACCGACACCTGCCCCGCCTGCCCCGCGCAGCTGGAGGTGCTGCACCGGCCGCCGGCGGCTGCAGCTACAGCCACCGCGCCCCTGACCACCGCGCCGTGTTTGCCCGCGCTGCACGCCTACGCGCCCTCGGCGGCGGCCAGGGCGCGCCCGCGCGCGCCCTCGGCAGCCGCGATGGCGGCGCCCCACCCGCGCGGCACCGCCGGGCCGGCGCCGCCGCATCCCCACACGCTCCAACAAGAACAGCAGCAGCACCAGCAGTTCCAACAGCAGCAAAAGCTGCAACAGGCATTCAGCGGCGGTGCCTCCGCCGCTGGCGGTGGCGGCGCCGGCGGCGGTGGCGGAGAGCGGCCGCTTTCGAGCGGCGCCTCCTCCCCGGGATCCAGCTCCACCTCCTTGAGCACCTTCGCCTCCTGCCCGCTGCCACACCCGCAGCCGCAGTCGAATCCCCACGCGGCCGCGCCCCGCCCCTCAACCGCTGCTGCCGCCGCCGCAGCCGCCGGCAACAGCAGCAGCAGCCGGTACAGCGTGGAGTTTCCCAGCGACCGCAACAACGTTGCGAGCACCAATGCCGCACGCGCTAATGCCGCCGGCGCCATGAATGGCAGTAGCAGCCTCAGGGGGCCTGGCGGGCCGAGCGGCCTGCCGCCGGGGCAGCCGGCACGCGTGCTGATCACCGGTTCCGCCGACGGCTCGATCCGCGCCTGGCACACACACCGTGCCGCCTTCGGCCGCCCCATCTTCGCCGTGCACCCCCACGGCGCGCCCGTGCGGCTGCTGCTGCTGCCGCGCCCCGACCCTGCTGCTACAGCCGCGCACGGCCAGCTGTCGGCGGACCCGGCGGCTGTAGCAGCCGCCATCTGGACCGGCAGCGGCGCCTCCGCCGCCTCCTTCTCATCATCCCAAACCTCGTCCTTCGCCTCCCCAGCCGCCGTGGCGGCGGCGGCCGCCGCTGGCGGCGGCGCCGGCGGCGCCGCCGGCGCCGGCGGCGCCGCCGGCGCCGGCGGCGCCGCCGGCGCCGACGCGGGCCTGTGGCTGGGGTCGGCGCACGGGCCCGGCGCGGGCCTGGGCGCGGCGGGCGCGCCCGCCGAGTTCCGTCACTGCGTGGTGTCGGCGGCAGAGGACGGCTCTGTGGCGCTGGTGTGCCTGGCGCGGCGGGCGGTGGTGCGCGTGTGCCGCGGCTACCCCTACGGAGTGCCCGAGGCGGTGTCCTGGAGCTTCCGCAGGTGAGGGCTGTGGGGGGCGGAGGCGGAGGCGGAGGGTGTGGTGTTGGTGTCCAATGCATGGTCCACACACGCGCACGTGCTTCAACAATATGCTTCAAGCCTGTGCTGTGCCGCACTGCCCACGCGCCTCAGGGGCTTCCTGGCCTGCGGCGGCCGCGACCGCGCCGGCCGCTGGGCGGTGGCGGTGTTCGACCTGGCGCCGCCCACACCCACCCTGGACCGCCTGGTCAGCGGCACCGCCGCCCGAGCCATCCTGGACCACGGCGGCGACACCGCCGCCGCCGCCGCCGCCGCCGCCGCCGCCGCCGCCGCCGCGAGCGCCGCCGCCGCTGCGACGACGGGCCGGCGCAGCGGCAGCTTCGGTGGAGCCGTCAGCGGCGGCAGCGGCGGCAGCAGCGACCGGCGCACCAGCGCCGCGGGGTCCCTGCTTGTGCACGGCGCGGTGGCGGCGGCGACGCCGCCGGCGCCAGGGGCCAGTCACCAGCAGCAGCACGCGGCGCCGCAGCCGCAGCCGCTCTTCCTGCACCACCCGCCGTCGGTGCTGCCGCCGCAGTCGGCGGTGACCGCCGCCGAGTCCAGCGGGCCGCGCCTGGCGGCGCCGCCGCAGGCGGCCGGTGGTGGCGGCGGCGGCGGTTGGTCGTACGGCGGCGGGCTGCACGCCCTGCCGTACGGGCCGGGTCGCGGCAGGCCGGAGGTGCCGCTGGCGGCTGTGGACGGCGCGGCGCTGGCGGCGGCGGCGGCGGCGGCGGAGGCCGCTTCTGCCACCGCCGCCGCGTCGGGCGCTGCCGTTGCGCATTCTGCCGCCGCCGCCGCCGCCGGAGGTGTTAGTGGCGGTGGCGGCGGTGGAAGCAGGAGCGCGCCGCTGGCGGTTCCGCGGCGGCCGTCAATCGACGTCGGCGACGGCAGGCGGACCGGCGGCGGCGGCGGTAGTGGGGTGGCGTCGCCGTCGCCGTCGGCCTCCGTCGTGTCTATCGGCGGCATCGCAGGTGGCGGCGGCGGCGGCGGCGCCTTCTCGCCGGCGCACTCGTACCGGAGCGCCGCCACGCCGCCGCTGGGCTCGGCGCGGCCATCCATGGACGCGCCCGCCGCCGCCGCCGTCGCGGCGGCGGCGGCGGCCGCGCTTGCAGCCGGCGGCGGCGGCGGCGGCGGCGGCGACGCCGCTACGGCGCCTGCCGGCCCCTGGCCGGATGCGCCGGCGGCGCCGGCACGCCTCAACGGCGATCACGCGCCATCGCCACAGCCGCAGTCACTGGCGCCGCCGCTGGCGCTGCAGCCGCCGCCAGCCGCTGATGCTGACGGCGCCGTCAGCGGCACGCCGCTCGGCGCGGCGGCAGCGCTGTCGGCGCTGCTCCACAGCTGGGGCCGCGACGCGCACACGGACGCCGCGCTGGCGGCGGCGCTGGTCCAGACCGGCGTGCTGCTGCCGGCGGCGGCGGTGGTGGCGGCGCCGCCGCCGTCAAGGCCTCGATCGCGCCGCCGCCACGGCCCACGTGACCCCGCTGGTCGCGGCAAGCACACCGCCTCCTCTTCTTCCCGCGGCGCACGTGACCCGTGCGAGAACGGGGCGGGCTGGGGCTCGGCGGCGGCGTCCACAGCGGCGCCGTCAGCCCGGTCCGCCGCCGCCGCCGCCGCCGCGCCCAGCGCAGCAACGCGCCCGCAGGCGCAGCGCTTCAGCGGCCTGGTGCAGCCGGCGGTGGTGTCGGCGTGCGGCGCCGTCGCCATGATGCTGCCGCAGCAACAGCAACAGCAACAGCAGCAGCAGCTGCAACACACTACCGCCGCCGCTGTAGCTTCGAGCAGCGCCTGTGCCGCCGTGTCTGAGGCAGCCGACGTAACAAACACACCAGCGCCGCTGGCGGCTGCGTGGGTGGGCGACGGCGGCGCCGCCGCGTCGCGGCTGCTGCACCTGACGGCGCTGTCCGGCGGCCTGCTGGCCGCCGCCGCCGCGGCCTCTGCCGCCGCCGACGCCGCTGGCCTGGCGCGCGCCGCCGTCCGCGCCGCCAGCGGCCTCCGCCAGCACTACCTGGTCGCCGAGCGCGACGCTACAGCCGCCGCCGTCGCGGCTGCAGCCATGGCTGCTGCGCCCGCCTCCTTCTCCGCCGCCGCCGCCGCCGCCGCTGCTGGCGACGCCGCGCCGCCGCCGGACCTGTCGGTGTTCGCGCGGCGCTGGGGCTGCGAGGACTGCGCGGAGGTGCGCGAGGCGGCGCAGCTGCTGCTCGCGGCGTACACCGAGCCCGCGCCGGCGCCGGCGGCGCCCGTTCCGCCGCCCGCCTCGACGACGAGCGCAGACGCCGCGGCGCCGCAGCAAGAGCAGCAGCAGCAGGAGCAGCAGATGCTGGGGCGGCTGCCGCCGCAGGCGACCGAGATTCTCGCGCTCATGGCTCCCGCCGCCACCGCTACAGCCGCGCACGGCGGCAGGGCGGCGGCGGCGGCGCCGCCGCCGCCGCCGCCGCACCGGCTGTACCCGGCCGCGCTCATCGCCGCCGCCGCCTGCCTGGCGCACCCCGCCGCCGCGCCGCCGGTGCTGTTCGGCGCCGCCGCCGCCGCCCTGTCAGAGCTCATGTGCCTGCCACTCATGCCGCCGCCGCTGACGTCACCGGCGGCGGCGGCGGCGGCTGGTGGTGCTACAGCCGGCGGCGCTGCAGCCGGCGGCTGCGGTCACGGCGTGTGGGCCAGCGACGGCGCGCTGCTGCCGGCGCTGGCGGCGTCGGTCCTGACCACGGCCCTGGGCGGCAGCGGCGCGGCGGCGGCGGCGCGCTGGCGGCGGGCGCTGCAGCCGTGGGACGTGTTTGTGGACAGGTGCGCGTCAAGCGCGGGATGTGTTTGTCACGAGGGGGCATGGTGGCGCGAACCCGCTAGGGCCGCGTGCTCGTGTGTCATGCCCATATTCATGCACCCCGCCCACGCGCCCTCACCCGCTCTCATCCTCTCTCCCCCACCCACCCACCCGCCCGCCCACCCGCCCCCTACCGCAGGCTGCTGGCGGTGGTCCACGCCATGCCCACCGACGCCGCCGACCCCACCTCCTCCGCCGCCTCCTACCTGCACCCGCACCACCTCGCCATCTACGCCTGCTCCCCGCCCGCCGCCGCCGCCTCCGCCTCCGTCGCCAGCCTGGTCGGCTCCCCACCCGCCTTCCCCAGCCTCGGCTCCGGCTCCGGCCCCGCCCGCGGCGCCGGCTCGCCGACGCCCTCCCTCGCCTTCGCGCCCTCCGGCGGCAGCGGTAGTGGCGGCGGCAGCGGCCACCACCCGAGCCACCACCACCACGGCGGCCACGGCCACCACATGTCGGCGGCGGCGCTGGCGGCGCTGCGGCGGGTGAGCGAGGCGGCGGCGTCGCTGCTGGCGGCGGTGGCGGCCGCGGACCTGGCGGGCCTGCTGGCGGGCCTGGCGCGCTTCTCGGCGGGTGAGCGGGTGGTTGGCGGCGGGGTGTGTTGCCTGGCTTTGTGGCGCCTAGCAGCAGCAGTAGCGGTTGCAGTAGCATTCGGACGCCAGGCGTGTGTGTCGCCTCTACGCCTGTGTGTCGCCTCTAATACTCTCTGATGCGTTCTCTGATGCGTGCTCGCCTTGATTCAGCTTGGGCTGGTGTTCACAACCCCTCCTACACTTTGCTTACCCAACCATCCCTGCTACCCCACCCCATATCTTTGCAACCCCACCCAACCCAACCCACCCAACCCAACCCCAGGCGAGCACCTGCCGCTACACCCACACGTGGCCGCCGCGCTGCGCGCCCTGGCCGCCACCGGGGCAGGCCGGTCCGCGCTGGCGCGCAGCTGCCCGCAGCTGGCCGCCTACCTGTGCGGCAGCTGCCTGGCAGCTGCGGCGGGGCGGCTGCGGCCCGACCTGCAGCGCGGCGGCTACATGGCGGCGGCGGACGTGGCGGCGGCGCTGGGGCCGGGCGGCTGCGCGGCGCTGCACGCGGCGACCATGCAGGTGCTGCGCCGGGGTTGGGACAGCATGTGGTGTGCTGTGGTGCGCATGGCGCCCGAACCCTCGGTGCCTGCTGTTGCCTGCTGTTGTACATACTGGTCATCGGCATTTCAAGCTTATCACACATACACCGTTCGCACGGACGGACACCACGCAGTGCTCTGCGTCGTCCCTTTCCCGTATTCTCCCTTGCGAACACACTGTTACGCTCTACGCTCTACGCCCTTAACTGCAACCTCCCCTACTTCTGTCCTCCCCCCAGTTCGCGGCGGCCAGCCCCCTGCCGCTCCCGCCGCCCGACCTGCTGCCGCCGGGCGCCGCCACGGCGCCGCCGGCCGCCGGCAACGGCAACGGCAAGTCCGGGTCGTTGGGATCCGGGCCCGGATCCGGATCCGGATCTCACCCGGGCTGCGATCTGCGGCTGCCGCGCTTCGTGATGGTTTACGACCTGGAGCACGGTGCCGCCACGTGGCAACTGCCGCTACAGCCCGGGCCCGAGGCGCTACACCCCACCGCGCCCGCCCTGGCGGCGGCGGCGGCGGCGGCAGCCGCCGCCGCCTTGGGCGCTCCTGCCAGCGCGGCTGCACCGCCGACGCAATCGGCCTCGGTGCCAGCGGCGGCGCCGTCGGCGGGTTCGGTGGCGGCGCAGCTGCGGGCGGTGGCGCGCGGCGGCGTGGTGGCGATGGCGTTCAGTCCTCAGGTGCTTGGGAGTGTTTTGGGGGGGAAGGGTTGTTATTAAGCAAGAGGGCGCGGCGGGCCGGGGCGTCACGGCACGCACTCCGTCGTGTGAAGCCGCGGGCGCACCGGACGGACGGCACCGCACCCGTGAAGTGCGCCTGGTCTCTGCATCGTGCTGATGGCCCCCTCCGCCCTCGTGCCGCCGTCGTACCGTGTCACTCACCTCCTCCCTCCGCACCACGCCGGCTATCCTCCTCTTCTTCGCAGGGCGACGCGCTTGCGGTGCTGGTCCTTGGCGTGCCGCCCTCTACCCCTCCCCTTCCTCCTACCCCTCCGCCTCCTCCGATGGATAGCTCCAGCTCGAGGGCCGCAGGCACCGCGGCCGGCGGGCCGCCGCCGCCGCCGCCGAGGGCGGTGCCGCTGGCGGTGCTGGTGTTCTCGCTGCGACTGCCCTGGTCCGCCCGGCTGGGCCTGCCGCTGCTGGGCGGCGGCGGCGGCGGCGGCTCCCAGCCCCTGGTGGTGCAGCCCTGCCACTGCTGGCTGCTGCCGCCGGCGGCGTTCGGGGCCCTGCCGGCAGCGGCTGCGGCGCCGCCGCCGCCGGGCGCGGTGCCGGCGGCTGCGCCGGCGGCTGGGCCTGGATCCGGTGCCACGGGAGACGCGGGTGCGAGGGGGGCGGCGTGGGGTTTGGCTGGAGTTGGGGGCCCAGAGGCGGCGCAGGCGGAGGCGCAGAGGCGGGCAGCGGCGTGGGAGGCGGAGGAGGCGCGGGCGGTGGCGGCGGTGGTGTCGCGGGCGTACGGCCTGCGCTGGTCCGGGAGCAGTGCGCTCGAGCTGCTGAGCCGGGGGCGGCCGGTGGCGCGGCTTGCGTTTTAGGCTGGCAGGCTGCACGCCTGCCCTGAGGCTGTGGAGAGCATGAATGTGTGCTGTGTAGGCGCGTTGCCGGAGAACGGCTCGAGCGCCCGTTCGCCCCTCCCCTGGCTCTGTCAGGGATCTTTGCACTGCTGCAGCCAGCGGGTGATGGAGCCACGGGCAGGCAGGCGCAGCTCCTTGCCGAGCGCTCACAAGCGAGAAAGGATGCGTGCCTTATTGCGCCCGCGGCGAGGTTGGGTTGTCGGGGTGCTGGGATTGTGCGGGGCCCAACAGGGGGGGCGAGGGCGATGCGAGGGCGGGGGCGAGGATTTGGGCGAAGGCAATCTGCGCTCACACTTAAGCCGTTTTCAAAGACCGGAAAATCTTCACCGTGCCGCTTAACTGGTGACTTACATACCCAAACTTTCTCTGCTTTTGTTGAGGTATTAGCGCACGCTTCTAAACAGCGAAAAGCAGGGACCTCCGTGTCCTGACTAGCTCGGTTAAGCCATTCGACGTGTAAACCAGACGCTTCACACCAGCGAGCATTAACAGGCGCCATCGTTTGCATCCGGACCCTAAAAATGGCGACAGTGGAGACCGCGATGCCTCCCCAGGTCCCGGTCGCGGAGCCGCAGCCGCCCGCAGCGCCAGCGCCGGAGCGTCCAGCTGATTTTCCATCTCCGTCACCGGCGCCAGCCAGCGGCGCGGCGGCTGCAGTTGTCGCTTCGCACCCGCATGAGGAGGAGGACGCATCGGCGTTCGAGTGCAACATTTGCCTGGAGCTGGCAAAGGAGCCGGTGGTGACGCTTTGCGGCCACCTGTTCTGCTGGCCCTGCCTCTACCGGTGCGTCTCGGTCCATGGGCCTCTTCGTGCGCGAGCGAATCGTTGAGGACGGGGTTACGAGCTCGGCTCCTTTTACGCAGGTGGATGCAGTCGCCTACATGCAACAACCGGGCCTGCCCGGTGTGCAAGGCGGGCGTGGAGGTCGACAAGGTCGTGCCCATTTACGGGCGCGGTTCCGAGCTGGCCAGCACCGTCCAGGAGACGGTGAAGCCGGTGCCGCCTCGTCCTGCTGGACATCGTCCTGCGCCTGTGCCGGTGCGTGCGCCGTGGCTTTGGCTTGAAACGCAAAAGCTTTGTCACCGCATGCGCCACCCCGATTCATGAAATTTCGTCCGTCTTTTCGGTCTCGCAGGTTACCGCCGCGCCAGGCCAGGCGCCGCAGCAGGGCGTGCTGCCGTCGTTGTTCGGGTTCCACCTCGGACCTGGCCAGGGCTACAACGAGGCGCTCACGCCCGAGCAGCAGCACCAGGTGCGGGTGCGGCCGACCTGCGGCACGCGTCGGCACTCGAGCGGCACGTCGCGACTCGCAGCACCCCAGGCTCGCCAACGCCAACCCAACGTGCGGCACGTCGCGACCCCATCCAACCCTCAACGCCAGCGCGCGTATCTCCCTGTGGTCGAGTCTCTCCATCCAGTCCAACTCGCCGCACGGGCAGGGGTCTGGATGGAGTGTCCCGGCCGCAGGGAGATACACGCGCTGTTGCTGGGGTGGGTGGGGGTGGAGGTGTATGAGCACCATATCACCCGGCCACCCAAAGGGCGGGACTTAAGCCCCCCTGACTGGCAGGACAGCGCGCGTCCGCGCGGGCCCCTTTTTCCGCGTGCATGGTACTCAGCCCACCTCCATGCTGCGCTATCTCGCGCGCAAGGCCAGGCCGCGGCCTGACAGCGTGTGTCGCCTGATGCCTCGGCCGCCTCAGCCCTGACCCGCCTCCCACGTTCCTCCCGACGCCCGACTCCGCGCTGCAGGCGTTCCTCTCGCGGCTGCTGCTCATGCTGGGCTCCTTCGTCATCATGTGCCTGCTGCTGTTCTGAAACTACAACTTCAATAAGTGGATGCAAGGTGGGTCTCTCGGCGCGCTGTGGGGTGCTGCGGGGGGCGGGTCCGGACCTGCGAAGAACGCGGGGGCCGTTGTGTTTGTGTGTGACCCTTCGAAGGGATGCGGGGATGGGCGGCGGGAGGCGCTCGAGCCTGGCCAAGGCAGGGAGCCGTGCGGGGTTACGCCATCCGGGCTTGCGTATCGTAGTTACATGGGAACCATGCTTGCAAATCATGATCGTGCCTAAATTCTGGGTGCTGAACCGGCTGTGTGCGTTTTTTCCCCCAATGTGCCCTGCACTGCAGTTGCCTGCACCGCAATGGCGAAACACGGCATTGCGGCAGGCCAACTGGTCGTGCGCCGGCGCGGACGCTTTTGCGCCGGTGCACACACACGCACGCACACATGCAAACATGAGACAGGTCAGAGCGCGGCGTGTTGGCCCGCAGAGGGGGTCACGCAGCTCCGCCGCTCGACCGGTAGTACTGACGTAATGTGGCGGGTTTTGATACTGAACACAATGCCGATGCGATACTGCCTGTGCTGCGCGAGTTTTGTTTGGTTGGTTGGTGGAGGGAGGATTGGCGGAAAGAACGAGAGCGGGCATGGACCAAAACTACATGCGGAGGGCTTGAGGTTAGCACCCACGGGGCCGGTGGCCCGGCCTGGTTAAGGGTCTGGCGGTGCATGTTACCACGCTGTCCGCAAACCCGGTTGGCCGGGGCAACAAACTGAATCCCCATGCACAACCGGGGGCGCGCGCGCACACACACGTCGCGGGGCGCTTGGCTTTTGCCCAGTGGCAGCTCTTGCGGCAGCTGCTGCGCGTGCGTGCAAGGTATGCGCATATGCCCCTGGCCTGGCCTGCGTGTGGGTGGTAGTGGTGGTGCGGCGGCGGTCGGTGACGGGGGATGAGCCGCGGCAGCTGTGGACCGGCTGGCAAGCCAAGCTGTCGGGTGGGGGCGCGGCCTTGGCAGCAGCAATCGGGTGTTAAGGGGGCGTGGTGGGAGGGGGGCAGGCAGCCTGCGCGCAGCCCAGTTGGGTGTGCGGGGGGCGCTGTCGCGAGTTGGTGTGGATGGGTGCGTGTGCGGTGGAGGTGGATGCGGCGGTTGGCGGTTGGCGGTGGCGAGGAGATGCACAGTGTGGGGCGGTGCACTCTGTGCGATGCACAAGAGATGAAGAAAGAGGTGCGGCTGGCAGCAGAGTGGCAGCAGCAAGCTCTATCAGTGCCGCACCTGCCGCATGCATGCGGCCGACTCGTGTTTTTGGATTTACGACGGGGACGTGTGCAATAGGGTTGCCAGTAGGGTCGATTGCGAGCTGGCGGGCGGCGGGGGCGCGACGCCGCCGGCTCCGTTTCGACGATGAATGCTGCATTGCACGGGCTGAGCTGAGCCGAGCCGAGTGAGGTGCCATGAACAGAAAACCCAATCCCGCAAATGGATGGGCGGCGCGACGTGTGTGACGTGTGTGGCGTGTGTGCGGACGGAGGTCGGCCGGGCCGGGCGCGATGCGTGGTTGGAGGAGGCGTCTGGAAGGCGGATGCCCCGCGTCCCGTGCCCGTGTCTTTTTCCCCGGAGAGGGAGGGGTGCATTTGAACTGTGTGTGTTTCATTGTGTGCATGGGTTGAAATGCGCAGGGCCGGGCGCTCTGGGGCTCGGCGGCGAGGGGGCTGGGGATTCCGTGCGGGTGAGATCTGCCGACGGCAACCCCGGGGGACCAGGGGGACCTTGGCTGTGCATGGGCATGATGCCATGGGCATGCGATGTGGGGACCACTGCTGCGGCGCGCCCAGGAACCAGCGCAGTGTGGTGGGCAAAGACAGGCGCATCGGAATTGGGTGGCGGCGAGACGGCAGGCAGCCTGCGTGGCTGCTGCTGCTGCTGTAGCTCCGACCGGGAGCACGGGATGTAAGATAACGGTATGCGCGCTTACACGTCCCTCGTGGCTCTCTACAAAGGCTCTCGCCCGCACGGGGCAGGAAGCCTGGAGCGCTGCTGGTGCAGTGGGGCCATGCCGCTGATGCCGCTGGCAGCCACAGCCAGGCCTCGGGACAAACCGGCAAGCGGGGAGCTGTGCTGTGCTTCGCTGCCAACCTGTCAGAGCAGCACTTGCATACACCGCCGCAATCGCAGCGTGGTCCCTGTGAACCACATCATCGATAACACGTTATGGCTCTGCAGGACCGGGCCAGCGAACCAGCAGACACCACGGACCCATCAATTAGTATGACTCTTCGGAAGTTAAGGGCTCGGGCCAGCACGGCGCCGCGCTGGGCCACAGCGCACCAGCAAACACCCACGTCCCACGGCATACGGCCACGGCCCCGCACTGCGCTGACCAGTCTGCAACCTCTGCATGTGTCTGACGCGCCCTGTGGGGCCCCTCCATATCCCGGCCCTGCACCACGCTCACCCCCACACCGCCTTCACTGCTGCTGCCTGCCGCAGGCGGGGCGCAGGAGGAGCGAGCCGCGGGAGGCCGCGCGAGACTATGGACGATAGACGCTGCCGCCCTGCCACGCCGCCACGGCCGGTGCGGTGTTGACGAGTTGCCGGCCGCGATCAGCGGCATCCCGGGCCCCGGGCCCGGCTGGCTGGCTCGCCGTGCCGGCTCCAGTCGCCAGCTACCACTGCTCAGCGCCCTCCCAGCCCGCGCAACATGCCTAGCGGCAGCCCGCGCAACATGCCTAGCGGCCGCTGGCTCCCCGTGCCGGCTGCCAGTGCCGGCTCCCCGTGCGGCCTCCGCGTGCGGGCCTCCCCAGTCGCCGGCCCTCGCCCCACCACCACCAAATCTGCCGCGCACACGTGTTCATTCATGCCAAGGCCACCACTCGCGCCAGCCGTCGCGTCCTTTGAGACATAAAATGTGCAATTGCATGCAAATGACACATATGTGTACGTATGTAATTTCTTCTCAGCGAGGCCTATTCACCGACACGCAACAGCGACACAACGCAGCGGCCCGCAAGACACCGCAGCGCCGCTTAATGTACATGCCGCATAACGCCAGCAGCACCGCCAACCTCACGCCGTGCACGGCTGACGCCACACACGGCAAGACAAAACACATTGTACACGCAAGCCTGTGGCCACCTCTCTACGACCATACGACCGTACGACTGTACGACTGCACGACACGCGTCTTCCCCGGCGGCCGGGCCGGGTCGAACACACTCCCACACGCGCAGCCCAGCCCAGCCGCCCGCAGTGCCAAGCTGTACGGCACGCCCTCTCAGCCATACACGTACGGCACAAGCGCCGTAACCGGGCGGCACATCAACGGAGGGCGGCGGGCTGTGCTGAAGCGCCGCGGGGTTTCAGATGCGCACCCGCAGCAGCCCCACCGCCTGCCGGATGCATTTGTCGCCGCCGTCCACAGAGGTGGGCAGGCCGCCTGCACGACGGCATGGCCACGTGTGTGCCATGGGGGTCAGAGGGCACCATGAAAGAAAGGCAACACAAAGACGTGTACGTATGCGCTTTGAAACAAGTGATGTGTGTACGCGTGTAGGCAAGACAGTAAAGGGCTGGGCAGGTCGCTGGGCAGGTGGGCGGCCGCTGAGGCACGCAGCTCCCTCAATTTGCCGCCCTCAATGTGCCGCCCTCGCGTGCCCCTGCATGCAGCTCCCCCACCGTGCGGGAAGTCGCTGCAGGCGCGGTCCGGCACCAGCCCCGCGCCGCGGCCGCTGATGTCGTAGCCCGAGGGCGTCAGGTACCTGCGGCCCGCGGGTGGGACGGTGGAGATGGAGGCGGTGGAGGTGCGTGTCACAGTTGGCCGTTCAGCTCCAGGCGTGCACATGGTTGCAACTACAGGTGTAAACACGCCTACGGTGTGTGCACGTCGAATGCCGCCGCCACCCACTTGGCCACGGTGACCCGCACGCCGCCGTCGTTGCCCTCTGACAGCGGGAAGTAGTACTGCGCGGCCGGTGGCAGTAGCAGTAGCAGGGGGAGGGCGAGTAAGTGAGGGTGGGGACGGGACCGGCAGTAGCAGTGGGGCGGCGGGGCAGTAGCAGTGATGGTTAGCCAAGGTAAGTGAGTGGTGGTGGGGATGGTGGGGATGGTGGGGATGCTGGCGAGTGGCACTCGCACTTCAAGCGGAGGGGCACTCACCCGCTCGCACATGAGTTTCGGGTTGGCAATGGTTGATTTGGGAATTGGAATGAGCTACCCCACCCACCGACCCACCCACCCACCCACCCACCTGCACCAGCCCCTTGCCGAAGGTGCGCTCGCCCACCAGCGGCGCGCGGCCGTTGTCGCGCAGCGCTCCCGCAAACACCTGCGGGGTGGCCGGGCGAGCGCAGGGCGAGGCGTGCGTACGGGGGTTGCAATGTGCAAGGATGGTTGCGAAAGCGGCACAGCTGGCACTGAAGACGAGCAGACGAAGTCGTTACCTCCGGCTCGTTGTCCCTCCTGACAGTACGGGGTGGGGTAGCCGTCCGTGCCCCCGGGGACGTGGAAGGGCACCTCCCATACGCGCACGGCACAGCCCCACTCGGCGGTGAGCCAAACGTGCACCCCAACTCCCCCTCTCCCCTACCCCTCTCCCCCTCATGCCGCCCCGCCCCCACCTCCGACGCGCTTGCGGTGCTCCTGTTGCCCAGCAGCACCGCGGGCTTGGCCGCCAGCCGCCCGGGCAGCGCCGGGAACACCTCCTCGGGCAGCGAGCCCACCTGCGGGGGACGGGTGGGGTTGGGGGCGAGTGGGGGTCGGGGGATAATCGATTCCAGTTCCAATCGACCGGGGCGGGTGGGGAGGGGAAGGGGAGGGGAGTCTGCCACCCTCCGCCGCCACATCTCCACACCTGCCACACCCTCACACCTGCCACACACCCAACAACACCTGCCACATACACGCACACGCACCTGCCACACACCCGCCCCCCCGCACACCCGCCCCCCCGCACACCCGCCCCCCCACACCTGCCCCCCCACACACATACACACACACCTGACACATACACACGCGCACAAACGCACCTGCCACACGGTGTCGATGACCTCCTCCGGCCCGCGTATGGTCTTGGCCAACACGTCGCCCGGGCCCAGGAAGAACGAGGCGCACGCCAGCGCCTCCTCGAACACGCCGCCTGCACGTGGGGCGTGAGTGCGGTGCTGTTAAGTTAGAGAGTGCGTGTGTGCTAGAAGACACAATGCTAGAAGGTGGGGCCTGAGGAGGGGTTGGGGGACGAGATTCCTGGCACGCGTGCCAAGCCTTACATCCGCGTGCCCAATCATAACCGCATTTCACCCCCTCCCCCAGACATTTGCCTGTCCCTTGTCTAGTTAGTTTGGTTTAGATTGGGCTGGTGGTTGTGGTTTGGGTTCTCTTGGTCGATTCGCTTCGGTTTCTGGAATGAACTACCCCCACCCCACCCGGGTTGTTGCGCAGGTCCAGGAGGTAGCCCACATTGGCGGGGTCGCCCTCCGCCGCCGCCAGCGCCGCAGCCAGCTGGGAGGTGGTCTCGCTGCGATTGGATGGGGTGGGGTGGAGATGGAAGGGGGGAGGGCGGGGAGCGGAAGGGGGTCACAATCATAAATAGTTAGGACATCGTGGGGGAGGGGGGCGTTGTAGGGGGCGGTTCGGTGTGGTAGAGGGCGTAGAGGTCCTGGCCCCGGCCCCGCAGCCGTAGCCGCCGCCGGCCCCGCACCTGCCAAAGTAGAGCAGGCGCACGTATGTGGCGTAGAAGCCGGGCGGGCCCAGCTGCAGCCGCGACACCTGGGGCGGGGGCCGGTGGAGCGTGTGTGTGATGTGTTGGAGGAGGGGCAGGGGGATGGGCAGGGGGGTAGGATAGGGACTGGCGGGCTGCGTGCGGGGGCCCCTCGCGTCCCTCAGGGACCCCCCTTACGGGCCCCCTTACGTCACACGCCCTTTCACGCCGTGCCGTGCCACCAGCCCGTGCGTGCACCCCACCTTGATGGCCGGCTGCGGCAGTGCCCGGCGCTCCACATCCATCACCACCACCCCGCTGCTACTGCCGCTACTGCTACTGCCGATGCCGGCAGCCCCCACGAAGCTGACGCTGGTCGCGGCCGCAGCTGAGGGCGCCGCGGTGGCGGCTGTAGCAGTGCCGGTGGCTGTAGCAGTGCCGGTGCCAGTGGCAGTAGCAGTGGCGGCTGGCACCCACTCCAGGGTGGCACTGGAGCCGGCGGGGCCGCGCATCAGCGCACGTGCCTGCTCCAGACCCAGCTGGTCCACACGCGTGCCGTCTGGCGGGGCGGCGAGGGGGGGGGGGCGGGACAAGAGGATGGGGGGGCGCGGCGGCAAGGCAGCCGGCTTAGGCTTGGGCAGTTGTTCACACAGCCACACGCACGCACACACGCGCTCGTGCACAGCCACACGCATATAGCCACACTCACACAGCCACATGCACACACGCACACGCGCACACACGTACACACACGTGAATAGTTCTTTGTTCGCGCTTTGTTCCGTTTGTTTTTTGTTTAACACACACACGCGCACACACGCACGCGCTCCTCTCCTGCACTCACCCACGCTGATGAGCCGGTCGCCGCGCGCGATGCCGGCCGCCTCCGCCGGCGAGCCCGCCAGCGGCGCCGTCACCAGCCGCCCGCCCTCGGCCGCCACCGGGCCCAACTCCAGGCCCAGGCCTGCGTGGGGGTGGGTTGTAAACACCAGCCCAATCTAAACCCAAGCAAAAGTGGGTGCGAGGCAACACAAAGGGGTTGGAGTTCCCGTTTATAACTTATTATGTTGACAGCGCGTTGCAGCAGAGCAGCCTCTGCGTTACTGACAAGGATGTTACGGCAGCGAGGGGTAAACAGGATGCACGGAAGACTGCAGACGAAATCGTTACCAAAACGAGCGGTCGGGAGGAGGAAGGTGGCGTCCGCCACTTACTTAACCGCAAACCGCAAACCCCCGGCGTTACTCTGGGCGTTACTTGCTGCTAGAGTCGACGACCCAAGATGCCGGCGACGACTAGATGAACGAGACTGAAGACCGCCAACAAGAACACGAGCATACCTCTCTCCTCCTTTGGGTTGGCAAAGGTTGATTTGGGAATTGGAGAAAACTACACCGCCACTCACCCACGTACTGCGCCTTGAGGTAGGACTGCTCCGCCGGCAGCGGCCGCCGCAGCGCGCGGCGGAATGCGGCGGGCGGCAGGAACTGTGTGTAGGGGTCCTGCAGCCGGGCCAGCATGGAGCTGATGGCGGCCTGTTGGGGCGGATGGTGGTGGTGTGGTGCGTTTTGTTGTGTCGGTTATGTTTTGGGTATGTGTGTTGGGTGTGTATTAAGGGAGCTCTTGGAAGAGCTCAAAACGAAAACAAAGACTGTGCGTGCTGGGCGTGTAATCGTGCGTGTGTCAACCATTGATGGGGACGCCTAAGCTCCTAAGCTCCTAAGCTCCTTAGCTCCTTAGCTCCTAAGCTCCTAGGCCCCTGCCCCTGCCCCTGCCCCTGCCGCACCGCGCACCTGCAGCTGCGGCTTGGTGCGTATCAGGCCGTCGGGCTGGGCCTGTGTGCGGGTGTGCGGTGGGAGTGTGTGTAAGAGAGCCCCTGTGAGGGCATTGTTGTCCTTATCCTTGTGCAGCCGTATTCAACACCCACAGTCAGGGCACAGTCCCACAGGGCATGCCCCGGCCCCCTACCCCGTGCCCCTACCCCCCCCCCCCCCCCCCACCCGCTCCCCCCCCCCCCCCCCGACCTGCAGTGTGTCCAGCAGGGTGGTGGCCCAGCCCGCCTGGCTGAAGGCCCCACTGGCGCTGTAGTGCTCGCTGGCCACAACCTGGCGCCGGGGGGGCGCGGCGATGGGTGGGTGGGGGGTCCGTTGGGGGTTGCGCGGGGGAGAGGGGGAGGCGGGGTGGGATGTTGGTGCATGGCGGGTTGGTCCTGTGGTGTTCTGGTGCGTGTTGTTGTTGGTAATGCGCAGCGGGCGTCAGTGTCAGGCGGCAAAGCCCCCGATGCAGCCCGCCGCCCATCCCCGCCGCCACCCCCGCCCCCATCTGCCACGCACCTGCCAGGCCTTCTCCAGCACCTCCCTGTTCTCGGTGCACACCTCGCCGCACGCCTCCTCGCGGGGGCACACCTCGTCGCGCACATAGGCGGCGTACCGCTGCAGCCTGAAAAGGATGGGGTGGGTTCGGGCTTGGGGTTGGGAGGGTGGGAAGGGGGCTTGGGGTGGGATTCACAGCCAATCGCGCACCCGGCCGCCGCCGCAGCACAACGCACACGACAGGTTGCGCAGCCGCAAGCCTACACGTGAACATCAATCCCGAGCAGTCCAGCCACCACACGCCGGTGCGCCGCTGCTGTACCGCTTTCCAGCCATCCTTGCGATCCTCCGTGCCCCTGGTATTCACACACACACACTTCCCCCGCCCCGCCGCCCCCCTCCCAACACCCGTCCCGCCGCCCCCCTCCCAACACCCGCCCCGCCGCCCCCCTCCCCCCTTCCCCCCCACAATGGTTGATTTGGGAATTGGAGAAAACTACCCCCCCCTCCCCCCCACACGCGCACTCACTTGGCCATGGCCAGACGCGCATCATCCGTGAACAGCGACAGGTTGGGGCCGCCGCCGCCGCCGCGGCTGTCCCGCACCGCGCTCTCATACGCCGCCACGCCGCTGTACGTCTCATTGGCGCCGGCGGCGCTGGTGCTGCTGGCAGTGCTGCTAGTGGTGATGCTGGTGCGGGCGCTCTCCGCGTGGGCGAGCGATGCCGCGGGCGGGGCGGGCGGCGCGGCGGGCGCGAGCAGCAGCACAGCGCTGGCCAGCGCTGCGACCGCGCCGCGGCGCAGCCGCGTCAGGAGCGCGCGACCCGTGTTATCATCGTGCTCGTCGTGGTGGAGGTAGTGGTGTTGGATGTGATGTTGGTGTTGGATGTGGCCCAACTGGTGATTGTCTGGGGCGGAGGCGCTGGCCGCAGGGCGGTCCGCGCCATTGGTGGGGAGCGCGCCGGCGCTCGGCGTGCGCAGCGGTTGCCGAGCCGCTGCCCGCCTTACGCAACCGGCTCTGGACTTTCCATGACGTGGCGCTAGCCCGCATGAGCTAGAAGCACGCGCGACCAGCAGCGACGTCGAGCGGCAGCCGCGCAGTCTGGAATGCGTACTCGTCGCTAGCCGCGGCATCGCCAGCGCTCATTCCACGGTTCAAGTTCAGGTTGTGGGAGATGAAAGTATGGACAGCACTATCGGGGTCAAGTCTTGCGCGGACCAAAACAAGTTAGGGTTTGCGTTTTCAAACAAAGCCTACGAAGCTTTGCCGATGCTGCGTCAATAATATATGCCGCGGCTAAATTGTAGGCTCTTGGAGATTTCCAAAGCAGGCGGGCCTTCAATGAATTCGAGCTCGCCACGTCGGAGGGCACGAACCCTGGGCGCGCGGCGAACGTGAACCCGTCTGACACCTCGCTCGAAGCTCCCCGGCCCGGAGAGTACACAGAAATAGAACGCCATGATAACATACACGTATTACTGGAGCTGCCCAGCTGAACAGCACAACGAGGCCACAGCCTGCAACACGGTGCAAGCTTGCATTGTACGTGGCGGCCAGTCCATTGAGCCGTCATCGGCACGCGTGTCGGGCACCTATTCACACTGCATCATCTTCGCCCAGGCTCCAGCAGCGGGAATAGATTACAGCCCTCACACCTATCTTGAAATGCAGCCCCATGCAGCCATGCTCACATCCACATCCACGGCCCACATCCTCGCAGCGCAACTTGTATTCCACGCACACTGGCCGCCTGCCCGCGCTCCACAAAGCCAGCTGTAAACCTGACCCGCCCAGCCTGTTCCCTTCCCATAAACATCCTGCTCAGTGGGCTGAGCGCGAGGGAGTCTTCCTCTCTGGCCCTGGCCCCAGGGTGCCACGGTAGACATCCTCGTCGTAACTTGATCCACACGCACTCGGGTCGCCGGAGACTGCACCCTGGCAGGCCGCTGGGCCGGTAGGCCGCTAGCGCTAGTGCTGCGGCCCGAACCCGCTGGTCTTGGCGGCCCGGCCCCGCGCCAGCGCCAGCCGCTCGCGCTCCTCCTCCTTGCGCCGTTTGAACTCGTCCAGCTCCACCGCGCCCTGCACGTGTGTGTGCGATTGTGTGTGTTAGAGGGCACAAGGAAACGTACGCTTAGGTATGTCTGGGTGTTCTCGCGTGTGCGGTGGCAGGCACAGTACCGTCATAGCAGCGGGCGGTGCCGGGGGGCCCATGCCGGGGGGGACCATGCCCGCCATGCCCGCCTGTGTGTTAAACAACAAAACGACGGACCAAACCCGCCCGCCAGTGTGTGCGGCAGCCGCGATCCCTGCTCGCCTCCCTCCTTCAAGCCCGCACGGCCACAGCCTTGCCCCGCTTCTCGGCCCCTCCCCGTGCGCCTTCCCTTACTTGAACTTGGGTTTGAAATGACCCAACCCTACCCTCCTTCATCGTTTGGTTTTGATTAGCTAGGGCTGGTAACTGCAACCCCCCTTCGCCCCTCCCCCCCCCCGCACCTTGTGGTTCAGGTAGGGCTAGAGTTCACAGCCCCCCGCCTCGCCCTTCCCCCCTCACATTGCTACACTTCTATGTACCATCTTTGCAACACCCCCCCCGCCTCACCTTGTGGTTCAGGTAGCTCGACATCTGGCGCGCGAACGCCTCCTCCTCGGCTCGCTTGCGTGCCGCCTCCTCCGTCAGCGCCGCGGTCTCCTGCGGCAACAGCAGCAAACAGCCAGGGAGGACGGCGTGGGTGCGCGTCAGGCCCACATACTCACACAGACACAGAGGAGTGTGCTTGCTTGCTTATCGTTTTCCCTTGTGCTCTCTATCACACACACAGAGGAGTGCCCTGACAGGACCCGAGGGCGGCCCGCACGCCCGCGCTCAAAAGGCTGCCCCCGCCTGCTGCCCCCGCCCCCCCTGCATCCTTGCCACAATGCCGCCCTCCCCCCGCCTCCCTCCCCCCGCCTCCCTCTCCTCCTCCTCCCCGCCTCCGCCCCACCTCCGCCCGCCGCTGCCGGAAGCCCGCCAGCGCCGCCTCCGCCGCCGCCTTCTCCGCCGCCACCTCGCCGCGGCGGCGCTCCTCCGTCAGCCTCGCGATGGCGAGCTGCTCCGTCTTCCACACCGCCCAGTCCACCGGGTCGGGCAGGTCCACCTGGTGGGGGAGGGGGGGGGGAGGGAGGGGGGAGCGCACAGCACACACCGCACACCGCACACGTGGGGGAGGCGGCCCAAGGCGCATTCGGGCTACAGATCAAGATTACTCGGACCCACACACCCACCCACACACATCCTGTTTCCTCTCGGGATTGGTTCACAGTAACCCACACCCACACCCACACCCACACCCACACCCACACCCACACCCACACCCACCCGCACACGCCCACCACCGCCCACACCCACCATCTGGTCCGGCCGCGCGCCGCGCTTGGGCTTGGCCCTGGCCAGCTGCGTGAGCGCCTCGGGCGACAGCGCGCGCGGCCCCTTGACGTGCTGCGTGTAGGCCCGGTTGGAGGACAGCAGCTTCTGGATGTCCTTCTGAACCTGTGGGGTGTGTGTGGGTGGGGTTCCATGCATGATTAATTAAGATAAGACGATGTTGACAGGTCGTTGCTGTGGGGTGCGTGGGTGGGGTGTGTGGATGCAGGTTGCGGTGCGACGTGGCGTGGCAGCGTGTGTGTGTGTGTGTGTGTGTGTGTGTGTGTGAGAGGGCACAAGCTCCAACCCCAACCCCAACCCCAACCCCAACCCCAACCCAGCCCCATGACGAGTTTTTTTGCTCATGCCCGAAGCGCACACACGCCGCAGCACACGCCGCAACACACGCATGTGCTCGCGGCCGGGGCGCACGCACCTGCTGCCGCAGCGCCTGCTGTTGGATGGCGTGCGTGGTCTGCGTCGCCGCCGCGTCGCCGCCGAGTTGCTGCTGCTGCGGCTGCTGGAGCTGGAGCTGGGATTGATATTGAAGCTGGGAGCTGGAGGAGTGCGGCCCCGCTCTCCCTGCAGAGCCGGATCCGGATCCGGAGCCGCTTCTTCTTAAGGCAACTCGTGCCCCCGGCCCTGCGCCTGCGCCTGCCCCTGCGCCTGCGCCTGCGCCTGCGCCTGTCCCTGCGCCTGGGCTGTCCCTCCCCGCAGCTGCTGCTCTTGCGCCTGCGGCTGCCGCCGCCGCTGTAGCTGCTGCGCCACCTGGTGTGGTTGCTACTGCCGATTGCGCAGCTCGTGACAGGCGGGAGGCATCAGTCGCGGCCGTGCCGACGGGCATCCCGTGCCCTGCCTTCCGGGGCCCGCCGGCAGCTGCCGTTGGCGCGTGACCCAAACCCGCCGCGCCCTGTTGCTGTCCCGGCAGGCGTGGCAGCAGTGTCCCTGCGGCCGTACAGTGTGTGAGAAAGTGGAGTTAGGTGGTTGGCCTGATGCAGACGGTAGGGGTCCAGCCGTGGGCAGGTGCGGAAGGGGGCCTTTCACGACCCTGCGCGTCACCCGCTTGCCTGCCCCCGTCGATGTCGAGGCTGCCGCGTGCGAGCTTTCTCTTCGCTCCGAGTAAGCCATATGGACCTTCTGACACGCCAAGAGGAACCAGTCGACGCCCAAATGTGCGCCCGTGGGCGCGGCTTTTCAAGAAGTGCTATCGCTGTCGCACAGCTTGATGACTGTTAGTATGCATTGACTGGACTGAAAATATGGGACCGAAAACAAGCCGGTGGTCACTAAGACTTGAAACCTGAATTACTGTCTCCGTTTCATCCTGTCTTGTTGGTATACGCCTAACACTCAATAAGAAATGTGTTTGCGCTGGCACGCATCGTTTTTTCGCTCCGCGCCATTCTTCACGTTGCATCTATAACCATGTCCGCCTGAGTCGCCTTCTTTGCGTGGGGACCCTCTACATTAGGTTGCATGCTGCCATCAGTATCATACGCTACACAGCGCACACAGCTTGAGCCAGCGTAGTCACGCATTTTTCGGAAGACGTATTCTCGAAGCTTGCTGAGCAGATAGTTTATAGCTTGACAGCAATGCGGTGTCAGAAGCTGTAACCTAAGATGGGCTCTGGAAGTTCGAAATCGCGGGCCAAGCGAGGTGGCGCGGTATGTCAGGAAGAGCATGGTCGAAGTTCTGCCTCCTGCTGCTGGCGCCGGGTGGGCACACTCGTGTGGTGCCATCTAGTTGCAAATGTGCGTTGCCCGCAGCCGGAAACATGGCTGACTGGTCCGCGTGTGTTGTTTCGCGCGGGCTGCGCGTGCAGGAGTCGTCGCCACCTGCGCCAGCCTCAGCACCCGCAAAGCCACCGGCTGCAGCTGCAGCGCAGCAGAATGGCAGTAGCAGCAAGCTCTTGGCCGGCGTCTCCACGCCCCCGGCGGTGGAGCCGTCCTCGCGTGTGTCCACAGCGAGCTCGGGGCAGGAGAACGAACCCGAGCACAAGGGCGCTGAGCCCCCCCTGAACGAAGACGACCGCATGGACTACCTTTGTAAACTTGGCGTCCTCGACACGGTGCGTAAATAGCAAGCGCGGCGTGTTCTCCGCGCCAGCATCGACCGCGAGCATTCCGGTGATGGCCATGTGTCGATGTGTCGGTCGGTGTGCTCGACTCGCGCGCGCAGGAGCATGAGAAGCGCTTCGATGACATCACTCGGCTTTGTTGCCTGGTGTTCAAGGTGAGAGGCGGGGGGGGGCGCGGGTTGGGGCGCGGGGAAGGGGAAAGCCAGCGCGGCGTTGCGTTCCGAGCTTTTGGCCGTACCGGTACCGCGGTCAGCTGGAAGCAGGCCACCGCACCCGGCCCCATTTCGTTCGTACCGGGCTGTTTTCCGAAACGCACTCCGCTCACCACCATCGTTCACGCATTCCTGCAGCAGCACAGCCCACGACGGCCATGCTGCCCCATTCGCGGCTGTGTTAAGCCTGCCACACCCCAAACCCCGCGCGGCCCCCACGGCCACAGCAGCACCGCGCCCCCACTACACCCCCGCCCCACCCCCCGCACCATCCACCTACTTACCTTCGACCCGGTCCCTGCTGTCATCAAACACACACACGCACCCCACCCACGTCTTCAACACACCCCACCCCACGCCCCCCACACCCCCGCAGTGCCCCATCGCGCTGGTGTCGCTGGTGGACAAGGACCGGCAGTGGTTCAAGTCGGTGCAGGGGCTGCCGGTGCGCCAGACCGACCGCAAGTCGTCCTTCTGCGCATGGTGGGTGGGTGGCTGGGTGGGTGGGTGGCTGGGTGCGTGGGCGCGTCGCGCATGGGGCGGTGACATGTGGACCTGGTGGGGTTCGGGTGGTGGTTTGAGCTCGGGTTTGCAATGCCGGGGTTTGCAATGCCGGGGTTTGCAATGCCGGGGTTTGCAATGCCGGGGCGCATTCGCGTAGTCATTGCTAGCGATGCGACGAGTCCCCCCATATGGCGCGGTGCGGTTGCATCCGGAGGCAGGGGGCGCCCTCGCAATGTTGCCGCTGTGTGGCGGTCCGGCGGACAGCCGCCAGTGGGGAGGGAGCGGAGGCCGGGCGAGCGGGAGGGGCGCTGGCGGGGCGCTGGCGGCCGGGGGTACGGAGCAGGGCGCCCGTGCTGGGGGGCTCTGGGCGGAGCCGCGAGGACTGCCGTCGGCTGGCGCCGCCGGCAGCAGCGGCGGCGGAGGCCAGCGGCGGAGGCCCGGCGGCCGCGCGGCACAAGGGGCCAGTGCGGAAAGAGGCAGCGGCACGGCGACGCTGGACGTGCCGTTGACCGGTGGTAGCAGCAGCAACGGCAGCAGCAGCAGCAGGCGCACGATCAGTGCATCGAGGGGCTGCCGCAGGGGCCGGGGCGTGGCCAGGCAGTCGACAGGGCTCCACGTGCGCTTCAACAGCCCGCCAGCCGCTGGCAGTCCTATCTTCCATGCTGAGGTGCCTGCCTGCAACGCCAGCAGCAGCCCTGGCCCCGCGATCCCGCGCGCCCTGGCATGGCACGCACCTGACGCGCGCGCGCCCCCGCTGCTCTCCACCGCGTCGCCACCCCTATGCAACCCGCGCCCAACCCCCACCCCATCCCTGCTGTCTACGTTGCTACACTTCCATGTACCAGCATTGCAACCCCCCCTCAAACCCCTCCCGCCCCCGCCCATCCCCCCCCCCCGCCCCAGGACGCTGCTGCCGGAGCACCCCGAGGTGCTGGTGGTGGAGAACGCGCTGGAGGACATCCGCTTCCGCAACAACCCGCTGGTGGGGGGGGGGGGGCGGGGCGGGTGGGGGGCTGGGTGGGGAGGGGGGCGGGGTAAGGGGCTGGGGGTCGGGGTTTGAGGCGGGGGGGGGCTGGGTGTAATGGTGGTGGGGTTGGTAGGGCTGGGGGGCTGCAAAGATGGTACATAGAAGTGTAGTGGCGTAAACAGCAGAGTGGGCTGGGGGCTGGGGAGCGGAATGTAGCGGTGTGGCGGCGTGGCAGCGTGGCTGAAGCGCTCACACCACCGCATCAACACTCGTCATGACGAACGGTCCCCCGCCCCGCTACACGCCCGCCCACCCACCCCCACCCCGCTACGCGCCGCAGGTGCTGGGCTCGCCGCACATCCGCTTCTACGCCGGCTGCCCGCTGGTGGCCACCAACGGCCTGCGGCTGGGCTCGCTGTGCATCATTGACAACAAGCCGCGCGCCTTCGACGCCGAGAGCTGCAACATGCTCGCCAATATGGCGGAGATGGTGGTGGGTGGTCCGGGGGCGTGTGGTGGTGTTGCCTGTTGTGGCCTGGATGCCGCTGCATGGTGGTGGTGGTGGTGGTGGGGTGCGGTAGCGGCACACCAGCTCAAGCTAGACCTCTAGCTTAAGGTCGGAGAGTTGACCCGGCCCGGCCCGGCCTGGCCCGCCCGGACCAGGCCCGGCCCCTCACCGCCCCCGACCGCCCCCGATCGCCCCCGACGGCTCCCCCCCCGACTGCTGCCGAACACTACTGCGGCCCTGCAGGTTCGCGAGATCGAGAAGGACAAGTTGATAGAGGCTCAGAAGATAAAGAGCGAGATGCTGTACCGCGAGAACAACCAGCTCATCCGCGCGCTGGACTGCTTCAAGTGAGAATGAGAGTGATGTGTGGGAGATATGTGGGAGATGTGTGGGAGATGTGTGGGAGGTGTGGTCTGCGGAGGCAAGATATCCAGGGGGCATTAGTTCATGAATTGGAGTTTGGATGCGCGGCTGGGCGTGCAGTCTCACGATCTTCACCTCGGCACGCCTTCACACACACACTCCTCTCCTCCCTCCTCCCTTCCTCCCCCTAAACCCTCCTCCCCCCTCCACTACCCACCCACCCACCCACCCACACCCACCCCTCCACACCCACCCCTCCACGCACCTCCCCACACACCACCCCCCCACCCCACAGCGAGGGCATCATGCTGGTCAACATGTCGCTGCCCACCTGGCCCATCCTGTTCGTGAACGAGGCCTGGGAGCGGGCCACCGGCGTGGCGCGCGACGCGCTGGCGGGCGACGCCTTCTGGACCTCCTTCGCGGTGCGTGTGCGTGCGTGCGGGCGTGTGCGTGTGCGTGGTCCGTGCGTGTGGTTACAAGGATGTGAAACCAAGGCGTTCGAGGGAAGGGGGTGGGGGGTTAGCCGTCCATGTGAACGGTTGTGTATGAGTTGTAAGCGGGGAAGAAGGAGACGGGGGACCGAGCGCGGCCATCGTACGGGTTGTGTCTGACGCCTTGTGTCTAACGCCTTGTGTCTAACGCCTTGTGTCTAACGCCTTTCGTCCGCCTTTGTCCGCTCCCCCGCCCGCAGACCGGCGACGTGTCGCCCGAGGCCAGCCGCGTCAAGTTCCAGTCCGCCATTGACGCGCAGGACTCGTTCAGCATCCGCGTCTTCTCGCAGGGCGGCGGCAGCAGCAGCAGCGGCGGCGGCAGTAGCAGCGGCGGCGGGCGGCGCTACCTGAGCCTGCAGTTCCGCTGCGCGCACAGCTCCACTGTGGATTCCTACATGCCGCTGGTGGGTGGGATGATAGGTCAGGGTTTGTTTGTTTGTTTGTTTGGTTGGTTGTTGTTGTGGTGGTGGTTGCAGGAATTGCAATGATGGTTGTCTCCGGTTGGTTTTCAACCCACCCAAACACGCCCACGTCCAAACGCACATTTACACACATACACGTGCGCACGCTGACTCTCATGTGCGTGTCACGCGTGTCAAACCCTGGGCAGGTGGGCATCCCCTCCATCCTGTCCGCCGCCCCCGTGGCGGGCGGCCCCATGTACTACTTCGTCACGCTGCTGGGCGGCAGCGCCGCCGCCGCCGCCGCCGCCGCCGCCGGCTCCTCCGAGCTGACGTCAATGTCGCAGGTGCGTGCTGTGTGTGTGTGTGGGCGTGCGCTGTGTCCGTGTGTGTTCGTGTGTGCTTTGTGACCTTCCTCCCGCCCTGCCCCGCTCCCCTCCCGCCTCCCACAAACGCACCCTGCATGACGCGCCTCACCCTCCTTACCCCCGCAGCGCGGCTCCGCCTTCACCATCATCAACACCAAGATAGACCCCTTTGACGACGTCAAGCTGGGGCCGCTGCTGGGCAAGGGTGGGTGGGTGGGTGGGTGGGTGGGTGGGTGGGTGGGTGGGTGGGTGGGTGGGTGGGTGGGTGGGTGGGTGGGTGGGTGGGTGGGTGGGTGCGGCCGCTGAGTTCGCCGGCGCGTAGCGCACTGCCCGGGGGCTGCAGGCGCCCCGGCCAGCCTGCTCCAAAGCTCCTCCGGCGCCGTGTCCCGTGCCGCGCGCCGTGCCACGTGTTGCTCATGCTTCTACTGGACCGCGAGCCACGCTGCTACTGCTTAACTTGCTGCTGCTGCTACTGCCGTCACCCGCTTCACAGGCAGCTACGGGCGAGTGTACCGAGGTGAGTGCGGGGCGGCGCACGATGGAGAGGGGAGGGGGGGCGGGCGGGGCGGGCGCGAGGCGGTGCCAAGGCACCACACTCAGAGCCTGGGGCCCGTGCTCAAACCCCATTCTGTCAACATTAGACATTAGATCGTGAATGGCACAACCGCGACCCTCCCTCACCACCCACTACCCTTCTATGTACCATCTTTGCAACCACCCACCGCACCCTTGCACGTCCCACCCACCTCCACATCCCACCTGTCATCATCTTCTCGTCTTAATTTATCATGCCTTATGAATGCGAGGTTACAAGAAGGGGACAGTGTAAACACCATCACGGCTACGAGGGAAGCCACCATTCCGAGGAACGCAGCAAACCGCAACCCCCGCTTGGCTGCCAACCCAACTCACAGCTGCGTAGGCGCGTCGAAGCTAAGCCGCAGCCCGCCAAAGCCACACCAAACAGCAGCATCACAAAGCACGCGGCACTTGTTATGGTTATGGTCATTATGCACATGCATCTATATGCCTTATGGAATCCCCCTGCACACACACACACACGCCACGCGCGCAGGCGTGTGGAACGGCGCGCAGGTGGCCGTCAAGGTGCTGGAGACCATGGCGGGCGAGGGCGGCGGCGGCGGCGGCGGCGGCCTGGACTCGGCCGGCGGCGGTGCTACTGCCACCCCGGGCGGCGGCGGCGACGACGGCGAGGTGCTGGAGGCGGTACTGAGCCACCAGATCAGCCACCCCAACATCGTGCAGGTGTGGGCGGTGGGGGCGGTGGGGGCGGTGTTACTCATTCGCACGCAAGTGCACACGGTCTTCCACCCCCACCCTGCGCATTGCATTTGCCTGTCCCCTGTCTAGTTAGTTTGATTTCGCTTGGGCTGGTATTCACAATACGGTACCCCCTGCCCCGCCGCCCCCTGCACTGCCCTCCCTGCAGACCTACAAGCACTGCACGCGGCGCAGCGGCGCCGCCGCCACGGACGCGGACAACGAGGGCCGGCCGCTGCTGGAGACGTGGATGATCATGGAGTTCTGCAACAAGGTGGACAGGGCAGGGGGCGGGGTTGGGCGGGCGGGCGCGGGGTTGGGCGGTGGGGCGCGGGGCGGCAGGGGTGAGGAGGAAAGTGGGGCGGGGGCGGGGGCAAAATGACCAGAGCGGCCGGTGCGGGTCCGCGGGCGGGCGTGTGGCCGAGGGGTTCCGCCAGCGGCTTTGCCCGGTTCTGTCCCTGTGGCGGCGTGGTGGGCGCATTGCTGACCTGCCTTACGCCCTTGACATCCCGTGCGCCTCCCGCGGTCCCGCCCGCCCACCCACTCCCACCCCACCCTATACGCTGCAGGGCGGGCTCACGGACGCCATTGAGCGCGGCTGGTTTCGCAAGCGCCACAGCCTGTTCGAGGTGGGTGCCCCCCCCCCCCCACATCCTATTATTACGGCTGGTTGCAAACCCCCTTCCTTCTTGCAAATCATGAATGCTTGACCCTCCCTGTCTTACTCTATTACGCGTGTGGAATCCCCATTGCCTCGTGCCTCGTGCCCCCACCCCCGGCGCAGGTCGACTACCGGTCGTTGGTGCTGACGGCGCGCGAGGTGGCGGCAGCCATGACCTACCTGCACTCCCGCAACATCCTGCACGGCGACCTCACGGGTGCGTGGGTCGTGTGTGTAGTCGTGCAGTCGTGCGTTGTCGTTTGGGGGTTGGGGTCGTGGAGGCTGGGATCGACACACGTACAGCACACTGTCATCCTTGTGGCTTGGGATGGCAGGACCAGCCCCATGCCGGTCTTACATGTTTCTGCTCTGTCGTGCGCTCCCTCTCTCGCGACGCACGCACACGCGCTTTGCTGCATCGCATGCACCGTCTTTGTTGTTGTTTTTCCTTGTGCTCTCTAGCACACGCGCTTTGTTCCGTCCTAACACACAACACGCCCGCACGCTCACGGCACGATCACGCAGGCACCAACGTGCTGCTAACCGCCTCGGACCGCGATGAGCGCCACTTCGCGGCCAAGGTGGCGGACTTTGGTCTCAGCCGCGTGCTGCAGGGGGAGGCCGTCACCACGCGCAGCTACGGCACCATCACACACATGGCGCAGGGTGAGGAGGAGGGGGGGGAGGGGCTGGGATGGTGGGGGTTGATGCCGCCCATTCCTGCGGCGCTGCAAAAGTTGCACCTCCCCTATCGGCACCCTCCCATTCGGGCTCCTCACTTTTCCTGCTCCGCCCACGCCCACCCCGCACACGCACACGCACCCACCTTGCACTCCCCCAGAGCTGCTGGTGGACGGGCTGCTGTCCAAGGCCGCCGATGTGTACTCCTTCGGCGTCATCGTGTGGTGCGTGAGGGGGCAACCCGTGTGTGCCTGTGTGTGCCTGTGTGTGAGCCTGTCTGTGAGCCTGCCTGCCTGCCTGCCTGCCCGTGCGCCTGCCGGCGCCTGTCTGTGACTTTGCGCCTGTGTGCCTGTGCGCCTGCCTGTCTGTGCCTGCGCGCCTGCGCGCCTGCGCCGCCCGCGTCAGCAGCGCGCGTTCACATCCTGCCATCCGCCACGATCCCCCTCGGCCGTCATGACCACCACCACCACCACCCACCCACCCACCAACACACACCACCCGCCCACCGCAGGGAGATGTACACGGGTCAGCGGCCCTTCGGCGGCCTCACGCACGGACAGATCCTGCACGCCGTCACCACCGGCAAGCAGCTGCCGCTGGGGCCCACCTGCCCGCAGGTGGGTGGGCGCGAGCGCGGCGCCGGTGGCCGCACGGCCGTGTCGTGCCGGTCCTCCAGTGCCGCTTGTGCGCCAGCAGCATGCATACACGCATGCATGGGGCTGCAGTGGATGTGCGCGATGACGCGGGCGTGTGATTGGGCGTGTGATTCGGTGGGCTGCCGCATCTCGCCCCTGGTAGCCGCCTCACCCCTGGCCGCTGTTACCCACACGCCCAACCCAACCCCTGTACTGCTTTCCCAACCATCCTTGCACCCCCCCTCTTAATTAATCATGCATGGAACCCCACCACCACTCCATGCAGCCCATGCGCGCCTTCCTGTCGCGCTGCCTGGCGCCCAAGCCCGAGGCGCGGCCCACCTTCGCCGAGATCATCCCCATGCTGGAGGAGCTGGAGCAGGAGCTGTGCTGAGGCGGAGGTTGGAGGCGGAGCTGTGAGGTGGAGCTGTGCTTTGCTGGAGATGGAGCTGAAGTGGAGCTGTGCTGAGCTGGAGGTGGAGATGGAGGTGGAGCAGGAGGTGGGAGGGGGCAGGTGGTGGTGGTGGTGGTGAGCGCTGGAGTGGTAAGCGAATTTGAGGGTGGTGGTGGAGAGGGCAGCGGCAGCTGCACTGCAGGAGCTGTGCTGGAGACTGCGATGGAGGGTGAGGCACGCGGTGGGGGCTGCGGCCTCCGGACAGGCGTCGGAGGTGGCGGAGGCGGAGGCTGTGGTGGAATGGGCAGGCCAAGCGGGGCATGGGATCCATGTCGGATCAAAAGGACGGCCGACAGCTGAACTGCTGAAGTTTGCATATGCCGGTCATTCAAGCCACCCAGCGCGTTTGATTGTGTCGTCTGAGTGGGGGCGGGGTGTTGCGGGGCGTGTGGGGTTTCGGTGAACCGGTGTCGACCGCGGCTTCGGGGTGCGGCCTCCGTTTGGGATGGCTGCCGGGCTCGGGTACGCCGCGGGCGTGGTGACCGTGTGCTGCGGCCGGACTTGGGTGGACTGCTGCTGCTCGGTGTTTAATGCGGGTGGTGGGAGTGTGGGCGCGTGGCGGCGTGTATGGGGGGCTGTGGTGTGTATGGGGGTGGAGAAGTTTACCGGGCGGTGTTTGAACCTGCGGGGATTCGTCGGTCGGTTATTTGTTCCGCGCGCTCCCGCCCGTTGACATGGGCATTCGCACTGCACGCGTGCGCCCTGTCGGTCAGGGGTGTGGCCTCCCAGCGGCGTTAGCGGTGTCGCAGCGAACGCTTGCCCGCCACTTCGAAGACATGCGCACGCCGGCGGGGTGTGGCCGTGAAGGCGGCGGCGGCGGCGCAATCGCGCTGGTGCGGTCGAGGCGCGGCCCCGTGGACGTCACGATTCATTTTTTGGGGGTTGTGCGGGTGCAAGCATAGTATTATCGCCACTTTACGGAGGGTGTGTGGCTTGTCCTTTTAATGACAGGCGCGTCGAGCGGCTAGCGGCTGGAAGCTGCGGCGCGGCGCGGGCCTGCAGCTCGTCGATGAGATGATGATGGTGGTGGGACGTGGTGGACGGCCTGTTGGGGCCTCAGGGCACAGGGCAAGCGGAATGCGTGTACCAGGCGGGCGGAAAGGCGGGGCACGGGCGGCAGCCAAGGCGCCGAGGCGTAGTGCTGATTGTTGTGGGTGTGGCGTGTGGCGTGCGGGCGCCTGGACACGCGAAGCCTCGAGCAGGCGGGGTGCCGGGCGAGGGCGGAGATCGAGATCGTTCATTCCATACCTGAAAAATGACCGTTGGAAATTGGGAGTCCACGGATGGGGCGGAGGATGATGAGCATCTGTTGAGAGGGGCGGCCATGAAGATGGCCGCGGTGGTACGGCACGGTACGGCACGGCGCGCCACCAACGCGGCGATGCGGAGAGCAACCCATGACGCGGACCCGGTGTGTGTTAAGAGGGCGCCTGTGGTGTGGGGGTCTGGGTGAGAGTGAGACGGGCGCACGGGTAGCGCCAGCGGCACAAACCGTGTAGTTGACGGACCGTGTGTGTGCGGCGATTCGGAGAGCAACCCGACGAGCAGCACCGCGCAGGTACGGTGGTGACACGAATTGCACGGTTGGGCGTCACGTGCGTGCTGTCCACGCGGTGCAAGGGCTTGGTGCATACCTGCATACGGGACCTCTGGCGGTTGTTGCGGATGCCAGGGGGGATATCACCTTCGCACAAGAGGCCCAGACGGTTATGCGATGAAGGTGCCGAGCAGACCACAGTGCGCAGTTCAGAGAAATGTTGCTGGTGTGAATGCAAATGCAAGACGATGTCTACTGTGCAGTGACGGTGGTTAACGCCGCCGGGCTGCTGTGTCTGCTGTCGTGACCTGGTGCGAAGCTGGCCTGTTGCCTAAGGCTGCCTGGGCCCTGGGGCGTGTCGCGTCAGCACCAACACAATCAACGACAATTACAGATCAGGCCAGTTTCAGGCACTTCTTAGGCCAGTTTCAGGCACTGCTTAGGGTGCATCACCCATCGGTTTGCGGCGATCAGAGATTCAGAGGTCTGCAGCGCCCGCGCCGTGCATTACTTCAGCAGCCCGTGCCACACGCTAAGGCCAGTCTTGTCCTAACCCCACCAACGACGCCAACCGCGGCCGATACATGAGCCACAACCGTCGCACGCGCACTTGACTGCGGCTACTGCGTGCCCTGGGCTCCTGAACCGAAGCACACTCTTATGGCACCCGCAGTGACTCCCGTATTCATACAACACTCAGGCTCAGCAAAATGCGCCCCTCGCTGCATCGCCCCTCTTCGCTGGCTACTACCGTACACCGCACTGCTACGAACAGCTCCCTTGCAACCGCGCGCGTCCATCACCAGTCATCCGGCTCCGGCACGCGAGCCCGCCATACATGATACATCGCACAGGGCAAGGACGCACACAGGTAGTCTGTAGCACGCACACGTAACTACGGTTTCCCTGGTTGACTGATCGAGTCTCGTGATCGAGTACTCGGGACAACCAGCAAACAACGAGGCGCTCCGGGCTCTCGTTGCTGCTACCACGCGCCTCACCTGCCCAGAGCGCATCCTGCTCTGGAGTCCACCGGAGAGAACGCACCAACCCCGGGCCACACCAGTACCCTCAGCTGGGTTACTCCTGGCCAAAACGCCGCAGGGCCCAGCGGGCTAATCACCTCTAGTCAAAGGCAAGGCACACCAGAGCACACCACCTAACACCCACCACCGCACGCACACGCACGCACACGCACGCACACGCACGCACAAAGCACGCACACGCACGCACACGCACGCACACGCACGCACACGCACGCACACGCACGCACACGCACGCACACGCACGCACACGCACGCACACGCACGCACACGCATGCACGTCCAACAAGACACCCATGGGCTGCAGGGCTGAGTCCTGAGTGTGCGTCGCCGCGGCCGCCTGCCCCCTACCTCCTACCTACCTCCCCCGTGCTGCCCCCTACCTCCTACCTGCCTCCCCCATGCGGCCTGCGCCTCCACCTCTACAGCACCTCCTCCTGCTGCCCCATCAACATCTCACCCAGGCGGACCTTGTACTTCTCGGCCATCTCCCACACGCCCAGGCGCTCCTGCGCCCACGGCCCCTCGTGGAAGCAAAAGAGCGGCTCGTACTTCTCAATCTTCTTCAGCGCGACCACCACCTGCACCGTCACCTCGCCGCGGATGGTGACACACACGATCTGTGAGGTGAGGGACAGCAGGAGCGAGCGGCGTAGGTCATACGGGTGTGGCGCATGGGGGCAGAGCCTAGAACGTGCACAATTGCACACGGTGGCCTATCGGATAGACCCCGGCAGCCGTCCATCAAGCCGCACACCAATACCGGAGCGCAGGTGGCTAAGAGGCCGGGTAGCACATGGGGCGCTGCGCTGCAGTCGATGCCGCATGTGAAAGAGGCGGTGCGGTAGCTAGCTAGCCTGTGTGTGTTGGCGGCACGCCTCACCGCGCAGTTGGCCTGCTTCCTGGCCTCCTCGGCCTGCTGGCCGGCGTCCGCGTCCAAGTCATATGATGTCGCGCGGCTGTCCATGACCAGCGACAGCAGCCCACCGTAGCCCAGCTCGACCAGCTGCCAGCAGCCGCCAGCGCCAGCGCCAGCGCCAGCGCCAGCGCCGCCGCCGCCGCCGCCGCCAGCGCCAGCGCCAGCGCCAGCGCCAGCGCCACCGGCGGGCGCCGCTGCAGCAGCCGCGGCCTGCCCATCTCCAGCACCACCTGGGTGTTGGGTGACCGGGCAGAGCAACGGATGAACGGTTAGTGCTGTTCAGTGATGTTGTGTTGCCTGGAGCGCCCAGCAGATGACACCCCACGTCGTGTCTTGTCCTTAAAAGGACTAACTAGCAGATGACAGACCGCCATTTCCGCAACTCAGCACTACACCCCACTACACCCGTCCAGCGCAGCAAAGGGTCAAAGGCAGGGTACCGGCCGCACCTCCTGGGCGCAGCAGCGGCGTCCGCAGCGAGCTCTCCAGCAGCGCCCAGGCGTGGCGCAGCTCGCCATCCGCCACCGGCGCGTGGTCGGGCTGGCCACGCATTTGGTTGTACCGCAGCGCCAGCTCCGCCTTCAGGTGCGGGCTGGCGGCGAAGCCGTTGTTGCGGTACGCCTGGGTCGGCCTGGCTCCGACGGCCGGCAGCACGTACCCGGGCCGGGTGCCCAGCACGGCACCCTGGGGCACGTCTTGGCCCGCCAGCACGCGCGGCATGCCCGGCAAGGCGGCGTCCCAGCCCAGCACCAGGGCGTAGCGCGGCGGCGGCGCCTCGACGGGCAGGTCGTTGTCGAGTTTGTCGTTGATGCCCAGCAGCACCGCCAGGTCGTCTTTGATATAGCGCTCCCTAATGCCCCTCGCGCGCAGCTGGGGCGTCATATGCACCAGCATTTGGTCCGCAACGCTGACGTTCTCCAGCGCCTCGCCAATGCGCTCGTGCCAGGCCCGGCTGTCGCGCTGCACCTCCGGCACCAGGCTGGGGTGATGCGTGCAGCTGCACGTGCGCAGCTCGCCAGGCTGCAACAGCGGTGTCTGCGCGCCCCCATGCTGCAGGTGGTTGCCAAGGTGGTACACCTGGAGGGAGGCGGCTGGCAACTGCTGCGGCTGCGGCTGCGGCTGCGGCTGCGGCTGCGGCTGCGGCTGCGGCTGCGGCTGCTGGTGCTGGTGCTGGTGCTGGTGCTGGTGCTGCGGCTGCGGTGGCTGCGGCTGCTGGTGCTGCAGTGGCTGCGGCTGTGGCTCTGGCTGTGGCGGCAGCTGTGGCTGCGGTGGCTGCAGTTGCGGTTGCTGTGGCTGCAGCTCCGGCTGTTGCGCTTGTGGCTGCTGTGGCAGCGGCGGCTCCTGGTGCTGTGCCTGCGGCTGCTGCTGCGGCAGCGGCTGGTGCTGGTGCTGCTGCGGCTGTGGCTCTGGCTGTGGCGGCAGCTGTGGCTGCGGCTGCTGCTGTTGCGGTTGCTGAGGCTCCGGCTGTTGCGCCTGTGGCTGCTGTGGCGGCTGCTGCGGCTGCGGCTGCGGCTGCGGCTGCTGGTGCTGGTGTTGGTGCTGCGGCTGCGGCAGCGGCTGCGGCTGCGGTGGCTGCGGCTGTTGTTGCTGGTGCTGGTGCTGCAGTGGCTGCGGCTGTGGCTCTGGCTGTGGTGGCAGCTGTGGCTGCGGCGGCAGCTGTGGCTGCGGCGGTTGCAGTTGCGGTTGCTGTGGCTCCGGCTGCTGTGGCTGCTGCGGCTGCTGCGGCTGCTGCTGCGGCGGCGGCTGCGCATCAGGTAGATGCGGAACCAGTGGTGGCGGTGACAGCGGTGCCTGTGGCAGCGGCGGCTGTGAATACAGCGGCTGTAGCGGCGCCTGCTGGCCTCCCACAACCGGCAGTCCCGGTTGGCCCGCTGCTGCCTCTGCGGCGGAGACGGCGGGCGGCGCCTGTTGGTTGCCCACAGCCGCTGCGGCCTCATTGGTCGGCTGCACAGCTCCACCGCCAGCAGCAGCGCCATCACCCTCACCAGCAGCTGACGCGCCGCTACCGCCTGCAGCGCCTTCACCATCCAGTCCAGCCGTGTCACAGCGAACACCGGGAGGCACGTGGACAGCAGTCACAGCCGGCTGCTGCTGCTGCTGCTGCTGCTGTAACGGTGCCAGTGGCGGCGAGGACGTGGCCCCTTCACCCCGCCGAAGCACGGGTCCTGTATCTGCCGCCCCAGCAAGCCCGGCTGCACCACCGCTGGCACCAGCAGTTCCACCCGCATCAGCATGTTCAGCAGCTGCTGCTGCAATGACGGCTGCTGCGGCGGCTGTGGTGCCTGTGGTACCCGCTGCGGCCGCCACGCCCGCCGGTGCAGCTGCCACTGCAGCAGTGTGCATGGGTGCAGCTGCCACTGCAGCAGTGTGCATGGGTGCAGCTGCAAGAGCTGACGGGCTGGGCAGACCTGCGCCTTGGCTGACATGCGCCGGCGGCGGTGCAACGCCACTGTCGGCTGCGCCGTCTCTGCCGCCACCAGCTGCTGCAGCCGCCATTCGCATGTCTCCTGCTCCTTGTGCTGACCCTGCGGCACGTGCAGGGCGGCTGACGGTGTCGCTCTCCGCACACCGGGGCCCATGGGAAGGCGGGCCCCCGGCCGCCGCAGCCGCTGTGGCCCCCAGTGCTAACACCCGCCCCTGCAGGGGTGCTGTTGCTGTGGCAGGGCCTTTGCCAGGCAGGCTCGATTGACCGAAGTGTGACCGCGACCCCGCCTGCGCGTATGCTGCAGCGATGTCGCCTTGTCGTCCGGCAGCCCGCAGGCCCACGGGGGCTGCAGCCGTTGCGGCCACGTGCTGTGCCGCTGGCGCCGCCGGACTTGCGGCAGCTGCGGTGGGTGCAGCCGGCGGCGGCACTGCAGCCGGCACAGCCGTTGCGGCCACGTGCTGTGCCGCTGGCGCCGCCGGACTTGTGGCAGCTGCGGTGAGCGCAGCCGGCAGCGGCACTGCAGCCGGCACAGCCGTTGCGGCCACGTGCTGTGCCGCTGGCGCCGCCGGACTTGCGGCAGCTGCGGTGGGTGCAGCCGGCGGCGGCACTGCAGCCGGCACAGCCGTTGCAGCCACGTGCTGTGCCGCTGGCGCCGCCGGACTTGCGGCAGCTGCGGTGAGCGCAGCCGGCGGCGGCACTGCAGCCGGCACAGCCGTTGCGGCCACTTGCTGTGCCGCTGGCGCCGCCGGACTTGCGGCAGCTGCGGTGGGTGCAGCCGGCACAGCCGTTGCGGCCACGTGCTGTGCCGCTGCCGCCGCCAAACTCGCGGCAGCGGCGGCGAGAGCAGCCATCACATCCCTTACTGCCGCGTGCTGTGCAGCTGCTGGCGCCAGCCTTGCGGCAGCTGCGGTGAGCGCAGCCAGCGCCGCTGGTGCGGCATCCGCTTCGTCTCCAGCAGGGGCCTGCTGCACTGGCTGGTCTGCGGCGGCGACCTCTCCGGCATCTTCAGGCCCGGCCTCTGCACCCGACTCGTGCTCCTCGTCAGCACCCCCAGGCGGCGCAGCCTCCGCGCCCACCTCCTGTCCCTCCTCTGCACCTGCTGCCTCCTCACGCGCCACAGGCCCCGGTGTCAGGCCCTGCAGCAGCGGCGGCGCTGGCTTCCCAGCAGCAGTAGCGTCCTCCATGTCCTGATCTGCTGAGGCCACCTCCCCATCACCCGGCGCCGCCGTCTCCTCCACGCCGGCAGCAGCGGCAGTGTCGGTCGCCTTGTTGGCCGGCGTGGCTGGGCTAAGCCACACCCAGAAGCTGTCCCGTGGCGGCGCACGGGCAGCAGCACCCGGCTTCTGCTTCTGCTGCTCCTGCTTCTGCTGCTGCCGTGGCTCAAAGTGCAGCTGGGTGCCTGGCTCTGCTTGCAAGGATTTGAGCATGACTAGTGTACCCGTGAGCCCACCATTCCGGCTTAGCGTGACCTGGCACACCAAGCGAGCGGAGTTGCAAGCACAAAAGTGCATCAGCTATGCACTCACAATCAACTACCAGCAGGTAGGTGTAAAAGCAAGGACTGCAGTGCGGCAGTGCAAGGGCTGGTAACACTTGCACTGGCGCCCTATTATATCATACATGTTTTCAAGAACTCACCGGCCACGCCCTGCCCGGCACGCGGCTGGGTGGGGCATTGGAGGGCCCCGCACCCCCACCGCCGTCATACACCGCCTCCACCAGCTCCACCGCCACAGGCAGCAGCTCCTGCCGCCGGCGGCGGAACACTTCGGCAAAAACGCCGCGGCCAGGCCGCAAGAGTGCCGCCGGCAGCTGGATGCTGCCTGCTGCTTCGTCGACTGCGTACATTGAGCAATTGGCAGCAGCCCCAGCGGGGGTTGAAGGCCAAGATAGATAGTGGACAGCTGTCAGGGTAAACGACCGACATTGCATGTTGCATAGAGGACGCGCACGTGGATGGGCGGTTGACAGCTGAGCGTGGCAGGGCGCTTTTGCAAGTAATCTATAACGTACAATCGCGCTGACTTACAGTCAGACTGCTCCAGTTGCTTGCTCGAGCAGTCTTGGTCGTCCGTGCCGTTGTGGTCGGTTTCACCCTCGCTGTCGTCGCCGCCACTGCTGCTGCTGCTGCTGCTGCTGCTGCTGTTGCTGCTGCCGCCGCCGCTGCCACCGCTGCTGCCGCTGTTGCTGCTGCCGCTGTGGCTGCTGCTGGTGTCTTCGCCAGTGGCACCCGCCGTCGGCAAGTCCCCATCCCCGTCATCAGCAAAGGCGCATTCGGGCCCTGCTGATGACGACCGTGACGACGACTGCGGCACCAAGGATGCCGCCAGGTAGCAACGGGCACCGCCCGCAGCAGCGCCTACAGCACTGCTGCCTTGGTTGCCAGTTCCGCTGCTTGCAGCCAGCAGTCCTGGGTGCACCATCACCTCCAGCCGCACAGCCAACTTCTCTGCTGGTGCTCCCCGCTCCCGGCACTGACCAAACCACGCTGGAATGCCGTCACCCTCCAGATAATGGGTCTGCTGGTACCTTTTTTTGCCGCCCAGACGGGTCCTTTCGTCCTTATCCAGCTTGAGCTGGGTGTGCACGACGATGGTGTCAGGCGGCGGCGCCCCAAGCTGCTGCGGCGGCTGTGGCCCCTGCTGCTGCATGGTGCCATCCGCTGCGGGCGGCAGCCTGCAGGCGAGGGGCATGCTGATGGGGAACATGCTGCCGGGGCCGCCGGGCGCCAGCAGCAGGTGCTCAACCAGCGGGTCATAGACTTCTTTGGTCACTGGCAACTTCGGCAGCAATGGCACCGGATCACCGTCTTTGGGCTCTCCTAGCCCGCGCTTCGGCGTGTGCTTGTCGAGCGACACCTCAGCCGTCGCGACGCTGATGTATTCCACGGCCCAGTTGATGGCGCCATCATCACCGCCACCTCCTGCTGCGCCACCACCACCGCTGCCGCCGTGCTGCGGCAGCAGCAGCAGCAGCAGCCCGTTGGCCTCCTGCCGCATCCGCAGCAGCAGCTCTGCGCCGATCCTCCGCTGCATGCGCACACCCGCCGCCGACCAGATGCGGTCACGAATGTGCAGCCGGCTGCCCGAGAGCTTGTCGTGATCTCCTGTGTTACTGAACCCAGCGTGTGATAAGGCGCGGGTTACGCGGGAAAACCGGGCGAAGGGTTTTGCCGGTTCGTATAATGGGTTTCTTCGTCACGGACACGCGTGGAAGGTGACTCCAAAACCCGTGGCCTGACGCCGGGTATATGCGAGTGTGTTAGTAGCGTGTACTTTGCGGTCGTCTTTCCAACTGTGTCTGAGTTGTGCACGCGCCCTGCGCGGACTGACGTTGGAGGTTTGTGCGCGCCTCTGGCGAACTTCATAGCTATGTGTGCACCTTTGTTCTGCCTTTACGTCTGTCTTTACGCCGTGTGGAGTGGTGCAAGTTGGGTAAGTGCCCTTTGCGGTGACGCGGTGATGACGCAGTACGACGCTTGAGGCAGCTTTAGAACGCGCAGCAAGAAGCCAAGCCTTGTCTTGCTTCTTGCTCTCTCATACAGCCTGTGAGTTAGCCGTCCCTATTGCAAGACCACGCTATCTGTATCAATTTGCTCATTGTCTCCCGTCAAGACAGCGCGGAGCGCTACTGGCAAACCCTGCAAGGGTCAGTCTGTAAGCCGCAACCTGTCGTAACCTGCGTTCCGCTTCCCTGCACCGCGACTTCATCCGAGGACTGTCGTCGCGAGACTCAGCAAGAAGCAAGACCGCGGAGCCCCGTTCGCCCCGCGCCGTCCTCGCATTACGGTCACATCCTCGTCCTCTTCGCCCTCGCCTCTGCTTCGCGAGACCGCTCTCGCTGCAAGTAAGACAGGGCTACGATTAGTCGGTTTTGGGGTCCGTCCCCGCATTCGCCTCTCAGAGCTCTAAGGGCCGGGCCGCGACAACAACTTCTTGGTTGTCGAGCCACCTTTTTGCTGCCGTCCTAGCGATTGAGCGACCGACATCGCATTATATTCAGCCTCAACTGTGGAGCAGCCTCGCAACTTGAAGTGCAGAGAACTCGATTGGCCATCTTGTCTTTCTGCACTGAGAGTTTTGTTTGCCTGCTTTATTGCTCTCCTCGAGCCACAGTGAAGCGCTACTACTCCTTCGACTACAGCTCCGAGTCCGGCAAGTTCGCCGATCGCGACCAGTCGCGCTACCCCATCTCGTGCGCCGCCCCCGGCGAGCACACCGGCTCCAAGCCGGACACGTTTCACTTGCTTGGCGAGTCCCTCGACTACGCCATCAAGCATCGCTCCGGTCCCGACCGGTGGCACCCTCGTGTCGACAGCAACCCGGCCCCCGCGGCCAAGCGCCCCAAGACCTCCGTCGCCTCTGCTGCGCCCCGTGCGCCCCTGTCGCAGCCCGCGCCCCGAGCGCCTACGCTATCCCTTGAGCTCGAGGACCCCGCCGTGTTCTTCCAAAAGGTGTTCGGCAACGGCGCCTCCGACCCCGCGTCCAAGACCGCCTATATCCGCGCCGCCGTCACCCCTGAGCCCGACGAGGGTCCGTACCGCTGCGAGCGCAGCTACGGGTGCCAGCTGCACGGACTCCGCGCCAAGCACTCCACCTCCGAGTGCAACGCTCTCCGTGCTGTTCGCGACACCTTCGAGAAGAAGCTGGGCGTGCACCAGCTGTCCGCCGGCAAAGGCTACTCCGTCCGGCGTGTGAGCCAACCCTCCAGCCCACCGCCGCCTTCAAGCCACGACTCCGGTCGCCAGCGCATCTTGTACTAACTGGCTCCATCCACCAACTACTTCGGCTCCATTCACCTCGTGACGTAGCCTCACGGAGCCTGTAAGTTTTGCGTGCGGGGTTTTGGTTAGTCATCAACGTCAGACTACGGGTATTACGTCTGGTCACCTGTACTGGGCAACACCGTCTGTCTAGCGGTATCGTGGCATCAGCATCGTGCTATTATCACTAGCTTCTGTTGTATCGTTCATCTGCATCGCTCATCAGTAGAACCAGCAGGCCGCAGTCGCCTACCTGCACCACAGCGTGCCGCACCTCAGTCAGCCGTACCTTAGCCCTGCCAGGGCTTGACTCTCTACACTGGATAAAGACTCACGCACACCTCTGCCCATCCTTTCTCCGGTTCAACCCGAGCGCACCTCCGCAGGCGCTCAACCTCCTGCTGCCGCCGACCCATCTGTACGCACCACCCGCTCCGGCACCGTCTTCAACTCAGGCGCCGCCGCGGGCACCAGCAGGTCCGGCAGCAAGGCCGCAACCTCGCGCAGCTCCCAGCAAGCTACCCCCTCGGGTACTCCTTCAAGCTCCCGCCAAGGCTCTCCTTCAAGCAGGCAGCGCCAAGGCTCCGGCCTACTCTCGCCAAGCAAGCTTGTTTCCGCTGGAGTTAGCGGTGCGCGCACGGTAGCGAGTGCTGCACTCCAGCTAGCCGCAGGAGCAATCTCTGCGGCGCAGCAGGCCGTACAGCAGCCTGCCGCCACCGCAGGCACCGCGTCACCGGCTGAGCAGCCCGAGGCCCAGCCCCAGCAGCAGCTCATCCCACCTGCTCCCCTTCCAGCTGACGCCTCCGCCTCTGGCACCCAACCTCCTGCTCCTCCTCCTCCTCCTCCTCCTCCTCCTCCCGTACTCCAGCCCTCCGCGGGCGCCCCTGCTCCTCCGCCTCTCCCTCCTCTTGCACCTCAGCCCGCCGCGGGCACCCTTCCTCCTCCACCTCTCCCTCCTCCAGTGCCTACGCCCTCCGCGGGCACCCAGCACTCTCCCCCCCCCCCGCCTCCTCCTCCCCCTCCTCCTTCACCACCTCCTCCCGTACCCCAGCCCTCCGCGGTCACTCAACTTCCCCTGGGCTCCGGCCCCAAGTTCTTCCTAGGCTCTGACTCCGACTCAGACATGGATGACGACGACTCAGTCAAGGGTCTGGACGCCCGCCGCGGCCAGCCCTTCACCTTCTCCAATGGGCCCAAGATCACCGACACCCTCAACCGTGCCATGCACAAGAACCGTCGTGATGCCCACTGCGCGTACGATGCCATCCCGGTGGTGGACACTTTGCGCACCCTCAAGGAACTGCCCATTCCGGACTCCGAGTTCGCGCATTGGGTCAAGGCCCTGGGCGCCCAGACGCCCGGCGGCACTGTGGAGGACATTCCCACTCTTGCTCAGTCCGACTGGGCCAAGGACGCCGCCAACGCCAACAAGACCTTCTCCGGCCCTGACCTGGTGGCCTGGTTCGTCAAGCGCCTGGAACAGCACTTCGCGCCCTCCCGCAAGCAGCACTTCCGCCTCGAGTGGGTGCGGATGAAGCAGGGCGACCGCTCCCCCAAGCTCCTGCTGGCGCACGCGCGGCAGTGCGAGCCCTACCTCGACGAGAGCAAGATGCAGTTCGCCATCGGCTACCACGACCGCCTGGAGAATTACATCCTGCTGGTAATCAGCTCCAAGTGGGGCCTCGTGCTCACCAGCGACTGGTACCCGCGCCTGGACGAGATGGCCACCGACGCCGAGATCGTGTGGGACAACCGCCGCTTCAAGCAAGCCGAGCAGGGCGTCGGCGTGTACAGCAACGCGGCATCCAGCGTTGGCGCCGGCGGCGCCAGCACCAGCGCTGCCTCCACCGCCAAGCCCGCCGCCGCCAAGCCCTCCGCTCCCAAGACCGCCGGCAGCAAGCCCACCGTCGCAGGTGACAAGCTCTACACCTGCTCGCACCACGGCCCCAACAACAGCCACCACACCGCCAACTGCCAGTACCTGCAGCGCAAGATGAGCGCGGCGCTGGCCACCAGCTCCAGCAGCAGCGCTTCTGCGCCCGGCGGTCCGTCCGCCGGTCCCTCCGGGGCCATGCTGGTGACGCCCGAGCTGGTCTCCCTCTTCAACGCCTTCGCCGCCAGCCAGCAGCAGCCCCCCGCCACCAAGTATCAGGCGGACCAGTTCAAGCGCAAGGGCAACGGCGCCAGCGGCAGCGGCGGTGGAGGTGGGGCGGCGGCCGGGCCGCGCTACGAGCGCGAGCGCTGCAGCCACTGCTCTCGCCTGCACGGGCCCACGTGCTTCATCCGCTCTCCGTGGCTGGCGCCCGAGGGCTACCAGGCGCCCAGTCCCGCGCTGCAGGACTCCTTCGACAAGAACCTGCGCCAGTACCACGAGGGCAACCGCGGCAACAACGGCAACAACGGCAACAACGGTGGCAACGGCGGCAAACGCGGCAATGGCGGTGGCAACGGCGGGCGTTACAACGCCAACGCGGCCGCCGCCGTGACCAAGTACGAGGAGGACGACACCGAGATGTACTTCTGCAACGTCACCAGCGCGTCCTCCGACGCCTGCGCCTCCTCCAGCAGCCCCGGCACCACTAGCGCCGGCCTCGACCTGCTGCAGCTGCACGGCGCGGCCCTGCACCAGGTCCGCCTGGCGCAGCACTCCATCGCCGTGCTGTCGGCCAACCCTTCCTTCCTCAACCCCCTGCCCCCGTCCCCTGTCGCCAGCGCCGCCAGCGCCAGCGCCTGCGTCAGCTCTGTCGCGGGCCACGCTGACGCTTCACCCGCGGCGCCTGGCGCGCGGCGCGCTGGAGCTTTCGGCCTCATGCCGCGCCTGTCCAACTTCACGGCGGCTGCCATGAGCATCTTCGCCCCGCTGGCGTCCATCGGGCGCGCCGGATCTCAGCACACCTGCGCCGTCACTACCGTCATCGACCCAGGTGACCTGCCCTCCTCCCTGTCCGTTCTCGCGAGCAGCAGCGCCGCTGCCGGTTCCGAGGGCGGGCAGGGGCTCAGCGCACCCGCCGCGTGCGCCACGCACAAGCAGCAGTCAGCGCCTGTCTCCTTTCAGGCGCAGGAGGTCGGTGCCGGCGCCCTCAAGTCCCCTGAGCCGCGGCACGCGCCGCCGGCTTCCGACGCTGATCAGGAGCTCGAGCTGCCTGCCCGGTTCTCGCTGCGCAGCCTTTCCGCGGCCCTTGGACGCAACGCGGCGGCGCGCAGCCACCTGTCCAGCTGTCTCGCGTCCGCTCCGGCGGGCGGGGCTTCCACGTCTGCGGCACCTCCTCCACCGCCCTCCACTGCCGCTGCTACTCACGGCAGCGTGGACTCCGCCGCTGCCAGCAGCGCCACGCTAGGTCCCCGCAGTGGCCCTCCCTACTGCGTCGTGGGTGACCACCCTCCCGGCTACCGTACCATCAACGAGATCTCCCGGGATGAATGGTTTCCGCCGCACGGTGGATTGGGACCCCCGTGTCCGTCCACTACCTCAACACGCCTGCCCGCCTGTTTTATTACGCGCGCGGCGCTGTTCGTATCGTCACTACTGACCGCCCGAGTCCTTCAGCGCACGGTGGCCACGGTGGCTCCGAGCCGCCCTGCGAGCCCTGCTCACTCCGGGACACCTGCGCCGACATCAACTTGATTCCCCTCAGCCTTGTCCGCGCCTTCAACCTGCCGGTCCGCGGCTCCAGCGCGCGGCTCGCCACCGGCACCTCCACCGAGTGCGTGGGCAAGGAGCTGGCCACCGAGACCCTGCTCCTCGTTCTGCAGCCTGACACGCCGTACGAAGTGCGCATGCCCATGACCAAGACGCTGGTCGTGGACGACACGCACCTCTTCGACCTGCTCATCGGCAACCCCCAGATGCAGCGCCTCGGCGACTTCATCACCTCCTTCCCCTCGCCCATGCTGCACTACCGGCCGAACCTGCTGGAGTTCCCCGGCCTGGTGGTGTCTCTCCCCATGCACAACACCAACGGTGTGCACCATGTGCGCACCTCGGCCCTCATCAACGTCGCCCTGTGCTCCAGCTCCTGCTGCGCTCCCGTCGGGCCGCAGAGCTGGGGGGGGATGCGACATCTTCTACGACGCTGATGACGGCACCTCCAGCCCCGAGAACACCGACTGCAGCGCTCAGTGGCGCCACGGCAAGCGGTGGCAACACCGGCACCTTCAGCGCACTGCCACAACCCGCTTGCTCCCACCAAGCCCGCCAGTTTGGGTTTCCCGCTCGTACGCCTCGCTCCTCCACCCGCCGCCAACCACGCCGTTGCGTCGGTAGTCTCCTCCATGGACCGGACCGAGATCACGTACGCGGAGCCTCCCAAGCCCAGCGCAACGGCAAGCGCAAGAAGCGCGCACCGCCCTCTGTCAAGCAGCCAACCGGCGTCAAGCGCACCTGGCGCGGTGTCATTACGTTCCTGCTCTTCTTCACCACCCTCTTCTCCATGGCCGCTGGCGTGGGTGCAACTGCTGGCGCCAACCGGCAGCGGCAAGCGCCTGACTTGCAGGCTATTCAGCAGATTGAGGCCGTCTCAGCCGCCCTCCACGCGGCGCCGCCTCGCTCCGTGCCCGCTGGCGCATCAAGCCCCGCGCTGATGCCCGAAGCCCGACATTCTGTCCTCTGCTGATCACCCCCCAGGTCTGTCAGGTGTGCTCGCCCAGTGGTTGGACACCTTCACCTTCGACGGCAAGATTGGCGGCAGCAGCCTGCGAGCGCTACGAGAAGGACAAGGATGGCGGATGGGTCTGGGGCCATGCTACCAGACCACCGGCCATGCCCCTGACGTCATGGCTCAGCTTCAGCAAACTGTGCGCGACCGCAAGGGCTCCGCCTTCGCCTACAGCATGGAGGAACTACCTGGTTTACTGCGGTGAGCTGGGCGCTTTTCGTCTCGAACTTACGACCGAGAAGCCCATCAATCCAGCAGTCACGAGCGGGACCGCTACAAAGCCCTAAGGAGCAGGAG